>CM061133.1:101191897-101847268 GCA_030789695.1 Scilla litardierei
ATTCGAATCCTAAAGATACCCCTTAAGCACATCAATTCCACAGACCATGGGCATGATCTCAGTACGGGTTATCCTAGGGATTCGGTAGGATCGACCGAAATACTCCCCTAAATTCCTAATTCAACCTAGGGATCCAGATCTACGTCTTCCCCCTAGGATCTTAGGGCTAACCCATCAACCCTAGAAAGGACTACTCGCTCATAGCAATGTTAACGAATAAAAACGAAATATTTAGAAGTGAAGACATCATAACAAATTGATGGAATAACTTTCAGCGAGAGATAGAGAAAAATTGCGATTAATAGATCCAAAGAAAACCCAGATTCCAAGAGTGCGTGAAGAACAAAACTAATTCCAATCAATTTTGATCCAACAATCTTTAATAAAAATTAATCTAGATCTCACAAAGTTTTTTTTCCTAATCTTCGCTCCAAAACTCCTCCAAAACCCCACAATGAATTCGCTCCAGACGCCCTCGCAGCTCCCAGCCTTCACACTCCCCAAATCACGCAACAGCCGCACCAAAAAATCCTTCCAAAAATGGCCTCTGCATCATCGACCGAGTGGGCTACTCGGTCGAGCAGTGCGTTGCTCGGTCAGTTGCTCGGTCCGAGCAGCTGTACTGCTCGACCGAGCACAACTGGAAATCCCAATCCTTCAAAATCTTTACTCTGTCTGCACGGGCCGAGTCAGCTCTGCTCGGTCCGAGCAGGTAGCTGACTCGGTTGCTGAAGAAGTCGCTTGGGCCATGCGAGAATTAGTCGAGCTTCAAAATTAATGGCTGCTCGACCGAGCACTATAAGTGCTCGGTCCAAGCAATCCCCGTATCAGCCTCCTCTTCTGCATTTGCATCTGCTCGGTCCGAGCAACTGCTCTGCTCGACCAAGCAGCTTGGGAATTTATCCCCTGAAGCTGCTGAAGCTTCCCTCTCCTCCTGCTCTCTCCTCCACTCCTCCCAAGGCTCCCAAAACATGGAAAACTCCTGTAGAGCTTCACCAACGAGCTCACAGGCATGTCAGATGTGTCCATACCCATGTCGGGTCCCAAATCGCTCCAAAATCCCTGAAATCTCATAAAATACTACGAAACTCGAATATAATGTCAGAAATGCGATATCGTAGGGAAATATGGGATTTGGACGTGAAAATAGCATGGAATGCGATGTCATGATGATATGAAAAAGGTGGAAAATATGGACACATCACCACGCGACCGCGTGTGACACTTTTGAGCTCTTTTTCCATTATTTTGATCTCCAATCGCTTCTCGCTTCATTTCATCTCCTTTTCTCCCATTTTAAGCCTAAAATCCATGATTTCTCCTACATCACGTGAGAAATACCAAAAGCGTAAAGAGAAAACAAAAACATGGAAAATAGCGTGAAACGTGGGATGAAATGATATGAAATGCACATGAAAAGAGTGTAAAATATATGCAAATGTGGCACACATCACCACACGGCCGTGTGGAGGAATTCACAGTCCATGCAACTCTTATGGTCATCCAAACGACCATTTACGTTCTACACGACCGTGTCGGTCTGTGGAGGCAAGTTACGTACTCAATCTAGCACGACCATGTCTAAGTCTACATGATCGGATTGAATCAAATAACTACACGGTTACGACATGACCGTGTTGGACAGAAATTATTATGATGTCAGTGACACGATCGAGACGCGACCGTGTCAACTGCTGTTGTCGATCTAAACGACCGTGTCAAATGTGAACGACAGTGTCTATCGAATTTCTACAAAAAACGTACGACGGTTACTACGTGATTCTAAAACAGAATCCTAGCTAGTTTAGTCAGATTTCCTACCTATGTAAGTTCTTCAAGAGTACTTTGGCCATTTTCTCCTTGAAGACCCTCTGAAAGCTTTTTCCTCTTCAAAGTGATGGGTTTACATGGTTGTTTGGCTTTGGTTTTTAGTGAAAATGGAGGGTGGGGGCTTTTGAATGAGCTGGTGGATGGAGAGGAAATTTTTTCCAATTTCTTTCCTTTTTTTCTTCCTTTCCCCCTCTAGTTTCTTTCCTTTTACATCTCAATTAGAATCCTCATCATCCCCTCCATCCCTCTTAGTTTGACATGTGTGTGGGGTTAGTTGGGAATTTAGGAGAGAATGACACCTAAGATCTTAAGTGTCTTCATTAGGATTTTCTCGGATTTTTTCCTAGTAAATAGGAATACACATTTTAATACAACATACCCTCCAATACCAAGTATTTCATCCAAATACTTACCCATTTCTAATTCAAATAATGTTTTAAATTAATTAAAAATAATTTTGACGTCATAAAAATTAGAGAAACTTCTTGAAAATACCCACAATTTTAATACGTACGAATACGTTCGAAAATACGTAACACTGTACCAGTATATACGGAAACAGTGTATTACATCCTACCCACTTTAAAATAAATTTTGTCTTCGGAATTTCAAAATTAAGGGACAAGGAATGACGTTCATATAATAAATTATCAGTATCTGAAAATCAAAATCTACCATTCTCACAAATGGAAGTAACTATTAAAGTTGGATGCATGATCATAAACATGGATCAATAAATAATCTTACAATGGAAGAACATGCATACTGTTGGATCTGGATCCTAACCTAGAGGGGTGTGAATAGGCTAATAAAAATAATTCGTGCAACCCACGAATAAGCACACGCAGTTATAGCAGCAACATGGTAAATAAAAAAGCAGACACAGAGTACACAGCAGATTTACCCTGGTTCGGTCGTCCCAACGACCTACTCCAGCCCCCAAAGCAGAACTAGTATTGAATAGCGTAATAGGTACAAAACCACAAGTTAGAGCACGCTCAGAGCACCCTCTACGTCTCTACACTCGCCAGGCTCTCAGTATCCCACACACAGTGTTTTCTCTCACTATCAATCCTAGTAACGCTTTCTACCAGCTAGTCCCAAACTAGCTGGGTCCCACTTGTCTAGTCCCAACTAGACAAGTCCCAAAATAGTCACAAAAAGGTGGTAAAGTTTTCCCTACAGAGAACGTTACACTAAGACACAAATAAAATAGTTTAAGGGTTTAGAAATGCTCAGTTTGTGTCCGTGTAGGCGTCTCTGTCGATCAACGCGTCGTCAGCTCCAATCTGATGCAAACGGTGTCTCAATCTGACTTCTGGATTGCAAAATACACACTGGTCTGTGTGTAAAGAAATTCAGTTCAAATCCTTATAAAGCAGCGGTCTGTGCGCTCAGCAACTCCCTTAAATTCAAGCGATCGGTGCGCAGAGCAAAGTAGTTCAAATCTGTTTAATAATGGGTCGGTGCGTAGAGCAACTCAATTAAATCTTAACTCCACGTCAGCACGCAATTGAATGGCTTCGTTTCGATTTCGCTTGTAATGACCCTTCCACGTCAGCATGCAAGATTTGCCTTCTTCGATATACGCTAGGGCATGCAGCGACGGGGTTGGCTTCCTCGTCTTTGAGCGATGGCGGCGTGCACACCACGGAGGCGACGAGAGCTCGGCGATGACTTTGCTTCATTGTTTTCGTCAGTGGCGAGAGCTCCGTGAAGGCAACGAGCTTCTCCGAGCAGCGACAATGACAGCTTCGCTTCTCTCAACGGCGACAGTTTCTCGTTCGACTGCGAGCTCGATGACGGCAACAAGCTTTGGCAGCGGCGACACTTTATGGCGACGGCGACTTCGTACTGCGTTCAATCGAGAAGATCTTCGCAGTGTTCCTCCGATGTGATGAGTCGACAGCGACGGCTTCGATAGCGATGAGCTCTTCGTCGATAGGCGATCAGATGTCGGCGGGAGATGGGTTCCTGCAGCGATGTGTTGCAGACGGCGATCTCCTTCGTCAGTGGCGATGGCGAGTTCTTCATGGGGTTCTCCGAGCAACTTGGCTTCAGCAGCGACTAGCTCTTCGACGACGACGAGGATCTCTTGGATGATACCCGATCAGCTCTCGGCGGCGATCTTTGAGGACGGAGGCGACTTCTTCGCGGCGTTCTCCGACGACGGCGGCAGCTTGGACGTTCGACTATGGCGGAACTCCGACGAGAGCTCTTCGTTTTGTTTTCGTCTACAATGGCGTACGGTGAAGTCTTCACAGCAAGGATTCGTTGGCGACGATGGCCACGGCAGCGCTGCTTCGTTGATGATGAGGGCACGATGATCTCCACGGCGTGTTCATGGCAGTCGGCAATTTCTGCACTGATGATGCCTCACCCAGGTGCGTGACTTGCAATTGTTGGCAACAAGCTCTTGATCTGTTGTTCCCTTGATGATAATTGCGGCAATGAGAGGTTGATTACGTTCAAGCTTGTGTTGGCCGCAATATAGATGCTAGGGTTTGATATTTGGTATAGGCCAGCTTGTTGTGTATGCCGCATACCCTTGGGAGTTTTTGTATGGCCGTGCCCTCCCTCTCTTTGAGTTGAGGGCTTTTATAATGATGGGCTAGGGTTTTAAACAAGTAGTTGGGTAAGATTTGATTTCATCTATTTGGTGTTTGGATATGAATTTAGAATTTGTATTTTTCTAGGAATTGGTCTTGACTAAGGAGTTTGAATGGCCATAGGATATATTCCAATAACCAAATAAGATTTGGCTCCATCTCTCCATATTGGACTGTAACGACTGCTTTTCATGTATCTGTATTTTATATGTTATAATATATGTTTTGGTGGATTTTCTCCTCTTGTGTGGTTTTCGTCTCCGTAGTTTTCATTTTCGATCGATTCGTCGTATTTTCTCGCTTCTTCCTTAGGATTGTCGATTTCGAAGTGTGTCGCTCGTGACGGACTTCATAACGGTCGAATCTAACTATTAGATCAAGCCTAGGAGTCTTAGGAATCGATCCCGGGGCCCCGCGCTCCGTATCGGTACTTTCTGTGCTCATTAGCCGGTGTAAGAAGGGCCACCGACCGACTAGATGACGATCCAGTCGGTCGGCAATCCTTCTTGGACCGACTAGTTAGCTTTCTAAATTTCTCAGGAGTTACTGTTTATCGTTAGTCGGTCTAAGAACGTTGGTTGACCGACTAGGTTGCAAACTAGTCGGTCAGCAATGCTTCTTGAACCGACTAACTCATCAAATTATTTTTGTATCAGTTACTGTTTACTCTTAGTCGGTCTAAGAACGTTCATCGACCGACTAGTTGCCAAACTAGTCGGTCAGTACTTGTTCATGGACCGACTAACTCTAGAATCCTAATTTCACCTGTAGCTACTGTTTACACTTAGTCGGTCTGCGTTGGTCGACCGACCGACTAGTTGTCAAACTAGTCGGTCAGTGGTTGTTCTTTGACCGACTAACTAGTGCTGTAAACCCTAGTTTTGCCCTAGCCGCCAGCCTAGCCTATAAATACCCAACCCAAACGTTTTCTTCCCCTCCAACTCGACCCTAAACCCTAAAATCGCCCCCATTGATCCCCCACCTTCCTCCAAGCTCCATTTCTTCATTCCAAGCCCTAAATCCATCATCCAAACCATCCATCTACCCTATCTACCTCTCATCTTCCCCAAAATCTCACCAAAACCCATCAAATCCCCAAATCCCCCAAAACCCTAGTTTCCCCAAACTTCTCCAATCTCTTCCAGATTTGATCCTAGGGTTCCCCGGAGTGTTCCTTCCGTCTCCTCTCGGTAAGAAATCGATCTACCGTTGTTTTCTTAACTTATCTATATCTTTATGAAACCCTAATTAATTTCATGTGTTTGGTGTTTGTTTCCCCTAAACAGCGATTTCCTCGTAGATAGCATCCGTGTGACGAGGTTGATCGTCATCCCCGGTGCTAGGCAAGTGAAACTTGCCACTTAGGGTTTAGGCCATGTTTTAGGCCATTTGCATGTTGTAGGCGTAAAAGAGGCTAGGCGAAGATGAAACTCGCCTAGGCGCAAATCGGGGAATTAGCTTGACAACGAAGCTAATTCCGACTTTTAGCATGTTGCACAATTACCATGTCATGTTTACTTTCAATTAACGGTACGCGAATATGTTCATGTCATTGCATTTTGCCTGTCATGTTTACTTTAAATTAACGGTACGCAAATATCTGTTCATGTCTTTGCATAGTGATTATTCATCGTGATTGCGTAGCGCACGCTACAATATTATATTCCTGGCTCGTGTTCCAGAAGCGAGCTTAGTGAGTTGGAAACCCCAACGCTCGACACATATGGGTGGGGTAAGAGATAAGCGGCCTGAGCCCCGAGTTGGCCTGATCCGCCACTCCGGCCAGCAGGTGGACTCTCTAGTGCACAAGTGATTAATAGTGATAGAGATAAGCGGCCTGAGCCACGAGCTGGCCAGCAGGTGGACTCTCTATGCACTAAGTGTTTACCAGTGACAAGTGATTAATAGTGGTAGAGATAAGCGGCCTGAGCCACGAGCTGGCCAGCAGGTGGACTCTCTATGCTCTAAGTGATAAGTGATAAGTGATAAGTGATAAGTGATAAGTGATAAGTGATAAGTGATAAGTGATAAGTGTTAAATGATAAGTGATTAGAGATTTGGTAGCTTTTGCTACATTGTGCATGCTTGCTTCTCTTTTTAAACTGTTGCATCATGTTTAACTGCCATGCCATGCATCATACTAAACTGCTAGGTTGCTAGTTGCCTTACCATCAGTTTCCTTGCCCAAGTCTTTTTAGACTTGCTGACATGTGCCCCTTTACTCTTTTGGGTGACACATGTTAGATCCTGAGCCTGAGTACCTCGTTGAGGACGAGGTGTTTGCTGACGCCGAGCCCGAGCTTGTGTTTGACGGGGAGTACGTGGACACTGGGGACCAGCCCTAGTGTCTCCGTTGCGTTTTATTTTGTTAGACAGTTGTTTGTTATTGGTGCGTGGCACCCATACCTTGTTATGTTGTTGCTTTTGTTGGCCTTGTTCTGGGCCTTTAGACTCTTTCTTTTAGCCTGGTGGCTTTTCTGGATGTTGAACACATTTGTGATGTTGGACAATATTTGTGAGATGTGAATTTTATTTCAGTCTCTCCTTGTGTTATTATTGCTATTCTGTTGTGGTTACAGGGACCTGTTTATGTATTGTGGACGCTTATCGGGTTTGGGGCTTCACAGCTCCACTCTCGTGCGGACCTTTTCACGTCTCGCCTCCATTTTAGGGAAGCGGGTCGTGACAGGTTTTAGTGGTGGCCCATACAGGTCCTCTTCTGTAACTGCGATTTTTGGAATAGCGATAATAACATTAGAATGTCCAATAAACTAAGTTCGACGTTCGAGTCATAAGCTATGAGTCTAATCTGATTTGTTTTCCGTGTCACTAGATGGCAGGAAGACGTTTCACCCGTGGTGGGGGCAGTGGTGCGCTCCCTCATGATGAGGAGCCTGAGCGGGAACCCACCAGCGGTGAGATGATGCGGATGATGATCCAGATGATGCAAGTGCAGCAGGGCGTGCTTTTGCAAGTCCAGAATGCTCCACCTGCTCGAGCTGCCCGGGTTCTTCCGGATGCCCCTCGCTCTGAGCCAGGAGCGAAGCAATTTCGGGAGCTGGGTCCCGCATATTTTGATGGTTCTGAGGGTCCTCTGGCGGCCGATGAGTGGATTCGGAACGTCGAGGACAATCTGAAGATGGCCAAGATCACCTCGGCTGGATGGGTTGATTTGGCGAAGAGGCAGCTGAAGGATAACGCCAGGAATTGGTGGGATGCTGAAGAGAAGTTGTTGGTGGAGCCGATAGCTTGGGCTACCTTCAAAGCCAGATTTGAGGGTGAGTTCTTCCCGAAGGCTGCCAAGGAGGAGATGCTGCAGCGTTTTATCGATCTGAAGCAGGGGAACTCGTCGGTGGACATGTACCACCAGGAGTTCATGAGGCTTAGTCGGTTTGCGCCGAAGATGGTGCAGGACGCTGAGGAGAGAGCTCAGAGGTTCCTGCAGGGGCTTGCTTCGGAGCTCCAGAGCTTTGTGACCTCCTCTGACCGGGAATCTTATCAGAAGGTTCTAGTAGCTGCCAAGAGGCAGGAGCTGCTCGTGAACCAGAGGAGAGGATCTGTGGTTGGTGCTGGGAAGAGGCCTGTGGAACAGGCGAGAGCTGTGGTTAGGCCTGGATTCAGGCCGAACCAGCCTGTTCATTTTAAGAGGCCAGTAGGGCCTGCTCGGAGGACTTGCCATTTTTGTGGCAAGGAGGGCCATGTCAAGGAATCGTGTAGGAGGTTCTTGGGGCAATGTATCGCCTGCGGAGATCCTGCCCATGCTCTCAGGGAGTGCCCGAGGTTGAAGCAGCCTTGGAAGGCACCTATTGCTGCCCAGCCGTTGCAGCAGCGAGCGTCTGTTCCTGCTGGACGTGGAGCAGCTCTTGTTCCGCAGAGACAGGCTTTTCAGCAGGCTGCTCCGCCGAGGAGGCAGGCTTTTCTGATGACCGCTGCGGAGAGCGAAGCCGTGGATGAGGTTATCGCAGGTAATCCTCATTCTAGCTATTACTTTCCTATTTGGTCTTGATTGCTAGATTATGTTGTTTGCTTGAAATTGCTTGTTTGCTAGACTAGGGTTTGATTGTTAATTGATTGATTAGGTGTGATTTTGGTGTGCACATTTCCTGCACGAGTCCTCTTTGACTCTGGTGCATCGATGTGCATTATTTCTCGGAGCTTCGTGGAGAGGCATTCCTTGTCGACGTCCCCTCTCCCCAAGAGTTGGAATATCGTTACAGGGAATGGTGTGGTCTCGGTGCATCGTGGTTGCAATTCTTGCTCGTTGGTGGTCTGTGGACATGAGCTTTTTGCTGATTTCATTGTCCACGACATCATCAACTATGATGCAGTTCTTGGGATGGACTGGCTTGCGAGCTTCTATGCTACGATCGACTGTCGGAGGAAGAAGGTGGTGTTCGAGATTCCCGGACATCCAGTATTTGAGTTCAGTCGTGGTAGCAGTTCGCTTGGTCCTGTCAGATTTCGGGCCAGGCCGGTGGAGGCTGTGGCTATGCAGATGGAGCTGGAGTGGCCAGCTGTGGTGCGTGATTTTGACGACGTCTTCCCCGAGGAGATGTCTGGTTTGCCGCCTGATCGAGCTTTGGAATTTTCTATCGATCTTGTTCCAGGTGCGCAGCCGATTTCGAAGGCGCCGTATCGTATGGCACCTGCAGAGTTGGAAGAGTTGCGGAAGCAGTTGGATGAGCTTTTGCAGAAGGGTTATATTAATCCTAGTGTGTCTCCGTGGGGAGCACCGGTGTTGTTGGTTAAGAAGAAGGATGGTTCGCGTCGCATGTGCGTGGACTATCGGGAGTTGAATGCGGTGACCATTAAGAATAAATACCCGTTGCCTCGCATCGATGATATCTTTGATCAGCTTGGAGGTTCGAGGGTGTTTTCTAAGTTGGATTTGAGGAGTGGTTACCATCAGTTGAAGGTGAAGAAGGGAGATGTTCCGAAGACAGCGTTCAGGACGAAGTATGGACACTATGAGTTCGTGGTTATGCCATTTGGCGTAACTAACGCGCCCGCAGTTTTCATGAATCTTATGAACCTGATTTTCTACGACTTTTTGGATAAGTTTGTCGTTATCTTTATTGACGACATTCTGATCTATTCGAAGTCGGAGGAAGAGCATGCCTCGCACTTGAGGACGGTGTTGGAGATTTTGAGGAAGCATCGGTTGTATGCTAAGTTTTCGAAGTGCGAGTTTTGGCTAGATCGAGTTGCTTTTCTGGGGCATGTGGTGTCTGGAGGTGGTATTTCTGTGGATCCCGAGAAGATTAGGGCCATCAGGGAGTGGCCTGTTCCGTCGTCTGCGTCTGAGATTCGGAGTTTTCTCGGACTTGCTGGTTATTATCGGCGATTCATTAAGGACTTTTCTCGTATTGCTGAGCCGATGACCAGGTTGATGCGGAAGGATGTTGCTTATGTTTGGTCAGGTGATTGTGAGAGTGCTTTTGGTGTTCTGAAGGAGAGGTTGACGACTGCCCCTATTTTGGTTGTGCCTGATCGCAGCGGTGGATTTGAGATCTTTTGCGATGCTTCCGGCAAGGGTCTCGGTTGTGTGTTGCATCAGCATGGGCATGTTGTGGCGTATGCGTCTCGTCAGCTTAAGGTTCATGAGAAGAATTATCCGACGCATGATTTGGAGTTGGCTGCCGTTGTGTTTGCTCTTAAGATTTGGAGGCACTTCTTGTTGAGTGAGAAAGTGAAGATTTTCACCGATCACAAAAGCTTGAAGTATATTTTCACTCAGAAGGAGCTCAACATGCGACAGCGTCGATGGTTGGAGCTTATGGCGGATTATGATATTGATTTGCAGTATCACCCTGGCAAGGTGATGTGGTTCCAGATGCTTTGAGTAGGCTGCCAGCGGTGATGTTTTTGACCTCGCAGTGGAGATTGCAGCAGGATTTTTGCGAGTCTGGAGTGGAAATTGTCCTTCCTGGGGAGGCTTCTTCGTTGATGTACATGCAGGTACAGTCGACGATCGTGGATCGGATTAAGGCTGGCCAGGCCGAGGATCCGAAGCTGGTGAGGATTCGGGAGATGGTGGAATCCGGTCTGCGGACTGACTTCTTGATTCATGAGGATGGCTCGCTGAGGTTTGGAGCCAGGTTGTGTGTGCCTGCTGGGGATATCAGAGAGGAGCTGATGGTGGAGGCACACAGTTCGCCGTATTCTGTGCATCCTGGTGGCACCAAGATGTACCAAGATCTTCGTCTGAATTATTGGTGGCATGGTATGAAGAGGAGCGTGGCTCGGAGTGTAGCCAAGTGCTTGGTTTGCCAGCAAGTGAAGGCGGAGCATCAGCGTTCGGCCGGGTTGCTACAACCGCTTCCGATTCCGGAGTGGAAGTGGCAACACATCACTATGGATTTCGTGACTGGACTACCTCGGAGTCCGAAGCAGAATGACGCGATTTGGGTGATCGTGGATCGATTGACCAAATCTGCGCACTTTATTCCATTCCGAGTGGGACAGTCCACTGAGGCGCTAGCAAGGAGATATATGGAGGTAAAATTCTTTTACTCTCCGTCTTTAATTCCTTTTCCTAGTTTGGATAGTGATGTGACGTGAATCGTGCAGGAAGTTGTGCGACTTCATGGAGTCCCCGTGAGTATCGTGTCTGACAGAGACACGAGGTTCACATCTCAGTTCTGGCAGAGTTTGCAGAAGAGCTTGGGTACGCGTCTGAGTTTCAGCACGGCGTACCATCCGCAGACGGATGGCCAGTCCGAGAGGACGATTCAGATTTTGGAAGACATGCTGAGGGCGTGCATGTTGGATTTCTAGGGTTCGTGGGAGGACCATCTACACTTGGTGGAGTTCTCTTACAACAACAGCTTCCAGGCGAGTATTGGCATGGCGCCTTTCGCCGCTCTTTATGGGAGGAAATGTCGATCGCCATTGAGTTGGGATGACGTTGGTGATCGGGAGTTGTTGGGACCTGAGATGATCGTGGAGGCCGTGGATATCGTCAGGAATATTCGGGAGAGGTTGAGAATTGCTCAGGACCGTTTTAAGCATTGGGCGGATGCTAAACGTCGTCCTTTGGAGTTTCAGCCGGGTGACCATGTGTTCTTGAAGATTTCCCCGAATCGTGGTGTGATTCGTTTTGGGAAGCGTGGAAAGTTGAGCCCGCGATACATTGGGCCGTTTGACGTTTTGGAGAGGGTTGGCGAGGTAGCTTATCGCTTGGCCTTGCCGCCGTCTTTGGAAGGAGTTCACAATGTTTTCCATGTGTCGCAGCTTCGTCGATACATTAGCGATCCGTCTCATGCGGTGGATTTTTCGGAGATTACCGTTCGCCCCGATATGACGTATGACCAGCATCCAGTGCAGATTCTGGACAGGCGTCAGAAATCGCTTCGGAACAAGATTGTTAATCTTGTGAGGGTGATGTGGCGACACGGTTCACCTGGAGAGTCTACTTGGGAGAATGAGGATGAGATGCGAGAGCGTTTTCCACTTTTGTTTCCGGACTCGTGAGTTTTGGAAATTCCGAGGACGGAATTTTTCTTAAGTTGGGGAGGATGTAACGACTGCTTTTCATGTATCTGGATTTTATATGTTATAATATATGTTTTGGTGGATTTTCTCCTCTTGTGTGGTTTTCGTCTCCGTAGTTTTCATTTTCGATCGATTCGTCGTATTTTCTCGCTTCTTCCTTAGGATTGTCGATTTCGAAGTGTGTCGCTCGTGACGGACTTCATAACGGTCGAATCTAACTATTAGATCAAGCCTAGGAGTCTTAGGAATCGATCCCGGGGCCCCGCGCTCCGTATCGGTACTTTCTGTGCTCATTAGCCGGTGTAAGAAGGGCCACCGACCGACTAGATGACGATCCAGTCGGTCGGCAATCCTTCTTGGACCGACTAGTTAGCTTTCTAAATTTCTCAGGAGTTACTGTTTATCGTTAGTCGGTCTAAGAACGTTGGTTGACCGACTAGGTTGCAAACTAGTCGGTCAGCAATGCTTCTTGAACCGACTAACTCATCAAATTATTTTTGTATCAGTTACTGTTTACTCTTAGTCGGTCTAAGAACGTTCATCGACCGACTAGTTGCCAAACTAGTCGGTCAGTACTTGTTCATGGACCGACTAACTCTAGAATCCTAATTTCACCTGTAGCTACTGTTTACACTTAGTCGGTCTGCGTTGGTCGACCGACCGACTAGTTGTCAAACTAGTCGGTCAGTGGTTGTTCTTTGACCGACTAACTAGTGCTGTAAACCCTAGTTTTGCCCTAGCCGCCAGCCTAGCCTATAAATACCCAACCCAAACGTTTTCTTCCCCTCCAACTCGACCCTAAACCCTAAAATCGCCCCCATTGATCCCCCACCTTCCTCCAAGCTCCATTTCTTCATTCCAAGCCCTAAATCCATCATCTTAACCATCCATCTACCCTATCTACCTCTCATCTTCCCCAAAATCTCACCAAAACCCATCAAATCCCCAAATCCCCCAAAACCCTAGTTTCCCCAAACTTCTCCAATCTCTTCCAGATTTGATCCTAGGGTTCCCCGGAGTGTTCCTTCCGTCTCCTCTCGGTAAGAAATCGATCTACCGTTGTTTTCTTAACTTATCTATATCTTTATGAAACCCTAATTAATTTCATGTGTTTGGTGTTTGTTTCCCCTAAACAGCGATTTCCTCGTAGATAGCATCCGTGTGACGAGGTTGATCGTCATCCCCGGTGCTAGGCAAGTGAAACTTGCCACTTAGGGTTTAGGCCATGTTTTAGGCCATTTGCATGTTGTAGGCGTAAAAGAGGCTAGGCGAAGATGAAACTCGCCTAGGCGCAAATCGGGGAATTAGCTTGACAACGAAGCTAATTCCGACTTTTAGCATGTTGCACAATTACCATGTCATGTTTACTTTCAATTAACGGTACGCGAATATGTTCATGTCATTGCATTTTGCCTGTCATGTTTACTTTAAATTAACGGTACGCAAATATCTGTTCATGTCTTTGCATAGTGATTATTCATCGTGATTGCGTAGCGCACGCTACAATATTATATTCCTGGCTCGTGTTCCAGAAGCGAGCTTAGTGAGTTGGAAACCCCAACGCTCGACACATATGGGTGGGGTAAGAGATAAGCGGCCTGAGCCCCGAGTTGGCCTGATCCGCCACTCCGGCCAGCAGGTGGACTCTCTAGTGCACAAGTGATTAATAGTGATAGAGATAAGCGGCCTGAGCCACGAGCTGGCCAGCAGGTGGACTCTCTATGCACTAAGTGTTTACCAGTGACAAGTGATTAATAGTGGTAGAGATAAGCGGCCTGAGCCACGAGCTGGCCAGCAGGTGGACTTTCTATGCTCTAAGTGATAAGTGATAAGTGATAAGTGATAAGTGATAAGTGATAAGTGATAAGTGATAAGTGATAAGTGTTAAATGATAAGTGATTAGAGATTTGGTAGCTTTTGCTACATTGTGCATGCTTGCTTCTCTTTTTAAACTGTTGCATCATGTTTAACTGCCATGCCATGCATCATACTAAACTGCTAGGTTGCTAGTTGCCTTACCATCAGTTTCCTTGCCCAAGTCTTTTTAGACTTGCTGACATGTGCCCCTTTACTCTTTTGGGTGACACATGTTAGATCCTGAGCCTGAGTACCTCGTTGAGGACGAGGTGTTTGCTGACGCCGAGCCCGAGCTTGTGTTTGACGGGGAGTACGTGGACACTGGGGACCAGCCCTAGTGTCTCTGTTGCGTTTTATTTTGTTAGACAGTTGTTTGTTATTGGTGCGTGGCACCCATACCTTGTTATGTTGTTGCTTTTGTTGGCCTTGTTCTGGGCCTTTAGACTCTTTCTTTTAGCCTGGTGGCTTTTCTGGATGTTGAACACATTTGTGATGTTGGACAATATTTGTGAGATGTGAATTTTATTTCAGTCTCTCCTTGTGTTATTATTGCTATTCTGTTGTGGTTACAGGGACCTGTTTATGTATTGTGGACGCTTATCGGGTTTGGGGCTTCACAGCTCCACTCTCGTGCGGACCTTTTCACGTCTCGCCTCCATTTTAGGGAAGCGGGTCGTGACATGGACCAAGTCAAACTTCTTTGTGCACACTCACTCCCTTTCTCCCGATATGCTGTACGAGTAGCAATTCCGCCAAAAAGTGAAAATATATTGTTTCGCCAAGCCTGAAACACACTAAACACACACATTAGATATAACGACACATTTGTCATCATCAAACCAAAATCCTAGATCGTTTCTCCCAACAATCTCCCCCTTTTGGTGATGACAACCCCATAAAAGATTTGAGCAATAAGTATAGGTGTGTGAAGTGTGTTGAAGGGTGTAATGGAATATGATGTATGGATGAGCCATTCAAGCATTACATAGCATGCACAACAAATAGTAAATATACTAGCATGCTCCCCCTTCTCTCAAGCTCTCCCTTCAACATTATTCAAGTATTTTTCTCAAGCTCCCCCTTCAACAAATAATACCGACAACAAACAACACACAAATCTTTCTTTCTCTTTCTCCCCCTTTGTAATCACCAAAAGTGGATTAATGAAGTCACAACACTATTCCATGCAAAAATAAACCATTATTAAATGTAGCGTGCAATTTGCATGAGTTTTCCACAAAATAGACAATCCAAGCTCATAGGATTTCACAACAAGACTTCTCCACCTTTGTGTAAGTGTAGTGATATAGACAATAAAGTACAAGAGGAGATTCAATTTCAGAAAATCAACCAAATCAATCCACATTTTCCAATTTTCATGAATATCACTAGGATTGATTTTTCCCACCTTATCAAAGATGAGTTCAAGTTACCGAACCCCGAAACATGGCCTAAAAGGACTTTTAAATGCGGGGTGGCATTGCTTGACAAGTTATATACACCAACGCTAATGATTACCCATTTAGAACTAGTTGGATACTCGTGGGTTGTGTATTAGCCATGAAGTGTATCCATTTTTCATACGGAGCAATTTTCATATATTTTTTCTTTTGCAATTTGTTTGCTCAATTTTAATTCATGGCTAAACACTTCATATCCCTTAGAAAATTCAGAATTTAATCATTCCTACATTCACTTTCCATTATTCTTCAAAAGAATCTCCAAAAGCACTAAAAAGTCAATTATCGTGAAAGTGCAAATGTAGGTGTAGAAGTCAAGTTTAAAACTTATGAGACATGTCATGGCTACTAAAAAGAATAACATCATGTTCATTTAGCTACAACAATAATGAATTGACTTCTACAAGGGATAGATTTGATCATTCATACAATACCATTTAAGATAAAACATAAAGGGTATTGTTTTAAGCTCAATTTTTTTGTTTTTGGTTTTTCAATTTTTTTTTCAAAAATAAAAACATTAAAAATCAAGCAAGCAAGCACACAAAACAAAATAAAAACAAGCACACAAAAACAATCTATGAAGGTATGCAATGAAATGCAAATAGGGATAAAAATTATACCTTCTCGTCGCTATTTGACGAAGGAGCTAAAAGAATGAGACATTGAAAAATTTGATCCTCGCCAAATCTCCATCACACCTACTTGAAAGGTGTTAAGTGTGACCTTGGAATCCAACAAGGTCCACGAGTGTTAGCCATTAAAGATTTAGGAACCCAAACTTGTTTAAACTTGATATTTGTGTTCCTAAATTTACAATAATATGAAGTGTGGCCTACACTATCACAAGTAAAGCACTTTGCATATTTGTTCTTTGCAATAGAGGGGTACATTGTGGAATTTCTTGAATTTTTGCTTTTCAACGTTTTTCAGACCAAAACCAAGTCCTCTTCTGAAGGGTTTTCTGGTACCCTTAGGGCACAAAAACTCTATGCCCGTCCTAAGTCGGACGGAACATAGACAGAAAAGCAGCGGAAAAATAAACATGTTAATCTAATTAACATTCACCCTAAGGTCCAAGACCCTAATCCAAGATCTATGCCGACTTGGGATGGGTCTGACCATCCCAAGAAGGATCTAGCCTACTGCGATTAAATTAAACTAATGCTTAATTAAACACATACCCGGAATCTCAATCCTGGAGCAGGCGAGATGTTCCGCACTGTCTTCTGAGCCGCTCCCGTCCCACGCCGAGCCGCTCCTTGAACCGCTCCCCGGACCGCTCCCCGGACCGCTCCTCGAACCGCTCCACATCCCGAGGCGATCAATCCCGTGTTGCCAAGCCAACCACGCGCCGAAGAAAGTTTCACGCGAGTGAAACCTCTGCCTAGATTTCGGATCTGAATCCGAACTCCTTTGCGGCTTTGCCAGAGCCCTCAGGAGCAAGGCAGAAATTTATAGGGAGATGAGAAATATTAATTTAAGCTTAGATCCGAGCGTGCTCCAGCATTTACGAGAGCCGCTCAGATCTAGAGCTTGGGACGAGTTTTGAGGAGGAGAGCAGACCCCTATTTATATAGGCGGCTGACTGCTCCCCTTCCCTCAAAATCCGATGTGGGACTAATTCAGAGTTAATCAAATTCAATTTAGTTTGCCTTTCACAAAGTGCAAACTTCCGTGAATTTTAACTCACTCACCGTTGAGCTTTATGATTGATACAACCTATCAATCTGAAGGGTGTTCAATGGTGAACGCATAGGAAAAAACCGTTTATCAATCTGAATTCGTTTGGCCCTTCAATTGATTGTCCAAAGATCAGCCCAACGCTAGTTTTTCGCAAAAACTGAGCCGTCAAATAATTCTGCACAGTAAGGGGTTCAAACCCCTAGGACTGGGGCCCACAGGTGGGCCCCACGCGTTCAGCGCGCGTAGAAAACTGCCTGGGCAAAGCCCAGGCCACGCCTGGGCTTGCCCAGGCGCTGGGCGCAGCCCACCTGGGCAAGCCCAGGCCCGCGCCTGGGCCAAGCCCAGGCCTGCGCCTGGGTTAGCCCAGGCCTGTGCCTGGGTTAGCCCAGGCATGTGCCTGGGTTTGCTCAGACCTTGGCTTCTGTTGGGCCTGGCCAGCAGTCCAGACCTAGTCTGGCCTGATCTTGTCCTTTGGGCTGTTTTGGGCATAACTTTGGTATTTGGTGTCCGATTTGGACGCCGTTCGAACCTGGGCGTAGACCGGGACATTCCTGTCTTATCCATGAACTTTTCCTTGCGTTTAAATCATTAAATATTATTTTAAACAATTTAAAACACATTTATCTCTTTTGCATCAAATGCAAAATAGTCCCTATCTAGGCTTAAATTATCAAATGCATCAAATACAAATGATCTGAGGGCATATTTCCCTACATCTCCCACTTGCACTCAGGATCATTTATCCCAAATGCTGGAGATTATTGCAAACATCTTTTGCAATATTTTGTCCCTTGCATCAAATGCATATAATTCTCCCTAACTAATTTCTACCTATTACTAGACGAAGATCGCACTCTGTGTGAGACCCTACAGCCTGACCCTTACAACAGGTTGGGCTCGAAGCCCTATACGGCAGTGACCACGAGCAGTGGTTGCCATCCATACTTCAGGAATCATCATTATGTGGTTGACTCATTGACATGAGTATTGTCGGGACCACCCTGACTGTTTCCGTGATGAATTCCGCAGTTATAGTCTTTTCGTCTAAACTATGTCGTATAGATCAAGTCTAGGGTACGGTCAAACTGTCAGCCCCAATAACTTGACTCCGGTTAGTTTCTATCGATCTTTTAGTCAAAAATGTTGGACTTCTTCCAACATACTCTGGCCAGAGTTTTTACTAAAGACCGAACTAACCCTACGACACTAACTCCCATTGACCGGGAGAGACGAATCCTCTCTTGGTCATTACTCTCCTCATACGCTTCAAGTGTCACCCAATCAAAGACCTTTCGACAGGCCTTACCTCGAAGCTAGGTCATTTGATCTAAGTGGCACCGTTCACGCACAGGTTCGTCAAAATGACCTCAAGTCAAAAGACCAACTAGCCTATCATCACTCAGAGTCATCATTGACAGATTGGTCAATATAACCATATGATAACTCTTATGGATCGTTCAGTGAACTCATTCTCTAATGAGCACATTTGTCTCGTCTACGACTTCGCCAAGTCAAGCGATCATGAGATCATCGCCACCGCTAAATGGTGAAGACTAAGACACAATGGTCTATCCGATGTTTCAATATCCTTGTCTCGAAACATCTACGACCACGAACGCTTTTAGACTTATGCTACAGACGGTCAAACATTTCTCTATGATCGAGATACTCATCTCGATACATGTTGACCTTGCATAAAGTCTCAGGACTTTACCTAAGTTAATATCTAATGTTAACTACATTATAACATAACTTTAGATAAATTATTACCAAACAACTTACTGTTATTTCGAACAAGATGTTTGTGCTATTCACACAGGAAGATAGATAGCCTCGAGGGTATCATCTCTCAACATCTCCCACTTGCACCCAGGCCCATTTATCTCGGTATCTAATACCGGTTTTACACATAAGTTTTCCCGACTTCATGTGGTAGAGCCTTCGTGAGTGGATCTGCTAAAACCGTCTACACTATAGTGTTGGATATGGATGACATAAATACACCCATGAGGGGATGTATGAGGGTATA
Organism: Scilla litardierei; assembly: GCA_030789695.1. Lineage (NCBI taxonomy): Eukaryota > Viridiplantae > Streptophyta > Magnoliopsida > Asparagales > Asparagaceae > Scilla > Scilla litardierei. The sequence goes on from CM061133.1 coordinate 101,210,863, forward strand.
CGGACCTCAGATGTCGCGTGCACGAAGGCGTGCGTGAAGAGAACCTTTTCTCGTGTGAAAAGGACCACTCGATAAGTGGAAAAAGCCACTCGATAAATGGGAAAGCCACTTTATAAGGGCAAAATGGCACTTGATAAGTGGATAAAGAAGAAGATAAATGAATGTGCTAATATAGGCTAATAAGCTTATAATTGGTTATTTCCTACAATAACCACCCCTAAAGCCTATAAATAGGACCCAAGGGTAAGGCATTCAAAAACACTTTCCATGCCATAAGTTTGCATAAGGCATCTTATGTTCTTCTTATCCCTTCCATTAAAATCCTCTTCTAGTTAGAGATTTAGGCGGTGAAACTCTGCTTCGATCCTCCGTGACGAAGTATCGACCGTTGTGGCGAATCCGAGGGCGAAGTTCCGAGATTACCGTGCCGCGTATGCAAGCGTAAGTCTCAACTTCATTTATCGATCCTAACGTTGTTTTGGCAGGATCCGACATTGGTATCAGAGCCATACGGATTCGCTCCGGTCAGACCGTCGCCCCGTCGAACCGATGAACGAGGCGTTGTCTTTTTCACAAATGGGTATCCTACCATTACGGATATGGTAGGAACGCTTCGTGACAGAGAGAATGCCGCGGTTGTTCTTTTCACTTTAGGGTCTCCTACCATTACGGATATGGTAGGAACTCTCCGTGACGGGAAGAACCGACCGTTCATATCGTCAAGCTCGCTCTCTTCATGGATGCCGAGTCTCCATTCATAGGGAATGTGAACTCTCTTCATGTGGAGCGCATAGTTTACGAATTTTAAAGTGTGTTATTTTTCATTTTTGGCACACGGCCATTAGAGAATAACTACTTTCTCGACGAACGGGTGCGTCATCGACGAACGGGTGCTTCACCGAAGAAGAAGATGGTGGTTATTCCCATCGGGGAAGATGACTTTTGGTGCATGAAATCTATGGCCATATGGACAATGGAGGCAATGCATTCCCCCCTCCCCATGCGGAGGGGGTTGGCTACGGCCAATAACGATGAAAACCACTGCGACCACCCCATCAAGGGGGAGGAGTGCATGCGGCCACCCCATGAAGGGGGGAGACCGGCCATGGCCAAAGGGCCATGGCCGGTCAAGGCCAATAAGCCATGGCCGGCCGGCCCTGGCCCTGGCCGGCCGGCCATGGCCAGGGAGCCCTGGCCGCGGCCTGGCCCGGCCCGGCCCTGGCCGGCCACGGCCAGGGCCAGAGGGCCCTGGCCGCAGCCAGGCCAGGGCCAGGCCGCCCTGGCAGAGGCCAGGGCAGGCGCCCTGGCCCCCGGCCAGGGCCAGGCCGCCCTGGCAGAGGCCAGGGCAGCGCCCTGGCCTCAGGCCAAGGCCTGGCCGCCCTGGCCGAGGCCAGGACAGGGGCCCTGGCCCCGGCCAGGGCCTGGCCGCCCTGGCCGAGGCCAGGGCAGGGGCCCTGGCCGAGGCCAGGGCAGGGGCCCTGGCCCCCGGCCAGGGCCTGGCCGGCCCCGGCCCTGGCAGAGGCCAGGGCCTGGCCAGCCTTGGCCTCGGCCAGGGCCTGGCCAATGGCCGGCCCTGGCCGCTGCCAGGGCCACGGCCGGCCCTGGCAGCGGCAAGGGCCTGGCCGAGGGCCGGCCTGGCCGGCGCTGGCCGGGAGTGGTGTCAGATCATTGGTTGGTCGACCAATTTGGAAGTTTTGGTCGACCAATCCGGCAAAAGGCCTTGATCGATCACGAACATGCCGACTAGCCCATACGGGGTTGCAAAAGGCCTTGGTCGAACACGAATGTGCAGACTAACCCATACGGGGCTAACGACAGTCGTCTGCGATAAAATTCTCCTATACAGGGGAAGCGCCTGGATTCATACGGGAGCCGGCGACGATGGCTTGCAGAAAAATCCCCAAAGGGGGGATCCGGCCTTGGCACGGCTACGGCTCTACCCCGGCAAATGGCCAGGGATTGCCGAATATTTCGCTAGTATCATAAGGGTACTAAGTCGAAATATACAATTTTGAAAAATACGTTTTCTAACGTTTTGAAAAATACGTTTTCAAAAACGCTTTTCCGCTGCAAAGTACTATAAGAGTACGATTATTTGATAAAGTGATGGGGAAATATTGAAAGTTGCTCTAGATGGTGATTGGAAACGTAGTGACTTTTCCGATTCTAGAGTAACATCTTCAATATTTTTCGAAAGTAACTTATCAAATTATGAATATCATTCCAAGTGGGAGTTGATTTTAGAACTATCCATATGGGATATTCTATTATCATTTCAAGTGGGAATTATATCTGAAAAATACGTTTTCAAACTCGTTTTTTCCGCTGCTAGTACTATAAGAGTACTATTGTTTGATAAGTGATGGGGGAATATTGAAGGTTGTTCTAGACGGTGATTGGAATCATAGAGACCTTTTCGATTCTAGAACAACATCTTCAATATTTTTCGAAAGTAACTTATCAAATATAATATAATTCCAAGTGGGATTTTGAATTTTTAGAACTATCCAAATGGGATATTCTATTATCATTTCAAGTGGGAGTTATATTTTTAAGAATTTTTATGCAATGTTTTGATCAAACCTTCGGTTTTGTGTCTTTTGCAGCATTTTAAAAGTAAATTGTCTTCCGCTTCAAAGAATATCGTCGCTGAGTTAAACAGAGGTGAAAAACTCAACGGCGATAATTACCAACTTTGGTCCATCAAGATACAATACGTTTTAGAGGAGCAAGAAGTGCTCGAAACTCTAAAGAACGTAATGATTGAACCCGAGTTAGGCACTACGGCCCAACACAGACGAGACAAGGAAGCTTTTGATGCTTGGTCTCGGAAGAATAAGATAGCCCGCATTACGTTATTGAGCAGTATGGCCGATGACATAATGCGCATCTTCCGAGAGCATGACTTAGCCATGGACATATGGTCCAAGCTAGAAGAGAAGTTCGGTGGCACATCGGTGTACAAACTTCGCACCTTAACTATAAGGTTCGATTCATATAAGAAACGTCCAGATCATTCCATGGGGAAACATCTGTGAAATATGGCGAATCTTATCTCGGAGTTAAAGGACGCAAGTCATGTGCTCACTGATGAGCAACAAATCCAAGCAGTCATGTGTTCCCTACCAAATGGGTGGGACCAAATGAAGATGCATCTCACTGACAATGAGAGCATCAAGACTTTCAGCGATGTTTCTAAGCACCTCGAATTAGAGGAAGAGCGGCTTGCGGTTTCCAAGCCAAGTGCAGAAGTGCACATGGTTACTAGTTCCTCACACGGGGGAAAGAAAAGGAAAGATCGTTCGAAGTCTACCAATGAACGTAATAAGCAACCTGAGTCTACCAAGAAACCCAAACATAAGGGTGGGCACAAGAAATGGCACAAGAAGAAAGACTTGAAGAGGATCAAGTGCTTCAAGTGCAACAAGCTCGGTCACTATGCTCGTTAGTGTACGAGTGGAGGTGATGAGGTAACTTGTAAATGTACTAGTAACATATGTGTTTCTAGTTCAATATTTCTTGTGGAATCTAATCCATTTTGGATAATTGATTCAGGTGCCACCGACCACATAGCAAGGGACAGACGGTCCTTCGTGGAGTATCACCGGATACCCCAAGGAATGAAGTGGATCAATGTAGGAAACAACACACGTGTTGAAGTGAAAGGCATTGGGACTCGCAAGCTAGTCTTGGACAATGACCGCACTCTCCTACTTCATGATGTTCTCTTCATTCCATATATTCAAAGGAATATTAAAACTGTGGTCAATTTAATGGGTCTTGGTTATAGTTGGTTCCTTCATGATTGTAATATGGACCTATTTTGTAATAATTCCTTAATTGGCAAAGGGCATGTTTTCAAAGGATTTATTGTAATAAGTACAATGTATGATTCCTCATGTAATGAAAATTTTCTTGTGACAAATTCTTTGACTAATGAGTCTAATATAATTTGTTGGCATGCAAGACTTGGTCATATTGGACCAACGTGTATGGATAGACTTGCCAAACGTGGCCTTCTATCCAATGTTTCAAAGGTCGAAATGTCGACCTGCGAACATTGCCTTGTGAGGAAATCTTGTCGCAAGCCGTTTGGAACCGGCACAAGGGCCGAGGTTCCATTACAGCTTATCCATTCGGACATATGTGGTCCGATGAATGTCAAGACAAGACGCTGGAAGTCCTATTTCATCACTTTTATTGATGATTTCACCCGATTCGGACATATCTATTTGATATCCCACAAAAGTGAAGCATTGGCTTGCTTTAAAACTATATGAGTTTTGTGGAGAATCAATTAGATCGCAAGATTAAGGTCTTGCGAACCGATAGGGGCGGTGAATATCAATCAACAAGTTTTAAGGAACTTTGTGATGAAAAAGGCATAGTACATCAGGTAACTATGCCTTATACTCCTCAACAAAACGGTGTTGCAGAAAGGAGAAATAGGACTTTAATGGAAATGGTCCGTTCAATGATGGCGCAAGCTAACTTGCCAATCACCTTTTGGGGTGATGCATTATTGACGGCCGCTTTCATTTTAAATCGCGTACCCTCGAAATCAGTTAGCTCCACTCCTTATGAGTTGTGGAACCAAAGGTCTCCTGACTTAAACATTTTGAAACCTTGGGGTTGTGCATCCTACGCACATATTTCCTCCCATAAGTATGGCAAACTTGGGCCAAGGGGAAGGAAATGTATCTTTATATGATACGCAGAAAACTCCAAAGGTTATGTTTTTGTTAGTCAGGAAGACAATGGTGGGCTAATTGAGTTTGAGTCGAGGGATGTCACTTTCTTGGAAAACGAATTTCCAAGACAGGGCGAGATAAGTCAGGAATTATCTCAATTTGAGATTTATGATCAAGAAGGATTACCTCATTCGAGTGGGAGAATTCCTGGTGAAAACGAAAATATGTTTCAACCTTCACCAATGGATTGTACGAATGAAGATTATCCTATTCCATACGGGAATAATGATCCTAGTGGGAGCAATTCTAACGACATTCCAAGTGGGAGTGGTATTAGAATTGATCTAATTTCGAGTCAACGAGGACTTGAAGAATCTCAAATACGACGTAGTAGTCGTACAAGGTTGGCTCCTCTAAGATTTGAGGATGAATTTCTGCAAACCTTTATGACTTTACTACAAGAAGATGACGAGCCTGCTATTTTCAAACAGGCCGCATCTTGCCCTGCTAAAAGACAAATGGATGGAAGCGATGCAAGCGGAGTTAGAATCCATAAAAGTTAACCAAGTCTGGGACTTAGTTGACTTACCCAGAGGACGTAGAGCTATTGGGAACAAATGGGTTCTCAAGATCAAGCATAAGGCTGATGGCTCTATTGACAGATATAAAGCTCGCCTTGTCGTGAAAGGTTTTACGCAACAAGAAGGGATAGACTACGAAGAGACCTTCTCACTTGTTGTGCGTTTTACCTCGATTCGCCTAATTCTGGCAATGGTAGCTTGCTTAGACCTCGAATTACATCAGATGGATGTAAAGATTGCCTTTCTCAATGGAGAATTGGACGATGAGATTTATATGGAACAACCAACAGGGTGTGTAAAAGAAGGAAACGAACATAAGGTTTGTAAACTTCATAAGTCCATATATGATCTTAAACAATCATCGAGGCAATGGTATATAAAGTTATCAAATGGTTTTACCATGCTTGATGAAGATAACTGAGTATATATCGAGAGGATTAAAAGCAAGTATATTATCATGTCTCTATATGTAGATGACATTTTAATAGCCGGAAATGACAAAGGCCTTGTGATGAGTATCAAGGCTTGGCTTTCATCAGTATTTGAGATGAAAGGCCTATAAAAGCCGCATATATCCTTGGAGTTAAGATTTCAAGGAATCGTTCGAAGAAACTTCTTTCTCTCTCAGGAGACTTATATAAAGAAGGTTCTAGAATGCTTTGATATGCAGGACTGCAAGTCCATTGATATTCATATAAGCATATGCGATAATTTATATCTGGAATCGTGTCCAAAGAACCAAAAGGATAAGGAAATTATGGAAAAAGTTTCATATTCCAGTGCAGTTGATAGTCTTATGTACGCTATGGTGTGTACGAGACCGGACATCTGTTTTGCCATTGGAAATGGTAAGCTGTTACCAATCCAATCCAGGGAAAGTACACTGGAAAGCGGTTAAGAGAATAATGTGTCTTGTAAGATCAAACACATTTATATCCGATAAGAATTTGCAAAAGACTATGATAAAACCAAGAAGGTAGACATAAGGTACATATCTACGCATGGGATGATAGAAGATCCGCTTACGAAAGCGATCCCCAGAAATATGTTTTATAAACACTTATCATCACAAGGATTGCGTAAGAGCTGAGTTGTACCAATATATATTCCCATGTCTGAGAAAGATCAAATTTAATAAAAGAATAAGTTCTTTTTCAAACATTGCATATGAATCTCTTGAGAAATGTTTGTGTACATTTTTGAAATCTCAGCTGAATTCTAGTATGTCGGACAGATTGAGGTTGGCTCTCTCACATGAGCAACCGCCTTATTCTATCAGACGGATAGAATAGAGATGAGACCTGTTTAAAGTCAAAATCATCAGACGGATGATTTAGAGTCATGACTTAAACAAAATGGTCGCATGAAAGATCTGCATCATATGGATGCTTACAGAAGATCTAAAAGGATTTTTGAAATCCTATCTGTCTAAATGCGGGATGTGAGTCCAAATGATTATTTGAGTAGAAAAAGGGACTCAAAGTCAGACATTGTGGTGTCTGATCATCATCCTTACAACATCATTGAGACATACACTCCCTGGGAAAGGAGCGATGTTGTAATACGTATTCATACTACGTATACATTTTTTGACATTGGGTTAGAATAGTAAATAAGTTTACTATTATGTGAGACCCAAAGACCACATTGGTCTTAATTTATTACCCTTATGGACTCTAATTGGTTCCTTTAGATTTGACCGGGTGATTGCTATCTTAGCATGTTACTTATGGACTATGGTTAATTCGGTCCGGCGGGGCATATTAGAAAAGCAAGTCAAGTCAAGATCGAAAGGATCGCAAGAAGAGGAAGATTAATTTCACATTCACATTTGGACTTTAAAGATTCAAAGCTGGCCAGCCAATTGCAATCCAGATGGGATTCAATTGTTGAATATAAAGTATAAGAAATGTGAAGAAATAATCTTGGGTAAAGCATGCGTTGATCTACTCAACTTTGCTCCTCGAGGAGTGTTGTGTATCTCTAACAAGTGCACAACAGCGGACTGTATGCGCATGATGGTCACACGGCCTATTTCTCGGTATGACAAACAGAAGAGTTAAAGGAAAATATGTTTCCTTACAATCCCCTCAAGTGTGAGTGGGAGATGTTGGATATGGACGACATAAATACACCTATGAGGGGATGTATGAGGGTATACTGACCTCAGATGTCGCGTTCACGAAGGCGTGCGCGAAGGGAACCTTTTCTCGTGTGAAAAGGACCACTCGATAAGTGGAAAAAGCCACTCGATAAGTGGAAAAAGCCACTTTATAAGTGCAAAAGGGCACTTGATAAGTGGATAAAGAAGAAGATAAATGAATGTGCTAATATATGCTAATAAGCTTATAATTGGTTATTTCCTACAATAACCACTCCTAAAGCCTATAAATAGGACCCAAGGGTAAGGCATTCAAAAACACTTTCCATGCCATAAGTTTGCATAAGGCATCTTATGTTCTTCTTCTCCCTTCCATTAAAATCCTCTTCTAGTTAGAGATTTAGGCGGTGAAACTCTGCTTCGATCCTCCGTGACGAAGTATCGACCGTTGTGGCAAATCCGAGGGCGAAGTTCCGAGATTACCGTGCCGCGTATGCAAGCGTAAGTCTCAACTACATTTATCGATCCTAACGTTGTTTTGGCAGGATCCGACATATAGACTTAAGGAGTTTCTATGTTTATATTAGACCAACCAATTGAATCTCATTCAAATAATTCATTTGGTCTGTCGGAATCCATAATATTTTATTTATTTGGATCTTATCCAGTTCATCGTACCTTACGATAATAATCTTAAATTAGTTAATGGTCATAAATGGCTCATATCTATTTCTGATAAAGTATCAAACTCTTTTGATCACTTCATCAAAATATATATGTTCCATCCCGTTGATGCCTCACATGTAATTTACATGCTCCCACTGACCTTGAAAACTATCTGGCTAATTCATATAAGTTGGTCCGTCTAAATCATATTTAGAAAAACAAACGTGTAAGTGAATGCTCCAATTTTCATGGTCAACTTAAGCGTTTACATCGAGTTTGGTCCGAGTAGTTTTGTACACATCTGCTGGAGGAAAAACGATTTCATTATAATCCGTTTTATAGGAATTAATATGGAAAAACCGTTCTCGACCAACATGATTGCACTTCACTATATTCCTTTCTGCACCAATCCTTCAACTTAAAGATTTACTTGCAGAAAGTGAGGAAACATTTTCCTTGTGCACGTAAACTAAATTCCAAAATTTATTTACGCACACGGACCTATTCTGATTGCATCAAGTTTTTAAATCGGAGTTACTACTCCGAATTTCATCCCTGAAGTTGACTAAGTCATCATCAGTTATGATGTTTAACTCGACTCTTCGTCTCACGAAATTCAAGTAATTATACAACTTCCTAATGATTGATTTAATGAATATCTTATTGATAATGTCCTCACAGAACATTATCAAAACCTAGGCATTACTATCTGGGACTTAAACCAGAAGGAGGACTTAACTCACAGTCACTTACAATGGATCACACCAAGTCTAACTAAGTGTGATTCATACCTTTTGACACACGGATGTGTTAACAGACTTGACCTGAGAGAAAATCACATTTTCTTTTAATTACGCAAGATTTACTGTAGCTAAGTATTTGACCATTCGATCTAATCGAATCAGTTTAAATACTTTAGTCATTTCGTTCTTTATTTTATCAGACTTGTGTTTCATCAAGAACACGTGTCTTAATAAAATATACGAATAACTTAATTTGGTTAATCTAGACTCGGGTTCATCAGTATGTACCAGACTGAGTTCGACAACACATTCTCCCACTGTCTTACAGATGGGTTTCAGCCATTCTATCTAAGAGGATAAGACTCACAAGTGTCCGCAGACTTCATAATACGAGAGGTCAAACCCCTCTTTATGTGACTTATGAAGCTTAGTCTCTCGATACGGCCGAGTCTATTTTTCCATACAAGTTTGCTACTATCTTGTGTATTTATATATATTAACATTTAATATATATATAATCGTTATACATAAATTACTAACGCAAAACATTGCTTCAGAAGCGAGGTGACGACATTCATCAAATTGTGTTAGACGTCTTTTGTATAACAATAATTATAAAATCGTGACATCAAAATATGTCACATTTTCATTTCCTCCTACTTATGCCTTTACTAATGATAAATTAAACTATTAAACTCGATTGACTTTCCGGAGTGCCTTCTTCCTTTTCTAAATCACATTTAGATATAAATATCCCAACATAAATAAATAGCTATGCAAGCATCTTATGTATCCAAACGCCTGAGAGGTGCAATCTTGAGTGTAGCTCAAGAAGTTGCTTGCCTCAAGATCCGGTTGGGATACATAGTCTTGCACCGCTCATGCACTCGTATTTGACTCAAACAGTTTGATCGAATTCTCGAACTTTGCAGATCAAAATTGTTTGTCCATACAACCTTGAGGGTAGCTCGACAAGTTGTAGGGAGAAACATATTTCGAATATCATATATGTTCAAGCTGCCTCATATAGAGACGGGTGACATGTAGCGTGAACTTATTTGTTGGACCCAGAACTTAATGAAATCGTATTTCTTAAGTCTGTTCTTTAGAAGGTCATTTTAATGTCAACGAGAGTATAGTTTAATCCTATCAATTAGAATTTAACTTGATATTCAATTAATCAACCTATTTGACCAATTAACTCATTCCATTAAAAAATTATATTTTGATTCCTTCGATAAACATAGTCTTGCCCTAGTTTTGGCATATGTTCAAAATTAAATATAGGTAGAATGGCTTTTATCTATCTATATCCTCCCACTATTTTTACGATCGTTTCAAAGCTTAATAACGAACGATTTAATCAAATTAAATTTAATGGGTAAGAGGTCCAATCACCTTGAGCCTAACAACCTTGAGGGTAGCTCAACAAGTTGCTTGACTCTGCGATCGGAAGATGACTCTTCATCGATCATATCAGATATAACCCTCTTAATCGGTTTTTACCCCTAGCCATTTGTGATCATGAGGGTGCTCATCCAAATCACAATGTCTAGTCTAGTCGGACCCTTGTTTTCGTGTCTAGCCTGACTTGCTCCGGCGCTCGGGGTATTCACGACACGTCGGTTTGGGTCAAGACTTAGACTACATCTAGTCAGACTACATCATTGACTTAACTTACGCCGGCGCTCGGGGTACGAGACGACGGTTTGGGTCAGTCAAGATTTCATCTTATGTATTTAAGGAGTTGGTTTCTACAGGGTTGTCATGTCACAGCTTGAGGGTATCTCAACAACTGTAACACGGGTCCTATAGTAGCTAACCCCTAAAACAAGGAGGGCTACGGCTAATCTTGAAAAAGATTATTAACGTATTTGACTTAGATATAGTCAGGGGTGTCATACAATCATGATTCGCGACATTGCGGTCCAGCGGAACACAGCCAGGGAATTGACTAAGCCAGGATCACTATCCCTTAAAGGGTGATCCAGAACTCTTAGCCAAGCACATTGACTGGATCATGGTCCATTGAATGAAGCTTGTCATTTTTGTATGTGTGCCATAGACTAAACAGCTTTTATTAACAACTAATTAATCCTATCAACTAGTTGCATCCTTAAATTCAAAATTTTAGGATTTGTTTAATAACTTTTATTAAGACCTTATCAACTATAAGGTTCACGTGTTATCCTAATCGTTATTAGGATTTTAATAAACTTTATTAACAACGCCAAAAGCGAAGTCCTTTAATGAGAATTAATTATAACAATTAGAATTAAGATTCATTAAAAAGAACTACCCTAATCATGAATTAGGTCTTAAAGGGTTGTTAAAAGTTTTATTAAAACATAGCATGTCATTAAAATTCAAGTAATAAATTTTAATCATTTCTTAATGGCTAACCTAAAGGGTTGTCTTGTGTTATCAAATAAGGGACAAGATTATGCATAGCCATTAACATAAGATTACACTAATTTTATCGCATAAAATAAAAGTGTACAACTATTTAACAATTTAAATAGAACAATGTCTATCACATAAACAATTTTAGCATGCAAACATAAATTTAACATTTAAATCTAAAATATGATTTTTAAAAATATTTTATTTTTTATCTCATAAAAACTTGTTTTTAAAATCACAAATTTGCATGCTACTTTAAAAAATTTATCGCATAAAAATTTTAACCTTTAAAATCAGTTTTAAAATATCTCATAAAATTAAAACATCATTTTAAAAAACTTTCATTCTAAAAAATTTATCATATAAAATTTTTAGGCACTTTAAACTTATCGCATAAATTTTAAAAGATTTAAAATTAGTTTTAAAATTATCACATAAATTTTAAAACGTCATTTAAAAATTTCCATATTCAAAAATTTATCACATAGATTTTTAAACATCAAAAACATTTTTAAAATTTATCTCATAACTTTAAAAACATTTTTAAAAGTATTTAAAAACATTTCATGTGTTTAAAGAAATCGCAGGCTAGATCGTAACACAGACCATGCTCTGATACCATTGAAGGGTTTTCTGGGACCCTTAGGGCACAAAAACTCTATGCATGTCCTAAGTCGGACGGAACATAGATAGAAAAGCAGCGGAAAAATAAACATGTTAATCTAATTAACATTCACCCTAAGGTCCAAGACCCTAATCCAAGATCTATGCCGACTTGGGATGGGTCTGACCATCCCAAGAAGGATCTAGCCTACTGTGATTAAATTAAACTAATGCTTAATTAAACACATACCCGGAATCTCAACCCTGGAGCATGCGAGATGTTCCGCACCGTCTTCCGAGCCGCTCCCGTCCCACGCCGAGCCGTTCCTTAAACCGCTCCCCGGACCGCTCCTCGAACAGCTCCGCATCCCGAGGCGATCAATCCCGTGTTGCCGAGCCAACCACGCACCGAAGAAAGTTTCACGCGAGTGAAACCTCTGCCTAGATTTCGGATCTGAATCCGAACTCCTTTGCGGCTTTGCTAAAGCCCTCAGGAGCAAGGCAGAAATTTATAGGGAGAGGAGAAATATTAATTTAAGCTTAGATCCGAGCGTGCTCCAACATTTACGAGAGCCGCTCAGATCTAGAGCTTGGAAAGAGTTTTGAGGAGGAGAGCATACCCCTATTTATATAGGCGGCTGACTGCTCCCCTTCCCTCAAAATCCGATGTGGGACTAATTCAGAGTTAATCAAATTCAATTTAGTTTGCCTTTCACAAAGTGCAAACTTCCGTGAATTTTAACTCACTCACCGTTGAGCTTTATGATTGATACAACCTATCAATCTGAAGGGTGTTCAATGGTGAACGCATAGGAAAAAACCGTTCGTCAATCAGAGTTCGTTTGACCCTCCAATTGATTGTCCAAAGATCAGCCCCAGGCTAGTTTTTCGCAAAAACTGAGCCGTCAAATAATTCTGCACAGTAAGGGTTCAAAACCATAGGACTGGGGCCCACAGGTGGGCCCTGTTGGATCTGGATCCTAGCCTAGAGGGGGGGTGAATAGGCTTTTAAAGAATTCTCGTGCAACCCACGAATAATCACACGCAGTTATAGCACAACCAGAGTAACTAAAATGCAGACACAGAGTACACAGTAGATTTACCCTGGTTCGGTCTTCCCAACGACCTACTCCAGCCCCCAAAGCAAATACTAGATTGAATAGTGCAATAGGTACAAAGTCACAAGTTAGAGCACGCTCAGAGCACCCTCTACGTCTCTACACTCGCCAGACTCTCAGTACCCCACACACAGTGTTTCCTCTCACTATCAATCCTAGCAAAGCTTTCTACCAGCTAGTCCCAAACTAGCTGGGTCCCACTTGTCTAGTCCCAACTAGACAAGTCCCAAAATAGTCACCAAAACAGGTAAAAGTTTCCCCTACAGAGAACGTTACACTAAGACACAAATAAAGGAGTTTAGAGTTTAGAAATGCTCAGTTTGTGTCTGTGTAGGCGTCTCTGTCAATCAGCACGTCGTCAGCTCCAATCTGACGCAAACGGTGTCTCAATCCGACTCCTGGATGTCAAGATATGCACTGGTCTGTGCGTAAAGCAATTTCAGTTCAATCCTTTATAAACTGGCGGTCTGTGCGCGTAGCAACTCCTTTTAATAATTCAAGTCTGTGCGCTGAGAAGCTCAGTTCAGCCTTGTTAAATAACGGCCTGTATGCAAAGCAACTCCTTTATAAAACCCCTCGCCACGTCAGCACTTAAAACTCGATGTGGGTTTTGCTGTTACCCCGCCACGTCACGCTTTAATGTTCGCGCGCTTTCTTTTACTTCGCGTGATCTTGCGTGAAGAGGATCTTGGCCGTTGATGATTCGTGATCGACGGTGTGTGAAGCGCCACGTCAGCACGAAGATTGCGAATTGATTTGCTTCGGTTGTAATTGCCAGCTTCGATCTCCGCCGTCCGATTGATTCAGAGGAGTGATCTTATCCGTCCGTTCGATTTCTCGCATGCAGCAGTGAAGACGACGGCAGCTTCTCCAGCGTCGTTGGCTGCTTGCTTGGCGTGGGATGCTCCGAGGAACGGCGGTCGATCTCCGAGCAGCGATGGAGACGTCGACGGATCTTCGACGAGCGGAGCTCTTCGACGGCGATAGCGACAGCGGGGATAGCGACGAACTTTGACAGTGGCATTCTCGTTTAACAGCGACGACGGCGGTGACACTTTATCTTCGTCAGCGAGTTCTTTGTGAATGGCAACGTGTATGGCGGCGGTGTCTTGACGTAGTAGCGATCTTCGACAGTGGCAATCTTCGTCTTCTCCTCGATAACAGACCACGACAACGCCCTCGCCGTTCAGCTTCAGCGTGCGGTAGTCTTCGTCTTCTCCGGTGATGGCGTTCAGCGGCAGCGGCGGGCTTCTACGACAGCGAGTGGATGATGAACGGCAGCGGCTCAACATCTTGATGGTGGCAGCGAACAACTCTTCTTCGCGGCGGCGGTCTACAGTAGCAGCGGCGGTCTTCTACGAGAGCAGCGGCCGAAGCTCCGAGTGATCAGCTCTCGGCGATGGTGGCGAACACTTCAGGGAAAGACGACGGTAGCTTCTTCGTCTTTGGCAATGGCGGCGGCTTCGTCTCAGGGCGGCTTCAAGATCAGCTCCTTCATCGACGGCGGTTCTTCGATGATGTCTTCGTCGGTGATGGCGGCTTTGCGTGGATACATGCTTGGAGATTCGATACGCCGATCGTCGAAGGGCGGCAGCAGCGACTTGTCACGATGGGGAGGATGATGCTGCTGCTCAGGTGGTGGCTTTCTCGTGCTCAGCTTCAACTTGCGGCAATGGAGAATAGGGCTAGGGTTAGTATAGTTTGCTTGAAAAAAAATTAGCCTAGTCTCTCTCTTTAATATTTGTTGCCGTAAGCCCTTTGGAAATTGTATGGCCTCCTCACTTTTTAACCCTAAGGATGGCATTGGTATTTATAGTATAGGCTAGGGTTTGTTGCATTAGGGTTTTTGGGGAGAGTCCCTAAGAGATAGGGAATTTGTATTTTGATTAGGATTTTGAATGTGATAGTATTTGTTTTGGCTAAGGAATTCGTATAGCTATGGGATATATTCCAATAACCAAAAAGATTTGGTTTCATCTCTCAATATTGGACCAAGTCCAATTTGCTCCATATTGGACCAAGTCCACTTTCATTGAGCACATCAATCTCTCTCTCTCCCAATGTGCTATACGAATAGCAATATCGCCAAATACTGAGAATACATTGTTTCGCCAAGCCTGAAACACACTGAGCACACATATTAGATATACTGACACGTTTGTCATCATCAAATCAAGTTCCTAGATCGTTGCTTCCAACAGGCCCCACGCGTTCAGCGCGCGTAGAAAACTGCCTGGGGAAAGCCCAGGCCGCGCCTGGGCTTGCCCAGGCGCTGGGCGCAGCCCGCCTGGGCAAGCCCAGGCCCGCGCCTGGGCCAAGCCCAGGCCTGCGCCTGGGTTTGCTCAGGCCTTGGCTTCTATTGGGCCTGGCCAGTAGTCTAGACCTAGTCTGGCCTGATCTTGTCCTTTGGGCTGTTTTGGGCATAACTTTGGTATTTGGTGTCCGATTTGGACGCCGTTCGAACCTGGGCGTAGACCGGGACATTCTTGTCTTACCCGTGAACTTTTCCTTGCGTTTAAATCATTAAATATTGTGTTAAACAATTTAAAACATATTTATCTCTTTTGTATCAAATGCAAAATAGTCCCTATCTAGGCTTAAATTATCATTTGCATCAAATACAAATGATCTGAAGGCATATTTCCCGACATCTTCTATTATTGCCATATAATTGATTCTCTAAAATAGTGTCCAACGATTGTTTTCCCATAGAGAATTTCTTAATGGCTACTTCAAGATGAGAGACTTTGGCTTTTAATTGTTTATTTTCTTCCACAAGCATCGTGCATTTACTAATAAAAGCTCTCTTGTTTTCCTCTTCCTTCTTTTCGAATTCAATCATTTTTCTCTTAAAGTCATTATCCAACATGCAGAATTTATCATTATGCTCTCTAATCACATAGTCTTTTTCAGTTTTGAGCTTAATCAAATCAAGTTTAAGCATGCTAATTTGGTTTAATAATGAGGAACAAGAAATACAAGGAGCATTTTCATCAAAGCTTTCTTTTTCCTTCTTCATGACTTCAATAGTAGACTTACATGCATTAAGTTCAATTTTAAGTTTTTCATTTTCTTTAAACACCTTATCATCTCTAACTTGCATGTCATAGTTCTGATTTTGGAGACATTCAATAGTGAGCTCATGATCTACTATTTGATTTTGCATTTCTTCGTAAATTTTAAGAAGTTCAGCTTTGCTACCTGACGGTTTCTCATCTTGGATGCCCATCAAAGCCATGCAAGAATGGGCTTCATTTTCCTCCTCGCTTTCAGCTTCGCTATCCATATCCCATGTTAATACCTTCGCTTTTCCTTTTCCTTTAGCGAGCTGAGCAGTTTCATTTGGGCAATCATTCATCAGATGTCATCTTCCCTTGCATTCAAAACATTGCATTCTATCAGTAGATTTCTGATCATTAAATTGCTTGGAAGAATTATTAATGTTAGAACGATTAAACCTGGGTGCCATTTCGTTTCTCCCATGCTTGGTCTTGATGAACTTTCTGAAGTTTCTCACCATTAGAGCTATGTCGTCGTCATCATCCTCTTCTTCGCTAGCTTGCAAAGCAAGGGGCTTTATGGCTTTCTCTTTCTCCTCAAGTTTCTCTCTTGCTTCAACATTTTGCAGTTCCAACTCATGGGACATCAAATTACCAATAAGGTCCTCCACCTTCAATTGAGACAATACCTTTGCTTCCTGGATGGCGGTGACCTTTGGTCTGAAAGAGCTTGGCAATGCTCTTAGGATCTTCCTCACTTGATCGAGGCTATCGTATGGCTTTCCAAGTGAGCTAGACTTGTAGACTATGTCGGTGAACCTCGCATACATCTCTGATATGCTCTCTGATGGTAGCATGCGAAATCCCTCGAACTCTGCACTCAATAGAGACAGTCTAGACTCCTTCACCTGTGACGTTCCCTCGTGCGTCACCTCCAAAGTATGCCATATTTCCTGCGCAGTTAAACAATGTGAGATTCTATTATATTCAGATTTATCAAGTTCACAAATGAGAGCATTCATAGCTTTAGCATTTAAGGAATAAGATTTCCAATCATCATCATCCCATTTGTCATTTGGTTTTTCAATCTCAACATTTTCTACTTTAATAACAGGCAGTTTATATCCTTTTTCAATTATTTGCCAAGCTTTATAATCAACAGAAATAAGGTAGATTTTCATTCGATTTTTTCGATAAGCATAATCACCTCCATTAAATCTAGGGGGACGGGAAACAGACTGACCCTTAGCAAAAGCACTATCCATATGGTTATTCATGGTCAATCCTAGGCTAGATCCTAAAACCTGCTCTGATACCACTTGTTGGATCTGGATCCTAGCCTAGAGGGGGGGTGAATAGGCTAATAAAAATAATTCGTGCAACCCACGAATAAGCACACGCAGTTATAGCAGCAACATGGTAAATAAAAAAGCAGACACAGAGTACACATCAGATTTACCCTGGTTTGGTCGTCCCAACGACCTACTCCAGCCCCCAAAGCAGAACTAGTATTGAATAGCGCAATAGGTACAAAACCACAAGTTAGAGCACGCTCAGAGCACCCTCTACGTCTCTACACTCGCCAGGCTCTCAGTACCCCACACACAGTGTTTTCTCTGACTATCAATCCTAGTAATGCTTTCTACCAGCTAGTCCCAAACTAGCTGGGTCCCACTTGTCTAGTCCCAACTAGACAAGTCCCAAAATAGTCACAAAAAGGTGGTAAAGTTTTCCCTACAGAGAACGTTACACTAAGACACAAATAAAAGAGTGTAAGGGTTTAGAAATGCTTAGTTTGTGTCCATGTAGGCGTCTATGTCAATCAGCGCGTCGTCAGCTCCAATCTGACGCAAACGGTGTCTCAATCTGACTTCTGGATTGCAAAATACACACTGGTCTGTGTGTAAAGAAATTCAGTTCAAATCCTTATAATGCAGCGGTCTGTAA
Source organism: Scilla litardierei (assembly GCA_030789695.1). Taxonomy (NCBI): domain Eukaryota; kingdom Viridiplantae; phylum Streptophyta; class Magnoliopsida; order Asparagales; family Asparagaceae; genus Scilla; species Scilla litardierei. The sequence goes on from CM061133.1 coordinate 101,228,715, forward strand.
GCTCAGCAACTCCCTTAAATTCAAGCGGTCGGTGCACAGAGCAAAGTAGTTCAAATCTGTTTAATAATGGGTCGGTGCGCAGAGCAACTCAATTAAATCTTAACTCCACGTCAGCACGCAATTGAATGGCTTCGTTTCGATTTCTCTTGTAATGACCCTTCCACGTCAGCATGCAAGATTTGCCTTCTTCGATATACGCTAGGGCATGCAGCGACGGGGTTGGCTTCCTCGTCTTCGAGCGATGGCGACGTGCACACCACGGAGGCGACGAGAGCTCGGCGATGACTTTGCTTCGCTGTTTTCGTCAGTGGCGAGAGCTCGGTGAAGGCAATGAGCTTCTCCGAGCGGTGACAACGACAGCTTCGCTTCTCTCAATGACGACAGTTTCTTGTTCGACGGCGAGCTCGATGACGGCAGCAAGCTTTGGCAGCGGCGACACTTGATGGCGACGGCGACTTCGTACGGCGTTCAATCGAGCAGATCTTCACGGCGTTCCTCCGGTGTGATGAGTCGACAACGACGGCTTCGACAGCGATGAGCTCTTCATCGATAGGCGATCAGATGTCGGTGGGAGATGGGTTCCTGCAGTAACGTGTTGCAGACGGCGATCTCCTTCGTCAGTGGCGATGGCGAGTTCTTCGTGGGGTTCTCCGAGCAACTTGGCTTCAGCAGCGACTAGCTCTTCGATGGCAACGAGGATCTCTTGGATGATATGCGATCAGCTCTCGGCGGCGATCTTTGAGGACGGAGGCGACTTCTTCGCGGCGTTCTCCGACGACGGCGGCAGCTTGGACGTTCGATTATGGCGGAACTCCGGCGAGAGCTCTTCGTTTTGTTTTCGTCTACAGTGGCGTACGGCGAAGGCTTCACAGCAAGGATTCGTTGGCGATGATGGTCCATGGCAGCGCTGCTTCGTTGATGATGAGGGCACGGTGATCTCCACGGCGTGTTCACAGCAGTCGGTAATTTCTGCACTGATGATGCCTCACCCTGGTGCGTGACTTGCAATTGTTGGCAACAAGCTCTTGATCTGTTGTTCCCTTGATGATAATTGCGACAATGAGAGGTTGATTACGTTCAAGCTTGTGTTGGCCGCAATATAGATGCTAGGGTTTGATATTTGGTATAGGCCAGCTTGTTGTGTATGCCGCATACCCTTGGGAGTTTTTGTATGGCCGTGCCCTCCCCCTCTTTGAGTTGAGGGCTTTTATAATAGATGGGCTAGGGTTTTAAACAAGTAGTTGGGTAAGATTTGATTTTATCTATTTGGTGTTTGGATTTGAATTTGGAATTTGTGTTTTTCTAGGAATTGGTCTTGACTAAGGAGTTTGAATGGCCATAGGATATATTCCAATAACCAAATAAGATTTGGCTCCATCTCTCCATATTGGACCAAGTCAAACTTCTTTGTGCACACTCACTCCCTTTCTCCCGATATGCTGTACGAGTAGCAATTCCGCCAAAAAGTGAAAATATATTGTTTCGCCAAGCCTGAAACACACTAAACACACACATTAGATATAACGACACATTTTTCATCATCAAACCAAGATCCTAGATCATTGCTCCCAACACATACTTCCAGAAAAGTTGGAAGGATACCATTAGTAATCTAGCCAACATCTTCCGCCTCTAAAGTGGTCATGGTAAAACCCTGACGTCCTCTGGAAACTGGAGGGCTTAATTCTGATGGCGATGGGAGTAGCAATTTCTGTGGAGTAGATGAGAAAGTCCTCTGCTGTGCAGGCCTGACCGTCACAGGTACTGCATGTATTGGAGAGTCGCTACTTCATGGAAAACTTAGCAGACATGTCATGACTCGCCACACGTGAAACATCGATTGAGCAAGGATATGCAATCCTCCTACTTATGCCCACGCTTGCAACAATGCTGGAAAGATAGCTGTTTTTGAGAAGATGGCGAGTTTCCTGATCTCTTAAATAGAGTAATCTGCATGAGCTTGGGAAACTTTTCATGCTGCCATGCAGAACATCCATCATCGATCACTGGAGTCTTCTCCCATCTCCTCAAATAAGTCTCATGCATCCTTACTGCCTTCAACACCGCCTCATGAGTGGGTAGATCCAAAGTAGACATAGCTCCTTTATACTCCGGATTTAAGCCCATGCGAAAGCGTCAAGCTCGGGTGCATCTGATGTGACTAACTCCGGAGCAAACTTGCTCAACAGAGAAAACTCTGCATCATAAACATCTATGCTTCGGTGATTCTAGGTCAATTGATCGAATCGCTACCTAAGCTCTTCCTTCACTGTCTCCGATAGAAACTTAGACTCAAATCGTTCTTTAAACTTCTCCCATGAGATAGGCCTGAGCAGATGACGTTCTTCTTTGTCCCATCAATCACAAGCCTCATGTGTCAATTGTCTTCGAGCAGCGTCCACCCAACCATCCTGTGGATATCCCACTGCAAGGAGATCATCCTCAGTGTGCCTCAACCATTCCTCAACTTCTAGGGAATTCTCATTACTTGAGAAGGCCTTAGGTCGCATCTCCCTGAACTGCTTAAAGCTAACAGTTCTCTTAGCCTGAACTTTAGTTAACATCTCTGTCTACCGATTCAAACTTGTCTAAATTGCCAATAAAATCTTCTCTAATAGAGAAGGCTGGGGATGAGCCATCTCGGAGGAAGATAGCCCGTTTCACGTATCCATTCTGCAAAAGAGAACAGAACATTAGGGATCGATACAGATAACTAATTATAATGTCAGAGCATCCATCTATATATCGTATATACGTACATACACCACTAAGGATAATATACACATACACCACACTCAAGGAAATACATATACATCCTAGTATTCATACATCACATTTCCATACAAGTACTTCACGTAGTTAGGCAAACATATGTATACTTAACATATACATGCAATACACTAACACATCGAATATAACCAATACTACTTACAAGTTCACATACACCACGATGAAGGCAGCACAACACATCCATACCTACTCATGCCTACATTCATATCACTTCATTCATCAACTATACCACACTAATACAATAGCCATATATGCATCTACTACATACATAGTATAGATATATGCACACATATGTACAATCACAAACACCAACTCACATAAGTACCATAGATACATACATACATACAATTATACATCCATGCAGCTAGATACATGTATCACTCATGTGTATTTACATATATCGTATAACAAATGCACATACAACAAAAAAGACACGCATATCGAACACATACATGGATACATCTGCACATACCAATATACTCTATCCATGTAGCACACGAATAGAACCAAGTATACCAACCCACGAATACATGCCAACTACACCTACATACACAACAGTATATACCGTAGAGCGTTACCTGAAGGTGAAAATCTACTCACCTGGAATCAGATCCATACTTGGCCCTCTAAAGCTAGAGATTTATGCTACTGGTGGCTCAGTCTAAACTCTAAGGTCATTACCTACCTTAGGACATAACTACTCCTATGGAGCACTACTCGCACTGTCCTTATGCACGCCGCAATGTGGAGACCTGCATGGGCCGTCACCTATCACGCCCCGCTCCCCAGGATACCCGGGAAGTATGAATCCGTCCCAAGTATTCCCAGAGCAGCGAGTGTGAAAAGAAAGAGAATAAATATATAGTACAAGAAAGAACAGACAGGCCACTGTGCACGTGCTGGGAAGTACACATAATGCTCCAATACGAAACAACCTAGAAAAACAAAAGAAAAAAATGTACAAACTCCATCATCGTATATCATTAATACAAAAGCACATCATTTACATACATCATCTCAGTACTGAGTACAAAAGTGGAAATATCAAAAGAGAACTTCGATGAAACCCACAAAAAGATAAAGGTGACCACACACTGTACAACGCACTTCCTAAACTACCCTTGTAAGTCAAACTGTACAAATTCGCCCGTGGTGGGCTCCATCTCTACATCGAAACTGGGAGTGAACTCATGAATCTGGTTTTTCTCTGGCTGTACTGCTTCTAATCTTGGAAAATGTAAATGGGATATGTCAACGCGTGACCTGGTAGGAAAGTCTATCTACAATCGATAAGGTCCCGTCTCAGAACCGGTCTACCTACTAAGGTCTGTCTACTGAGGTTAGTCAAAACAACAGGTCTATTGCATAATGTAAGGTACAACATCACCGATATACAATGAGCATAAAAGAAAGGTTCTATACTATAACATGAAACTTGACAGAAATTAAAAGAAGGCGACAGATAGTAAACAGTGTGCGTAAAAGTAAACACGAGCAGAAATATAGGTAAGCCATCACAAATTGTTAACAGAGAACCACATTTTTCACCAATCACTTTATTTATACGGTCTCATGGATTATAGAGGTGGCTCCCATGGATTCAAGATGTGGCCCCGGTCTTTTCGTGGCACGTTGGTTCATGTAGCACGTAGGTCCATGTCCTCTATCTTAACACACATAGATTCAAGAGGTGGCCCCATGGATTCAAGAGGTGGTCTCTGGCATTTCCATGGCATGTTGGTCCAAGCGGCACTTTGGTCTTTGTGGTGTTAATTCCATGGAATTACAATGTTATTAGTGTTAAACACCATGTCACAATCTCATCTTCTGCATATGAAACATAGAGTTTAACATACGCTACGTGGCTTTAACAACATGAATCTTAAACTACATATGGCATGGAAAATGGCACATATATTCATGGAAGTGAATGCATAATATGATGGGAGACTAACCCACACAGTCGTTTGATGCAAACCACACGATCATATATTACACTCCACGCGACCGCGTGGGGTGCAACACTCGGAAACTGGAAAAACAGACAGCCACACGGTCGTTTGTGCAAACAACACGAATGTGTGGAGCACAACTTATGAAGCTCCGGGAAATATCATAACTACATGACCGTTTCAGACATCCACACGATCATGCAGAAAATTAATGATATAAACTCAAAAGTACAGCCACACGGTCATTTGACAAGCCATGCGACCGTATGGAGGAATTCACAGCCCAAGCAACTCTCAGGGTTGTTCAAACGACTGTTTACGTTCTACACGACCGTGTCAGTCTTTGGAAGTAAGTTACGCACTCAATCTAATACGATCGTGTCTACGTCGACATGATCAGATTGAATCACATAACTACACGTTTACGACACGACCGTGTCTAAGTCGACATGACCGTGTCTAAGTCGCCACGACCGTGTTGGACAGAAATTATTACGCCGTTAGCGACACGATCAAACACGACCGTGTCAGCTATTGTTACCGATCTAAACGACCGTGTCAAAGCTGACACGGCCGTGTCTATCAAAGTTCAACGAAAACTTACGACAGTTCCTACACAATTCTAAAACAGAATCCTAGCTAGTTTAGTCAAATTTCCTACCTATGCAAGTCCTTCAAGAGTACGTTGGCCCTTGTTCTCCTTGAAGACCGTCTGAAAACTTTTTCCTCTTCAAAGTGACGGGTTCAAATGGTTGTTTGGCTTTGGTTTTTGGTGAAAATGGAGCAGCAAAGTGTGGCCGGGGGCTTTTGCGTGAGCTGGTGGAGGGAGAGGAAATTTTTTTCCAATTGCTTTCCTTTTTTCTTCCATTTTCCCTCAATTTTCTTTCCTTTTAAATATCAATTAGAATCCTCATCATCCCAGTCATCCCTCTTAGTTTGACATGTGTGTATGATTAGTTGGGAATTTAGGAGAGAATGACACCGAACAGCTTAAGTGTATTCAATGTGATTTTCTAGGATTTCACCCCTAGTAAATAGGAATACACATTTTAATACAACATACCTTTCAATACCAAGTATCTCATCCAAATACTTACCTATTTCGAATTCAAATAATGTTTTAAATTAGTTAAAAATAATTTTGACATTATAAAAATTAGTGAAATTTTTTGAAAATACCCACAATTTTAATGCGTACGAATACGATCGAAACTACGTAACACTATACCAGTATATACGGAAACATGGTATTACAATTTGCATTTTTGAGTGCTGAGTTGGTGGTGCTAGATCGGAGCTCCAGGGTTGATTCGTAGAGATGGTCGGCAGTCAGCAAATGGGAGGTCGGGAGAGAGCGAAAAAACTTAGGGCATGGGCAGCTGCGTCGGCTGTCTGCTGGGGAAATATGCAATGATTTGGTCGCACTTGGCACGTGCGGCCAAATGGTATAAGTTGGGGCCCGACGAATATGCCGCACTTGCCAAGTGCGGCATATTTGTTTCCAGTTGGCACATTTCAAGACCAACTTGCCGCACTTGGCAAGTACATCCAACTAAAATGGCAGACTTGCCAAGTGCGACGAAGTCCAAACTTGTACACTCAACGACGATGGGCATCCAGTCAGCGCCCCTAGTCGTTGACGTGGTAAAAGATGGTCGTTTTTGCTAAATATTTTTTGGTCGATTTTTTTCAAATTATTTTTATTTTTTATTTTTTATTCCAAAAATTGCCCTTCGAAAATCTGTCTTTAAAAATTGGATTAATTGCGACCCTATGGAAACGGGTCGGGACCGGGTTCACTACCGGGTTTAGAAATCGCACGAACACAGCCCGTTCATACGGCCGACACTCGCCGGCGAGCATTGGCATGGCACCATTTGCTGTTCTCTACGGGAGGAAATGTCGATCGCCACTGAGTTGTGATAACATTGGAGATAGAGAGCTATTATGACCAGAAATAATAGTCGAAGCAAATGATGTTGTGCGGGATATCAGGGACAAGCTTTGGATCACCTAGGACAGTTACAAGCATAATGCGGATGCTAAACGACATCCTCTAGAGTTTCAGCCAGGAGATCATGTATTCCTAAAGATCTCCCCGAATCAAGGAGTGATCCGCTTTGGTAAGCGAGGCAAGCTTAGTCCGAGATACATTGGACCCTTCGATGTGCTAGAGCGAGTTGGAGAGGTAGCTTATCGCTTAGCACTGCCACCATCCTTAGAGGGAGTTCATGACATCTTTCATGTGTCCCAGGTCCGTCGTTATATCAGCAAACCTTCTCACGCTGTGGACTACTCAGAGATTACAGTTCGGTCAGATCTGACATACGAGTCGCAACCAGTAGAGATCCTAGATCAACGCCAGAAAGTCTTTAAGAACAGGACTATTGATCTAGTCAGAGTGATGTGGCATCGTGACTCGCCAGGTGCCACGCCCCGCTTCCCATTATACTTGGGGCGAGGACGCGAATGGGCCCGCTTAGGTTGGAGCGGTGAAGCTCGAACCCAATAAGCGTCTGTGAAAACACCTTTCGTAGGAGCTTGCATGCAACTCAGAACAACAGAAGTATTAAAGCTAACATCCAGATAAAGTACACAATAATAAAAGGGCCCCAAGCATGGTCTACAACGATAGCGATACAGATAAAGTGGGTACACACCCTACAAACAACAACGGTGAAAAGTAAATAGCTGCAGCGGTGATAATCAGCTCTAGTCCATGGTAGGGTGGACTTCAGGATCAGTAGAATCCTGGTCTATTGGATCACTCTGATCCAGCAACTCGTCCTCCAGATAACCTGTCTCGTAACCTGACATACATTCAAACAACATGAATGTATGTCAGCAAGGGTCTGCAAGTAGATGTCAGATGACCCAAGGCAAGATATATAACAAGTTATATATGGCAGTTTTACAGCGGTTAAAAGAATTTACACTAGCATGATAGTTAAAGCAACAAGTTACATTAACATAGCATTTCAGTTGTAAAAATTAACATGGCAGTTGAGAAATGTAACATCAATCTGTAATAAACTTTCTTTTTCAATTATTTACCTGTGTGTGCAAGTCCGTGAATAAGATTCCCGCCGTTAGACGAATAGTAAATAAATACACCTTCAAGTGCCCCCGAAGGCGATTCGTTTACTACCGGCTAGTGCCCGGGAACCAACCCCACCCACGTGTACTTCCTGGATCACGTGCCAGGATGCTAATCTGTCATATACTGAAACACGAGTCCAGACTAGTCGCATGTGACATAGTCACATGTGACCGACGAGATTAGTCAACTAATAGCCAACGACAGTAACATCTGGTAGCCAACGGCAACTGGTAGCCAACGGCAACTGGTAGCCAACGGCATGTAACATCGGTAGCCAACGGCATGTAACAACGAGAGCCAACGGCATTTAACTACGAGAGCCAACGGCATTTAATATTCTATGAGTATCAACAGTTCTAAAATTAACCATATATGTCCAGAAACATTACTATTCACAATGTGTGTTTCATTTTAATCATTAAGGGGTCCACACATACGCACACGAGTTTAAGTCTAGCATTTCAAAAAAATGTGTTTGTGTCAGCAATTAAATGTACACCATCAGATATCGCAAAAACATAAAATAACTGCACGCTTGCCTGACTGGGATAGTTTAGGTTGTCCGAGTAACGACAAGAAAGTTCGCGTCGTATCTGCGCCATTAAATAATAACATTTATTATAATTAGTGAAAGTGCCGAAAATGAGAATTAACGAATTTGATCAGAAAGTTAGTTATTCTTGTTATAGTTCTAAATTAAGATATATCAAATTATATGTCGTTGGGTTACATTTTTAGTCAAGATTACGGTGAAAGTAGTTTCACGCGTCATCGCACGTGTAGATTTTTAGTTATACAACTTTACGTGAAAATGGCCTAATGATTACCTAACATCAAAATTGCACTATAAATCGTACACTAGTCTGATTTTAGTGAGTTTGGTGTCGTTGGGTCCGTTTTGATGGGTACTACGTGATGGTCATATAGGTTCTCTGTTTTGGCTAACCAAGTTAACGAATTAGATTTATTGTGAATTAAGCACACCATTAAACTAATTCCCGAACTGGGTTCATCTAAATTTTATGGGGTCCACTGGCTAGGGTGGCGGTTATATTGGGTTATACAAACTGGGTACGCCTTATTTTATTCAATTTTATTACATTAACATTATTTACAAAGTTAATATATTCTGAAATAATTATTAATATTAACAAGCTAATAACAAAACTAGCAATAACTTAACTTAAGCTAATTACATATGTTAACATGACATTTATTAGTTTACCTACTATGTTTGACTAAGGGGTAAGGGGTAACATGGTTAAAAAGAAAAAAAAATACAATACTTTAGTCTCTCTCCCTCTCTTTCTCTCTTACTTTCCCTGTCTCTCTCGTTCTCCCTGTTTTTTTTATTCAGATCTTGCAGGCCGCAAGAAGAGGGCTACGCGCAAATAAAGGGAGGGGTTTCACTTACAGCGACGGGAGGAGGGAGCACCGGCCGGCGGCGGCTCCGGCTCCAGGCGGCTCTGACGGGCGGCGCGGGTGGCCGGCATGAGCAGCTGGGTGCGCGCGCATGGGTGGAGGAGGAGGGGGCCGGTTCTTGGAAGGAGAAGGAGGAAGGAGGAAAAGGAAAGAGGAGGAAGATGAAGAGATGAGGGTTTGATGAAGATGAAGATAGTTTCTTTTCTGATTTGGGGTTTTTTTTTATTCTTCTTGTGATTTCAGATTTGGGGTTTGGGGGAAGAAATGGGTGTTCTTGGATCTGAATTTGAATTTCAGATTGGGGATGGGTTTGGGAATGATTGGAATTGGGTTTTTGATTGTGGTTGGTTGGTTTCTGATTTGGGGAGGATGATGATTATCAAATTTTTGGGAATTTATTTGTTGTAAGATCTTATTTGCAGGGAGATGATGATTATGTAGAAGAACTCTCTCCTTAAGAAGAAGTGTGCATGAATCCAGTTTCCAATTTTTCAACGCAACTTAATTCGATTAGGTGAGGATTAAGATGGGTTTAAATTTTGTTGACTTACGAGGAAAAGAATCGTGCTAAACTTCTTTTCCTAAAACCAAACGTGTTTGTTGAATGAAGATTAATTAATTAATTAATTAAGTTATAATATGTAATTATTAAATTACAGCAGTAATTAGTTAAAAATAAAAATAATTAATTTAAGGTAATTAAGACTTTAGTTAATTATGACGGTACGGTAAAAGAAAACGGAGAAACAGAGTCGCATAGGCGTAACATGAAACGTACGGACGAAAAGTTAACCAGGCGACTGAAGGAAAAATACCGATACACACGAACTAAAGTACGGCTAAAAAAATACCGGCCGTTACATTCTACCCACCTTAAGAAAATTCCGTCCTCGGAATTCTTATCAACTAAGGAGCAGGAAATAAATATGGATAGCGCTCGCGTATCTCATCTTCCCGCTCCCAGGTAGATTCTCCTGGCGAGTCACGACACCACATCACTCTGACTAGATCAACAGTCTTGGTCCTGAAGACTTTCTGACGTCGATCTAAGATCTCCACTGGTTTCTGTTCATACGTCAAATCTGGTCGAACTGTGATCTCTGAGTAGTCCACAGCGTGAGAGGGATCGCTGATATAACGACGCAGTTGGGACACATGAAAGACGTCATGTACTCCCACTAAGGACGGTGGTAGTGCTAAGCGATAAGCTACCTCTCCAACTCGCTCTAGCACATCGAAAGGTCCAATATATCTCGGACTAAGCTTGCCTCGCTTCCCAAAGCGAATCACTCCTCGATTTGGTGAGATTTTCAGGAACACATGATCTCCTGGCTGAAACTCCAGTGGACGCCGTTTAGCATCTGCCCAATGCTTATAACGGTCCTGAGCGATCCGAAGCTTGTCTCTGATATCACGCACAACATCCACAGCCTCAACTATCATCTCTGGTCCTAGCAGCTCTCTATCACCAACGTCATCCCAACTCAGCAGGGATCGACATTTCCTTCCATAGAGAGCAGCAAATGGCGCCATGTCAATGCTCGCCTGGTAGCTGTTATTGTAGGAGAACTCCACCAGATGTAGATGATCTTCCCACAAACCCTTGAGATCCAACATACAAGCTCTCAACATGTCCTCCAATATCTGGATAGTGCGCTCCGACTGTCCATCAGTTTGCGGGTGATATGCAGTACTGAATTTCAGACTGGTACCCAGATTCGTCTGCAAACTCTTCCAGAATTGAGACGTGAATCTCGTGTCTCGGTCGGAGACGATACTCACGGGAACTCCATGTAATCGCACAATCTCCTACACAATTATCGTTCACGTCACGACATATACTAGAAAGAAGCTATAAAGGTATAAGAAAGATATTTACCTCCATATACTTCTTCGCAAGTATCTCCGTAGCTTGTCCTACTTGGAAAGGTATGAAATGCACAGACTTGGTTAATCGGTCAACGCTAACCCAAATCGCATCTTTTGCTTGGTGCTCTGAGGTAGTCCAGTTACGAAATCCAGCTGATGTGCTGCCACTTCCATTCCAGAATCGACAGAGGTTGAAGTAATCCGGCAACGCGATGGTGTTCAACCTTCACCTGCTGACACACAAGACATTTGGCAACGCTACGAGCTACGCTCCTCTTCATACCGTGCCACCAAAAATTCAGACGGAGATCCTTGTACATCTTGGTACCGCCAGGATGAATAGAATAGGGAGAGCTATGAGCTTCATTCATCAGCTCATCTCTGATATCACCAGAAGGTACGCAGATCCTACTGCCGTATCTCAAGGAACCATCCTCGTGAATGATAAAGTCCGTCCGAAGTCCAGCTTCAACTTGTTCTCGAATCTTCTGCAGTTTAGCATCTCCAGACTGTGCAGCTTTGATCCGATCCACAATCGTCGACTGAATCTGCATATTCATCAATGATGATGTGACTCCAGGTAACACAACCTCTGTGCTCTTCTCACACAGATCCTGTTGTAACCTCCACTGAACAGTGAGAGTCATAACCGATGGAAGTCTGCTCAAAGCATCAGGTACAACATTAACCTTTCCGGGATGATACTGAAGGTCGATGTCGTAATTAGCCATCAGCTCTAACCACCTGCGCTGTCTCATATTTAACTCCTTCTGGGTAAAAATATATTTCAAACTTTTGTGATCAGTGAAAATCTTCACTTTCTCACTCAGTAAGAAATGTCTCCAAATCTTCAAAGCGAAGATGACAGCGGCTAACTCCAAGTCGTGAGTCAGGTAATTCTTCTCGTGAATCTTCAACTGCCTAGAAGCATAAGCGACTACATGACCATGCTGATGTAGAACACATCCAAGACCTTTGCCTGAAGCATCACAAAAGATCTCGAATCCACCAGTCCTATCTGGTATAGCCAGAACTGGTGCAGATGTCAGCTTTGCTTTCAAAGTCCCAAATGCTTGCTCGCAAGTGTCTGACCAAACATACTTGACATCCTTCCTCGTCAGTCGAGTCATGGGCTCTGCTATCCTCGAGAAATCCTGTATGAATCGGCGGTAGTATCCCGCCAATCCTAGGAAACTCCGAATGTCTGATGATGACCGAGGAGTAGGCCAATTTCTGACTGATGTAACCTTCTCTGGATCAACTGAGATACCTTCGCCTGATACCACATGTCTGAGAAATGCAATCTGGTCTAACCAGAACTCGCACTTGCTGTACTTGGCATACAACTGATGACGGTGAAGCGTCTCCAAAACCATCTGTAGATGCTCGACATGCTCCTTCTCGCTCTTCGAGTAGACCAATATGTCATCAATGAATATCACTACGAATTTATCCAGAAAATCATAGAATATGATATTCATGAGATTCATGAATACCGCAGGAGCGTTGGTCACACCGAACGGCATGACAACGAACTCGTAATGTCTATACTTGGTCCGAAAAGCTGTCTTGTAAACATCCTCATTCTTGACCTTCACCTGATGATATCCACTCCTGAGGTCCAACTTTGAGAAAACTCGTGATCCACCGAGTTGATCGAAGATGTCATCAATGCGAGGTAACGGGTACTTATTCTTCACAGTGACATTGTTCAGCTCCCGATAATCCACGCACATCCGTCTCGATCCATCCTTCTTCTTGACCAGCAATACAGGTGCACCCCAGGGAGACACGCTGGGATGAATGAATCCTTTCTGCAGCAGATCATCCAACTGTTTCCGTAGCTCTTCGATTTCTGCTGGAGCCATACGGTAAGGTGCCTTCGAGATTGGTTAAGTATTTGGCATCAGATCAATACTGAATTCCAAAGCACGATCAGGCGGCAATCCAGAAATGTCTTCTGGAAATACATCTTCGAAGTCTCGAACCACTGCAGGCTTCTCCGGTTCGACTTGTATAGATGCGAAGATCGCTTCGTTCGGCTGAGCCCAAAATCTGATAGGCTCGAGTGAACGACTACCGCTAATGAATTCGAACACCAGATGGTCGGGAATTTTGAATACTACTTTCTTCTTGTGACAGTCGATAGTAGCATAGAAAGTCCCTAACCAGTCCATACCGAGAATAGCATCAAAGTTAGGTGTGTCCAAGACTATGAAGTCTGCATAAAGTTCATGTCTGCAAATCACTAAAGGACAGGATTTGTATCCCAAGGTAACACTCACTACGCCACCTCCGGTCGTGATATTCCATCTCTTGGGAAGTGGGTAGGTAGGGACAGAGTGCTTAATTACAAACTCCAGGGATATAACACACAGGGAAGCTCCGGAATCAAATAAAGTCAGAGCTGGGTGGGAGGCCACTAAGATCATACCTAAGACGAAAATAATATACTTAGCAAAAGGAAACCTAACTAACAAGCATTAATATATGGTAAAAGATAAATACTAGGTATAAATGTTACCTGTGATCACGTCATCCTCAGCCTCAGCTTCTGCAGCTGTCATCGTGAACGCCTGGCGTTTCGGCTGATGGACCTGCTGATAAGCTCGATCCCGAGGAATCAGAGGTGGTCCACGCTGAGCAGGTCCTGGTGTTCCTCGCTGAACAGGTGCAGGCAATGCACGGTGAATAGGTGCAGGCACTCCAGCAGGTGCTCGACGGCTCTTGTCGTGAAGGCAGTCTCTCGCAGCGTGTGCAGGTGATCCGCAAATCAGACACTAGTTCAGCATCCTCCTGCAATCTTTCTTCTGGTGTCCAGTCCTGCCGCAGAAGTAGCAAGTCAGATGCGATCGATCGGCAGAAGTGGATGGCCTCTTGAACGGTGTAGTCTGCGGAGGTCGGAAGTTCTCTCTAGGCACCATCCTAGGCGGCTCCATGGGACGCTTGCCTCCTCCAGCTGAAGGTCCCTCGGGGACTTTCTCTACAAGCTCATGCTCACGTGCACAATCCAGAACGTCCTGAAGTGTCGTTGGTCTCGCCGAGGTCTTCGAGGCTTGGACCTTGCGATTCAGGCCCTTGCGAAATTGAAACGCACAATCTTCAGGGTCGACCATATGAGGTGCAAAACGGCTAAGCATGGAAAACTCAGCCTCATACTCATCCACGGTCATATCTCCTTGGACCAGGTTAGCGAAACGTTGTTGAAGCTCTCTCTTGGCTGCCTTGGGAAAGTATTTAGCATCTAACCTTTCCCTAAACATTCCCCAAGAGATCGGTCTGATCAGACGTTTCTCCTCCAGCTGCCACCAGCTCCTGGCATTGTCGGTCAGTTGTAGTTTCGCCACGTCAACCCATCCAGCCTGTGGGATACGTGCAGCACTCAGCTTATCTTCAGTCGCTTGAACCCATTCATCAGCTCCTAGTGGCCCTTTTTTTCCAGAGAAGCTCTTGGGCTGCAACTCATGGAACTGTCTGACTCCTGGTTCAGCTCGAGGGGACGGCGGTGGTGCAATCTGAGCAGGTTGCTGCCCTTGCTGAATCAGCTGTTGATGAACTTCCAGCATTCCCCTGATAACTCCGAGGACTACATTGATATCAGCACTTCTGTTAGCTGCATTATCGTTCCCATTTCCATTCCTGGTGTGGTGTCCTCCTGCCATGCTGAGATAAGAAACTTGGTTAAATTGTGTACGAGATAAATCCAGACGTTTTGGCCGTAAATAGTATTTTCCATTGTCCTGAAGTTTCGCTAATGCAAGACCTGCATGTGCCACCACAAAAACCTGTCACGCCCCGCTTCCCATTATACTTGGGGCGAGGACGCAAACGGGCCCGCTTAGGTTGGAGCGGTGAAGCTCGAACCCTATAAGCGTCTGTGAAAACACCTTTCGCAGGAACTTGCATGCAACTCAGAACAACAGAAGTATTAAAGCCAACACCCAGATAAAGTACACAATAATAAAAGGGCCCCAAGCATGGCCTACAACGATAGCGATACAGATAAAGTGGATACACACCCTACAAACAACAACGGTGAAAAGTAAATAGCTGCAACGGTGATAATCAGCTCTAGTCTACGGTAGGGTGGACTTCAGGATCAGCAGAATCCTGGTCTATTGGATCACTCTGATCCAGCAACTCGTCCTCCAGATAACCTGTCTCGTAACCTGACATACATTCAAACAACATGAATGTATGTCAGCAAGGGTCTGCGAGTAGATGTCAGATGACCCAAGGCAAGATATATAACAAGTTATATATGGCAGTTTTACAGCGGTTAAAAGAATTTACACTAGCATGATAGTTAAAGCAACAAGTTACATTAACATAGCATTTCAGTTGTAAAAATTAACATGGCAGTTGAGAAATGTAACATCAATCTGTAATAAACTTTCTTTTTCAATTATTTACCTGTGTGTGCAAGTCCGTGAATAAGATTCCCGCCGTTAGACGAATAGTAAATAAATACACCTTCAAGTGCCCCCGAAGGCGATTCGTTTACTACCGGCTAGTGCCCGGGAACCAACCCCACCCACGTGTACTTCCTGGATCACGTGCCAGGATGCTAATCCGTCATATACTGAAACATGAGTCCAGGCTAGTCGCATGTGACATAGTCACAAGTGACCGACGAGATTAGTCAACTAATAGCCAACGGCAGTAACATCTGGTAGCCAACGGCAACGGGTAGCCAACGGCATGTAACATCGGTAGCCAACGGCATGTAACAACGAGAGCCAACGGCATTTAACTACGAGAGCCAACGGCATTTAATATTCTATGAGTATCAACAGTTCTAAAATTAACCATATATGTCCAGAAACATTACTATTCACAATGTGTGTTTCATTTTAATCATTAAGGGGTCCACACACACGTACATGAGTTTAAGTCTAGCATTTCAAAAATAATGTGTGTTTCAGAGTGTTTTCTCACTACAAAGCGTTGACCGTGGAGAGCCCGGTCAACGTGGTCAAGGGGCCCGCTTTGGGTCCCTCGGGGGCTTCGAATCGGTGCAGAAGGGGCGAGGGGTAGCCTCGGCCCTGGTTGAGACGCTCGGCCTCAGACAGGTGTGCTCGGCCTCGGCTGGTAGGGGGACGAGGGGTAGCCTCAGTCGCCCGGGTAGATGCACGGCCGACGGGTGGCGAGGGAGAGTCTCGGACCCGATTAGGACGCTCGGCCCCAGTAGGACGTGCTCGGCCGCGGCAGGCTGACGGTGAGGGGAAGCCTCACTGTCCGGTTGATCGAGTGGTCGGAGAGGGGCGAGGGGTAGCCTCGGCCCGTTGATCTGTTGTCCACCTGCGCAGACGAGAACGCTCGTCAGGGGGCCGGACCTTGGTTCCAGCCAAATCCCCTCCGATGCCTAAGTCAGATAGAGATCTGAGAAAGGAGGCCCGGCGGAGACGGTCCGACTCGTGAGGAGATCGTAACGGCGTCTCTCGGCGCGAGCGGGGGAGGAAGGAGATGAATTGGGGGAACGAGGTCGTTGATGGAGTACCTTAGGTTTTGTTACCTGAGATGCGGTCCCTTTCTTCGTCGTCTTCCTGGCCCTTTTATAGAGCTCCTGCTTGATTGCCTCCGGCCCACGTCCCACGCCCGCCATTGATCGTGCCCCATCAGTCCCCCCTCGCCGCCGCTCTCTCCGCCATGCCAGCACCTCCCCATTATCGCTATTTAGTGGTCGCGCGTCCGGGGGAGTGGTTTTCGCAGGAGTGGGCGAGCGACCAACGGGTTATTGGGGCTGGGTCGGATCAACGTTCGAGAAGGTCCCTTGTAGGGCCTTTGTCGAGTGGGCTTTGAGGACGCAGATGGGCTTTTGGCCAGTAGTCGGGCTCTTGGGCTCGTGCTTTATGGGTCTCGGTCAAATAGGCGTAACAATTGCCCCCATCGGTCGGGTTAATCGGCCTCGGCCGGTTCGGCTCGGCCGATGTGACCTCTGCCGATTTTGACAGGCTCTCTGGTCGATGCCAACTCATTTATTAGTCGTCATCACGAGTTGGCCCATTCGATGTTTTTAAGGCGCGGGTTCCGAAGCGCCGTCGGCCTTCAGATGCCACCACGTGTAGCGGCAAGCTTATCCCTGCCGCTCGCGGAGTCGTCTTAAGTGGAGAAGCCGAAGGGTTCGTGAGCCGCCATTGGTGGGGTCGATCAGCCTCGGCTCTCTCAGATCGCCCATTGTGTCGCCTGGGATTCTGAGCGGCGCTTCAATCGAGGCGAGGCCATAAATGCAGGTCATGATGAGGCGGATCGATTGGACTTCGACTGGCGTCAATTTCGGAACGCCGCCGGCTCTTCGCGTTCTTGTCAGGCGCTTCGAATTCTCCCCTGGCATATAAGATCCCCAGTTGTGTTGATTTCCACTTCTCCCTTGCTCCTCCCGGTATTCAAAGCCTTCAGCAACTCGGAGTTCCCCGTCGCCTTCGCTGCTTTGCCCTCTCCATACTAGTTGAAAATAGGTAATTCCTCTCTTGCTTTCATCTTATGGCTGCTCTTAGGATAGGCGGTTCTGGCCGGAGGACGAGGGGTCCTCCGGAGTCCGGGCGGGGCGAACCCCGGCTAGGGGAGTCTGGTTCCCCCGCCGGGAGTCGTTCTCTTCAAGACAAGGGGAAGGGGAAACTTTTTCCCGACTACGCCCGTGACGATGTTGCGTCGGCTGCCGTGCGGCTTAATGTGCCCCCGGTCGTCCTCCGTACTCAGTCGAGGACTCCTCCTTCAGTGGCCGCGGAGATCCGGGAAAGATATCTCTGCTTCCCATACGAGGTTCGAGTTCCATTTGTCGATGAGCGGATTTGCCTTCCGAGGGGCAATGAGGTCGGCGCCTACGTCGAGATGTTCCGCATGGGTCTTCGCTTCCCGCTCCATCCTTTTATCATCCAGGTCATGGAACATCTCACGGTGTCCCTATGTCAGTTCACCCCGTGCTCGATCGCGGTACTGACGGGCTTCGTAACGCTCTGTTGCATCCGCGGTCTGGAGCCGTCTCTCCCCCTTCTTTTCCACTTTTATCAGATCCAGGTGGTCGGGCCGGGGTCATGGCTGCACCTCCGTGCCCGTTCAAGGAGGGAATGTCTGATAGGGCTTCCCCGCTGGTCGGGGGATTGGAGCTCGGATTACGTCTTTGTGGTCTTTTTGGGTGATGCCCAGATCCTGACAAGCTGGGGCGCGTCCGTCCAGCCTTGCTCGCCGTTAGCCCTCTCCGACGCTGACCAGACAGCTGCCGCGACGCTGTCGGCTCTTCCTTTGGAATCGAAGTCCATCTGCTTTTTGTTGGACGACCTACTCCTGAAGGCCATATTGTGGTCCCCGGGTAGGTCGCTTTTTCTTCCTCGGACTGCCCTGTGACTCATCCTGATTTCGGTTTCCTTTGCAGGGATGGTAGGCCGCGAGTTTGTTCGTGACGTCGATGAGCTGATCCGTCGTGGAGCTGCTCGGAGCCGAGGCAGTACCTCCGGAAGGGCGCCTCGACGGACTGTTGAGGAGGAGGTGCGCCGGGCCGAGCCCTCTGTGGGCAAGGTAGTTGTCGTGCCTCCTGCCTCCTCTTCTGGCGATCCCCTCCCTGAGGGCGTAGTAAAAGCCGGATCCGCCCCACCAGCCCGAGTGACAGGGGCTAATGGCGGGTCCGGTGTCGTCCCCCCCCGCCCTCGGAGCGTCCCCTTCCGTCCCCGAGAGTGGAGATGGGGCAAGGCGGAAGCGCTCTCCTCCGGCGCATGTGGAGCCTCACGGAGGGAAGAAGAGGAAGGAGGATGCGGAGTCCCCCAGCCCGGCCAGTTCTGTGCCTTCTGCCGACACCCCCGGGGGTCTTCAGGTGACTCTGACGACCACCCCCTTCGCAGCGTCCCCGCCTCCGTCCCCGGGAATCGGAGCGCTATTGGCGAGCCATATGGCTTCCCTCGATGTTGCTCCTGGGAGTTCGGTGTTCGTCGACCGAGCCCTGGCCCAGCAGGTGGCCGAGAGCACCGTCTTCCCCCGGGACCGCAGCACCCTTGAGAAGATTCCCGCCGACAAGGTGTCGGATTCTTTGGTTTGGGCCCTTTAACAGGTTCGGCCCTCTCGCAGTCCTTTCTTTCCCTTCACACCCTTCTTAGCTTATGTCCCGTTTTCCAGGGGTCGACGCTTGCAGTGGAACTGCAGCGGCGAGCCATCCTTTTGAGGAAGCTGGAGGAGTCCACCATGAAGGCTCAGGAGCGGGTCAGGGCGGCCGAGGTAGCCATGATGGAGGCCCAGATGGAGTCTCGGCGCCTCACCCTCCGTGTGGTTGCGTTGGAGGGACAAGTGGGTGACCTCGAGGGAAAGCTGGGGGATGCCCATCAGTCGGCTGAGGAAGCGGCGGAGTCGTTCCGCCTGGAGAGGGAGGAGCTTCAGAGGGAACTGTCGGACCGGCGTCAGGTAATGCGGCTTGCGGAGGAGGTGGAGAAGGGCGTCGTCGAGACCCTGGGGAAGAAGATCTTCGAGGTTCTCAGGGAGGCCTTCGGTAAGTATGTAGACATCATCGCCCCCCGGATCGTCGAAGTCGTCCAGTCTTCCTTCCGGGAATGTGCGGAGCGTGTCCGGCAAGCCCCTCCGCCAGTCGAGTCCCCTCGCTCCGAGCAGGGCGAAGTGCCCGAGGATGTGTCCTCTCGAGCTCGGGCTCACTGAGCCGCCCCTCCCGGCTTTATCCTCAAATTTTTTAGCATCCGCTTCGCTTTGGGCCAGTCTACTTGAAATGGATCCCTGGCCCCCGCCATCTCCTTCAGCCCCGCGGCCAACAATTGCTGGTTGCATGGCCGTTAGCTTGGGTCACCTACTCTGGGTCTTTTGTCAACCAATTTTGCTTTGTCGGTGTCGGTCTAGCTTCTGTTGGTGATGAACTCTGTCATTTGTCGTGAGTAGATTGTTTGTAGGGTGTTCCCCTCGCCTTGATCCCCTGTAAATAAGACGCATTTTTGTACTCTGGTTAACTATTACAAACGAAATCGACTTACTTGGATTTCTTGTGTACTTTGCGTTGTCGCCTTGTTCTTGGCTTGGGAATGGATGAAACTGGCGTTGGGGATTTTCCCCAGACTCATGAGCGCAGGGGTCGGTCAGCGAGGGCAGAGCTCCTCGGCTTAGGACCGGCCGGCGTCCGTGCCTGCTGGGGGAGTTGCCCCCAGACTTATGAGCGCTAGATTCGGTCGGCGAGGGCGAAGCTCCTCGGCTTAGGACCGGTCGGCGTTCGTGCCTGCTGGGGGAATCGCCCCCAGACTTATGAGCTCTGGAGTCGGTCGGCGAGGGCAAAGCTCCTCGGCTTAGGACCGGTCGGTGTTCGTGCCTGCTGGGGGAACGCCCCCAGACTTATGAACACTGGAGTCGGTCGGCGAGGGCAAAGCTCCTCGGCTTAGGACCGGTCGGCGTTCGTGCCAGCTAGGGGAATTGCCCCCAGACTTATGAGCTCTGGAGTCGGTCGGCGAGGGCAAAGCTCCTCGGCTTAGGACCGGTCAGCATCCGCGTCTGCTGGGGGAATTGCCCCCAGACTTATGAGTGCTGGAGACGGTCGGCGAGGGCAAAGCTCCTCTTCTTCCTCCAGTGAGGCGGCGGTCCCCGGCCTTTTGCGTTATTGGCGACATGTCAACTCCGTCGGGATTTTAAATAAAGACAAAGAAGAATGTGTTTGTACTCTCATGAGTCCCGTCGGACCGGTACATTTGGAGGAAACGAAAAAAGGAAATGAAGCTAAACAGAGGGATGTAAAACTAGATAACTCCCTCATACTAGGCTGCCACCGGGGGGAGAGACGTTGCCTGCTCACTCTATGATGCGGAGGGGGCCTTGGATGGTGTTGATCTTCTTCCCCTTGTCCGGCTGCGTGGAGGTCCCTTCTCCGTGGGCCGGCTCGTCGGCCTGATTCCTGGCGTGCCCTCGGCTCATCAGCTTCTCAATGTCCTTCTTCAAATGCCAGCAATCTTCCGTATCATGACCATCGTCCTTATGGTACTTACAGTACTTCTCCCGGTTCTTCCCGCCTCTTTTAGCCTTCGGTGGGGGGCGATCAGCTCGCTCTTCCTTCTGTACTTGGGCGAGAATGGCGTCTGGGGTGGTGTCCCTCGCGCTTTCTCCCCGCTGCCTGTTCCTCTGCCTCTTCTCGGTCCGGTACCCTTCGGGGCTAGCTCGTCCGCCGTCGCCACGCTTGGTCCCTCAAGCGGTTTTTCCCGCATCCTCGGCCAAGGCCTTCTCGGTCAGCATGAAGCGTTCAGCCCTTGCCATGATCCCGGGGAGGTCCTTTGGGGGGTCGTTGTGTAGGGACTTCTTGAGGCCCCTGTGGCGAAGCCCTTTCTTAAGAGCCGTCTGGACCACCAGGTCGGGTGGGTTGTTCACGTTTAGCCTTTCCGCATTGAAGCGGCGCATGAACTGTCGGAGTGGCTCGGCCGGGCCTTGCACTATGTTGAACAGATGTTCAGCACCAGGTTTGATCAGCCTCCCCGCCATGAACTGTTTGCAGAACAACTGGGCGAGTTGCTCGAAACTGTCGATGGAGCGGCTGGGCAGGCTGTGGTACCAGATCCTCGCCGCTCCCCTGAGAGTAGAATAGAAGCCCCGGCAAAGCAGGTCATCGTCAGCTCCCTGGAAGGCCATGTCCCCCTTGTAGTCCATCACGTGGTGTGCAGGGTCTCCTATTCCGTCGTACTTTCCCAGCACCGGGATCCTGAATCGAGAGGGGACCCGGGCGTCGGTTATTCTCCGCGATAAGGGACACCGGTCCCCGTGGATGCCTCCGGGGATGCGGTATTCGCCTGCTTCCGGCTCGATCGGGGGTGGAGGTAGCACCGGCGCCGGCGGGGCTGGCTCCGCAGCCTTCGCCACGCTGGGGGTCGGGCTGACCCGATGCTCCCGACTCCTCCTGCGGGAGCTCCTGCTCCGCCGTGATCGGTCTCTTGAGTGGTGTCGTTCGCTTCTCCTGCGGCGGGACGACCGTGATCGACGGGACGATGCCGTCATCGATTCGCCGTTCGTCCCTTCGGTCTCTCTTCGGTTTCTTTCACGATAGGGCGAGGAGGCACGTGACCTCGCCTGACGGGAGCCGGACCGCGTGAACCGACGCTCTGCGTTCGGTTTCCGGGTCCCGTGGTCGTCAACCACCGCAGACCGCAAGTGCGGGGGACCCCCCGCCCATCGGTGGCTATCGTTCAACGCGCCCTCGTCGGACGGTGCGGGGTCGACAAGCTGCTGTACCGTCGCGACCAACGTCTGGAGGCTCGCGTTGGTCTCCTGAGCCAGGGCACGGAGCTGTCCCTGTGTGGCTAGTTCTGAGCCGCCGGTCTCTTCGGTTGAGTGGGCGGGGTGGCCGTCGACGTGCGTGTCCTCGGGGTTGCCATTAGGTGCGCCATTCCCCTCCTCCGGGATGGGGGTCATGCGCTTCCTTCCATTGTTGGCTCGCGCCATTGTAGGTGTGGTTTGCTTCTTCGTGGGACAGTGTTCGTTCCCACAGACGGCGCCAGATGTTTCAGAGTGTTTTCTCACTACAAAGCGTTGACCGTGGAGAGCCCGGTCAACGTGGTCAAGGGGCCCGCTTTGGGTCCCTCGGGGGCTTCGAATCGGTGCAGAAGGGGCGAGGGGTAGCCTCGGCCCTGGTTGAGACGCTCGGCCTCGGACAGGTGTGCTCGGCCTCGGCTGGTAGGGGGACGAGGGGTAGCCTCAGTCGCCCAGGTAGATGCACGGCCGACGGGTGGCGAGGGAGAGTCTCGGACCCGATTAGGACGCTCGACCCCGGTAGGACGTGCTCGGCCGCGGCAGGCTGACGGTGAGGGGAAGCCTCACTGTCCGGTTGATCGAGTGGTCAGAGAGGGGCGAGGGGTAGCCTCGGCCCGTTGATCTGTTGTCCACCTGCGCAGACGAGAACGCTCGTCAGGGGGCCGGACCTTGGTTCCGGCCAAATCCCCTCCGATGCCTAAGTCAGATAGAGATCTGAGAAAGGAGGCCCGGCGGAGACGGTCCGACTCGTGAGGAGATCGTAACGGCGTCTCTCGGCGCGAGCGGGGGAGGAAGGAGATGAATTGGGGGGAACGAGGTCGTTGATGGAGTACCTTAGGTTTTGTTACCTGAGATGCGGTCCCTTTCTTCGTCGTCTTCCTGGCCCTTTTATAGAGCTCCTGCTTGATTGCCTCCGGCCCACGTCCCACGCCCGCCATTGATCGTGCCCCATCAGTCCCCCCTCGCCGCCGCTCTCTCCGCCATGCCAGCACCTCCCCATTATCGCTATTTAGTGGTCGCGCATCCGGGGGAGTGGTTTTCGCAGGAGTGGGCGAGCGACCAACGGGTTATTGGGGCTGGGTCAGATCAACGTTCGAGAAGGTCCCTTGTAGGGCCTTTGTCGAGTGGGCTTTGAGGACGCAGATGGGCTTTTGGCCAGTAGTCGGGCTCTTGGGCTCGTGCTTTATGGGTCTCGGTCAAATAGGCGTAACAATGTGTTTGTGTCAGCAATTAAATGTACAACATCAGATATCACAAAAACATAAAATAACTGCACGCTTGCCTGACTGGGACAGTTTAGGTTGTCCGAGTAACGACAGGAAAGTTCGCGTCGTATCTGCGTCATTAAATAATAACATTTATTATAATTAGTGAAAGTGCCGAAAATGAGAATTAACGAATTTGATCGGAAAGTTAGTTATTCTTGTTATAGTTCTAAATTAAGATATATCAAATTATATGTCGTTGGGTTACATTTTTAGTCAAGATTGCGGTGAAAGTAGTTTCACGCGTCATCGCACGTGTAGATTTTTAGTCATACAACTTTACGTGAAATGGCCTAATGATTACATACCATCAAAATTGCGCTATAAATCGTACACTAGTCTGATTTTAGTGATTTTGGTGTCGTTGGGTCCATTTTGATGGGTACTACGTAATGGTCATATAGGTTCTCTGTTTTGGCTAACCAAGTTAACGAATTAGATTTATTGTGAATTAAGCACACCATTAAACTAATTCCCGAACTGGGTTCATCTAATTTTTATGGGGTTCACTGGCTAGGGTGGCGGTTATATTGGGTTATACAAACTGGGTACTGTTGTGAGTTGAGGAGGCCTTTGGCCTCCTCCCTTAACATCTCCCCATTACTCCCCACTTACTTAGTGGGGAGTCCCTTGGAATCCTAACTCATCATGTGATTTCTATAAATAAAGTACCATGGCTATTCGCCATGGTTGATCCTCTATTAACACGTTATCAGCACGCCCGCTCTTCTTTTTTGAGCTTTTCTTCCCGTCCCCTACCAAAAATCAAACCCCTACGCGCGAAGGAATCTGTTGTTGCGGTAATCCGTTGCGGCGAAGAATTGCGGGGATTTTTCTTTGGAGCGTATCGGGAGCTTAATTTTCTACGGATCTCAATTTTAACGATCGTCCCTAGATTTTTTAATCTAGAGGTAATGTTCTTCGATCCCGTAGATAGTTACAAACAAAAATTTAATTTAGCTATGATTTTTTACAACCTATTTTCGGCTTGTTTCAAATCTGCTATAAACAATATCAAAAATTAATTAATTTTTTTAAAAAAAACCAACTGTTCGACTTCCCCCCCTCCCCGAATGGGGGCTCTGTCCCTGCTCGCTTCTCTGTATGTCATCTACGCATATTTTCCAGCCTAAAGAAGAATTATTTTTATAAAAAAATTCAATAAATCGATAAGAAAAGAGGAGCAAACAGTCAACGGAACAAAACCTTTCCGTCGTCAATCTCACGGCGTCCGAGCATTTGATTGCCTGTATACTTTTCCACACTCATTCTAAACCACCCAACAAAAAGGTTAGAATTTAAAAAAATTTACAGTTTTGGTGATGATAATTTACTATGATGTTAAACAAGAAAACAATACCTGAAAATATCCCAGCAGGATTCGAGGCCGGGGATGGGTGGAGGGAAGCCGTCAATGCCACTAGACAATGCCAGTTGTCTGTGGAGTAATGGAAATTTCATTACTCCCCATTACTCCAAATTTGGAGGGCACCAATTTTGACTCGTCAAGGCTAGTTGTCTGTGGAGCAATTGGCTCAACTTCATTCCTCAAAATTGGCTCAATATTACGAATCTGTGGAGTAATGAGAAATTGGCTCAAAATTAATTGGAGGGAACACTGTTTCCCCTCCCACCTGTCACGTTCTTAGTGTAAGGGAAAAAGGATTGTCTTTTCGACTCTCACGACGGCTGTTTTTCTCTTTCTCCTCAATCCCACTTTTCCCAATTAAAGCCCTAATTAGGGTAAGAGGGAGAAGAGACAATGGCCTCCTCTGCTGGGCCAGAAGCCCAGTTATTAACACAATTGATAATAAACAAAATGAGTATTTTTGGGCGAACGGGCCTCTGGCCTGTAGGCCATTTTAATTTACAGTCATAAACCCTAAAATTTGTTTAAGTGCATATGTTGAAATATTTTTAATAAATTTGATAGCCTGTTCATTTGGGCCTGGAGCCTATTTGTAACCTTGTTTATAAATTCTATGGGCCTGCAGCCCCATTTACCTAATAATTATTTTTGCCTATCCAAAACGGGCCCGAAGCCCAGTAATTCTTATTGCAATCTTCATTGTATTAATTAAAATTTTGATTATTACATTAATTTAGCTGTTTAATTGGGCCTGAAGCCCAGATTATACATGAAAATAAGTTTTATGGGCCTGCAGCCCCATTCAGCTTAATTATTATTCGGGTTTTCCCAATTGGACCAGAAGCCCAGTAAACCCAATTGCCAGCTTATTTTGTCAATTAAAATTTTGTCTTTGGGCCTGAAGCTCAAGTATTAATTATATTTTATTTTGACTAATTGGGCCTGAGGCCCAGTTAGTTCAAAATTTTGACACTGGGCCTGCAGTCCAAATGTTAACAATATTTTAATTTGACTTCTTGGTGCCAAAAGCCTATTAAATTTTATTGCAATAATTAATTTGATAACTTTGGGCAAATGAGCTTGCAGCCCAAATATAACTGAAATATTACAATGATTAATTTTTATGGGCCTGCAGTCCCATTCAAATTATTAATTTATTTTTCCTTGTCATGGGCCTGTCGCCCAGCCTTTCATATTGCTAATATTATAACACTCTCGCATTATTATTAATTTATGGAATATTAGGATTTTTTTAATATATATATATATATATATATAATTATCTTAAGGATCCTGCGACCGCTCTGCCGTTAGTCAACTAACCTAACGGTGTATGACGTCTCCCCGTGGTCCTAGAGATTATTATATTTTTAGTCTCTTTTTCCATATTATATATGCATGTGTTATATAAACTGTTTGGTTGCTTATTTTGTGCCTGTAGCATATTATAAACTGCGTGGTTGTTAATATAAGCTAAAATGTAATTTTTGGGATCGGCCATTTTTGATACCCTTTTTAAATTCCTTGCAATTTTATTTTCTTTTTGAGTGAATTTGTAAGTGAGGATTAAATGTATTAATGCCAAAGACCGGTGTACCGATAAATGAAGACGGATGCGAAAATTGGAAAATATAGGGACCCTTCTGGGTTTCCAAGTTGTATTTTTCTTTTATTTATGGACTGTATATTCGGACTTTGGACATTGTATGTCTTTGGGTATCTGGCCGATCCCCACATTTTACTTATTTTAATTTTTAATGCTTGAATTTCAAGTTTAATTAATTCATGCT
This sequence comes from Scilla litardierei, assembly GCA_030789695.1. NCBI lineage: Eukaryota > Viridiplantae > Streptophyta > Magnoliopsida > Asparagales > Asparagaceae > Scilla > Scilla litardierei. The sequence goes on from CM061133.1 coordinate 101,255,480, forward strand.
TATTTTAAATTGCGTAGATAAAATGGCAAAATTGTCAAGCGTCAATTTCGAAGTCCTTAACTCTGTAGAGAAAAAAAATACCTGAGTTGGCGAGTGGACCTGAAGTTCCATTTGCGTTCGATGGCCCTCATTGGTTCCATTTTGGCTCCTTCATCGGCCCCAGCAGCGGCCGATGCTTCTGCTACATCTAGCAGTAGCACTCCTACCACTGTCTCCGACGTGGATAAGGCGAAAGCCATATTCTACATTAGGAAACATATAGATCGGACCTTAAAGGCCGAATACCTAACGATAGAGGACCCAATGGAGCTGTGGACAGCGCTGGAGGCACGGTATAAACATCAAATTGATGTAATATTACCGCTTGCCAGTTATGAGTGGGAAAATATCAGACTTCAGGACTATAAGTCCGTCGCTGAGTATAATTCTGCACTTCATAATATCACCTCACACCTGAAGTTGTGATGTGAAGAAGTGACAGAACAACGCATGATGGAAAAGACATTTCCTCGTTTCACGAGAAAGATGTAATCGTCATGCAGCAGTATCGTGAACGCAACTTCACGAAATTCTCTGATCTGATCTCATGCTTACTTAGGGCAGAGCAGAATCGAGATTTACTGCTAGCCACTCATAATTTACTTCCAGCTGGCATTGCACCTATCCCTGAAGCCCACCACGTTTCTCCCCAGAAGTGGAAAAACAAGAATAAGGCTAATAATAACAAAGGAAAAGCTGTAATGAAGAATGGACGAGGAGCAGCACCCCCGTCCAATAACAACAATACAGGAAAGAGTAACTTCACATGGAAGCAAAAGAACACTGACCAAGTGTCACTTCCTAAGAAGAACTGGGAGGATAAATGCCATAGATGCGGCATGACTGGCCATTGGTCCATAATCTGCCGCACTCCTCGCCACCTCCAGGCACTATATCAGGCGAGCCAGAAGTCTCTGCCTGAAACAAACTTGGCGGCTGTTCAGCCACCAACGATGTTCACTGCAAAAGACTTCGAGAACGACGACCTGCTCGATTAAGCTTCATCTTTTATCTATGCATTTAAAATTCAATGTTGCTTCATCTTTAATTTGCTTAAGTACGAACTTTTTTGTCTTTTTCATTGACTTAAATAAAATTTCGTTTTGCTTATAGATGAAGTATTTAATATAGTGGACAGTGCCTCGTTGCACTGGTGTAGCATTAATATTGCTCCCACATACAACGAGACTATAAGATGCAAACTTCTCCCCTTAAACATATAGGAATTTTCCAAGTTTCAAGGATATTTCGTTTAAACAAACATAACTTGAAAACTGTGGATAATAAATATTGAATATCAATATGTAACTCGTAAAGAGGATGGCCAGAAGCCCATCTACTTACGATTTCTTTGGACCCCCGTCGGGCCCCTATAATTACAGATATTCAACCTATAGAAAGCCAACTTGAATGAGCACCAGAAGTGCCTTTCATTACCAGAGTTTTTAACTCTGGTAAAAATGGACTTGGTCATCCTGGATCAGCGATGATGGACGCATCATCAAATGAATCCATTGGAGAACCCGAAGATTCTTCAAAAGATTGAGTTTCCTTGTCCCCCTTTGTCGTAAGGGAAAACTTATAGAGAGACATTCCCTCCTGAAAGTGTGATGAGAGTCTCCTGGCTTCCTTGAGAGAATACATGGTGATCTTTGCGGGCCTATTCACCCCGCAAGTGGCCCATTTTCGGTACTTCATTATTGTAATGCTAGATGCATCTACTAGATGGTCTTATGTGTGCCTTTATATTCACTCGCAACATAGCTTTCTTAAAGCTTATAATGTGGGTGAATTCACTACACATATCATTCAAGACTTCCGCCAAGCAACTGGCATTGATATTGAACATCCTGTAGCATGTTCATACTCATAATGGGTTATCAGAGTCTCTGGTAAAGAGACTCCAATGGATTTCACGTCCATTGTATAATCCCAGTTACCTGTTGTATTTAGGGACCAACTGAATGCATTCCGCATCGCTTATCACGATACGGCCCTCTTGTGGCCATATCTTATTGCTGATGCCGCTTGCTTATGGTTTACCACCAAGTCTTGATAAATGTGAATTTGATGAGAAAATCTCATTGAAATAGGCATGCAGTCTAAAGAAGCCTAAAGCTTCTGAGACCATATCATGGGACACAATAGTCCTAATCTCGTTATGATCCGCATACTTTTTCTGTGTGAAGATGAGATCCAGAAGATCCTTCACATTCAGACTAAAGTACATCAATTGCGGGATAAATTTACGGACAACCAGAAGATTGTTCGTTCACACGTCCCTGCTGCCAACACGCCAGCTAGGATTGACATTCCCAAAGAAGGATGCAATCCACCGGCAGCAGAATTGGCTGTACCTCATTTGAAAAGAGGACGCCCGCCAGGTTCAAAGTATAAAGTTCCTCGATAGAGGAAGATTCCTGGATATATTAAAATGATCCACCCACATGATGCTGAGCTCAGATCAGCAACCTCTCCTCTCCTAATTTCTCCTGCAGAGGAAACAACAGGATAAACATCATTATATTACGTACGTACTGGAGAGGTACTGGACAGACATAGCACAGTCGTCGACGACGGTTTTGCTTTCGCTATTGCCGTTCACGTCGCTGAATACGACGATGACGTCAACCCACTTTTCTATAGCGAAAACGCATAGATTGGCCAAAGTGGGACGAGGCAATAAGAGTAGAGCTGGACTCACTCTTGAAAAGCAAAGTCTTTGGACCAGTAGTCTATACACCTGAATGTGTAAAACCTGTGGAATATAATTCGGTTTTCATAAGAATAAGAAATGAAGGAAATGTGATCATTTTCCTATTTTCATACTAAGCCTAAACGTCTCTGGAAAAGCCAAGAAATGCAGCTCATGGACGTTGTGACTGCATATCTATACGGCTATATAGATATAGAGATCTATATGAAACTTCCAAAAGGGTATACTCTACCCCCAGAGATAAAAGATAGACGTAGAAACCTGTGTATCTTTTTCGAAAGATCGTTGACAGGATTTGTAATATTCGTCGTATATGTAGTCGACTTAAAGCTAATAGGATCTCCTGCAGAGACCATTTAGATAACAGATAGCTTTAAGCATACCTTGTAAATGAAAACCTAGGTATGACAAGGTATTATCTCGGCTTATATATTTAACCCCTTCGTTGTGGAACCCTTTAATATCTTTCATACACCTGGAGTTTATGAAGAATGATGTCCACTTGCATCCTATTAAAAATGGATACTTATGTATGACACCTTCCAGTAGCTGGAAGAGGGGGAGGGCATCCTAGGTCCCGAAGAGCCTAGCTCTAGTGTACTTGTTACACTTCTTTATCTGGCCAACTGCACGTATCTTTGATAGAACGTCTCCAGTAAAGTTGTTAACCGGATACAGTGTTGCCCTGTAGAGCAACACTAGACCAAGGATAAGCTGCTTCTGTGCAACTTCCAAGGGTCAAGGAATATATATCGAATATGCAGGTTTGGCGGGCCACCTCCTAAATATCTACACATCATCCCCCTTGTCTACATCTTCTGAGAAGTTCATCATCCAAGAAGCAAGTATTAGAAACGCTCAGCCAGGTCCAGTAGTACCTTGCAGACACACTGAAGACTGATTCAATGAATACCTTAGTGGCGTCATCTACCAGCTTCGAAGAGCATTCCACTCCAGAACGCTACTGCTTTGCTATAGCCGCTAGATGAGTGAAACTTGTATAAGAAGAGTGATGATTGTATTTTCTTTCAGAACATGATGGATGTATAGACGAATAGGATATGATTGTATAGATACATAGGAGATCTGTAAGCCTGAAGCTTGTACAGATCAGGGGGAGTCCCTCGATAGTTGTACTCTTTTCCCTTAAGCTGCTGGTTTTTCCTACTGGGTTTTCCACAGCTAAGGTTTTAACGAGGCAACCACAGTGGCTTTGGATCCAGAAGTATCCACCCCATTAGCATAGCGAATCCTGAAGTATTCATATGCTTAACCCAAGGTAATGGAGAGATGAGGGGGAGTGTTGTGAGTTGAGGAGGCCTTTGGCCTCCTCCCTTAACATCTCCCCATTACTCCCCACTTACTTAGTGGGGAGTCCCTTGGAATCCTAACTCATCATGTGATTTCTATAAATAAAGTACCATGGCTATTCGCCATGGTTGATCCTCTATTAACAGGTACGCCTTATTTTATTCAATTTTATTACATTAACATTATTTACAAAGTTAATATATTCTGAAATAATTATTAACATTAACAAGCTAATAACAAAACTAGCAATAACTTAACTTAAGCTAATTACATATGTTAACATGACATTTATTAGTTTACCTACTATGTTTGACTAAGGGGTAAGTGGTAACATGGTTAAAAAGAAAAAAAATACAATACTTTAGTCTCTCTCCCTCTCTTTCTCTCTTACTGTCCCTGTCTCTCTCGTTCTCCCTGTTTCTCTTTTTGTTTTATTTTTTTTTGATTCAAATCTTGCAGGCCGCAAGAAGAGGGCTACGCGCAAATAAAAGGAGGGGTTTCACTTACAGCGACGGGAGGAGGGAGCACCGGCCGGCGGCGGCTCCGGCGGGCGGCGCAGGCGGCCGGCGTGAGCAGCTGGGTGCGCGCGCGTGGGTGGAGGAGGAGGGGGCCGGTTCTTGGAAGGAGAAGGAGGAAGGAGGAAAAGGAAAGAGGAGGAAGATGAAGAGATGAGGGTTTGATGAAGATGAAGATAGTTTCTTTTCTGATTTGGGGGTTTTTTTATTCTTCTTGTGATTTCAGATTTGGGGTTTGGGGAAGAAATGGGTGTTCTTGGATCTGAATTTGAATTTCAGATTGGGGATGGGTTTGGGAATGATTGGAATTGGGTTTTTGATTGTGGTTGGTTGGTTTCTGATTTGGGGAGGATGATGATTATCAAATTTTTGGGAATTTATTTGTTGTAAGGTCTTATTTGCAGGGAGATGATGATTATGTAGAAGAACTCTCTCCTTAAGAAGAAGTGTGCATGAATCCAGTTTCCAATTTTTCAACGCAACATAATTCGATTAGGTGAGGATTAAGATGGGTTTAAATTTTGTTGACTTACGAGGAAAAGAATCGTGCTAAACTTCTTTTCCTAAAACCAAACGTGTTTGTTGAATGAAGATTAATTAATTAATTAATTAAGTTATAACATGTAATTATTAAATTACAGCAGTAATTAGTTAAAAATAAAAATAATTAATTTAAGGTAATTAAGACTTTAGTTAATTATGACGGTACGGTATAAGAAAACGGAGAAACAGATTCGCATACGCGTAACACGAAACGTACGGACGAAAAGTTAACCAGGCGACTGAAGGAAAAATACCGATACACACGAACTAAAGTACGTCTAAAAAAAATACGAGCCGTTACACCAGGAGAGTCCACTTGGGAGCGGGAAGATAAAATGCGAGAGCGTTATCCATATTTGTTCCATGCTCCTTAGTTGATAAGAATTCCGAGAGCGGAATTTTTCTTAAGGTGGGTAGAATGTAACGACCAGTATTTTTAGGCGTGTTGATTGTTATGTACCCGTACTTTATTTTGATCGTCCGGATGTTTTTCGTGCGTAAGTCCTACTTCTACGCGTCGACGTGAGCGCGTCTCTGTTTTTAGTTTTTACCGTGTCGTAACAAATTACTTATTAACCCTAATTAAATTAGTAATTATACTAACCCTACCAGATTGAATCTCACCGAATTAGATCGGTGAGATCCAACCGTGCATTCAATCTCACCCCCACACGCCTCCTTCCTTTAGCAGGTGAGATCCATGTATTACAGATCTCAAATTCATTTTGTTTCCTCCCCCACATCCAACTTCCCTTATCAACCTGCCTCCTTCACTGTTCTTATAATAACAACAGCAAACAACAACAGCCAACAACGACGACGACCTTCTCACCTCCCTGCAAATTTCCCCTCTGATCAACCCAAATCCAATATCTACAAACCATTCACCAAATTCCACACCTAAATCGATTCAACCCAATTGCAGATCAAAATCAATCAAACCCAACTTCAATTCATCCCAAATCAATTTCACCAAATGATAACCGAAATCAAATTGAAAACTGAAACCAGAAATTAAAAAGAAGAAGGTGAGAAATTGAAGTTGAATTCGTGAAATTCACTCTCCAAGCTACACAATTTCATCATTCCCTTCCTCCCATCAACCCAACACAAAACCACTCCTCTCTTTCCCGTGCCCCTCTCCACCCCAGTCCGCCACCGTCCTGTGCGCCAGGCCGTCGCCCCCCTGCGCCAGGCCGCCGTCGCCCCGTGCGCCAGGCTGCCCCCCCTTGCACAGGCCGCCGCCCCTTGCACAGGCCGCCGCCCCTTGCACAGCCGCTGCCCCCTTGCGCCAGGCCGCCGCTCCCTTTGCCCGACCACCGCCCCCTTGCCCGGCCGCCGCCGCCCCTTGCAAGGCCGCCCCCCTGTCGCCCAGCTGTCGTGCCATCTTGAGCTACCTGCAAAGAAAGGAGAAAGCGAGGAAGAAAACGAACTACACAAGTTAAAGAAGAATAGAAAGAGAAGATAGAAGTGCGATTGTGCGATCGACATCCCCATTCCATCTTCTTCTGCTTCCTCGTCCGCGTTCAAAAATTTTTCAATGGCGAAGGGCGCCCAGTCCCAAAATCTACCTGCTGACGTGGCAAACCTCATCGAGCAGCTCGAGCGCCATTGCCTCGCCCCCGATGGCTCCTACACGACCAAATCCGCATACTCCGATCTCCAACAAGTAATACTTACCCCCTCTCGATTTTCATTTTCATTCCATTATTTTGTACACCTCTTTTTTGTTTAGGGTTTTCTGATCTAAGTTTGGTGACACTTTTTTTTTGGGTAAATTGCAGGCGAGAGAGGAGATGTCCCGAGAGAGGACCCGTTACTTGGAAGCCATGGTACATTATTGATCTAGGGGTTCCTTTAATTTTCTTTTAAAAAAAAAATCTTCTTCTTGATAATTATGGGAGGTTGTTTGAAAATGTAACAGAATTTGAGGGTAATTGTTTTTAGTCGTGGCCTTTCCCCCCATTTTTTACTTCTTAATTTCGGGTGTGACCTTTTTGTTGCAGGCGGTTTACTCTGAGGCAATATCTATGGTGGAAGAATACCACCAGGTGATTTCAAGTGCGAATCTTGGAGGGGTTAGAGACCAGCAGAGTCTATACTCGCATGGACTGAGTTGCTCCCCGCAGGTTTGAGTTATTTTCACTACTCAATCTGCCTACTGGATTAGAAAAATTAACATCTGGATTCTCACTGCATATATTAGAACTCCATTTTAGTGGTTATACCTGGTTGAAAATGGTTATCGATTAGTGTCCAAAAAACCCTGAAGGCATTTTCCTAATTGACCCCTTATTTCCTTTATAGTGCTTTAGCATTGTCATTATGGACCATCTCTGAGATACACAGCCTAATCTCTTTGAATTTTGGTAATTAGTGTATGATAAAGCAGATTTGTTACACGGCCTGATTAAGTGGCTTTAGGAAACTGGCCACTTCGTTTAGTCATGCTTAAACAGTCTGATGTTCTCACACATATTTTTTTTAATTCCATCTACTTTTGTAACAAGTGTTTTCGGCTTATAAAATGAATGATATTATCAAATTTCAGACATACCAAGGAATAAGAGGTTTTCAATTTAGAGTTATGACAAAATAAGAATTATATTTTTTAGTTTTAAAATGAGAGTGAAATAAGTAATCATATATGACCTATAAATTTTTTACGAAGAAAGATAGGAATTAAATGGTAGGGGTTATGGTTTTGGGTTTTATATTGTGTATGGAATTGGGGATTGAAGAAGATGAAGATCCTTGTTTTAATATTAGAAAGTCAACATAATTTAGAAGTAGAAAAGATGGGAAATAAAAAAGATCATGTCTCAAATTGAGAGATCGGTGCTGTTTATGTAGGAAAATGCCAGATTAGTACATTTCAGATTATAACTCATATTTGACCTCTTATTTTAAATCTAAAACTAAAAACTAAAAACTAAAAACTATAATATCTATTTAATTCAAATTCTAAACTAGAAATGTCCTATTCCTTAACTAAACTCATTTCCATTATTCCATGACTATGCAACATAATTTAATCTATGTTGCACGGGAATGGCCACACCAATATGGATGCATCATGCCATGTGAAGAATTTTTTTAAAAAACATACAACATACGTGTGTCAAAGGCTTTTGTCTGACCAGTGGTCTAAATATCGGATATCGGTCGCGTATCGGTCTAGGAAATTTGATATCTGATTGCGAATATCGGGGAGATATCAGGGATATTAACTAAATATCGGAGTGTCATATCGGAGGCTTAAAAATGACGACATATGCAAACATAGATGTATCTAAGAAGATATAAACTATATTAACTCAAATAAAAGTATGTTTTGGTTATACTTCTCTCGTTAAACATGAATATCAGGGGGATTGACTAAATATCGGAGTGTTATATTAGAGGCTCAAATATGGTTAGGAGATCGGGGAGCTCCGAGGAGTCAACGATAAGAGTCAATGGCAAAACTCAATGGCAAAACTAAAAAAAATGAAAAAATTTACCTTGAGCACCGAGGAGTCTCCGAGCAGCTAGATGACCGGCGATTGGTGTTGATCGCCTGAGAGGAGAAGACAGAGGGATGAGTCCGGAGCTCACCGTGAGCGTCAACAACTGACGAAAAAATTAAAAACTGAAAACATCGGAAAAAAATGAAAAAAAATTGAAAAAAATACATGTGCAGCTCTGAGTTTTGAGATAACATGCGATCAACTTGAGCGGCTCCTACAGGCTAGAAGATCGGCGACGACGGCGAGAAATCGCCTCCGATCAGTTCGAAGGGAAGAGGGGGAGTCGACGAAGGGGCCAAAGGGCGCTACAAATTTTAGGGTTTTTTCGCTTGAATTGTCTCTTTCATCGAACACAATCGTATCCTGTGAACATAAAAGGAATTGGGTAAAGGGTCGGGTCGGATCCACTGTGCCATAGACCGACTCTTCACCCGTTAACCCAAGCAACGAAGTTTGGTAGATATCGGTCGATATTTTGAACTACAATATCGGTCGATATGAGCTTGAAAATCGGTCGAACCACAATATCGGTTAAAATATCAGTCGAAATATCGGATATCGGCCGATATGAGCTCGAAAATTGGAAACCACAATAAAGTAGCTAATATTGTATCAGGCTTGTAATATTTCTGATATAGCGGCCGATATATCGGATTGGGGACCGATATATAGAACACTGTGTCTGACACAATGTGTTATCAAGATAGGAGTGCTTGTGCTATGTAGTTGTTGTATATAAAGAGTGAAATTAAGGGTTAAACTTATCATACACATTTTAAATTCAACAAAGAAGCTATAATAATTATTCACCGCTCTCTGAGACCCTACTTATAGTCCTAGCAAACTATCTTGAAGTCATTTTTCATATTTTTTGTTACCGCTCTACACTTTATTTTTTGGTTCTTATGAGATTTTTTACATCGTTCATTTTTCTTTCCTTTATTTCCCTTCTTGACTTTTTTCTTCCATACTTTCTTTTGCATGCTTTCATTTTTCTTTATTTTAACCATTTTATATTGTTTTAAAAGTTCTTTTGCTTTCCTCAAGTTTGAGAATTCAGTTTTGGTTTCAATTTCGGTCGTTGGAAAAGTTTTAGGTTTCGACCAATTTTACTCATTTCGTATGTTTCATGGAGTTGGTTTTAGATTTATTTATATTTTAAAGAATATATTTTATAATAATGCGTTGTGAAATAATTTTAGATTTTTAATGAAGTTTTATAATATAATTTTCTAGAAGTTTAATAAATTTTTAGAATTTTAAAATTTTAATAAATATTATATATATATGGTTCAAATGGATTTATGTATTTAAACCCACATTCATACTTTATTGGTCTTAAGTTTCAGTTTCAAATGATTTTGTGTATTTAAATTATAACCTAGACTCATATTTTATTTAAACCTAAAATCTCAAACCAATTTAAAACTGATTGAAACCGGTTGAAATTGAGATTCAGTGGTAGTTTTGTCCGCCCCCTTCGAGACCAAAATGGGACGACTAAAACCTCATTCATTGGTTTTCCTCGCCTCTTCGATACGTTTACTATTTTTTTCCTTCGTCACATTTTTTGGGATATCGAAATTAGCACAATGAACTAATCATCTGTATTGATTTTGTTTTCATTATTTATTGCTTTACTGTACTAGCAATCAATTTAGATCTTTATGCCATTAAAATTTCGCATCACTTAATTTGTAAGTGAAGTAAATTATATAGCAAGTCATATCAGATAATGTCAGATGATTTTTTTGGTTATCAACAATGGCTGACCATTAGATAGCCACAATGACTGATTGGATGTGTATGTGGGTTTAAGTCTCTGAGCTAGTTAAGCGGTCAGGGAACCTGACCGCTTCACTTTTTTCACTAGGTTTAAAATATTGAAGTATTTTATGTTGGATAAAATTAAACAATGAACAGGATGAAGCTACCATTTAATGAAGAAGAGAAGACTTATCGATTGAGGCGTGCTAGACACGGTTTTAAAGGTGGATTTTTGTACTTCGAAGACTTGCTCGGTGCAGGAAAAAACTGGCAGATTACCCTCTAAGATACAACGGTCCCCCAGGCTTTGTAAGCGTGCACTCGCAATAAGGGCTACATCGACCATCAACTGTTTCCTTTCTATAGAGAGACGTTAGACTGAAGATGAACAGAGAACAAAGAGCTTTGTGGAGGAAGATGATATATGAGATATCTTCTGTTTTCTCACTAGACTTCGTATTTATCCGATGAGAAAAATGGTTGTTGGAAAGTAGACGTTGGGTTGCATAATGGTTAGTATTTTGGGTAGAATAGTGTTAGATTTCTGACATAGTTAAGTTAAATATGGTCAGTCTGAGCAGTGGGTCTGAAGGTCAAGTCAATCAGACTGTCAGGAACCAAATCAATGCTCAGTGTCACGAATCAAGTCTGGTTCTGTTTGCAAAATATTGTGCCAAGAAATAATAGTTGTAAGGAGATGCAAAACGAGGGCTAATCCGTACGCGCACTCGTGAACCCACCTGCGTAGGCGTGACGCGGGCACACACACGCTAAGGATTTCCGGGTCCGCCATCCGAATTTTGCATTGACCCAATCCAGATTTTGCCGCAGCTCCTGCTTGGGCTCGAGTGTGAGCGAGCCTCCCCCTATTTCCAGCCGATACTAGAAGACCAATAGAACAAAGGCGATAGTCTTAATATAAGCCTATCTAAGAGTGTGTTCACTTTCAATGTGGGACTAAACACAATGAATATCTTTTTGAATTTGGAAATACTATATGTCTAACAATCCTACACTATTTCGAAGTCAAAGGCAAAGAATAAAAGAATCATGTGAAGGACAATAAAAGATGTGGGAAGGAATATGACAACTCAATATGTTAGTAGTGGTGACTTTCGGTCTATGAATCACTATTTAGGATATGTAAGTTTGTCCTATAAGAAGTTGGCGAAACTTATAGTTTCTATGAACTAATCTTCTTTATCGTACATGATTGACTCACATCCTGTATTGAATATTCAAGAAAGGATTTTTCATGAGTGCTCTATCTAACCTACCCAAATTCGCATAGGAAGCGGACACACTTCCACATTCATATAGGTGGACCCATCAAGTGTGCTCGACGATTATGCACACTACCCAATAAGGCCTATGTTATCCATTAAGATCATTATGCTCATCATCACTCATTGTTGAAAGCACAATATACACCTATGGAGAGACACGTAAAATAATGATAGTGGATTTTCAGGTCAACAAGTGACTTGTTATTACCTATATGAACTTACTTCATGAGATCTTCAATCACATAGGTTGGGTTACCATCACTCTCGACGTTTTGTTTTAGGTATAAGTCCTATTATACCTCGATATACTTACCACTAATTTCTTATTTAGTGTTGTGTCAGAGCGTCTGTCAAATTTATCTCTGACATCACATGATTAAGGATATTATCCCATTATCTAGCAACTGCCTCACAATAAAGTGCCTTAGGCGTATATACCTACTCTTTCCATTCAAATTTTTATTTTTATCTTTTGCAACTGTAGCTTGACTATCACAATGGATAGACACAGACAGTATCAGTTTTTCACAAATGGAAAGATCACCAAAAGGGTTATTAAGCCATTCGGCTTCAGTACATGTCTTTTCTAAGACAATGAACTCGCACTCCATAATAGATCGAGCAACACTTGGTTGCTTGGATGACTTCCAATACAATGCACATCCACCAAGTATAAAAACATACACTTGTGAATTTTCGCTCAACTACATCAGAGATCCAGTTTGCATGAGTAAAACATTCTAAACTGATGTAGAGCCACTAAGGAATAGTCCATAATTAAGAGTTCCTTTTAAATATGTCATAACTCTTAATAATACATTCCAATGACTATGATGAGGAATTTGAGTGTAACTTTGAGTGCAATGACTCAATTTACTAATAACATGCAATTTCAGGACGAGTGCAACTCATTAAATACATCAAGATACCAATGATTTCAATGATTTCAGTCAAGTTTTGAGGTTTCGGCCGATACCCTTGGGTATCGGTCGTATCGTTTAGGTATCGGTGGGTAACGATACCGAAACTAATGGTCAGTTTCGGTATCGGTCGATACTGAACGGTATCGGTCCGTTTCGGCCGATACCAGCCGATACCGTTTAGTATCGGTCGAAGACGGAGGAAGAAGAATGTGTAATTAAATAAAATTCTCTAAAACCCCCAAAATGAGATATTGACACGCTATTCACATCCTATATTTGTCTAAATATATTACGTATTATTCACAAGTTTGCCATATTGTAACTAACGAGAGAGTGTTTTTAGCTAAATGGTTAACATGAATAGCATATAACTAATATTGTTCATAATTATGTTATAAGTTACAAATTATCTTTATTAGTTTGCCATTATCTTATTTGTAACAAATTTTAACTAATATTGTTAGTTACATGTAACTTACAATTTTTGAAACTACCGTTACAGTCGAACCGAAACTCACTTCCGAAATCGCCGAAATGGGCGATACCGATTCTGAAACCTAAATTTTCGGGAGGGCGATACCGATACCGAGACCGAAACCGAGACCTCAAACCTTGATTTCAGTATATTTGGTTTGAGAAACTGAATCACTATTGGTTTTAGTCAAATGCAAATTAGCATCATATGGAGTAGCTATATGTTTTTAATCACAATATCCAAATTTGTCAAGCACCTTTTCTATGTAATGTTGTTGTGAAAGCATAATTCCATTATGTATCTTAGTTAATTTAATACCTAAGATCATATTGGCCTCACCCATATCTTTTATATCAAAACTAGAGGACAAGAACAATTTTGTTTCATTTACAATTTTCAAATTGGTGCCAAAAATGAGCATGTCATCAACATATAAGCAAATAATCACACCAACATTATGATCAAACTTTGAATAAATACACTTATCTGCATCATTTATGTGATAACTATTAGAAAGCAAAACATATCAAATTATCATGCCATTGTTTAGGAGCTTATTTCAAGCCATAACGTGATTTAACAAGCTTGCAGAACTTTATGTTCACTTCCTGATGTGACATTATCTTCTGGTTGTTCCATATAAATTTCCTTTTCTAATTCATCAGTGAGAAAAGCAGTCTTGACATCTATTTGATGGATAAGAAGACCATTAATAGATGCTAATGTAACCAAAACATGAATAAAAGATATTCTAGTGACAGGAGTAAAAGTGTCAAAATAATCAATTTCTTTCTTTTGGTTGTAATATTTGGCATCTAATCTAGTCTTAAACTTATCAATTGATTCATCTGGTTTAGTTTCTTTTTGAATATCTACTTGCAACTAATAAGTTTAGCATCAGATGAAAAATCAACAAGTTCCCAAGTGTCATTAGACAAAATAGATTCTAATTGACTATTAATAGCTTCTTTCCAAAATGTAGAATCAAGTGATGTGATGGTCTCATTGTAGGTTAATTGATGATTATCAACTAGAAAGGTGTAAAAGTCATTATCAAAACTAGTCTCTTTTCTAACTCTTTTACTTCTTAATTCTACATCATCATCATTATTATGAAATTGTGCATCATTAGTGTAAAGATGAATGAGGTGCAAAAGTCAATCTATCATTGTTCAATTTCATAGAAAATATGTGCTCAAAGAAATCAGCATTTTTAGTTTCAACAATAGTGTTAGGTTCCACCATATTTTGCTCACTTCTAACAACATGAAATCTATATGATGCACTATTTTGAGCATAACCAATAAACATGCAGTCAAATGTTTTTGGATCTAATTTTCTCTTTTTTGGTTCTAAAAATAATACTTTAGCTAGGCACACCCCACACCTTATAGTAATTAAGGTTTGGATAGTGTCTTATCCAAAATCATATGGTGTTTTACTAGGTTTCTTATATGGGATTTTGCTTAATGTGACATACAGACAGAAGTGCTTCACCCCATAAGTTTAATGGTGCACCCAAACTAATTACCAAAGCATTCATTATTTTTTCAAGGTTCTATTTTTCCTTTCTACTATACCATTAAATTCGGGAGAATAAGGAGGTGTTTCATGGATTATTCTATTTTCTTTATAACAATCATTAAAAGGTGTGAATTCTCCTCCTTTATCTGATCTAAGTCCTTTTATTTTCTTAGTTGATTTTCCACTTTTGTTTTTATATTTCACAAACATTTCAAATGCTTCTGATGCGGGCGTACCTAGCCCCGCATCCCCCTTTCGGCGGGCCCAGTGGATGCGGCCCTTCGTGGGCATGGCGTGGCGCGTGGACGTGGGTCCGTTGTGACTTATTTTCGTCGTAGGAGACGTGGGGGCTTGGCTTAGTTAGTGGGGGGTATTATGGTCTTTCCATAATAACCCCACACTTTTCCCTTTTCCTTTATCTAGGTCTAGCCGTCATTAGTTGTTTGGATGCTTAATTTGTGAAGAACAATCTAAGTGTCATCTTGAAGGTGCTTAGGCTTTGGTCCATTCATCCAAATCTAGGAGATAGGATTTCATCTCAAAAGAGATCCAACTATCAATATATTTTCATCGTTCTTAGCAGATTTCTCTATAAATTTCCTTTTTTTATATTTTCCACATTAAAACGCTGATTTAATCTCTTTTGAGCGATTGATTCGCATCAAATTGGTATCAGAGCGGTGCGATCTAATGGCGACAGGTACGAGAGGGAAGACAGATTTGATGGAAGAGAAGATTCAAGGGCTCCGAGAAGATATCAATCGTGAGATTGAAGGGTTGAAGAAAACCATGTGGGATTCAATCAAGGATCACGCCCACTCGCAAGAAGACATCCTGGTGGAACTCTGGGCCATGATGAGGGAGGCCGCGTAGACAAATCGTGATCTTCATGGATTAAAAGATGCCACGGCTGATCTAAAGGTTCTGAGAGAAAACACGGTGTCAATTCCTTCGTTATTGGCGATGTTACAAACCCTAACGGCAGGGAAAGAAGGAGATCAGGGCAAGGGGTTCCAAGAGGTGGAGAACCAGGGCGATTCCACGCTCGAATCCGCGAACCAAGGCCAGCCGGGGGGTGCGGCGGCTACAGCAGGCCCCCTAGGATTCGCCGTTTCCTCGACAAGCCCTTCCGGGCCTGTCCCAAAATTGACAGGCCCTTCCGGGCCTGCGAGGGCTTCGACAGACCATTCCGGGCATGCGGCATCTTTGGCAGGCCCATCCGGGCCTGCAGCGACAACAGCAGGCCCTTCGGGGCCTGCGGCAGCAACCGCACCCCCTTGAGGGGGTGCTGGGGGATTAGCGCCCCCTGTCGGGGGTGCTGCGGCATGGGCGGCCCCCTAGGGGGTGCCGCAGGTCCTGCGTCCCCAACCTTGGGCGCGGCGAACACGGCAGCCCCTTTCGGGGGTGTTGCAGGGTTCGACCCCTTTCCGAGAGGGGCGTCGGGGCATGGAGGAGGAGGATGGGCCCTGGGAGCAGCCATAGGGGCCCCCGCGGGCCAATTCTGGAGGCCAGGGACTTTTCCACAGGGGCCGAGACCAGCGATTGACCCCAGACATGCTTTTGAGGGCTTCCCGGGACGTGGGCAAGGTCCGGGGGCTATTTGGGAGGCCGGATAGCGCCTACCCAGCAGTACGGAGGGGCCGAATGGCCTACTTTTACGCGACCACCGGAGTTTTCAGGGTACTACTTCCAGGCTGCGGCTCTGGAGATGCCTAGATGGCCTGAGGATCTGTACGAGGGGGGTGATGGAGGTCCAGTGGATGCGCTTGGTGGAGGTGTGGACTGGGGTGGTGCTCGTGGCAGAGATGGGGGGCAATATAGGGACATCAATGCGGATCGGTGTTTGATGCAGCTGAAGATGCCGATATTTGAGGGCATAGATCCTGACGGTTGGATCTACCGGGCGGAGCGCTACTTCCAGGTGATGAGATTGACGGAGGAGAAGGTCTTGAGAGCCATCGGGATCTATTTCGTGGGCAAGGCCCTGGCATGGTACCGATGGAAGACAACGCGGACTCCTTTCCGCACTTGGGAGGAGCTTTCAACACATATCATTGATCAGTTTCAGGAGACCATAGGGCGGACTTCTATGAGCAGCTTTCCGCTCTGAGGCAGGAGGATACTGTGAGAGACTTCGTGGAGAAGTTTGAGATGTTGACTAGCAGGGTGAAGGGGGTGACGGATGAGGTCATGATTGGGAATTTCATGAGGGGGTTGAAGCCCTCGATACGGGCGGAGTTGTGGATGCAGAGACCGGGGACCTTGGAGGATGTCCTTCGCCTGGCCCACAAGGCAGAGGAGAAGCATGCAAAGGAGACACGCATTCGGGGGACTTGGGGATCCCATGGGCAGCATAGCCAGACAGCACCGGTCCCACTGAAGGGGGTTACATGAGCACCAGAGGTCTCTGGGGAGAAGAGAGGGGGTGCCCGACCATTGATGCCTGGTAGGCGGTTGACTGAGGCCGATATGAGGGCGAGTCGTGTTGCAGGCCTATGTTTCAGATGCGATGAGAAGTTCAGTCCCGGTCATCGATGTGCGAGCAAGCTGCTGCAGATCGTGATAGTGCCGGACGAGGAGGATTATGCTGATGAGGAGGAGCTCGTGATGACGAAGGAGAGCAAGGTTGAGCACGTGCACATGGACGTTGCGGAGGTATCCCTGAACTCCGTGGTAGGATTCAACCCGAATCATACCATGAAGTTATAAGGGCTGTTAGCAGAGGAGGCGGTGACGGTGCTCATTGACAGTGGGGCGACCCACAATTTCATCTCGGGGAGGATTGTGGAGCGTCATGGATTAGAGTTGAGTACGATGGAGAAGTTTACCGTACTACTGGGTATGTGGAAGATGGAGGAGAGTAAGGGGCTGTGCAAGGGGGTGTCTGAGGCTGCAGGGGATACATGTGTTAGAGGATTTCTTGCCTTTGGAGTTGGGCAATGTCGACATTATCCTTGGGGTGCAGTGGTTGAAGAAGCTGGGGGAGATGAAGGTCAACTGGAAGCTCCTCAGGATGGAGTTCCAAGATGGAGAGCGGACAGTTGTGCTAACAGGGGACCTGACTTTGTGTTTTTCAGTGGTGGCCTTTAAGGCAATTACTCGGACGTTGCGGGATGCGGAGGAGGGGTTCCTGGTGGAGTATCAGGGGATGTCGACAGAAAAGGATGAGCAGCGGGAGGAGACCCCGGAGGAGGTGGAGCCAGTGCTGGAGCAGTACCAGAAGGTGTTTCAGAGTCCGCAGGGGCTACCTCCAGCGAGGGGACACGAGCACGCGATCGTGCTGCGTGAGGGGAGAGCACCAGTCAGTGTGCGGCCATACAGGCACCCACATGTGCAGAAGGATGAGATCGAGTGGATGGTGCGGGAGATGCTGCAGGCTAGGGTGATCCAACCCAGTGTGAGCCCTTTTTCTAGCCCATTGTTGGTGAAGAAAACGGACGGGAGTTGGCGGTTCTGCGTTGATTACCGGGCGCTGAATAAGAAAACTGTCGCAGACAAGTTTTCTATTCCGGTGATCGACGAGTTGCTGGATGAGCTACATGGAGCGGTGGTCTTTTCGAAGATCGACTCGAGGACGGGGTACCACCAGATCTTGATGAGGCCAGAGGACGTGTCGAAGACGGCTTTTCGCACCCACGAGGGACATTACGAGTTCCTGGTCATGCCTTTTGGCTTGACGAACACCCCTTCTTCGACATTCCAGGCCTTAATGAACAAGGTCTTCCAGCCATTTCTGCGGAGGTTTATACTGGTTTTCTTTGACGACATTCTCGTCTATAGCAGGAGCATGGAGGAGCACGTGGACCACTTGGAGGTGGTCTTTCGGGAGCTGTTGGCGCTCCAGTTGTTCGCCAACCGGAAGAAGTGCAGTTTTGGCCAGACACGGATCGAGTATCTGGGGCATGTGTCGGCGGCAGGGGTGGAGGCGGACATGTCGAAGATAGAGGCGATGCTGGATTGATCGGTACCTACGACTCTGAGGGCGCTTCGGGGATTCCTTGGGCTGACAGGCTACTACAGGTTCGTTAAGGGGTACAACACCATAGCCTGGCCCCTTACCGAACAGTTAAAGAAGGATGGCTTCAAGTGGGGGGAGGAAGCCACCAAGGCCTTTGAGGCCTTGAAGGTGGCAATGACGACAACACCGGTGCTGGCTTTACCTGATTTCAGCGTGTCTTTCGTGGTAGAGACAGATGCGTCGGGATATGGATTGGGTGCTGTGTTGATGCAGGAAGGGCGGCCAATAGCCTATTTCAGTCAAGTGCAGCACGACTGAAGTCGGTATATGAGAGGGAGCTTATGGCTATAGTCTTGGCGGTGCAGAAGTGGCGACCATATCTGTTTGGAAGAGATTTCGTGGTCAGGACGGACCAGCAGAGTCTAAAGTATCTATTGGAGCAGAGGTTGGTGACCGAGGAGCATCAGCGGTGGCTATCCAAGCTGGTGGGATATCGTTTTCACATCGAGTACAGGCCAGGCTTGGAGAACAAAGCCGTTAATGCCTTGTCCCGCAGAGAGGGGGCGTCGATTTGAGTGCTTTGTCTCTACTCATGTGGTTGGACTGGGAGACAATGTTACAGGAGGCACATGGGGACGCAGAGTTGCGGCAGATTCGCGAGGTGCTACAAAGCGGGGAGGAGGGACCGACGGGGTATTCGCTGGTGGGGCGTAAGCTATTATACCAGGGGAGGTTGGTGTTGCCACGAACCTCGGGTTTTATACCGGTCCTTTTCCAGGAGTTCCACAGCACGGTAACGGGGGGCCACTCAGGCGTGCAGCAGACCTACACTAGGATGGTCCGTGAGGTGTACTGGCCAGGGATGCGGAGGAGTATTGCACGGTTGGTGGCATCTTGTGACGTTTGCCAGCGTCACAAGTACATGGCCATGGCGCCGACAGGGTTATTACAGCATTTGGCTTTGCCGGAGAGGGTCTGGGAGGTCACGATGGACTTCATTGATGGATTACCACAGTCTGAGGGGTACACGGTGATTTTCGTAGTGGTGGACCGACTGAGCAAGTATGCCCACTTCATCCCTCTGCAGCATCCTTATACTACAGTCTCAGTGGCTGCGGCCTTTACCAGGGAGGTGATTAGGCTGCATGGGGTACCGTCGTCCAGAGTCCGACAGGGACCAGGTCTTCATGAGCGGATTCTGGAGGGAGCTTTTTTGCGTGCAGGGTACAATCTTGAAGAGGAGTACATCGTATCACCCACAGACAGATGGTTAGACGGAGGTGGTGAACCGCAACATAGAGACTTATCTGCGGTGTTTCACGTCAGAGACACCTCGTCAGTGGTACATGTGGTTGGTATGGGCTGCGTATTGGTACAACACCTCGTATCAGCAGCTGAGACGACACCTTTTCGGGTTCTATATGGACATGATCCTCCATCATTGCTATGGTTTGGTGACAGGCAGACCCCGATGTCGCAGGTGGAGGAGTATATGGGCGAGAGGGATTGTCTGCTGGAAGAGTTGAGGAAGCATCTATTGAGGACGCATCAGGTGATGAAGACCAGAGCTGATAGGCATCGTCGGGATGTGCACTTTTAGGAGGGCGATATGGTGTACCTGAAGCTGCGTCCCTACCAGCAGAAGTCGCTGGCACGGAGGCGGAACGAGAAGCTGGCGGCCCGATACTACGGTCCTTATCAGATTGAGGCCAAGATTGGCCAAGTAGCGTACCGGCTGCGGCTGCGGCTGCCACCGTCGTCGACGATACACCCGGTTTTCCATGTGTCACAGCTACGGAGAGCGATTGGAGATCAGTCATCCTCTTACACTCTGCCACCGACACTCACTGAGGACATGGAGGTACTGTTGGAGCCACTGGCTGTGAGGGCGGTTCGTCAGGAGGCGGGACGTCGGAAGGAGGTTTTGATACACTGGACGGGATTACCAGACTGTGACGCTACTTGGGAGGTGTACGATGTAGTCCAGGAGCAGTTTCTAGATTTCCATCTTGAGGACAAGGTGGCTCTTTTAGGGGGGGTATTGATGCGGGCGCACCTAGCCCCGCATCCCCCCTTTCGGCGGGCCCAGTGGATGCGACCCTTCGTGGGTATGGCGAGGCGCGTGGACGTGGGTCCGTTGTGACTTATTTTCGCCGTAGGAGACGTGGGGGCGTGGTTTAGTTAGTAGAGGGGTATTATGGTCTTTCTATAATAACCCCTCACTTTTTCCTTTTCCTTTATATAGGTCTAGCCGTCATTAGTTGTTTGGATGCTTAATTTGTGAAGAACAATCTAAGTGTCATCTTGAAGGTGCTTCGGCTTTGGTCCGTTCATCCAAAACTAGGAGATAGGATTTCATCTCAAAAGAGATCCAACTATCAATATATTTTCATCGTTCTTAGCAGATTTCTCTATAAATTTCCTCTTTTTATATTTTCCACATTAAAACGCTGATTTAATCCCTTTTGAGCGATTGATTTGCATCAGCTTCATCTTTAGATTTAAGCAAATAAACTTCAGTGTATCTAAAGTAGTCACCTACAAAGGTGATATAGAATCTATTATCACATCTTGTTATGTTATGTTTCAAGTCACCAAGATCATTATGAATGAGAGCAATCAATTCAATTTCTCTTTGAACCGATTTACATGATTTATTATTATTTATTTTAGATTCAACACATACTTCACATTTATCTTGATTTGAAGAAGTAGCATCATGCAACACACCAATTTCTTTCATTTAACTTAATATAAGAAAAGTTCATATGTCCTAATCTATAGTGTTATGTATCAAAAGAGACAATCAAATAAGCATAAAAAGAAGAAGCATTTTCATTCATGATTTCAAGTACATTCAAGACAAAGAGACATTGGTTACAATAACCATTCTCAAAAAATGATCCTTCTTGGTTATTACAATATTATCCGATTCAAAAGTAACCCTAACCATTACTTTTCCAAGAAGAGAGACCGATACAAAATTCCAACGGATGTCTGTAACATTGAGCACCTCACAAAGGGACAAGATTTTTTTTCAGAAGTTAATTTGAGGAGAACCCTTCCTTTCCTAACAACGGGTGATGGTCTTGAATCCCCTTGGTACACGTTCTCCTCACCATTACTGATAGGAATATATGAGGTAAAAGATCCTTTATCGCACAAATATGTTGGGTTGCTCTGTAGTAAATCACCTAATCCTTCGTATATGTAACCATGTTGACTTCCGAGATCACTGCAACAATAATCTCTTTCTATCAAGTTTGCACTTGGTTTTGTAACTCATACCGGAAGCTGAGCAGCATAGTGTTCGGGCTTTTTGCATACAAAGCACTGCTACTTCTTCTTGAAAGTGGTGTTATGGTTATTTTGAAATTTTGGATTAAGTTTGTGGTTGGGTTTTTTACTTATTAAAGTGTATCTTGTGATGTGAAGGGGGTATGGAGGAGTTGCTTTCTACTAAATTAGCCTTGAATACAATTTCCTTAGCTATGGTGGTTTTTTCTATTTCACTATTTTTTCCTCAATCCTAATGTGGATGATAACATCAAGTGACATGTTTTCTTTTATGTTTAAGGTTCTTATATTCTTTCCAAGTTTCAGATAATTTTTCAATAAGTGCTCCAGCTACAAAGGGGTGAGGCAGAGTTATATTATCATTTTAAGGTCATCTATGAAAACATGATCATGAATTTATGATGAGACATCTTTATCTTCATTCATGTAGAAGTAAAGAAAGTTACCTATACCAAATTTTTTTGTACCAACATCTTCTAGGGCATATTTCTTGTTAAGACCATCCCATATTTCAGAAGTAACTTTGTAACAATATACATCAAATAGTTCATTAGACAATGTGTTCAGAATGGTGTGTCTGCATATTTTGTTGGCACGATCCCAGTTTGCTAGTTCTTTATCTTTTTCGTCTTCATGTTTTGGATCAATTAGTGCAAAAACATAATCAGTGAAATCAATTATGCTAAAAACATTTTCTTGCCATCTTTTAAAGAAACTACTACTAAATGGTTCAATTTTAGAGATGTTAGGAAGAGCTTTAGCCGTAACTGTAGCAATATCAATATTCTACCTTTAAGATTGTTGGATAAAATTAAACAATGAATATAATGAATCTACTGTTAATCAAGAAGAATAGACTTATCGGTCGAGGTGTGCTATGCACTGTCCTTAATGGTAGATTTCCGCTCTTCTGAGACTATGCTCGGTGCAGTAAAGAACTGGCGGATTATCCTCCAGGATACGACGACCACGGGCCATGTAAGCATGCACTCACAATACATGTCTGCAGCGAGCAGCAAATGTTTCCTTCTTATGGAGAGACTGGAGACTGAAGATGAACAAAGAACAGAGAGAGCTTTGTGGAGGAAGATGATATATGCGATATCTTCTGTTTTCTCACTAGGCTCTGTATATATCAGATGAGAAAAATGTCTGTTGGATAGTAGACATTGGGTTGCATAATGGTTAATATTTTGGGCAGAATAATGCCGTATTTCTGATGCAGTCCAGTCAAATCTGGTCAGACTGAGCTGCGTGTCTGAACTGAACGGTCAAGTCAATCAGACTATCGGGAATCAAAGCAATGCTCAGTGTCATGAATCAAATCTAGTTTTGGTTCCAAAATATTGTGCCAAAAAATAATAGTGGCAAGGAGATGCACAACGAGGGCTAATCCATGCACGCACCCGTGAACCCCCCTGCGCAGGTGTGACTCATGTGCACACATGCTAAGGGTTTTCAGATCCACTATTCGGATTTTGCATTGGCATAATCTAGATTTTGCCTCAACCCCTTGCATGGGCGTCGTGCGGGCACGAGCCTCCCCTTATTTCTAGCCCATAAGCCCAACACAACAAAGGAGGGAGTCCTAATATAAGCTCATCTAAGAGTGTGTTCATTCCAATGTGGGACTAAACACAAAGGATATCACTCTGAATTTGGAAATACACTATTTGTCCAACATTTTATTCCACGAGTAAATGTAAGGTTGCAGATATTAATGGAATTATACCAATTCACCACAAAGTCTAAAAGGTTTCTGATGGTTCAAATTACAAAGGAGTCAAAATATTTGATGTATTGGATTGTAGTGATCTTCGTTGCATCACATGTAATTGAATACAGTAAAATGATAGGTATGAGGGAGATATGTAGGCCTTTTTGCATACAAAATAATTGCAGCAATTTTGACGAATAACTGATTTAAGAAGAGATGGTTGTTGCCGAGGGGTTCTTAATGCATTATGTGTTACTTATTGTTGTACAAATCTCTTGTGAGTAATAATTTTTCCTATGAAAGATGTGTTTGCACCAAGGATTCAAAAATAGCCTGATTCTGATACGATTCAAGTGTTGGATTTTGAGCTAACCTAGACTACACCACTTGATATGAGGAGCCCATTCGATATCGGCTGATATGAAGTTGAAAGCATCCAAAAATGCCGCATCGAAAGCATCCTAAGCCAAATTTTGTTCATAGTCTTAGTGTTGTCCCCAAATTTTTTTTAAAACAAAAAGAATGTATAACTTGCACATAGTCATTGTCCCACACCCCGACAACCTGACAAATTTGTGAATCAAATAATTCTTTTCGTGTTGAACAGTTGACAAATAAATCTCTGTCTCCCATCAACTATAAAAATACAATGAATTCATGAAGCTGTTAGGAACCAACCAAAGATCCAATTTTTATAGCAAAATAACAAAGAGAAAGCAAGATAATTGAATACAAAAAGGTGTATTCTCCTCCCAAGACGCCTAGAGGACGTCCGCACTCGTTTAATCTAGAACTACTCCTAGGACGCTCAATAGAGATTCTCTCAAAATATCAAGCATGAATACAAATGACGGCTAGCCCTAGTTTAAATAGAAAAACCCTCCTAGTTGTGCGCAAAGTAATTTCTCCATGACTTGTTGTGCGCAAAGTAATTTCTCTCCCCTCTTTAGCCGCGCATGGATCTAACATTACTCCGCCCCTGAAAATCCACCTTGTCCTCAAGGTGGTGCATGGAGTGTGTGTGCCATCCATTCCACGTATTGCATGTCTCCTCCCGGATCGAAAGGATGAGATTGGTCTCCACCACCTTCATCAACGCTCAGACGGAAGCCACGGTCGCCACCAGTCAGATCTGAAGGCCATATATACCCAAAACTGAGATGTTGACGCTCTGAAGGACTTTGAACTGAAAACCAATGGCCTTGGGGCCCACGTCGTCCTTCCGGAAGCTCAAATGCTTGCTGTTTTAGGCCCAGGAAGCTCAAAACTCGCTGTTCACTGCATCGGAGGGCCCGTCGTCGATGCCAAAGGGTCTGCCGGGCACCTACAGGGACATGCGGGCCCTGCAGGGCTCCCGTCGGGCCCTGCTGGGGCCCCTGCAGGGCCCTGCGAAATTCTACAGGGCCCCAGGCCCCCGGCAGGAGCCTGCAGGTGCCTGCAGGGGCCCTGCAGGGCCCCAGGCCCCCTGCAGGAGCCCTGCAGGGCCCCTGCAGGAGCCTGCAGGAGCCTGCAGGGCACCTGCAGGGCCTGCTGCGGGCCCTGCAGGAACCTGCAGGGCACCTGCAGGAACCTGCAGGGCCCCTGCAGGAACCTGCAGGGCCTGCTGCGGGCCCTGCAGAAATTCTGCAGGGCGGCCAGCCCCTGCAGAATTTCAGCAGGGTGTTTGTCTGTCTTTTTGCGATGACGGTTAGGGTTTTCTCGTCTTGGGGGTTCATCATCGTCTTCCGCCGCCGTCTTGAGATCTGGATCTGAAATTTTCAGATCTGAAAATTTCAGATCTGTGCCTTTCTCGTCCAAAAAATCACTTTTTGAGTCAAAGCTTCCAACTTTCTCCTTCTCCTCTTCAAAGGTGCCGCCTTTTCCCCCGATTTAGGGTTTTCTTCCCCTTTGTGGTTTGCCGCCAATTGCTTTAGGGTTGCCATCATTTGCGCGAATTGGTCGTCGTGCTTCGCTTGATTGGCCGTCAAGCAGTCAATTTTTCCATGGATTCATCGTTGGCCGCCAAAGATTTCTTGATTCCGTCAATTTCGCTCGTG
Source organism: Scilla litardierei (assembly GCA_030789695.1). Taxonomy (NCBI): domain Eukaryota; kingdom Viridiplantae; phylum Streptophyta; class Magnoliopsida; order Asparagales; family Asparagaceae; genus Scilla; species Scilla litardierei. Next base: position 101,281,096 of record CM061133.1, read on the forward strand.
AATTTGGCCTTCAAAGCTTCAATTTTGTCGTGAGATCTTGTCGTAGCTGCCATGGATCGTTACGTGCTCCGATACCAAATTGTTAGGAACCAACCAAAGATCCAATTTTTATAGCAAAATAACAAAGAGAAAACAAGATAATTGAATACAACAAGGTGTATTCTCCTCCCAAGACGCCTAGAGGACGTCCGCACTCGTTTAATCTAGAACTACTCCTAGGACGCTCAATAGAGATTCTCTCAAAATATCAAGCATGAATACAAATGACGGCTAGCCCTAGTTTAAATAGAAAAACCCTCCTAGTTGTGCGCAAAGTAATTTCTCCATGACTTGTTGTGCGCAAAGTAATTTCTCTCCCCTCTTTAGCCGCGCATGGATCTAACAGAAGCATTGTAAGATTTTATAAATCAACCCTAAAACAAAGTGCCCTAAATTGATTACAAATTACTGTCACGCACCAGCTACCTTGTTTTATAATATATATATGATAGAAACTAACTCAGTTATTCCCAATTCTTGTCATTAAGTTGCCAATTATTTTGGTCTTTTCTAAATGATTTTTTAAATTCAGAGGCGAGAGATACACGATATTGCTACTATAATCCTTTGGCCAGCACACTAATATTGAGATTTCAAACCTTGGTTTACACCATTAAATCTTTGAGTGGTCATGGTGGTTTTGCATTTTTCCTGCAATTCAGGATATATTCGGCCCTTCAGACTCAAATGTGCACTCGTGTACTTGTGCTCAAACTTTAATGAGCATGACCAAGGTTCAAATTTTGCTGAGAATATTGATTCACACTTGTTAAGGATGCAACTTTTGTAATTTTGTGTTCAGAAGAAAAGAATACTTGACATACACTCTTCAATTAATTCTACAGGTGATCAAAGGATCTTATTCAAATTGGGTGCTCACATGAAGCGCTTAAGACAATGCTGAACACAAATGTGTTGAAACTTAAACTTTTAATACAATACATTATAAAATAAGAAAATATTACCAAAATAAATTTTCTTAGCTCTTTCTAAGCCAGAAGACTCATGAAATTTTATGCTCCCATTTATATTGGCTGGAAATATCTAGAATCTTGATTCTTTGGTAAGTCTAAAAATTTTACATCTCCAATTGGGCTTCTGAACTAGTACCTTGCCAGTTAAAATGGAAGTACACGTCAAGATGAATATTCCCATTGTTCTGTTTAAAACAAGGATTAAGGAATTGGTCGAAACATATTGGTTTCGGCCGTACGTATCGGTTTTGAAGTGTGCCGGTATGATATTGATAGCCATGTCCGGTATTGCCCGAAATTTCTCGTTTTAGGCAGTTCGGTTGATAGTGACCGAAACCATTCGAAACTAGAAAGTTACGGGTGATACCGAATGCAGAAGTTGAAAAAAGAAAAAAGTTGAATAGAAAAATAAAAGAATGAAAAAATGGAAATATAATGTGATCAAAACAGAAAATTCATGTGATTACACAGGAAAAATCTTGTTATGAAAAATGTTTTATTTTGTGATCAAATATTATAATTTAAATTTCTATAAAATTTGGGACATCCATTCAAAGCTGAGCATAATTCAAAAGAAAATTTTAAAAAATCAACCTTCAAAGTTTATACAGATTCATACGAGGATCTGAGTCGTTGATCTTCAAATAAGCATGATCCAGTTTAAAGTTGAGCCTCGTATTTAGAAAATTTAGAGGTTAGTGCTGAAAATATTTTCAATAAATTTTTAGATAAAAAAATATAAAGTTTATATTTCTCACTGTGTAGGATCCAAACTTAGCTTTCGACTTCGATTTCCTATATCAAACTCAACTCAGATCTAGAACTTTGATTTTGAACACAATTTTGAACTTTGATCTCGATTCTGAGCTTTGTTATCGTCGTCGAAGTTGAACAATGAAATGAACTTGAACTTAACTTGAAGTTGGATCAACCATGTTTCATGATATCAAATATTGATATTTATCTTGATCTCAAATTTGACCTTGATCTTGATTGACGGAAGTGATGGCGAGACGAGTGGAGTTGCTGGTGAAAATTTTGGAGAAATTAAAAAAGGGCTACAATTACCCTATTTCTAATGAAGGCATAATAAGGGTTGAGTGCTCCTATTCACATTACACATTTTGTTAAACATTTAACATTTTATTTACAAGTTTGACATTATCCTTTAAATGTTTACCAAATGTGTAAAATGTTTAGCAAATTACTGTGACTAGCAACACCAAAGGGGTTGCCGCTGGGTTAGTGTGGCACATGTGTGCATGTGTCGCATGCGGGAAAGGGTAATTTTTATTGTTTTCCATTACCCTTTACAAGTTTACAAGTTTACAAGTTTCACAGTTTTAATTTTTATTGTTATCGGTTATTGTTAGTTGGTAATTGATATTTTAATTGTCAACATTAATTGCAAATTTTTATTTTTATGTTAATTGTATAGAAATTTCCACATTAAAATGTTATTTTTAGAAATAAAGTAACATTATCTTTAGAAATAATATTAAACTTGTAGACATTTTAATGTTTAGAAATAATGATAAATGTTTAGAAATAATGCTTGATTTTTTGAAGGTTTAATGTCTAGAATAATGTTAAATAATTAGAAATAATGTCAGATGTGCAGAAAGTAGAAACTTTAATGCTTTGAAACAGTTTCCTATGTTATTGTTATTTGTTTAGAAACATACAAATTCACATTTTCTAAATGTCAATTAGTTTATTTAAACAGTTTAATTTTACTAAACAATTAACCCAGTATATGTTGTTGTCTGATATAAATAGTAATTAAGATGTCTTGAAGAACATCTAAAGAATAACAATTGGATATTGGATGGGTTTATGGTAAAATGGTAATAAGTAAACATAAATATGTAAGATGCAACTATTGTCGTAAAGAAATACATGAAGGCGTAACTCGCCTTAAGGAACATTTGACGGGATTGTCGGGATGTGATGACATATATCGAAACATCGAAAGAAGTGTGAACAAAGATGATTCGTACATATATTTGCTAAGAGGAAATAAAAGCAAATATTAAAATGTGAGAAAAAACGATGGAAGAACAGTTAATGGCTATTCCTAGAGGAGCAAACTTAGAATGAAGACGATGAGGATGATGATGAGATCGATGAGAAGAGATATTAAAAGAGCACTAGGAGCAAGTATGTAAGAATATGTTGAAAAAAATAAAAATTGCTAGTAGACGAATGTGAGCAAGATCGTCTGATCTTGTCAAACTTGATTCGGTTCATGCTGAACCTATTAGTAGATTATTTGGTCTTTTAAAATCTGATTCGACTCGTGCTGAACCTATCGATAAACTGTCCGATCTTCTCAAATCTAATTTAGGTATTTATTTTAAAAAGTAAAGCAAGACCCAGACACATATAAAGATGGTAATGAAGTGTTTCAAAAATGCTAAGAAATATATCGGTAGATGTATAGTTAAATTTTTATATTATAATCACATTATATATAATATGGCATATAGTTCATACTACCAGCACATGACCATGTTTTCACAAAAATAGGCTATGGCATTCCTCCACCCATTACTTATGAGCTTTCTAACACCTATTTAGACCTGAATGTTGAAGAGACCAAAGTTTATATTGAAACTTTTTATAGTCATTGGGATGAGTATGATTGTATACTTATGTGTGATGGTTAAACAATACAGAATAGAAGGAAACTTATTAATTTTCTATGTATTTGATCTCAATGATAGTGTTCCTTGATTTAGCAAATGCAACCGATAGATTTCAGAATGATATATACATATTTGACTTTATGTATAAATATGCAAATATAATTGAAGAGTATAGAGTAATCCAAGTAGTTATCGTTAATGAAGTAAATTACAAATCAGGTAGATAGTTTGGTGCAAAAAAGACATTTGTATTGATATCCATGTGCTATGTATTGTAATGATTTGATATTTTCTGATATGTCGAAATAAGAGGGTATAAAAAACATCATCATGCAAAGTCAAATGGTAATCGTATATGTGTGTGTATACATATATACACACACACACATATATATAGGTAACTCTTCAATTGACAACATTTCACATAGTGCAAAAATGTTTTGTCTTTTTTGAAATTTTGTTTTCAAAAAATTCTTTTTGCCACCTTCATTATATGTTGTTATACCACACTCAAAAAATAATCGTTGAGAAATAATGGCATTTGGCCTTCGATCAAGGCATTTCAACAAATTTGCACGTTTTGAGACCGTTACATTTGTAACGGATGGTTGTATGCTCTAATCCCCATAGGGTTCACCCATTATTTTTCCTGAGGTATATAATCATATGGATTAAACAACAAAATTTTTTTTTGAAAAAATTTCAAATAAATTAAAAAAAGATTTCGCACGGGCTTGCGCACAGTTTTTTCGCAACGGAAGATTGACATATATATACATACTTACATACATATATACATACATACATACACACACACATATATATAAATGGTAATCGCGCACGCGTGTATATGCATATATATATGGGAATCATGTAGATCAGGGGCACCTGATCTAATAGATCAGGGGCACCTGCTCTAATAGATCAGGTGCAATACACAAAAAGGAGAGCCCCATTGAAAGTACAAACCCATGTGGAGCTTGTACTTTCCAACTTTACGTGCCTTGGCACCCGATCTATTAGATCTGGTGCCACTTTTTCTACATTATTATATATATACATCCATTATACATTTGACAACCTTTTTTGAATTCTAGAGCTGATTAGGACAAGCTGAATAGGACAAACAGGTTGATAGAAAGATGGCTAGGATTTAATTTTGAGAAATCAAGGGTTGAGATTGAAGATAGTAAAAAAATTTGGGGGGAAAATCAAATTTTTGGGGGGAAGCTTTTTTGACTGCTTTGGAAAGCGAAATTATTATTATTAGTTAGCAATGCTTTGGAAAGCGAAATCTTACTATTGATATGGGCTCTCTCACACCTTCACAACTGAGATTCAAAAGCCTTGAGCATGTTCAAGATTCACACCAACCTGGAAACAAATTGCCCAATATTCACACAAGCAGCAACAATGATCGAAAAAACGAATGAAAACTCCCACAAAATAATACAAGTACATTTTCCTATGGAGCACGCATGAACACTACGTGCTGCCATAGCACCCAAACTCTCTCATTGTCCTTGCTAACTGCAAACATTCTTTATCTTTATAAACAAGGGTTTTTCGCATATTCATCTCTTAAATCTTGCATATTTTTGATATCTGTCCCTTAATTCTTCGTATTTTGAGTTTAATCCCTCAAATCATTAACTATAACCAATATAGTCATACACTCCAATTTCTGTTAAAAAACTCCGTTAGTGGTGACGTGGCTGTTAGTGCTGATGTGTCCAGCCTGTTCGCGCGGCAGCGATGGTGATGAGGGAGAGGAGGAGGGGCGGCAGTGAGGAGGGGGTGAGGGGGATGAAGGGGTAGGATGGGGGATCAACGACATGAAGGAGGAGGGAGGAGGGGGAGGAGGAGGGGAGGATCGGCGTCGGGGATGAGGGAGATGAGGGGGAGATCGGTGGCGTGGAGGACGGGAAGGGGGAGATCGGCGGCAGGGAGGAGGGGGAGGAGGGGGGATCGGCGGCGGGGATGGGGGGAGATCAGTAGCGTGGAGGAGGGGGAGCAGGGAGATCGGCGGCATGGAGGAGGGGGGATGCGGAGTGAGATCGGCGACGAGAAAGAGGGGGGAGATCGGCGGCGGTAGGAGGGGGGATGAGGGGGAAAGCGGTGGCTGGGAGGTCGGGGGAGAATGGGGAGGAGCCGCCCCGCCCCCTCCCCCACCAGCCCCTCCCCCTCGTAACCGCCGTCCCCCTCCCCGACCACCTCCACCTCCCACCACCACCTCCCCCGCCTCTGCCTCCCCCGCCATCCCTTTCCATTAGGGCTTAATTCTTAGTTAACTAACACTAATTGTTAATTAATCTAACTATTTAACAGAATATAGGATGTGTGGACTATTTAGGTTAACAGCTTAAGATTTGAGGGATTAAACTCAAAATACGAAGAATTAAGGGACATATATCAAAATATGCAAGATTTAAGGGATGAATATACGAAAAACCCTATAAACAAATGAGCCCAAGTTATTGCTCTGGTCGGCAATCATTTAGAACAAGCTTAAAAGTTAAAAGAATACACTGCCTCATAAAGAGATTAGGTCATCCTTTGGTGCGGGCATCGAAGGCGCCGAATTTGTTGTTCTACGCTAATTTGTTGTCGAACGGACGAATGTGCCTGCGCAATTTTTTACGCTAATTTGTTGTTCCGCGCCGAAAGCGCCTGCGTCGAATTTGTTGTTTCGCGTCGAAGGCGTCCTCGTCGAATTTGTAATTCTACGCTATGTTGTTCTACGCTATGTTGTTACGTGCCGAAGGCGCCTGCGCCGAATGTGCCCACGCCGAAGGCGTCCATGCCGCTAAATATTTTTACGCTAATTTGTTCTTTTAAATTTTGGCCGTGGAAATAATTTTTTGGGTAACAAAGATTTCGCGGGAGAAAATCTTAAATGAACCGTGCCCGCGTGCACGGGTTAACACTAGTATATATATATGACAAAGGTTGAGTGCTCAGCTTGATGAGAAAAGATGCTAGTGAAAAAGAGTTGATCAGGCATGCAACCACGGGGTTTGCAACTTATTTTATTGTGTTGGACTCATCTACGTGTTTTGAGATTATTTAAGGAGAATGATCACCTTAAGAGTATGGTCCGAAACTTTCCTAAGCTCAACCATAAAGGTAGGATTGTTGCAACAATCTAATTCACGTGATAACTTCGGATAAGACATCCTACATGTTATCACCATATTTGAGCAGTTATTGAAATTTTTAAGAATGATCCGTAGCGATGATAAAGCTAAGATGCGTTATTTGTACGAGGCCATTAACCAAGCAAAAGAAAAAAATTAAAACATTATTGGTAGAGGCTATTTTAATAGTGGGCTATAATCGATAAAAGATGAGATAGACAACTATATCAAGTTATTCATGTCGCATGTAAATATTGTACTTTGTATTTTTTATGGGTAAACTTAATATGATACATTTTATTTTTTACATGTTATAATTTAATTACATGTTATTTTTTGGATTCTTGTTTTCAATACTTCATTAGGACAACAAATGACAACGCAGTACTAGTGGGATTTTGATATGTGGTTAGAACTTAGAACCAAACACCTCGAAGCAAGTTGATATAGACAGAGAAGAAAATAGTTTTTAGATATTTTTATTTTGATATTAGAATCGATCCAATCGTTTACATTCTGACATTATGTATAATAATTGTAAGTGGAGTTATAAAGGATGAAAGTTGATGTCTTCAACTCCTAAAGGAAACATATAGTAATAAAGCAGGTTACTCCTGGCATCTATAAGAAGTTTAGTTCGTTATATGTTCTTATGAACTGATTTAGATTTTCTGACTAAGAATTTTTATAGCTGAATGACGGTCAATTATTGGGAGAGAGCTCCAAAGCTTATATGCTAAGCTACACTTGTTTTAAGTGCTTAAGTTATATAGTCTCATCTTCTAATTGTGAATGAAATTGGATCATATTCTCACTTATTAACACAAAGATCAGGAATATATTAACAATGAATAATATTAAAAAGCTGGTTTTGTTATGAATGAGGGAGGCCTTTGGCCTCCCCTCCTTCATTACCCATTCATTAGGCCCCATTACTTAGAGTAATGGGGACCCTTGGTCTCCTAGAGGCTTTTGGCCTCCCCACTATGAGATATATAAATAGAGCACCATGGCTCTTAGCTATGGTTACTTATTCTTTTGCCAAGAAATCTTGTCTCTTTCTCTCTTGAGTTCATCTTCATCCAACACGTTATCAGCACGTGTTCTCCATTCTTGAGCAAAAATCTTCATCTACATTCCTCCCTACGCGCAAGGAATCTAACGTTGCTGCGGCGGTTCGTTGGAGCGTTGGATTATTATTTCATTGGCGCAAGGAATCTAACGTTGCTGCGGCGGTTCGTTGGAGCGTTGCGGCATCCTAAAAGCGTTCGGGAGCTTGGATTATTATTTCTACGGATCATCGTCGCGTTCTTCCCTAGATCATTGATCTAGAGGTAAAACCCTATAATCCTGTAGATAAAATTAGACTAAATAATTTTTACATTGTTTTAAAATACAAGTAAAAAAAAAATTTAGTCTAATAAAAGAAAAAAAAATTTTTCCCTATTACAAAGTTTTTTTTTCTATGAAATTTTTTTTCCTTTTGCAATTAAAATTCTTCGGTGGGAAGAAGAACCGGAATGAAATCCTCCCCTCCCCCCTGACGGAGGAGGGGGCCTTCCCACAATGCCGACCATGCCCCCCCTGCAGTGGAGAGGGGGGCCTTCCGCGCCGCCGCCCCCCCGCTGAAAGGGGTCAGCCTGAGGCCGAGGAAGAGCCCCGAGGCCGAGGCCGAGCCCTGAGGCCGAGGCCGATGGCAGGCTGAGCCCCGAGGCCGAGGCCGAAGCCGAGGCCGAGCCCTGAGGCCGAGGCCGAGGCCGAGGCCGAGCCCGTGACCGTGACCCGAGGCCCGAGGCCGAGGCCGAGGCCTGAAGCCGAGGCTAATTGTTTATTTTTGGCTCGAAGCCATAATAATTGCGACAAACAATTTTGCAGAACTGCGGAACGGGCCACAAGCGCTTATACTAAAAATAATTTTTGGCCTGAAGCCACAAAATTCTACAGAAATTCGGCTTCTTCATAATTTTAAAGAAGAATTAAATTTGCAAATTGAAATTTATGAGAAAAATTTTGTAAAATCAATAATTACATTTATATGTTCCTCTATTTATTTAAACATCTCTCTTGCAAATTATTATGTATGGTTTACTAGAATTTTTAAAAAAATATAATCATCTCAAAGATCCTGAGACCGCTCTGCCGTTAGGTAATTAACCTAACGGTGTATGACGTTTCCACGTGGTCTACGAGATAGTTATATTTTCTAGTTTACTTTTTCCATATTTTTTTATGCTTGAGATATATGCGTGGATGTTTAATTTATGCCTGTAGCATATAAACTGCGTGGATGTTTAAAATAAGTAAAAATGTGTTTTTCGGGATCGGCCATTGTATACCTATTTACTTTCCTTGCACTTTTATTATCTTTTGAGAGAATTTGTAAGTGAGGAAATTTGTATTTAAAAGCCCCTGCTCGATGCAACAGCACATAGAATTGATGAAAACTCCTTCAATGGATCATGATGTCGGTCAATGTGCTTGGCTAAGTTTGCTGGACCAACCTAGCTTGACTGGGTAACAAGTGGTCCTGGCTTAGTCAATTCCCTGGCCGCGTCCGCTGGACCGCAAGGAGTCGATTCATGACTGTGTAAGCCAAAGCTCGATGCAACAGCATAAGAAGACGGATGCAGAAATAGGGACCCACCCGGGGTTTCCAAAGTTGTATTTTTCAATCTCTTTTCTTTGGACTGTAATCGAACTTTGGACTGTTTATTATTTTGGGTATCTGGCCGATCCCCGCATTTTTACTTATTAATTTATGCATGGTTTGTTGAATTTATTTTAATTCATGATTATCTTTAAATTGCATAGATAAAATGGCTAAATTGGCAAGCGTCGATTTCGAGGTGCTCGATGCAGCTGGCAAGAATTACTTGAGCTGGCGAGTGGACCTGAAGTTCCACTTGCGCTCCATGGCGCTCCTGCACTCCATTCTGGCCCCCGCAGTGGCCCAATCATCGGCTCCCGCAGCATCCGATGCATCTGCTAGCAAAGCCCCAGAAGCGGCCCTTTCAGCTGGCAGTACCTCTACCACTGTCTCTGACATGGATAAGGCGAAAGCCATTATCTATATTAGACGACACATAGATCGGACCCTGAAGGCCGAATACTTGACGGTAGAGGACCCTCTGGAGTTATGGACAGCGTTAGAGGCACGCTACAGACATCAAATTGATGTCATACTCCCGCGTGCCAGCTATGAGTGGGAGAACCTCCGACTTCAGGACTACAAGTCCGTTACTGAGTACAACTCAGCACTTCACAACATCACCTCACGCCTGAAGTTGTGTGGTGAAGAAGTCTCGGAGCACCGCATGTTGGAAAAGACATTTACCTCGTTTCACGAGAAAGATGCTATCCTCATGCAGCAGTATCGTGAACGCAATTTCACGAAGTTCTCTGAACTGCTCTCTTGCCTCCTTAGGGCAGAGCAGAATAGGGACCTTTTACTGGCCACTCATAACCAGCGCCTGGCAGGCTCAGCTCCTATTCCTGAAGCCCACAGTGTTCACCCCCCCGAAGTGGAAGAACAAGAAGAGGGGCAGAAAGAACAAAGGAAATGCCCCTATGAAACCAGCCATTGCTCCTCCCCAAAGCAAGAATAACAAAGGGAAGAAAAACTTCACTTGGAAACGTAAGAACACTGATACAGTGTCAAATCCAAAGAAGACATGGGAGGACAAATGTCATCGTTGTGGCATGCCTGGACATTGGTCCAGAAACTGTCGCACACCTCGCCACTTCCAGGAACTGTATCAGGCGAGCCAGAAGCCTCCGCCTGAAACAAACATGGCAAATGTGGAAAATCCGATGAAGTTCACTTCCAAGGATTTCGAAAATGACGACCTGCTCGATTGAGCCTCATCTTTATCTATGCTTTTCAAAGAATAAATTGTAGCTTCATCTCTAGTATGCTTAATAAAGACGATCTTTTATTTTGAATGTATGCATTTTACATTTCCATCAATAAATTTTTGTTTTTGGCTTATATAGATGATGTATGAGTGCCTAGTGGACAGTGCCTCGACGCACACTATCCTTCGCAATAAATGCTATTTCAATAGCATAAGTAAATATGACGGTCCTGTCATTACAATTTCAGGACTGTCCAAAATAATCGAAGGATCTGGTGATGCAATATTATTGCTCCCAAATAACACAAGACTAAAAATCAATAATGCACTATTTTCTCCAAGATCAAATAGAAATCTCATAAGTTTCAAGGACATCCGTTTAAACGGATATCACTTAGAAACTAGAGATGAAAATAAGGTTGAATACCTGTATGTCACTCTTCGTAAAGATGGCCAGAAGACCATCTGCGAAATATTTAAGGGACTCCCGTCGGGTCTCTACCAAACATACATTCAACCAGTTGAAGCCAATATGACTGAGCACCAGACGTGCCAGCCAATGCCACCATTTCAACTATGGCATAACAGACTTGGTCACCCTGGATCCATTCTGATGCGACGCATCTTATCTGAATCCCGCGGACATGATTTGAAGAACCAGAAGATTCTTCAGAAAGGTGAATTTTCTTGTCCCCCTTGTTTCAAGGGGAAACTAATAACGAGACAATCGCCCCTAAAAGTGGGTTTAGAGTCTCCTGGCTTCCTTGAGAGGATACATGGTGACATTTGCGGGCCTATTCACCCCACAAGTGGCCCATTTCGGTACTTCATGGTACTAATAGATGCATCCACAAAATGGTCTTATGTGTGCCTCTTGTCCACCCGTAACCTAGCTTTTCCAAAGCTGTTGGCACAGATAATTAGGTTACGTGCTCATTTCCCCGATAACCATATCAAGAAACTACGTCTTGATAATGCGGGCGAATTCACATCTCAAGTCTTCGAAGACTATTGCCAGGCAACGGGTATAGAAGTTGAACATCCAGTAGCTCATGTTCACACCCAGAATGGATTAGCAGAGTCCCTTATAAAGAGACTCCAATGGATTGCACGTCCATTGCTTATGCAATCCCAATTGCCGGTGGATGCTTGGGGGCATGCTATTCTGCATGCCGCATCTCTTATCAGGATACGCCCCTCTGGAGGCAATACATTATCTCCGATGCAACTAGCATACGGCTCAACTCCAGATATATCTCATTTGAGAATATTTGGTTGTGCGGTCTATGTTCCAATAGCACCACCTCAGAGGACCAAAATGGGTCCTCAACGTCGTTTAGGAATCTATATTGGATTTGATTCACACTCGATCATTAGATACCTAGAACCCCTAACGGGGGACGCATTTAAGGCACGTCTTGCTGATTGTGAATTCGATGAGAAAACTTTTCCAAAGTTGGGCAAACATTCCAAGAAGCCTGAAGCTTCGGAGACCATTAATTGGGAAAATAAGTCTTTGTCCTTTTATGATCCGCGTACAAATCTGTGTGAAGATGAGATCCTGAAGATCCTTCACATCCAGAATACAGTACACCAATTGCCGGATAAATTCACGGACAGCCAGAAGATCGTCCGTTCACACGTCCCTGCTGCTAACACTCCAGCTAGGATTGACATCCCTATAAATGGATGCAATCCACCCGCAGCAGAAATGGCTGTACCTCAATTGAAAAGAGGACGGCCACCAGGTTCAAAAGATAAAGTTCCTCAAAAGAGGAAGATTCCTGGTGAAAATAAGATTATCTCTCCACAGGATACTGAGCTCAGGACAGCTACCTCTCCCCTCCTAATTTCCCCCGCAGAGGAAACATTAGGAGAAACATCATTAAACTTTGTACGTACTGGGGAGGTACTGGACCGACATAGCACAGTCGTCGACGACAATTTTGCGTTCACTATTGCCGTTCACGTCGCTGAATACGACGATGACGTCGAACCACTTTCTCTAGCGGATTGTAAACGCAGAGATGATTGGCCAAAGTGGGACGAGGCGATAAGAGTAGAGCTGGACTCACTCTCGAAACGCAAAGTCTTTGGACCTGTAGTCCAAACACCAGTAGGTGTAAGACCTGTGAGATATAAGTGGGTTTTCATTAGAAAAAGAAATGAACAAAATCTGATCGTCCGCTACAAGGCGCGTCTTGTAGCAAAGGGTTTTTCCCAAAGACCGGGTATCGATTATGAAGATACATACTCCCCGGTAATGGACGCTATTACATTCAGATTCTTAATAAGCCTATCATCTCTGGCAAGCCTAGAAATGCAGCTCATGGACGTTGTGACTACATATCTTTATGGCGATTTAGATAAAAAGATCTATATGAAACTACCAGATGGGTTTAACTTACCCACAGAGATGAAAGAGATACCTCGGGAGGTATTCTCTGTTAGACTACATAGATCCTTGTATGGACTAAAACAGTCAGGCAAAATGTGGTATAACAGACTAAGTGATTTCCTTGCACAGCAAGGATTCACTAATAACGAAGTCTGCCCGTGCATCTTTATCAAAAGAACGGGAAAAGGATTCGTCATCATAGCAGTTTACGTTGATGACTTAAATCTCATAGGCTCTCCAGCAGAGATTAATGTGATATCTGTAAGGCTAAAGCAAACTTTTGAAATGAAAGACCTAGGCAGAACGAAGTATTGCCTTAGCTTACAGATTGAACACCTACGAGGTGGAATCCTCCTACATCAATCCAATTATACCAGGAAGCTTTTAAATAAGTTCCAAATGGATAAATGTCATCCTTTATGTACCCCTATGGTCGTGAGATCATTAGACGTACAAAAGGACCCCTTCCGGCCTCTGGAAGAGGGGGAGGAGATACTGGGTCCAGAAGTACCCTACCTAAGTGCCATTGGTGCACTTCTCTATCTGGCTAACTGCACGCGTCCCGATATAGCGTTTGCAGTCAATCTCCTAGCCAGACACAGTGCAGCGCCTACAAAGCGCCACTGGAATGGAGTAAAGCATCTTCTGCGATACCTCCAGGGTTCCGTAGACCTTGGACTTTACTACCAGAGAGGTGCCTCCTCCCAGTTACTTGGTTATGCCGATGCAGGCTATCTTTCAGATCCGCATACGGCAAAATCACAGACTGGTTTTGTCTTTACCTACGGAGGTACTGCTATCTCCTGGAGATCGGTAAAACAAACCACTACTGCTACATCTTCTAACCATGCAGAGCTCATCGCGATCCATGAAGCGAGCAGAGAATGTTTTTGGCTACGCTCCGTCGTCCAACACATTCTCCAATCCACTGGCCTGAAGACCGGTGATCTGGAGCCTACTGCCCTATTCGAAGACAACGCCGCGTGCATTGCTCAGCTTCAGAAGGGCTACATCAAAGGCGACAGGACAAAGCACATTTCTCCCAAGTTTTTCTGGACGCACGAGCAGAAGAACGACAAGCAGATTGAAGTTCGACAGATCCAGTCATGCAACAACCTAGCTGATCTTTTTACTAAGGCATTGCCTAAATGTACTTTTGTAAAGCTTGTAAAGAACATTGGTATGCGACAGTTGAAAGACCTGCAAGCCTGAAGCTTGTACGGATCAGGGGGAGTAACATGTGGGTTGCACTCTTTTTCCTTAAGCTGTTGGGTTTTCCCACTGGGTTTTCCACAGCTAAGGTTTTAACGAGGCAAACACACTTACTCTGGATCCAGAAGTATCCACCCCTTGCCTCAGTAGCTGAGACCGAAGTGATGAATGTGTAAGGGGGAGTGTTATGAATGAGGGAGGCCTTTGGCCTCCCCTCCTTCATTACCCATTCATTAGGCCCCATTACTTAGAGTAATGGGGACCCTTGGTCTCCTAGAGGCTTTTGGCCTCCCCACTATGAGATATATAAATAGAGCACCATGGCTCTTAGCTATGGTTACTTATTCTTTTGCCAAGAAATCTTGTCTCTTTCTCTCTTGAGTTCATCTTCATCCAACAGGTTTATGTATATTATAGCATGAGGCTAAGAGAAAGATACTGTAAGATGAGAATAAATGAAAGATCAACTAATTAACTTGGATCATTTTTTCACAAGGATGATCCATTCTTAGAATGGACCATGGCCATAGAAAACATGATGCTCAATAATAGAGATTATTCTTAGTTAGATGAAGCTTGCAGAAGTGGAATGACTAATAGCAATCAGTCATGACCTAATCAAAGCCAAGAGAATCTAACATATAAGCGAAAAAGGCACTAGTCTGGAGAGAAATTGGCGATGATTTGTCTTCCGATGTACAAGGTTTTACAGATGGAGGTTGTAATGCTTTAAATTCAATAATTCTGCTGAGAGAAATATGGACAATGCTTATGATACAACTTATAGAGATTATGATAGACATCATGAAAGTAAGAAAAGAAAGAACGATACATACAGTAGACAATTTGCTCATTTCTGGTATCAATGTTTTTATTATTATGTATGTTATGATAACCCTACCATACATCAATCATATTCCAATGGATACTCCGGTAGTCATGATAATTATTACATACCGCATAGATATTCTGGTGTTTGTGACGATTATACTAGTCATTATATGTATGGTTCAAATATCAGTAAGTAGTCCAGCAGTCCAGCTAGCCATGACATGCATTTCGTTGAGCAAAGTCGGCCATCCGCATACGATAATATGATATTATTTTTAGGTTCAGATCAAATATACTATTGTTATCCACCTTACTATTCTGCATCATAACCAGATGTCAATGATTTGGAGTGAGATTTTTTGTATCTTTTGCTTTTTGCTTCATTTTTGACTTGAGGTCAGGTTTATGCCCCCCCTCATTTTATGTACTATTATTATTTTTATAATAATAAAATAGCAAAGGGCTGGCTAGGATCCTAGAGATGTTTCAGCTAAATTTTTTGTACAACTATATACCTAGTATATATTATTAGTGTATATATATGTATAAAAATATTACTATCTGTATATGCTTGTTTAAAAACTCTTCGAAACCGATATACCCAAAATGAACCAATTGAAACCGCCGAAACGAACAAAACAAAAAACATCCGAATGATCGAAACTACCTAAAACATAAAATATTCTAGAAGACCAAAATTGAAACCGAGCTCTCTAATCTTGGTTTAAAGACTTCCCATTCTTCATGTGTTTTAACTTTGTATCTTTATTCTTCAGTTATAATGAAACGTTACAGAAATTTATTTATTTTTGTTCAAACCTTTCCCCTTCATCTTAACTCATGAGTTGGTATTTTACGTCTTTATTTATTGAAAGAGTATATGCTAAAATAACCACTCAAATTTTGTTTTAAGATTGGAAGTACTTGTTAGAATATCTTGGCTGTCTATTAGATGGATAACAAGTTTTTTTACTTGAGTTTCTATAGTACCACGCTTTATGTTATTTCTGTCTTAAATTCAGGATTTGATCTCTCAATAATTCAGGTATACGAGTCCCTTGAACATAGACTGGTTGTTGCTGAGGCAGCTCAAAGGTTGAGGCTTCCTCTTCTTTCTAAAGATGGAGAAATTCACGAGGAAGAGATAGAAAAATGCAGTATGATGTTAAGAAGTTCTCTTGACAGTACAACAACGAGCATTACACCCAGCTTTAGCTCAAATTCAACAAGTTTCAATGATAGCTTTACAAGTAACAGTAGTGGTATCCTGAGTGTTGCTGTTCCCTTAAACAGTTCTGATACAGTTGACCCTGGAGTTGGAGGTGTACCAAATTGTTTCCTTGGGGTAACTCCCGGTTTTTTGCGGCAAGTCCAAATAGAACAGCTTGCAATGACTGTGGTATGCTTCATTCTTAAATGGCTACATGTGATTGTTAATGCGTATTGTACACGACATGAGTCAAACCAAAGTGCACATTACCTATTACTGCTTTGATTTGGGTTCTGGATAGGAAAATTAATCCAGAGTCTCGACCGTCTAATTGTGTATCTAAGATACATTTGTATAATTTTAGGACACGATGGAGTATCAGAGGTCCATTGCTCAGGAGATCAAATCTCGTTTAGAAGCAAAATGTGATACATTATCTGATATCTTTGCAGCGGATGAAATTGGTACATCATATACTGGATTGTCATTATTTGAATGTAATATGCTCTCACTGCTCCTTCATTTACTCTGTCTATTGTTTTCATTTAGGAGAGTCCTCTCCCATTAGTCAGATTTCAAGTGCTCGACTTCCAGAAAGGTGAACGATTTCTTTTGCCATTGTTCTTTTCTTTTGAATTTTCTTTATGTGAATTTAGCATATGCTTTTTGATGCCCCTGATTAGTTTCATATGTACAATAAATTATCTGCTGTAAGTTTATTTCTTAATTGATTTTTCCTTTTTATGTTATGGCCTTTCGAACTGTAATGTGCTTCTTAGTATTTTGTGGTGTTTATTATCCTAATAAACTCAGCCCCATGCTAGGATAATCTTGATAGCCTAATCAAAGATATAAGCATGTGTACCCTTATTACCATTTACTTGATATACAATACATTATTCTAAGGGGTAAATTATACTCTGCTGTCTATATTTCCATTTTAATGGTGAGTCCGACAACAGAGATGTTTTTGTGTTGATTTGTAGCTTGCAAGAGGCGACAGACATACTCGCACTTGCATCAGCAGTCAACTAGAAATTGTGGATGGTGATCCTGTAGCACCAACACTCTTATCATGAAGCCGTACCCATGTCGGTTGGGGTGGCAATGGGTCGGGTTTGGATCGGTACTATCGTATGTATCCTAATGAAGGTTCTAAAATACCCGTACATGATCCAAATTAAATAAGAACTAAGCATGTCCAAACATATGCATTTTGTTAGGATTGAGACTTCATGTACTTATCGCGTACGTTTAAAATTTTTTACAAGTTAGAAATTAATGCAAAAAAGGAGAACTAAATCTTTAATTTTATGGGAAAAATGTAATTGTTCACGTGCACAGTTGCATCACCAATGCACACGGTGATTTATTCCCAAAATGCCCCTACAACAATAAATATGAGGGACATTTAAGGAATTAAAACAAACTTAAAACCATAATTCTGCACCTCTTTCTGTGGCACGACGATGAACAGATTAGCGATCTTCTGCCACATCGATTTGAGGGCAGTATAGATCCGGTCACCGACGATGAAACAATGGTAAGAGTCACCGACGAGGCGGCAGAAGCAGGATGATGATGCATGCATCGTCAGCAAGGACAATGTGCATGTCAGCTTGCAGTTGACGTGGTAGTTGATGCCTTTAAAATGTTTTAGGAGTTTATAAATGGGTTTTTGGGGTTAATGCAGTGTGTTTATAGTTTAATAAACCCATTTGGTTTGAATTCAGCAAATCAGAGTGAACACATAATCTATTTATATCACATATGAGAGAAAATAAATGAGCTATCCATAATTTTGAAAATAGTTATTTTGGGGTTAAGAAATCCTAATTATTTATGGTTAATACATCCAAATTATTTTGGGTTAATAAATCAATTTGTCTTGGGGGTTGAGAAATCGGATTTGGCTTATATTTCTAGTTGTCTGTACAAAAATTGCATGTCTTTTCATTGTGTTTATTGGCAGAGACATTGGAGACTAAGAAGATGGAGTTTGTGTCAAGTTTACACAATTTTCCTTCATAATTTTTTTTCCCGAAAATGGAAAGGTATATCACTTACTATTGTTATTAACGAGGCCTTATTAGACTGAATTTGGGCTAATCCTGATTTCTAAGTAGACGTGCACAGATAAGAGACTAAGAAGATAGAGTTTGTGTCAAGTTTACACAATTTTCGAAAGGTATAGCACTTATTATTGTATTTAATGAGGCCTTATTAGGCTGAATTTGGGCTAATCCTGATTTCTAAGTAGACGTGCACAGGTAATCTGGCTATGCACGTTCACAAATACATAATGCCCCAATTTTATTTAAGTGATTAAAATTTATAAACAAAGAGATTAATATTAAATAAAAAGCAAAATGTACTTTATCTTCGTTAAAACTTTTATAATGATTCCCCATATCTACAGTACATTGGTATTCTAATTTTCTTAATTTAAAATTTGTGTTGGGTTATCGAGTAAGTGGGGTTGAATACAAGTAAATCCAAATCCATACCCACAAAGCTTTTAAATATGAATTCTAAATCCAAACCAATCCGATATCTTTAATGGATCTAAAATCACTATCCAAACCTGAAATTTTGGATTGGGTTCGGGTTGGGATTGCGGGTAGTGGCATCCATTGCCACCCTTACACGTCGGACACACCACCCCTCTTATGGACATAGACAACTTTTAGACACTAGGACACGAGTCGGACACTATTAAAATGTATTCTAATTATATACTATCCTTTTCTAGTTCTGCATACTTTGCGAAAATATATGAGAGTCGTCATGTAAGACTCATGTCTTTTCTTCACATACCAGGTTCTTACTTGTTTGAATCGTTTATTTAATTGTATTTATGTATTAAGGATTATACTATAGTGGGAAAACTTTAGAACTTTTTAAAACTATAATGATATTTTGATATAGAAATCAGGACACATTAAACTACCCTATAGGAAGTTAAATAGTTAAGACTTCCTTTTCCTAAGTCATGGACATGTGTGATAGGTTGTAATCATTGCATGCATGCATTATATGATTAGAAATGTATCTGTACTTCTGGATGCACAGACATGTTTATGTATGAACATGTATACTCTTTGATGGAAAATGGCTGGTGGAAGGTAAAATATATGACTTCACATGTCATGGGATTTGGGGAAGAAATTTGGTATATAGTGATTTGTGAAAAATTGATAGATCGAGGGATTGAATAGCTCAACAATAAATTAATTTACAAATAAATTTCAAACCTCACGCCTAGGAGCCTCACACCTCACTCTTGAGCTCCTCACATGCAAGTATATTTATAAGAAATATGTGGGTCTTCACAAACCATATATGGTTTTTTTTTACAAAAATCAATTCATTTTCATTCAATAATTGATCAAATATTTTGAAGTATAAGAATCTATGTGCAGAACATGTGTTGACATAAAGTGAGAAAAATAAAAGGAATAATAAAAAGAATGCTATAAAAGCATATCTAATCTACATGCACAACACATTTATTTTATTTAAAATAAATTAAATTGCATAAGGTAACTAAAAATTACCATTTTTTGATCGGATCTTCCTTATTGAATTTTCCTTGTTGACTTAATCTACTTCCACTTTAAAGTAATTGAAGCTCCAAAAGTCTTTTTGTTTTACGTCAAATCTCTCGTTGTTAGAGAAAACTTGATCTTGAGTTTTGAAGAACCATAAAATTACAAAGCTTGAGTGATCATATTAGGAAATATACTTCAAAAGAAAATATAAATAGAATAAAAATTAATGCAAAACCTGCTGATTGGTAAGCAGAGGAAGGTTTTGAATCACTAACTCAATGTGCTTTAGTGCAAAATCAACATGGATATCTGGCTTAGGATTTGGCTTAAACTCGATCTTGGACTCATGGTTGGGCTTGTGTTCGAGCTTGGGCTCAATATGCGGCTTCAACTCAGGTTGTAGTGTAAGCTTAGGCTAGAACTCAGGTTGAAATTTTGATTTCGGCTCTGATTTTGCTTGTTTCATGCACGATTCAACAACATCATGAAGTTCCTAAATAAGCTTGATAAACTTCTCATATGGACCTATTTGTGGCCCTCCCTTAACTTGGGTGGAGTGCGATGCATGGCGGACCAGTCGACATTTGGACAACTATCGATATTGAAGTTTAACTTTCATTTCTGACCAACTTTGATAAACCTGACAGTTATCAATTTGTCATTCTTATACTTCTCTAATTTATAAATTTGCCATTACAAAATCTTTCTTTAGTTAGGTTGAATAAGAAAACATTTCAGATGAAACTCTAAGTCTCCATTGGAATGATGATGGGTATATCCTCGATAAAAAGAATGTGTTTGGATGCTTCGAGCTCCAACATCCCTTTAGAAACCCTTGCAATAGAAATTGGTATAAAATCCCATTGCAATTATTGCGTAACTTATAAATTCCCAAAAAAATTAAGAGACTCGAAACTGCATGGTAGCTCAGCTCGGGTCGACATGGTCCGGCTCAAAATGTCTTGGGTCAGCTTGGTTTGGAGCTGGCTGGAACGGCTTAGTTCGAACAGATGTGGTTCAAATTTGGATCAATCGAGTTGATTTAGTTATGCTCGGATAAATCGGAGCTGACATCAGATCAAATGGTAGTAGATGTTGGTGAAGGTAGATTTTGATTGTGGCGGTGCCAAAGTTGATGGCAATGATAGATTTGGACGCTGGGGATGGTGACGACTGTGTTGGATGAAGATAACGGGACATCAGAAATCAAGGTTGATGGCACGACCAATGATTGACTTATAGGGTTAGGGTTATATGGCTAATAAGGCAGTAACAAGGCTAGGGTTTGTTTAGGAAGTTTAGGACTTGGGGGCAGATGCAGATACAAAATATTTTGCAGATGATTTTTTGATTTTATTTCTTTTCTGATTCGAATTTTAAAACCAAACTAAAATGGGATTGGGGTTGACGGCTAAGGTTTTCAATATCGGGATTTTTAGGGATCCGACGACTAATTTGTTTCCTAAATTTTCAAAATATATTTTCGATTTTTTTTTGATTTTTTTCTTTTCTGATTCGATTTTTAAAAACCAAACTAAAGTGGGATTCGGGTTGACGTCTAAGGTTTTTAGTATCTGGATTTTTAGGGATCCGACAGCTAATTTGTTTCATAAATTCTAGATCCGAGGCTGGGTTTGGACATTTGGGCTTATAGATTAAAAAGGGAATTGTAGGATGGGATTATTGGATCCATTAGATCTGAATGCGGATCTTTGCCTCTGATACCAATTGATGGGGAACATGTAACAAAAAGTAAGATATAAGGTTCTACAGGTGATGTGATTTATGGATGAAATCAAGGATCTAGGAATATAGGAAAAATTAATCGATCTAGGGATTGAATAACTAAAGGATAAATAAACTTATAGATACCTTTCGAACCTCACGCTAAGAAGCCTCAGACCCCCTCATAAGCACATCATATTTAAGGAGATTGCTAAGAAATTTAAGATTCATCACGTATCATTTAGGGATTCTCTTAAAACTCAATTCATATTATCCACTAAATGATCAATGAGTTAAGAGTACAAGTTTATTTATAGACAGATCTACCTGCACAACATGTGCTGAAATAAAGTAACAACAATAAAAGGAATAATGAAAAAGAAGGCTTGAAAATCTTATATAGCCTACATGCACAACACGAGGATTTTATTTATACGAAGCTAAATAGTCTAAAATAACTAAAAATGGTCCTCTTTTGGTTGGATCTTCCTTAATGATTGCATCTATTCTGCTTCAAAATAATTGGAGCTCCAAAAGCCTCTTTGTCATATGTCACACAACCATATATATACATATATATATATATACATATATATATATATATATATATATATATATATATATATATATATATTAGTAACTTGGCCCACGGTCCTTCTGGCCTACTTATTATTTGAGGAATTTCCATGTGGCCGCTACACCTTTTCTTGTTGGGTTTTAGCAAAACTGTTGCGGATGTAATTGATGGTCTTGCTCTCTTGATAAATTCCCTTGCGGCTTGGGAACAGTTTCTCATTCATGTCGTTGTCACTGATAATGGGCTGGTCCAATCCTACTTTCGAATGGAGACTGGCCGAAGTTCTTCATCTTCAATCTCTCAATTAGCCAATGAGCCTGTTTATTTCCTGTCTCTCAACCTTGTGTTAAGGTCATAACACGAAAACCACATATCGCTCCTGTTATGGAAGCAGTTTCCTTATCACTGTGCTTCAACTTGGACATGGATCCTACCTAGCAGTTTCCTTATCACCGTGCTTCCACTTGACAAGAACATTCACCATAGCCTCCTTGTATCTGCCTGCCGTCCATGTTGCAGTCTAGCCTCTGGTTCCCATATGGTTCCTTATCCGGATCAGGATGAATGTGTTGAAATGGCATTAGGGCTATGGTATTATAGCGGCAATTGAGAGACTAGAAATGGGGCGGAATTGATACCCTTCTGGAATATCAAGCACACAATTGAGATTTCTAATCTTTTGCAACATATTTTAAGGGCAAAAAACCTAGATGATAGCTTTGGTATACTCATTTGACTTCATTAAATCTTGTCTGTGCAGTCAAAATGTCTATCCTAACACATGTGATTATTAGTCAACCTCCTTATTCTGTTTTAGTCTGCTCCAATTGTCCTTTGAGCATTTCAAAAGATACGTCCTGTGAAATTGAAGCTTATACAACTGGTTGTAGCTTGAATGCGCTGGTCAATGTCTTTCATACTGTAAATATACACAAGGCAAGGC
Organism: Scilla litardierei; assembly: GCA_030789695.1. NCBI lineage: Eukaryota > Viridiplantae > Streptophyta > Magnoliopsida > Asparagales > Asparagaceae > Scilla > Scilla litardierei. The sequence continues at coordinate 101,304,195 of CM061133.1, forward strand.
AGCCATATAACATTCTCCTTATTTTTTTTCCTTATGCAAATACCCAAGTTAACTTTCCAGGTTTATCTTTACAGAGCCCATTCCTATTAAACTGGGGAGAATATGCTGAACTTAACTTCAAATGTGCATCCCAGCACTAGATGAACCCTTTCCAAATAGCACTGGCGAAGATGGTCACATAATTTTACAAATAGATTTGCGCATTACGGATAACTTTAAAACCCATCTTCAATGAAGATTTTCAATCTTGTTTGCTGTGTTAGGATGAGAACAAAAACATAATGAACAAAATTGAGGGCTACAACACGTACTAGTACAACTGACTTGCATCCACAGAAGGTATGACTTCAATGTAGTTCGTACTGACTTATTCCATGATCTGTCATGTGCCGGTGGGTGGAGGTAACCTAGCATTGTAAAGGGACTCAGGTCACACTGATAAAACCATCACATTGTTTAATTCCTCATGTTCTTGATTCTTTTCTCATTCCATCCAGGCCAACAGAAGATTAATCCTGTACGAATTCATATCACATTCAAAAATGCGAGATACAGAACTCCTTTTGGTTTTCTGCTATGGCTGTGACTCGTATATTTTGGGGTACATACATCCAACCTGCAAGCTTATCGATATAAGCTGGATCTTGCTGCAAGCTCAGTTCCATTTCAGTGAAATGGGTGCTATTCAACATTTCTTCCCACAAAGCTGCTTGGATATTGTGATGTCAGTGGTACCATCTTAAAACCGTCAAAAAGTTTACTGCCACTTTTTTGCACACTCTCTCCCGTCCTCATAATCTATTTCTGGCTGCAAGAAGCCAACAATGATGTGCATCAATAGAAGGTCTCTGCTTTATTAAGAATCCAAGTTGATTGTTATCGATTTTATAATGTGAGTCCTCCCATGTAAATGTACTAGTTATAACCCGTGCCCATAGGGCACGGTTCATTTAAAATATCCCCCCTCAAAATCTTAGTTCACCCGAAAATTTACCTCATCCCAGTAAATTTAGTTCAGCCCAAAATCTTAGTTCATCCCAAAATCTTAGTACACTTAAAATTTAGTCCTGCTCAAAAATTTTAGGGTTTTCACTGCTAAGCAGTGTTATCAATGGCGGATGGCGGCCTAAGGCGGTGAGCCAAAAATCCGTCATAAATATATAGCGGATGAAATAGCGGCCTATGACGGACGGCCTATGGCGGACGGCCTGTGTGTGTATGTGTATGTTCTCTCTCTGTGTGTGGGTGTGGGTGTGTGTGAATGTGTGAGTGTGTGTAACTGTGTATGTGTGTGTATATATGTGTGTGTATGACCGTGTGTATGTGGGTGTGTATGACAGTGTGTATGTGGGTGTGTATGTGTGTGTATGTGGGTGTGTGATTGTGGCTGTGTGTGTGATTTTGGGTGGGCGCGCGCGTGTGTATATGTAATTATGTATGTATGTATGTGTGTGTGAGCTTGTGTGATTGTGTGTGTGCCTGTGTCTGTATGTATATGTATGTATGTATGTGTATGTTCTCTCTCTCTTTCTTTCTCTGTGTGCGTGTGTGCGTGTGCGTGTATCTATATGTGTGTGAATAAAAACTAAAAAACTGCAAAAACAAATAAAAACAACATAAATAATCAAAAAAATAATTGAACACCCGCCATGTGCTCCATTAACCACCACATGGCGGGTGTTATGGCGGAAATAGCGGGTGCCATGGCGGAAATAGCGGACGAGGTCATATCATGCTGAAAAGCGGATGGCGAATGGCGATGAGCCCAAAAACCGCCAGGCCATTACGCCATAGCGCCCATGACCTCACCATTTGATAACACTGTCGCTAAGATTTTCAATTTTCAAAATTTTTAGTTCCCTCCAAAATTTAGTTTTCTCAGAGAATTTAGTTCACCCTAAAAATTAATTCCCACCAGAATTAGTTCCCAAATAGTTCTATCCCGATTTAATTTTCACATGCTCATGTTTTTTATATTTATTTTTGTGTGCTTTCAAAAAAAATTCGGAATTCTCCAAATTTTTTAATTCAATTTATTTCCAAAATAATGTAAGTTGACTGCAAATGTGTTTTAATTTTGAATTTAGTTCAAGCAAGTCTAAGTAAGCATATATTAGATCCTCAGTTTGAGGTGAATTTTTTGTTTCTCCCCCCAAAAAGTGAATTTAAAGTTAAATATTTTCCACCATTTAGCTTTTCCCCCAACACAAATATCAAATCTCATTTAAATTTCCCCCCAAGTTTTAATTTCCATCCCAATATGTTCTATCTAAATTTCAAATTCAAATCATTTTTCCTATTATCATCCTAGTCAGCCTCCTAGTCATCAATGTTGGTCCTAGTCATACTTTGGTGTCCACGTAGGACAACGTTAAAAAGTCCTCATTTGTATAATAGTCAGCATCATACTCATCAATGTTTGCTCTAGTCATACTTTGGTGTCCACGTAGGACAAAGTTCAAAAAAGTCCTCATTTGTATAATAGATTTTGTGACAACCAATGTAACTGGAGTGACTAGATTTTAAAAACTACTAATATTTGTAATAGTCTTTTTTAATACAATTACACTAGCTGGACCACTTAATTATAGTTGATGCACTGTGTTCAATATAAAATTGGTGATGAAAAAGGCATCAAATCTAATTTTTGGAGTTTATATTTTATTGTGTAGTCAAGCCAGTATATGTATTCTTCCTATTTAGTCATCAAATTTGACTTTGGCAGTTTGTCAATCATTTAGGTGCTTAGGGTAGTTGGACGGTGGGGCCTGTCTGCCTAGTTTACTTCATTTTCCTAATTGAATTCATGAATAGGCTACATTTCGGGATGTTATGCTTATTGAAAAATTTATTGGTGGTAGCCATGTTGACTTGTTTCATGGACTTTTTACTTGATAAGATTTGTTGTTTTGGGGATCTGCTTCTCACGAAGAAGCCTGCTCGCCCATTAGAGTTCTTTTGCGTCAAGTTGATTTAGTTCCTCACAAGTCATAAAAACACAAATCAGTAATCAGGAGTGCAATATCTAATCTAATAGAAAATTAATCAGAAAACAGATGCATGGGATCATGAAAGGAATCATAACACTTACTACAGAGGAGGCCAATTGAGGAAAATAATCTTGTCGTGATTTCTCCCCTACCCGTTAAGTATGAAAACTAGGTATGTAAGTTGTTACGGTGAAGATAATTTGATGAAAAGCATGAGGGTGATCTTCTTTTGAAGAAATAAAACTAAAATAAATAAATCAAAAAAAGAAAATCCTAAATGATTATGCAATTTAAAAAAGTATGCAATGAAAAAACAGAAAAAAACAGTTTCACCCTTTTCTTCTCTTTCTTCGCCCCCCCCCCCCCCCCCAAAAAAAAAAAAAAAACCATGTTTTCATTTTCATTTTTAGCCCCGAGGCCCAAGAACCCAAATTCTTTCTTCGATTTTTAATTCTATTTTCCTTTTTCTTTTGTTTTAAGCCCAATGCCCAACACACTACTCTTTAAAAGAGAGAGTTCAATGGCCAAAAATAATCTTTTTTAGCCCCGAAGCCCAAGACCCAAAGTCTTTCTTCGATTTTTAATTCTATTTCCCTTTTTCTTTTGTTTTTAGCCCAATGCCTAACACACTACTCTTTAAAAGAGAGTTCAATAGCTAAACATATTCTTTCTTTTACATTTTTTTCTTTTACTGCTGCCGCTGCTGTCTGCATACGGTTGCTCCTGCTGCTGCTGTCTGCATACGGTTGCTCCTGCTGCTGCTCCGTCTAATGCTTGTGTCACTGGTGACCCAATTGTGTACCTACACTCTCTCATCTTCTTTCTTTGCTTCTTGTTGTTTTAGTTGTTATGAGTCATGAAGGACGAGGGGAAGATAGGGATGATGAGTTGGTAATGAAGGTGGAGTTACATTGAGGTGGTGATGAAGGAGATGGAGGTGATGGTTAAATGAGATAAAGGTTGAAGATAGCTATCTTTGTTAGTTTTTCCTCCAATTAATTATTTCTCCCCCTTTTTTGCTGGTTTCATGGGGTTATATATATAAAATCACTTAAGCAATTCAAAAACAACAAGAGTCCTGAATTTACCCAAAACTTGATATGCAAAGCTAAAATCAAGATTTTGATCGATTTGATCAACAAACTACATTGGTTTTTGTAGTCAGATTCCTGATCAGTTTAGATAAATTCGAAAGTGGCTTAATTTGTGAGTTGAATCGATTAGGATTCTAGAGTTTTGAGTCCTAAATCACTGCAGGTTGAGCCTAATTTGGGTCCATTTTGATCATTTTTTGATCGAAATGGGTTTAGTATGTTGGCCTATTTGGAATGTCAGCACACTTGCAATTTTGCAGTCAGGATTAAAATTATTATATCTTTTGCATTTTTGCGTTGAACTCTGATGTCAATGATTCAGGATGCGTTGGAAATCTTGAGAAGGGAACTATGAGTGGCATGGGTTTTGATTCGATTTGATGATGAATTTTGATATAAAATACTTCCTATACGATTCGTGCATGATAGAAAAATCCTAATCCTTCAAACCAAGTGGCATTTGTTGTTTAGGCTTAAAATACTAGAAAAATGCATTAATTTGTCAACATACCAATTTCACATTTGGGCAGTGCATGTGCTTCTGTTTCATCTGGAAAGGCAAACATGGGATGTCAACAAGCCATTCTCTGGGAAGCTATTGAGCTTCTTTTGGTCCACATACTAGCTGTAAAACGCTTAAGAGCTAATCCCAAACCAGTTATGCTTCTCTGTTGACTTGTGGTCAGGGTAAAGTTAATTATCGAGGAAGTGGAAAGGGATGAGGCCGTTCTATTAGATGATCTGTATTCCATGGACAGGAAATTTGCAGAACACTACAATGTATGTGATCATTCAATCTTTATATTTCTTATTCAGTTCTTGACATAGTTCTGCTGTGGTTGGTCTATTTTCACCGTTATTTCTGTTGGTTGAATTTCTTGTGCTAAATGCTTTTATGGCATTTTTAATATACACAGGTTCTAGAGCAAATACTTGCGGTTCTTATTAAGTTTGTTAAGGATCTGAAGCTGCAACATCAGCATCAATATGTAAGACGGCCAACTTGGTCACTCACTGAAAAAATGCATGCTACAAAATTGTATACCATTTTCCTCATGTGCGAAGGGGGAAGTTTTGTGCATCAGCATTTCTTTTTGTAAGGTCTTTTGCTTTTGTTGAATAGGATGAATTAAAGAAAACTTGGCTTTGCAAGAGGTGCCAAACGATGAATGCCAAATTGAGGTTTGTCCCGAACTCTTTATCGTGCCATAATGATTAGAGTTTCTATTAGTTAATGTTCTAAATTTTCTCTTATTGCTTAACATGAGGAATTTTGATGCAACTAAGAAGTGGAACTGAAACAATTGGGACTTTAGCCAACACACATTTGTGTGGAAATCAACGGAAAAGTCTTTCAAATTGAAATATCTAGAATTGGAAAGCGAAACATTGAAATATCTGTATTCATTTTTATATCTGGTATAAATTAAGAGAATAATGTGTGCTATATGACATATGGGGTACGCCTCATATACGGCCTCGAGAACTTCACCAACCCATATTTTTTAAATGATTGGAACCGTCCATTTTGATTTTTACATCCTAAAATCTCAAAACACCGAATATCGGATGAACCCAATGTTGGTTCATCCACCCGTCACAAATTTAAAAATACCAAATCTCAAAATACCAAATATCGGATGAACCCAATGAAAGTATTTGTAACCAAGTTTCACATTTGTAACTTAGTTAATCTACGTGCATGGCTATTTTATCAATTACATTCCCATTTTTTCCTCTTTAGTCAGTTTATATCTTTGGAGTCTTTCTTACCCATTCATCATAGGGTTCTGGAGCATCTTCTCTTGCGTGATACTTACACAAAGGACTCTGTTCCTGCTTTGCATCGTATTCGGTAAGCTTCAAAGTAGTTGATATATAATACTGCACAGAATTAATGTGTTTTCAGTGTTCAATAATTGTTTTCCTCCACAGAAAGTATCTCTTAGAGGCAACAGAAGAAGCATCCATTGCTTACAATAAAGCGGTATGTTGTCCATGGTATGCCAATACTTATAATTTCTTTCGGAAACAAAGAATTCAACTCTTAGAACTTCCGATCGTGGTTTTTTCGTTGTTTATATACATTTTATAAGTGATAATTTTTTAATAATGTATTACTATTTCTTTTCTCCTATCTTATCAGTTAATAAACATATCTGGACATCTTATACCCATTCTTGCTCTAGAATAATTTTATTCATCTTGGCTCTAAGATTAGTGAGACTAAATGCAGTCTAGTAATTGTGGATGCCATGCTTGTATTTGAATTATGCTTGGTCATCGGACTCGTCTGGGTATATATCGAAGATCAATCAATAATTTGGCACCCATAACTGTACCGTCTATACATCTATATCACCAGAGTATTCATCAATTTAGTACCCATCTTCTGAAATTTGGAACTCACCTTTTTCAAATTTTACCTTGTAAAAAGGTCAATTTAGTTATGCACGACTTTATAGATGTAGTGTCTGTTTTTTTGGTTTTGTTCCGAGATCATCAAACTGGTCGTTGTTTAATGCTGTTATACCAATATGAAAACGTAGTGAAAGTGTACTGCTTATCATTGCAACAGGCTACCTCAATACACTAATTGTCATTAGAATAAGTACTATATGAATGTGTCTCTGTTAAAGTGACTCGCGCGCATGCTCACTCTCTCTCTGAAAAATAGGTTGAGAGGTGATCGATGAACTCTCTCTAACCATCCTTCCTAATTTCCACTCTGTTGATATGGTATCAATGCCATAATTTTCATCCTGCCCCTAACACAAACTCAAAACCAATTTCTTCATCCTAAAATTCTCTCTTTGCCAAATTGCCAATCCGACCCGTCTCCTCGACACTGCCCACACACCACCACCTACACCATCCCTCGAAGCCGTTGCTATCAACATTGTCGACGACATCAATGCATCAGCATTCACCATGAAATCCCAACAGCCTTGCCTTTGTTGTTGCCTTTAACACCTCGTCTCCATCACTTCCGATCCCTATCACCTCCAATCTTACAACAACACTTTGACTTCTCCTTTGATCTCACGCCCGACATCAGACTTTGTCTCCGACCTTGCCGTTGTCATTGACTTCATCTCATATCTTGCATTCGCTTGTCTCCCATGCCTGTCATCTGTGTTGTCTTCTTTAGGACCCATCTTCTCTAAAATTTAATCATATCGGAGTTTTCTTAGAAAAATATAGTAAATCATGCAACAATTAAAAAATTAGTTTTCATAGGCTGTATGTTAGTTTGGCAACGTGTTTCTAGAATCTTGAATGTGGAATGTTATAGTTTGGTGATGTGTTTCTTGGGTCTTTATAGAGGATTGTTGGAGTTTGGTTGTGTTTCTTGGATCTCGAAGGGGGATTGTTGAAAGTTCACATGGTTGAAGTGTTTGGATCACGAGGGAGGATCGAAGTTGCTTTGAGTTGGAATTGTTTTATATCTTGGGCTATCGTAGCTAGTTGGTTTTAGAGTACTTTTGGAGGGGATGAGGCTCGTTTTAGTTTTAGTTTTAGCTTTGTCTAAAATTACTGATAGGATGAAATAAATTTTGCAATGGAAGCAACCTATGGAGAGCCATTTGATTGGCATGATAAGAATATCCCATTTGATAGATGATTCTCTACCCTTGAAAAACATTAGGGTTGATGCAGGTGACAACCAAATCTATAGTGACAACCAAATCTATAGTAAGTTGCTGAACTCGATGGACCATGAGATGCAAGATGTGATGCATGCACAGAGTGTGAAGAGCTGTGGGAGAATCAAGAGTTTTATACTCGGCATAGAACATGTCCATGCATAGGCTATGTCTTAGGTGGTGTGGAATCAGGAGCAAGACAATCCGATATCTCAACACGATACAGACTTAAGCTCCGATACTACAACGCCCCAGCCCTATAGCATAGGCCAAGCGTGTGACAACACGATGACACGTATTCGAAACAAATCTCTTGTACGACCAAGCCTGTTTTGCACTTCAATACTAATAGCGAAACATCAATTTAACGGAATAGAATTTTACTACTGGCAGAAGATTTAGAGCATACACTATTAAGGCTTAGTTTACAAGTCAGATTACACTTAGCCACTCTTTCTCAAAAACATGAGTCTATCTTATGCATAAAGGTTACATACTCTTATAAAATCACACTCCAAGCTGATATTGTCAACCAAAACCTCCATAGTTATCCAAAAGACATGTTCTTGAGTCCTCGATCCAAGTAAAGCCTGTATCTATAATGGATGGAAAAATAACATGAGCTATAAGCACTATGAGTAAAACAGTACATCATTAGTAAATCCTACAAATATAATGCATCAACGAATCGATGGCTTAATAGTGTTCATAATGAAAATAGAATTTTGTACTTACTATACCAAAAATAAAGCTAAATCAAGGCGCATCAATTTATACCACAGATGCAGAGAAACTTCAAAATAAACTTTTATTAGCATATCGAATCATATTAGAAAAAATCCCTCATTCATTCATTCTATGGCTACAAATTATGACCCAGTATCATGAGAATGCGTATAGTAACAGTAAGGTCTCTTGGAGATCGAGTGTACTAACCTACCATAGGTTGCCTGAATGCTAGTAATAGTAAAATGCTTGAAGGTCGGTAATAGTAAAGTACCTAATGGCTAGTAACCATGTACTCTAATCAACTAGTGGTTAAATAGCCATATGCCAGGTTTACAGAAACATTAACATGATCCTAAGTGAACTCTTGATAGTTCTAAAATCACATAAGTAGATTCTTTCCAATACGGCAAGCAAATCCAAGAAAACAATAACACACAAATATATTTGTAACTACGGTTTTAAGAGCTATAAACAATAAGTATTTTCCAATAGATGTGACAAGTCATTTGGAAGCCAATAGAAAAATATCAACTTCCTTGTATGAATGGATCATCATGCGAGAAGACATGAATTTGCAAAGAATAGTTTACGGGATAAACTAATAAGCATGTTTGCAAACACAATACATGTGTCTTTCAAAATGGAAATGTTCTCAAACTACATTGTGAATCCATGCACGAAATATAATATTTCTTTCTTGCAAAATAAAAGTTTTCAAAATATCTAAAGAGATTATAGCCCTACTTAATTTGATGCCAACCTCTTTCCTTTTTCTTGTAGGGAAAACTCATTGCAGTTGCTACTTTCACTTAATCTCACCTTATCACTCTTAGCTTAAGAATTCCTATAAAAAGCTAAATGCCTGAACGCCTTGTTCCTGATATTGGTACATGTTTAGAAAATGCAATAACAACGAGCGCAGTTAGCTATCTCAGCCTTTTTACAAAACTTACTACCGAAGTATGGAGCGGCTTGTTATCTGGTGATTGGAAGTTCATCTATAAAGTCTATGCTGAGGTGGTCATGGTAGAGGCCGCATAGGCAGGTGTCATCATAGTGGAGGTTGCATAGGAGTGGGGGCATGCAAGAGGCATATGCATTTATGAGATGGGACAGATGCTTTCATTAGACATGTCTAGGTGAGAAGAATATTTTCCATTATTGCAAGAAAAAATGTACATTGAGTTAATTTACTATAGGTCGCAGGGAAAGATCTCAAGCAAATATGCACCTAGCTACTTCTTAGTGGTTTTCCCTTACATCAAAGAGTGGAGATAACAGAAGAACGGAGTTAGTCCTGGCTATTTTTGAAATTTCGGACTGCTCAAATGATGCCTTCTTCAATACTACATTAGTGAGGACATGTCAATATACTGCTGGTCTTTCTTCATTTGTTTCTAGAATTTGGATAATTGATTTAGGTATATCTGATCACATGACAGAGAATCAAACTATATTGTCTTCTTTTGATTCTACATCCATCTCTCAGACAGTGATATTAGCTAATAGGTATACATCCAAAGTTAGGATGTTGATACAGTTAATGTCACGCCATCTTGATCTTTTTTATTTGTTTTGTATTTGCCCAGATTTCCATTTAACTTGCTCTTTGTTTGTAAATTGTCTTAGTCTTTAAATTGCTTAACTACTTTCTATCTTGATCATTGTGTCTTCCAAGAGATTGAAACAAAAGAGATTGACACATGGCCTGAATAGGAGAATTATATCATTTGAATGTTAATATTGGCCATTTAGCATTGTAATGGTCTGAATTTTGTATTCGTGTAAATATTGTTTTATAGATTTTTTGGAATTTTTTGTAATTATTTTGAGTGTTATTTTTTTTAACTTGTGAACCCATTTACATTCTATACCCACAACTAGTTTAAATCTCATAACCCAACCCGTTTTAACCAACTACCCATTAATTAACCCTAACTTTATATATATATATATATATATATATATATATATATATCTCTCTCTCTCTCTCTCTCTCTCTCTCTCTCTCTCTCTCTCCCTCCCCTCTTTTTTTCCTCAGATGCTCTCTCTCCCTTTTTTATCCCAGACAAATTCTCTCCCCCTCTCGAACGATCTCGTTTTTCTGCTCTCGCGTGGCGTAACCGTCAACGGATGAGGTTCTCTCAACTGTTACCATTCGGCTACCCCACGTCTCCTCTCCCCTATTCAACTCTACATCTTGATCTCTCTCACACAAACCATAGCTCTTTCTACTATCTTGCGAAATTTTTATGATTTTTGGGTCGCCATAGCTCCGATCTTTTTTCTACGAGGTCGATCCTTTCGGAGACTCTTCCTTTTGCTTGTGACAGTCGCAACCGCGACGTATGAGGCTGCATGGTCCAGTGATCTTCTGAAGGCCCCTTTATATCCGGTAAACGATATATATCATTTAGTTTTTGGAGTGTTAAAATAAGTATATGGAGTTTTAGGAGAGTTAAAATAAGTACACAGTGAAAGGGTCTTAACGTAACATCACACTCTATATATAATAAACAATGTGTAGAAAGGGAATTGATTAACTCTCTCGAACCTTTCTCCCCAACGGTGCTCTAAAAGGCGACATATACAGCCGCATACAAGGATATTGTAACTAATTGTATTGAAGTTGCGTTATGCGCTTGGACTATGCAAACGCCTTCATATGTAGGCGCATATTTGTTATGCACCCCGTATATATGAGCTTATAACACATTGACTTTAAAAAATAAATAATAAATAAATAAATTAATTAAGGATACATTATGTTTGTTTCTTTTTATATTATGTCGTCTACACATACACATGTATATATACTTAATGCTTGTTTATATATTATATAATACTTAAAAGTATATATACTTAATACTTATTTAATATACACATACACGTGTATATTCAAAGGAGAATAATGTGTATCATATGACATATGTGGTTAAGAATCATACATTTCATGTAAAACTTTACACACCGTTAATTGTTAGAGGATTGGAACCATTATATTGATTTTCATATTCTAAAACAACAAAACATCGAATATTGGGTAAACCCAAATGGTTTTACCCGTTCGTTTACCAATCACAAAAGTTAAATTTATACAAAATCTTTAAATTTGCGATGGGTGGATAAATGGGTAAAACCCCTTGGGTTCACCCGATATTTGATGTTTTGGGATTTTAGAATATTTAGATAAAAAATGAACAGTTGTGATTCTTTGAAAAATAATAGACGATGAAGTTTTAGAGGCGTATATGAGGCTTAACCTCATATGTCATATGATACACATTATTCTATGTGTTTGTGTATATACACACATACATACACGTCTTGAGCTACATGTAGATGTATATAATGATTTAGATATCCACATATGTATATATGTATATGTACACAATACTTATTTAATATAAGCATACATACATACACACATTAAGGCTTTTTTGTATATTAAAATATTTATTTTCACGTAATTTGCATAATCGGCCACATTAACCGAATATGCGTTATGCGCCGTTGAACCGCATGCATAATAAAACCGCCTTTTAGAACACTACTCCCCAAATATCCTCTCGGTCAATAATGGTAAAATCTAATAAGTATTTCATATGCCTTCTGTAATTGAGATCTTTTTGTATGTAAACAGAATATGTTGAAACCTTCTATTTGTCTGAGCTCTGTCTATGTAATAAGAATATGCTAAATTTTGTAAAACTATCCTAAATTCTGGCTTAGTTCATAAAACTATATCGAACTTCGAAAAACACAAAACTACCCAGAACTTTTGAAGTTTTAAAAACTATCTTATACTTAGTTTCAAAAAACTACATAATGCTTTGTAGTTTTGCAATCAAACAGAATATGTTAAAACCTTCTATTTTTCTATCTATTTTCTCCTGACTCCAGATGCTTCCGCATCTTTTATCACCGTCTCTATCATCTTTTGTTGAAATAGGTAATCAGGATAGACGCATATGTGGATACCCTGTGTTTCAAAAATCTTTTACCATACTCACTGAAGAATGGAACGTCTGTTTCTTTGTTGATTCATTTGCAAATTACATGCTTATTATATCCATGACAGAGTTCTTTTTTAAATGATATTTTTCTTCTATTTAACGTCTTTCCGAGTTTGATGATGATTGGAATGTCCAGATTTTCATCCTACTGGATGCAATTTGTGCAGCACATTTTTATTTTAATGACAATTAACAATTTAAAAACCTCCATGTTCAAGTCATATATTGTATTGTTTTGCACATTACAACCTGGTTCATTTTAAGAAGCTCGGCTTGTTCTTTTTTAACTTAATACTGTGATGGGTATGCTCTTTTGTCAGGTTACACGTCTACGAGAGTATCAAGGTGTAGATGCACATTTTGATACCATTGCACGGCAATACCATGATATTGTAAAGGTATGTGAATTTCTTAAAGATTCTATTAACCACATCCGCCGTTGCACTCATCCGATTTTAATAATTGACCTGCAGAAACTGGAGGGAATGCAGTGGACAATTCATCAAGTTGAAATGGACCTAAAACGCTCACTTGAGCACCCTGCATCTTAATTTTCATGTTCAATCTAGTAAAACCCTGCGTTTGTATCACATGTAAGTTAGTTTGAAGGAAAATATTCGATCAGTCCATGGTCATGTGCATGCTTCTTTTTGCTTTTGCTTTTGCTTTTGCTATTCTTTATTAAGTGAACGTCAGGATAATCTGTGTAATTTGAGAATGAAGCTTTAAATACCGTTGCTTGCTGCCCAATGCATTGAGTTTCAAATATAATGATTCTCTTATACTATTGTGTTGGCTAAGATTCAGAGATAAGTAAGTTTCTATGAATTTATTGGCTGTACTCATGCTTCTGCATCTTATGTAAATGTAGGTGTTAATTTTAGACTTAAAATAAGCTGCCTTGTTGATTATGTAAATATTACTTGCATCTGGCACTTATTGGGTACCCTGGTTGTTTAATTTCATGAATCCATGTTACTGAGACCAAAACAGCCTGATGATGCAGATATTGACTGTTTCCACTACACTGTAAGTTTTCCTCTCTCTTTTTTTGATGGAATATGTTACTATTCAAGAGAAGCATTTTCCAACTGTCACATGTTCCTCTGGTTCTTATCCAGGGCAAGCTTATTTTCTTTTCTCCTCTTAGCCTGCTAACATCCTTGAAAGGCAGTGCCCTTCAAATGAGAGCAAGTATCTTTTAACTAACATAATGGTAGGCTTGACAATGTCCAACAATATAGTATATGCCACGAGAAATTGCACTACTTTCTCTAAGGATGACTAGTATGTATGCCAAATTACAGTTATGCTCTTTTTTTTTTTTTTTTGGCGCGGGTGCTGATTTAATGTAATGTGAAATTCGACTTTAACATTAATTTTTATCTTCTATTTTTATACATTTATATTATTTAATTGATTTATCTAAATTTTCAGTGTTCATTTATTTAAAATTTTATTCTGTATGTTTTGAGTCTCATTTGGAGAGTTTAACAAAACTTCTTGCAAGTAAATTGAGATTCTAATTAGATGAGTTTTCTATTAAATTTTGCTTCAACTAGTTAAATTCTAAATAATTAGCTGCAATCAAATAATAGATTACGAAAACACCGGCCCAACGCCAATAAAAGAGGTAGATGATGAAGGGGGACAAACTAAACTCTTTCTTGAAGAGGAGTCATAAAGTTATGATTATCAAATTTACACACATAACTGTTGGAAAAAAAAAAGGCTATAAACACATACCTTTGCAGTATTGCAGTAGAATAGACTAGGATCTTGGAGAGGAGGAATTACAGTATTCAAGAATCGGGCTTGAACTCATATAAGGAAAACCAAACACTTTTCACTATCAATATTACCAATCTACGTCTTTATTTTTTAGGTGAATTGTTGGGAAAAAAACGTATATTTCTTAATGGGAATAACAAGGCATTTAAAGGATATGAAGCAGCAGAAGAAGTTTTTAACATTGGAGAAAACGACTCACCCAATGGTAGGGTAGTTATCATTACAAATTTGCATTATAACCCCTTAACTTCTCTTAATTTTAATTATCAAACAAAGGTTAATTAAAATTACACTTATGCCCCTCAATCCTGTAATTATTGCGGTTTATCCCCTCGGGTTAATCCCGTCAAGTCATGGGCATACCCAATTCCAACATCTCCCACTCGCACCACGATGAGAATGTTGTAACAAAAACAATACGAGAATAAGACTTTTTCATGCTTGGTAACTTGGTTGTGCGACTCATAAGCGAACATAGACAACCTTGTCGTGCACTGGTTGGTGATACACAACTACACTCTTTGTAATCCAATCCTCAAATGTTGCTCTTCGCTTATAATACCACATGTCTAGTTTTTTGTATCAGTTTAAGTATTCCTGATCCTCCTTTTATTTATTTACTCTTAGAAATACAAAAACGCCTTCATATTTGATGTCTCTATATCATATAGATTGACCAATCTGTGAGATCATCAAACTTAATTTTAACAAACTTAGCCATTCCTTTGCACTCAATACCTTAAGTCTCAACTCAACCGCTTTCCTAGACATATCCTTTTAGATCGAATCAATCATGATCAAAAGAAATATGCTAAAGTAGATATCACTAAGATCGAGGCTTCAAATACTAGTCAAAAAATCAAATGGTATTTGTGAGGAAATCAATCCTCTAGGGACTCACACGAGAAGCATGGATCCACTTTCTCACTTCTCATTGTTGTCGACTCCAGCACATGTGGTATGAATCACATTCAACAGTGTATTGCATATGTCTTAAGAGTAATTTAATTCAACACTATTTAGACTTTAGTTAAATGTACATATACATTCACCACTAAATTCTACAGCAATTAATTGCTTAAGAATTTAGGGTTGGCTTATGAATAGGCTTGGATGAACTGTGAGGAATCAGTTCATCTCGGTCATTATCTGTATATTAAAATGACCTCATTTTGAAACTTTCTTATGCAAGACGACTTTAAAAAACACATGCGAATTGAGTCTCATCACTGTTCGTTCACCTAAAAACCTCAGTGGCGATTACCTATGTGAGAAGGCCAATCTCCTATGCCTATTGAAATATTGTTCCTATATACTTATTACATATGCGTGTGCGTGTGAACGAATAACACTATTGAGCAAATATATTTCATTCAAACAAAATGAATGAAGTAAACATTTTTAATTGAATGACATCAATGTTTTACAGGGTAAATCACAACCATTTTTCAAGTTCTATGCAATCCTAGAACTTTTACATGTTTCTTAAATGCGTCTGGTAATGAGCTTAGTAAGAGGATCAACAACCTTATTGTACGTAGATATATGCTTGATTGAACCTATCTTCTCAGCCACAATGTCTCTCGTAAAATGATATCATATGTCAATATGTTTGGTACGATAGTGATATTTAGAATCTTGGTGTAAGATATCACAACATGATTGTCACAATATACAACTACTATTTTCCTCTTTATCTCTTACACCCAAATTTTGTATGAACTGTCGTAACCAAATAGCTTTTTAGACTCTTAATGAAGCAGCAATAAATTCTGCTTCCATGGTTGATAGAGTTATGCATGATTGTTTCTTGGTCAACCATGATATGACACCATATCCACGCAAGAAAATATATCCAGATGTAAATTTCTCTCCTCTACATCTCTCTCGTAGTCTGCATCAGTGTAGCTTTCCAGTTTGATGGGTGAACCTGTGAGAGATGTATGCCATCGAGGCCAATTATATGTAATTGTCACATCTTGTTCAAATATAGTAGTATGCTATTTGGTACCCTTTGTCTGAGTATATGTATATAAATATTTGTCTTCATTAATACTTAATTGAAGTCATGAGGCTTAATGCAAGGTCAAACATTTATTGAGATATAGATCACGAGCATGGAAACGTGACCATCTAAAGCATAAGCCTGAAACTGTTCATAGTTGTAGATGCATATAGGACATCGATGCATCGGATAAACTATTGTGTTTTTGTCTTCACCAAGTGTTGGTGGCAAGATCTCATGATCGTTCGATTAGGCGAAATCAGAGACGAGACACATGTGCTCATTAGAGAATGAGTACACTAAACGAACCAATGAGAGCTGTCGTATGGTGGCATATACCAATCTGTCAATGGTAGCTCGCAATAATGATAGGCACACTGATCCTCTGACTTGAGGTCACTGTACGAGCCTACACATGAATGGTATCACTTAGATATTTGACCTATTTTCGTGGCAAGGACTATCGAAAGGTCTTTGGTTGGTTGACACTTGAAGCGTACGGGAGGAGTAGTGGGTGAGAGAAGGGTTCGTCTCTCCTGCTGTGGGGGTAGTGTCACAGAGTCAGTACGGACCTTAGCAAAATCCTTGGCCCAGATATGTTGGATGTGATCCAACAATGACAAGCTAAGACCAAACGATATTAACCCGATCGTGAAGCGATTATGGGTTGACAGTCAACCGGACCTTAGGATTCGCAGTGGCATAGTTATGACGAAGGGATTAAAACTGTGACATTCATCGCTGACAAAGCCAGATAGTCCGGATAACACTCATGTCAAAGGGGCAGACCACATAAGGATGATACCGAATCAGGGATGGTACCTGCTACTTGCGGTCACTATCATCAAGGACTATGAGCTCCACCTGTAGTAGGGTCAGGCTATAGGGTCCCACAAAGGCTGAGATCTTCGTCCGATATCAAGAGATAAAAGATACATGCATATGACGCATGAGAACTAAATCATCGCAAAATGTTTGTGAAGGAGGTTTCGGTTACATAGGATGTGATACGCGAATCGAGCTATTTAAAATACCATAGAAAAACCCATTAATAGAAACCGAGGTCCTAAGCATGTCCGGACCCAGCTGATTTATCCCATGCACGGGCTCAGGTGCAACCTAAGCAAGGTTAGGCTCAATCCATTAAGTTTGGGTTTTTGTATTGGGTCATCTTTGACAACATATTTGAAAGGGCCAAAGATCTCGAAGTTGGGTGTTGTCAATTTCTATGCGTTCTCAGTATGAAGCTTTTTGAGATGTGATCTTAGTTGGCTTCTGGGTATCACTGGAGAGGGAGAAATAATTGCTCAAAGTTGAGCCTTCGCAAGGAGGAAAAGATACGCTCATAAGTTTCTCTAAATAGTCACACATTGAATATGACTTTGGAGAAAGGTTTGCTCACCCTATAAATACTGGTCAATCCCTTTCCTTCAAAACACACAAGCTTTGCCATATTTTAGATCAAGGGAGCTCTTCATATTTGAGAGATTAAACCTCGATCTAAATGCGACAAAATTTAGTTCTTCCACTTTTCCTCTTTACTCCTATTTCAGGTTCTAGCAAGACTTGAAGGGAGATCAGATCTGATCCAAAACTTGGTAGGGATTCTAGTCGAGTTGAAACTTTCTAGTGCAAGTGGTCGCTCGATGACGAGGCGTAGAATCGCTTCGGGAAAATTGCTCCGAAGGAATTGTTTCTGCAAACACAAGAGCAAAGGCATAATATTTATCAGAGTAGCCAATTTCTCCTAGATTATAATAGCAGTTTTATAGATCTATACATGAGAGGATGGTCTGCCCACCTCCTGGATAGTATAGATCATACATAGGTTTTTTTCTATAGGGTTCTTCAATAAAAATGTGATTTTTATGTTTTTCTTGCATCCGCTCCCCTGCCACATCTGTTAAGCCTTGTGCTAGATGATGGAAAACCCCCTATGGTTTCCTCTACAAAACCATTCAGTGATATCGAAGCGGGGTTTACTTTGTTCTATTCACTGTTGTTATTATCATGCGTGGGATTGTTTGAAGTATATTCTGTGTCATGTAAGCTCTCTAGTTTTTATTTGTTTCATTATGTATTTATAGTGCTTGCATGCACTTTATTAATGTAAAAATTTAGGCTTTGATTTTCCTGTTTTTATTTTAATTATTCTTTCCAAAGGCCATGCCTTTTGTATTGTAATAGTTAGTATGGGAGGTTATGCTACTCAATGTTGCTAATGATGTTTGCTCTATAGAGATAAGATGGGCCAAAGGCGATCGTCGCAAGATGTTGCTAGGTGGTGGTCCTCTTGCTAGATTCCATGGAGTTGCAATAGTAATTAGGGTACTATACCAGAGAGCCTGCATGAATCTATGATGGTTGTAATCTATTTCATGCGATGCATGAATTATGTTTTTATTAGCTTGTTGGTTTTCATGACGTACGTAAAATGACGTATAATTTTATATTACAAGGGTCCTACCGTCGATCTACCATAGTTAACTAACATATGGTGTACCAAATGACATGGTCTTGCGGCTCTTACAATAGTTATATGTGCTTTTGGGTTTTTGAAAATCTGTTTTTGAAAACAAGGTTTCTTTTATGTTATATGATAACTGCCTGAGATGCCTGATGCTTTATCTTCTATTTGATGGATTGTTTAGCATTGAAATAGTTGAAATTGATTCTTAAAAATCAAGTTTTAGGAATCACCTATTTAATAAGGATGAACTAAATTGATGAACCCATAACAATATCGATGGAGCAAATTTGATAATCGGCGTTCTTAATGTATCCTCGAGCCGATGTCTAGGATCTTTTGGTGTCGAAGGCTGGATCACCCTAGTAGGGCTCGCCCTCTCTAAGGATAGTGATCTTACCTGGCTAAACCTGACTGGCTGTGTTCACTTAGACCAACTTAGAATTCCAATATCATTAAATACATACATTGATTATATTATAGTCAATTACGTTACTAATACTTTTCTAGATTATCCATAGCCCACGTTGCTTTTGGAGTTCGGCAACCAGTGATTCCTGGTATGGTTGTTGGGTGAACCCAAGCTATATCACGGTTATCTTTTGGGAACCAAGTCCACCATACATATGATGTAGTCTAGTCCTAACCTACGCCACCTTGTCGTGAATACAAC
The DNA here is from genome assembly GCA_030789695.1 of Scilla litardierei. Classification (NCBI taxonomy): domain Eukaryota; kingdom Viridiplantae; phylum Streptophyta; class Magnoliopsida; order Asparagales; family Asparagaceae; genus Scilla; species Scilla litardierei. The sequence continues at coordinate 101,323,607 of CM061133.1, forward strand.
CAAGTGCCGGTGTAAGTTTGGCTGGACGCGAAAGCAAGGGTCCCACTAGACTAGTCTTTATGGTTTGTTGGGCGAATCCAAGATTTTAAGTGACTAGGGGTAAAAACATATATGTAATCATATATGATATGATTGATGAAGAGTTCATCTATCAATCCAGAGTCGAACAATTTGTTGGTCAAATCGAACCCAAGGTTGCGAAACTCAAGGTGGTTGGTCCCTCTCCCACTAAATGTCACAGTTCGGTCAATCACTATGGGTTGAGATGATCGCTAAAATAGTGTGAGGATATAGGTAGATAAAATCCACTCAATCTATACTTAAATACTGAACACATGCTAAATAAGGTTGTTTTATGCTTTGCAGCACGACATCTGGATTGAAACTCATCCTAGAAAAGAATAAGCTAACTGGTGAAAATTATAAAGATTGGCTTAGGAATATCAAGCTCGCACTCTCTTTTGAAAGACTAAGCCATATCCTCACCGATCCCACCCCTAAGGAACCTGATGAGGATGTCAGTGCTGAGGACATTGAGTTCCATAATCTCTGGCTCGTGGACAATGAGAAAACACGCTTCCTTACACTCGTCTCTATGAGCAATGACCTCCAGAGGAGGCATGAAAATATGGATGTTCAAAGCATGTTTCTCCATACAAAGGAGTCGTATGAAAAATTGTCTCGAGCAGTAAGGTTTGAAGATTCGTGCAAACTTTTTGCCACAAAGATGAGTGGAGGAGAGGTGCAAGACCATGTACTCAATATGATTAGGTACATTGAGGAGCTTGCACAGGATTTGTGCTGGAACATGAATTTTCCACAGACATTATCCTGCACTCTCTTTCCTCTAATTTCACCTTGTTCATTAATAATTTTATAATGAACAAATTGGAGGTTGAACTTACAGAGCGCATCAATATGCTTCAGCAATTTGAGGAGATCTTGAAGGGCAAGCCTCCCATGTTGCTTGTCGGCTCTTCTTCCTCTTCCAAGCCCAAGGGCAAAGTGAAGAAAAAGAAGGCCTTTCAACCAACAAATGGGATAAATAAGGAAAATGAGAAGAGGAAGAAGGGGGTCGTCGGCTGAGGCAGAATGCTTTTTCTGCCATAAGAAGGGGCACTGGAGGAGGAACTGCAAGAAGTTCCTGGAATAGAGGAAGGGGCATGTCGATGCATCAGCTTCAGGTATAATGGGTATACAAAGTATTATTCTTTTCGTGACTTTAATGCATGTGTATTAGATACCGGTGCGGATTCACATCTGTTATAATTTATAGGAGCTGATAAGAACTAGAAGCCTTGAAAGGGAAGAAGTTGACCTCCAGGTTGGCAACGGAGCAAGCGTTGCTGTTGGGGCCATATGGGACGTCCAACATACCTTGGCGAGTGGGGCCACCTTGCTTTTGAAGCAATGTTTTTATGTTTCAAATTTCCTTTGTAATGTAATCTCCGTTTTAGCTTTGGCTAAAGATGGTTATACTTTTACCATCAATGAGAAAGTTATGAACATTTGCTTTGATAGTAAATTGCTTGGATTTGGAATATTAAATAATGGTGTATATACTTTGTCTAACGATGTTGTATGTAATACACGAAAACACAAAGAATCAAGTTATAATGAAACCTATCTTTGGCATTATAGACTAGGCCATATAGGAGAAAATAGACTTAGCAAGTTACATAAAGAGGGATCTTTAGGCCTCTCAGATTATGAGTCATATGACACTTGCGAGTCTTGCCTCAAAGGTAAGATGGCCAAAACCCCATTTGTGAGACAAGGAGGGGGAGAGAGAGAGAGAGAGAGAGAGAGAGAGAGAGAGAGAGAGAGAGAGAGAGAGAGAGAGAGAGAGAGAGAGAGAGAGAGTAAATGAACTCTTGGGCCTCGACATACAGATGTAAGTGGACACATGTCTACATTAGCCATAGAAGGTTTTCTTATTTTATTACGTTTACTGATAATCACTCTAGATATGGATGTGTGTTCTTGATGAAGCATAAGTCTATACATTTGAGTTATTTAAGGAGTATCGTAATGAAGTAGAAAAACAGATTGGTAAAAGTATTAAAACCCTTCGATCAGATCGAGGAGGAGAATACTTGAGCCATGAGTTTCTTGCGCATCTAAAAGAGAATGAGATTCTCTCTCAGGTCATGCCTCCATACACACCTCAACATAACAGTGTGTCGGAGAAGAGGAATCACACTTTGCTAGATATGGTGCGATCCATGGTGAGTGATGTTGAGTTGCCGACCTTCCTCTGGGGCTATGCTCTAGAAACTGCTGCCTACATTCTCAATATGGTCCCATCAAAATCCATGCTGACGACTCCATATCAGATATGGACCGGCAGAAAACCCAACCTTAAACATATTTGAGTATGTGGTTGTCCTGCGTATGTTAAAAGGCATAATCTAGACAAACTGGAGGATAGATCTGTTATGTGTAGATTCATTGGGTAGCCGCAATATTTGATGGGGGTACATCTTCTACCAGCAGGAACAACAAAAGGTAATTGTCTTCAAACACGCTACCTTTTTAGAAAAGGAGTTTACTTATAAAGGAATCTGTTGGCAAGGTGGTAGATCTGGATGCATGTTCATAAGGAGAATTAACACATGAACATGAGTTGGAACCAACGTGAGAGGTAGAGTCTAATATTCCTCAACCAATTGTTAGGAAGTCTAGCATGTTGACTCGAGCCCCTGAGAGGAACTATGGTTTTCTCGTCATGGAGGGGTCGAGGATGTCACCATAGTTGATGATGATACTGTTAGCTTCCAGGAAGCCATTTAGAGTAGAGACTCTGAGAAATGACTTAATGCAATGAAATCCGAAATCGAGTCCATGCACGTTAATAAGGTATGGATCTTGGAAAATGTGCCCAAGGAAAATGTTTCCATTTGTTGTAAATGGATCTTCAAGAAGAAGATAGGTGCAGATGGAAAGATAGATACATACATGGCTAGATTGGTTGCGAAAGGTTATCATCAGATTCTAGAATAGCCTATGACGAGACTTTCTCACCAGTAACCATGCACAAATCTATTCAGATCATATTCGCTATCGCTGGCTATTTTGACTACAAAATCTAGCAGATGGATGTAAAGACCGCACTTCTAAATTGTAATTTAGAAGAACAAATTTACATGGCTCAGGCAGAAGGTTTCGAGGTCAGTGGGAGTGAAGAGTAAGTGTGTAGGCTATATATGTCCATTTATGGACTTAAGCAGGCATCAATGAACTGGAACATCTGATTTGACAAAACAGTCAAAGAGTTTGGCTTTGTTAAAATAAAGATGATCCATACGTTTATAAGAAGACCAGTGGAAATTCTTTGCTCATCCTTGTATTGTACAAGAATGACATTCTTTTGATAGGGAACACCATAGAGATGTTGAAGTCTATAAAAGGATGGTTGTCAAACATATTCTCCAGAAAGACTTGGGAGAAGCATCATTCATACTATGTGTGAAGATCTATAGAGATAGATTTAAGAGGATGCTAAGTCTCTTCCAGTCCAGGTACATTAATATCGTGCTAAAATGGTTTAACATGGTAAGCGGTAAGGGGGTCTTCATACCAGCTAATCATGGTATAACTCTTTCCATGAAGATGTCCCCAAAGACTGACTTGGAAATAGAAAGCATGAAAATGTTCCCATATGCTTCGACAATTGGATCCATTTTGTATACTATGATATGTACCAGACTAGATGTTGCTTTTGCACTAGGTGTAGTAAGTCGATATCAGTGTAACCCTGGAGAACAACACTGAAAAGTGGTCAAGACAATTCTCAAGTACTTACGAAGAACTAGAGATTTGGTTTTAATTTATGGAGGTGAAGAACTCAAAATTGAGGGTTTCACATACACCAGTTTCCAGAGTAACTTGGATGACATCAGGTTTGTATCAGGATATGTTTTTACCCTCAATGGAGGGACAGTGAGTTGCAAGGTTCTAAGTAAGACACTGTTGTTGATTCCACGATGGAGGCCGAATATATAGCAGCCAATGATGTGACAAAAGAAGCAGTTTGGATGAGAAAGTTTGTGGACCAGCTGGAGGTGATGCCTGATGTTAAAGATCCAATACCCTTATATTGTGATAACAACACAACAATCAGCTTGGTCAAGGAGCCGAGGCTACATAAAAGATCCAAACACATTCTCCGTAGATTTCACCTCATACGTGATATAAAATCGAGGAAAGATAAAGAACTTCAGTGGGTCACCACAGAAGACAATTTAGCAGATCCATTCATAAAGGCTCTATCATGTGATCGTCTGGAGAAACTCATGCGTAAAAGCAGTATGAGATACCATCATAATTGTGCCAGAGTCAAGTGGGAGATGTTGAGAGATGTATGTCGTGTTGGATCGCTTGGCATACCAAATACACTAGGGGGGATGAATAGTGTACATCATGACGATATTGCAACATTAAAAGTAAATAAAAAATTACAATGAGAGTGCTGAAATAAATGAACACAATCCAGAGAATAACAAACGCAAACATCTCAAGTTAGCAGAGATCCTGGCTTAGGGTCTTGTTTCCTTAGGGTCTTCGTTAAATAGTTTAACGAATTCTTTTTCCGTTGCTTTTTCTTTTGCTTCTATAGTCCGTCTGGTATAGGACGGGCATAGAACAATGCCCTAAGGGTCCATCAAAACCCTTCAGTGGTATCAGAGCAATAGGTCTGCATGTTGATCTAAGGACTGCGATATTATTAAATGATTGAATACTTTTTAAATGCATATAAATTTTTTTAACTTTATGTGATATTGTTAAAATGAAACCCCCCTTTGTTAAAATGAAACCCCCCTTTTGAAATGTTTTAAAAAATTGTTTTATGTGATAAAATTGTTTTTAGAAGCATGCAAATTTTTATGATGATTTTAAAACAAAGTTTTGAAATAAAAATTATGTGATAATTTTTTTATGAAACTGTTATTTTTATTAGATAAAAATTTTATGTTTTAAAATCATGTTTTTAATTTAATGCGTTAAATTTTAAGAATACATATTAATTATTTATTAGATAAATTTTTAATATGTTGTTCTATTTAATTGTTAAATAGTTGGATACCTAATTTTATGCGATAAAGTTAGCGTAGTTTATGATTAATGGCCATTCTATATTATTGCTTGATTATTAGATAATTCAAGAAACCTTTTAGGTTAGCCATTAATACCTCTTTAAAATTTATAAGATGAATTTTAATTGACATGCTATGTTTTAATAAATCGTTACAACTTTTCGTACCTTATTCCCTATGAGGGTAGTCCTTTTAACGATGATTGTTATTTTAATCGTTATAATAATGATTTTCATTAAAAGACTACACTTTAAAGTGTTGTAATCTGTATGATTAGGGTAGCACGTTAATGCATATGAACCTTATAGTTGATAAGGACTTAATAAAAGTTATTAACGAGTCCTAATAAATTTTGAATTTTAATGATTCCACTAGTTGATAGGAATAACTAGTTCTAATAAAAGCCTTTTAGTTTATGGCACGCATATATAAATGATAAGTCTCATTCAATGGACCATGATCCGATTAATGTGATTGGCTAAGTTTGTTGGATCACTGATTGAACCGGAAAACACACAAGGAAAGCACGCCTTCCACTCCCAGTATAGGAGCATCAATGTAATATAAAATTTGTAACCAGTGAGTACCGGGTTGGATCACGGGAAAGAGTCATTTGAGAATGCACATTTGTTCAAAAATGGATGCGGGATGGCGAGAAATCACCAGTTATATTTACAGGTTTTTTAGAAGAGGAGAGAATGGGAGAACGACTAGTGGAGGCCACCTATCAACCATACACGCTATGGACAAGGGTTCGGGAGCTCAATCAAGCGAAGAGGCGAGCTTGGCATTCAACCAAACACTTGGCATGCGGTATGGTGAAGGATGTAGAAGGAGCTCTTTCGAGGCATTCCTCGCTACGGAGCGAGGTCAACACGGAGAGTAGTGTGCGACTAAGCTACTTGTCCACCACGTGTGGTTTGTTAGGCCTACCAAGGAGTGAAAACCCGGGTTTGCGTTCGAATCACCCGCATGAACTCTCAACCCAATCAAAAAATATGAAAGCCCAGGCACGAAATGAGAATTAAAACATACACAAGCATCGAATCAAACACACAAACACCATAGATTAAGAGGAAAGCATGTAAATGAAATCATTCATGTATAAAATCATCTAATTCATACAATAACCCTAAATCTAAGATACAAGAGAGAAAAAATGAAGTCACCCGAGGTGTCACTCCCGAGGCAGCGCGTTCGGCTCCTCCTTGCGTTCCTCCCAGCTCTGGTGAACTCCAAAACCCTAGCCCAAAGATGAAGAATGAGGAAGAAGGAATGAGGGGAATAGAGGGAAGGAAAGCCCAAGAAATAGAATCATCAATTCGGGTCTGGAAACAGCCCAAACGGGTCGGATCCGTGCCCAAACCCGCAACTTATGCCCAAATCAGCAGAAAATTTCAGCACCGTAACCCTGTCTTGCAAAATTCCAGAAAAATCATCCGACCTCGGAATGACTCGTTCCAGGCGGCGATGGAACCATAACAAAGTGTACTACGACTGAAAATATCACTATGCCGGAATATACACTGGAACGATAGCAAAATTCTGCACAAGAGAGGAAAAGCAGAATTTGTAGCTCAGAAATATTCAGCACCGTCACCCTGTCTTTAAAAAATGCAGTAAATTGCTCCGACCTCCAAAAACTCTGGAAAAATATGAATTGGAATCGGGACTTCACGAAATTCAACTGAAAAATAATAGGAGACCAAGATGATGATGCAAATAAGCTGTAAAAATTATGTTTTATGCATATAAAAACGATAAGCTCCAGTATTAAGTGATATCATCAAAATGCGTGTATCGGAGCCAAAATGAACACAAATTATGCACAAATGCCATCTAATGAGGAGTAAAATAAGCAATATTGAACCCTAATCACACCTCTAACTAGCTTTTTGCTAGTTCCTAGCAAAACAAGCGATAAATTCGGATTCTCAATCAAAGCACATATCAAACTCAAAATTATTCATGGCGAAAATAATTTTTTCAACAAAATCTCAAATTCAATATACTAATCCATGAATGAGAACAAACCCATGAACAACACTTCTATTTGGTTCAAATAAAGGAGAACAAGCAATGTTTTGCACTAATGGGGATTAAAACGCAACGGTGTATCATAGTTTCACAAATCTCCAGGTTTTGCCAAAACAACACTTTCCTAATTTGTGGAGGTTGGATGTGTGAATTTATTCTTCTTTTTCTTTGTGTGAAACTTAGGATCACCCATGTAATGAGTTTTCGGTCAATGACTTCCAAATCAGACGATTTCAGGGTATTGGGCCAAAAAGGACCCCGCGGACCTAATAACTCGAATCACCTAAGATTCACTTATTCTTTTCTCGTGCACTCCCCTAAATCCTATCTTTTGAGGCGAATCCCCAATGCTTCTTGAGGCACGATGATCCGGCTACTCGACAAAACTAGAAGAACGATGCACTTATTCTTTTTCTTTCTATTTTTTTGTTTTCTTTTTCTTTTGCTTTCTTTTTGCTTGCTTTCTTGCTTGCTTTCTTTTTTTTCAACACACCAACCAACAACACTAGGTACATAATCACACCCCATCGAATTGAAAACTACTCTACTCAATTGGCTTAATCCATACTCATGCATCACAAAGCTTGTTCAAAACTAATTTAAGCCATTTCGAAGACAAAATTCATGGAGTTATGCACTCTCATCATAAATGGCATATTAAAATTGATTTCATGAAGAAAAAGTAATCAAATGCATGCCAATCACAATTTAGAATTTGAAAATAGAATTTGAATCCGAAAATATGCACGAAGATGAAACATGCAAGGGACCAAGCAAAAAACTAGCAAGAGAGTAAGGAGGGTAAATGATATACTTGCAAAATAATTGGTGAAGTAAAAATGGATGTCTCCAAACAAAAAGAAAACAGGAAATTTTTTTTAAAACAACAACTAACTAAACATCCTAAAATCACCTACTACTCTCCCCCAACTAAAGACAAACATTGTCCTCAATGTTGAAAGAGAATATGTTTATTGAATTAAAACTATCCTAAAAAGTATACAAAGTGCATTAAATTAAAATTTCTACACTACTAGAAGGAGATCACCGGGGTCAAAAGGTGGATCTCAGATGTATAACGGTGAGGAAAGTTGCTCAATTAGATCTTTACGCTCCTCCGCGAGCGTTTTCCATCCACAAATCACTTTGAACCCTAGCAACACACCAACAAGTGCTCCTCCATAAAATTTCCAATCGTGCCCTGCGAGAGAGATGGTGTGTCAATCCAAAGCCGACACCGTTGCCTTTCAACAAAAGTGATCCAAATATAATCGTCAACATAAGATAAAGAATTTAAATCAAGTTGACGAAAACTCCCTAAAATGATTGCATCCATCTTCATATGATGCATGATCAGGGGGAGAGGAATGATGGATTTTGGGAAAAAACTTGGGGGAGAGCATGGTTCGGGCTCCACCAAAATGATTGATGAGCTCGTGGCCCTACTAGTCTCCTCCTCCACTCCATCCAAAATTTCATGCTCGTCCTCTCCATCTTCGTACAAATCTCCTGTAAGAGAAGATGAATCCAAATCAGATAATAATTTTTTTTGAGTGGTTGCATTACCTTCTCCCAAGCAAGAGGCAAGCAATGCGAGACTCAAAATGATCTCCTGAATATACTAGCTCCAAGTCTCCATACTTCGCAGAAAATATCGGGATTGAGCCTCCTGTGTCTGAATAAGCAATTGAAGTTCCTCGCCCAAGGGTTGCAAGGGTGCATCCACGATTTGCTCTCCTTGGTCAAGGGATGCTCCAATGCTATCGTGATATGGTACTAATGGCTCACTCCCTGAAGTCCCATCCAATGGTCGTGCCATATCCTCCATGGACTCCAGGTAATCCCAAGCATCCTCATGTGACATGTCAAATAGAGCTCCATCGTCCAACAACGCCATGTAGTCCTGCATCTCCTCCCGCAGCCCCTCGTAGAAAAACTGGAAAAGATGGGCCATCATGAATCCATGATGTGGACAACCGCTTAATAAATCCATGAACCGCCTCCAAGCTTGATAGAAGGATTCATTGTCAATTTGAGCAAAGCCGACAATTTTGAGCTTCAAAGAAGTGGTCCTGTGCAGAGAAAATGAAAGTGCATCATACAAAGAATTTATGCCATTAAAGTCCATTACTTTTTTGTGACTTTTTATAAAAGAAAATGAAAATAAAGATAGCAATGGACTCAAAAAAGTGAAAATAAATAAAGATGAAATCAAAAAGAGAAAAATAAAGAATCGGAAAAGACTCACACTAATAGTGGGAAGTATCTCGCCACAATTTCAAAATCAATCGAAAATGTAAATGCAAAAAACCATTGTCACCGACAACGTCGCCAATTTATTGGACCAGAAAACGCACAATGAAAGCACGCCTTCCACTCCCAAGTGTAGGAGTGTCAATGCAATATATAACTGGTGAGTACTGGGTCGGATCACGGGGAAGAGTCATTTGAGAATGCACGTTTGTTCAAAAATGGATGCGGGATGGCGAGAAATCACCCGCTATATTTACAGGTTTTTAGAAGAGGAGAGAATGGGAGAACGACTAGTGGGGGCCACCTACCAACCCTACACGCTATGGACAAGGGTTCGGGAGCTGAATCAAGCGAAGAGGCGAGCTTGGCATTCAACCAAACACTTGGCGTGCGGTATGGTGAAGGGTGTAGAAGGAGCTCTTTCGAGGCATTCCTCGCTACGAAGCGAGGTCAACGCGGACAGTAGTGTGCGACTAAGCTACTTGCCCACCACGGGTGGCTTGTTAGGCCTACCAATGAGTGACAACCCGGGTTTGGGTTCGAATCACCCGCATGAACTCTCAACCCAATCACAAAATATGAAAGCCCAAGCACGAAATGAGAATTAAAACATACCCAAGCATCGAATCAAACACACAAATACCATAGATTAAGAGGAAATCATGTAAATGAAATAATTCATGTCTAAAATAATCTATTACATACAATAACCCTAAATCTAAGATACAAGAGAGAAAGAACGAAGTCACCCGAGGTGTCACTCCCAAGGCGGCGCGTTCGGCTCCTCCTTTCGCTCCTCCAAGCTCCGGTGAACTCCAAAACCCTATCCCCAAGATGAAGAGTGAGGAAGAAGGAATGATGGGAATATAGGGAGGGAAAGCCCAAGAAATAGACTCAGTAATTCGGGTCTGGAAACAGCCCAAACGGGTCGGATCCGCGTCCAAACCTGCAACTTATGCCCAAATCAGCAGAAAATTTCAGCACCGTCCTCCTGTCTTGCGAAAATTGTAGAAAAATCATCCGACCTCGGAATGACTCATTCCAAGGGGCGATGGAACCGTAACAAAGAGGGAAAAGTTGTGGTCGACTGTATTTTCTTCTTAAGTCGATTGTCCTGGCTCAGATTATAGCCGTTGGATATTTTCTAGCCGTTGATCAGTCGACTGTCTTTTGATCATCAGTCGACTGTTCCTGTCGTTTTCTCCCAGTTTCTAGCCGTTGCAGATTTGTTTATTTGGCTGTTTCTTTGGGTTTTTGAGCTTGATATAGGATTCCTATATATATGAGTGTGCTGCCTTTGCTTAAACTTCTTGATTGATTCTTGATTACTTTTGATTCTATTGAAAATCTCAAGAGATCTTTAAGCCACTCTTAAGCTCCCTCATTTCCCTCTATTGAGCATTCATCTCTCTTCATGCATTGAAGTCCAGCTCAAGGGAAATATCCAACTGCTCTCAAGCATATTCCAACACTTGGAGATCCTCTTCCATGCCTTGCATTCATTCATGAGTAAGCATCTCAAGGTATAGGTAAGAGTATTTACTTTACATGGTGCAATTTGTTTTCCTATTTCTCTTTGTGGGATTAGGATACTCTTTTTATGGGAGTTTCTCTCTTTGTGAGAGGTTGTCTCTTTGTGGGACTAGGGTATTCTCTTTGTGGGAATTAACTCTCTTTGTGGGAGTTCTAGTGTCCTAGTGTAGGGCTAACCCTAATTCTCTAAGTGGGAGTTAGTGATTCTCTGTGTGGGAGTCTTGATCATTGTGTAGGATTGGCTGGGTCCTTGTGTAGGGCATAAATCCTCTTTGTGGGCTATCTCCTTGTGAGATTTGTATTCACTTCTCTGTGTGGGATTATAGTGAATATTGGTTTGGTTGGATGTACCCAAGTTTGGGGAACCAGGGTAAATATTTGTGTTTGCGTTTGGATTGATTGTGCATTTTAATTCCTCTTGCATTTATAATTCCACATTTGCAAGTTAAATTTTAATTGGACAATTTTATTGCCATTACACTATTCACCCCCCTAGTGTGTGTTGTTAGTATTGCAAGGGTTAGACGATCCCTACAATTGATATCAGAGCGAGGTTAAAGCATACTGCAACGATGACATTCAATGCCTCATCCGCGTCTCATGAAGAAGGTCACTCAACCGTTCGACCCCCGCTCTTCAACGGAACCAACTACCCAAGTTGAAAGATCAGAATGATGATCTACATGGAGGGTCAAGACCTATGTGACATCACGGAGGTGCCATTTGAGAAGCCCACTACTCCTGATGCTTCAAGGACAAAGGAGGAGAAGGACTCTATCAAGTTTAATGCGAGAGCTATGAATGCATTACATTGCACTATCTCAGCTAATGAGTTCAACCGCATCTCCATGTGCAAAACGGTAAATGATATTTGGCACACCCTGGAGATTTTTCATGAAGGGACAACGAAGGTAAAGAAATCTAGACAAACTGTGTTTAGATCTAAATATGAAATGTTTAAGATGCAGGAAGGCGAAAGCATTTCAGAGATGTTCACAAGGTTCACCGATATCGTGATTGCTTTTGAGGGACTCGGGAAGACGATTTCCCAAGAGGATCATGTAGAGAAGATCTTTGACTCTTTTACACCTTGTTGGGAGTCAAAGGCCAACGGAATTTTGGAGTCATATGACACGTCCAAATATACCGTTGAGGAGTGCATTGGAAATCTTATGTCGTATGAAGTAAAGCTTCAACACAAGAAGGAGATTCAACCAACAAAGCCCGAGAAGCTAGAGAAGCAAAAGGGGGTTGCATTCCATGCCAAGGAGGAGTCAATCAAGTGGAGGAGAAAATTCCATTGAGAAGCTCCTAGTGAAGAAGATGAGCAAGAAGATGCAAGTGGAGAAGAAATTGAGGACCTTGCCGAGCAATTCAAAGAATTCCTCAAATGCAAGCAAGGTAAGTCTTTGTCAAAGTTTGCCTCCATTTCTAACAAGGTTTCTACTTTTTACACTTGCAGTGGAAAAGGTCACTTGTCCACCGAATGCCCTTCCAAACCCAATAAAGAAACTTAGAAGGGTAAAGGGAAGAAGCATTGGAAAGGAAGGTCCAAGTCCAAAAATCACAAGAAGGGACTTGTCGGGACCTTTGATGATTCGAGTGAGGACACTTCGAGTAACGAAGAAGTGGATACAAAGGAGGGTGATCACGGATGCTTTGTAGCCATTGATGATCCTACATCAATCCCCTCTGGATTAAATGAAGAAGAGTTGGATGCTTGGCTTGACGCATACAATTCCTATGAGGATTCGTGCCTCATGGCTATGGAGGAGAAGTCGTCATCAAGCTCTTGCAAGGATAATGATGATGATGTTGAGATCGAGGAGGAAAAGATCTCATACGAGGAGCTCAAGATCAACTTTGACTTGGTCTCCGAAAAGGCTAGTAAGTGCATCAACTCTTACAATAGATTAAAAGCAAAATATAAGATTGCTAAGAGTAGATTGCATGAACTAGTTATTGCAAGTGTAATTCATGATGAAAGGCATGTTTATGACACTTGTGAGAGAGACACACTTCTCTCTTAAGTTAAGGAATTGAGCCTTTCTAATGAAAAACTCATTGCTCAAAACCTTAGCTTAGATGCTCACATTCAACAACTTACGTTGAAATGTGAAGAGGAATCCCGGAAGCTCATAAGCTTTGTGTATTCTAGGGATTCACTCCACGATTTGTTGGAAAAACAACATCCGGCAAATCATAGAGGAGGTTTGGGTTATATTCAAAATGTGGTTCCCAAACCCACCTCTAATTCCTCTTATGGTGCAAATACAAGAAATATTGCTAAAGCACCTAAGAAGAATCACCATGCTTTCTTGTACAACAAGAACACCAACAAGAAGCATGTAGATCACAAGGTAATGAGAAAGAATGAAAAATCTTTATTTTTTGCTAAGAAGCAAAATCCTCATTCTTTGCATGTTAAGAAATTTGTTTCTACACCTAAGCATGCCACATCCTTCCCTCTTGCAAATGCAAAACCCTTGCCTAGGAAATCCTTGAGATTATGGATTCCCACTAAAGTTAGTGTGCAAGAGAGAGATAGTTACATCAACTCTCTAGTTAGGGATGTGATCACCTCGTGTGATTACGTTAGGAAATCAAACTCCTCTTGGGTTTGGTTACCTAATGTTTAGGTTCCTCACACATATGCATATTGCATGGGTATTATGCTTCTATGTTTATTTTAAGCATACCCATTGATTGTGTGTGTTTCATGATTTTGAAAATATTTTCAAATTTATTTCTTTTCATGAAAATGGGGACCTTGGGGTTTATTGACATACATGCATTTTTGATCCATGTGTATGTCAATAGGGGAGTTAATATGTATATGTTTAAAATATTTTAGGACATATTTTAACTCTCATTTCGGAGGTTATTTGAGATCATTATTTACATTTGGTTATTTTGGGTCTCAAACCAAACCTCTTGTTTATTTCCAACATGTTTCATGTCTCATTGTTTTTGGCAATATCCTTGTGTATCATTGAAGCTTGATTTTTTTCCATATGTATTGCTTTGATACACTTTTTGGCCCATGGCTCCATTTCTTATAATTGGTATTTGATCCTAGAAGTCAAACGTTGACCATTTCTATGATATAAGGGGAGCATGTGATAGTGAATTGATACCCACTAAATTTGTAAATTTGGTATCATACGTATCTTTCTTTTCTTGCATATTGTCACATCTTGGTTAAGATTGTTGAGTATTGGACTCTCCACCTTGATTTTGATGATGATTAAACACAAATCATTGTGACTAACTCTTGTGATTGCAGTTAGCTAAAAAGTCACCAATTAAATTCAAGAAGATCAAAAGTGACTACACGTGTTGATTCAAGTGGAGGACTTGGTAGATCAACAAAGGTGAAGCATTGGCTTGAAGAACTCAAAGGCTACTTCAAACCTCAAGCCAATGGCATCAACAAATGAATGGAGATTCAATCCAAAGAGAAGAAATGAATGGATGAGTCAAAAGCTTCGAATACTATGACGTTGGAGATATTCAAGTCATTCAACTAAAAGACTCAAGTCCATGAAGAATTATGGAGATCGTCGCCAAAATTCTACGTACATCAAAAGCGACGTCTTAAGACTTCTCAAAGCACGTGATCGTGTGCCTGAAGCTTCATTGAAGCTCTAGGAGCATTATTGAAGTCAAGAGATTCGGATTGAAACTTTGAAGACGGTTCGTCTAGTTTATTTTATAGTCTTCTAGCTTCTTTTCGTAGAATGTTAAGACTTGAGTAGGTCTTACATTATAATCTTCATAACGCTCATTTCTTAGAGCTAGGATTATCTTAGAAGCACATAGAAACTTTCCCGAAGCTTTACGCTTCATTTCGCGGCTTCTTGTGCATCTTAGTTGGTTCAAGAAGAAGAACCAACCGACTAGATTGTCATCTAGTCGGTTAAGAATCCTTCTTGAACCGACTAGATTTCCTTGCTCAATTCAGCCTAGGCACTGTTGACCAATTAGTCGGTCCAAGAAGGTTCACCGACCGACTAGTTGTCAAACTAGTCGGTTGGGAATCCTTCTTAAACCGACTAGTTATACTTTTATTTTTTCAGCCTAGCTACTGTTGACTAGTTAGTCGGTCCAAGAACATCCTTCGACCGACTAGTTATGAAACTAGTCGGTTGGAATTTGTTCTTAGACCGACTAGTTCTCCTTGTGATCAGCCTATTGAATTTCAACTACTTAGTCGGTCAAAGAACACTCACCGACCGACTAGTTGTCAAACTAGTCGGTTGGCAAGTCTTCTTAGACCGACTAGTTCTTTCTCCTGAATTCTCTATCTTGGTTGTTAACCTTCTAGTCGGTCCAAGAAGAATCACCGACCGACTAGTTGCAAAACTAATCGGTCAGTGATCCTTCTTAGACCGATTAGACTGCTTCAGAAATAGATCCGTTGGGCATTTAATGCCATGATTTTGCTTCTCTCTTATCTCTATCATATATATACTTGAAGTGCTTCTAACCTAGGATTCAAGGCTAATATTAGAGACATTTTCACATCTTTGAGAAGATCCATTCAACTCCATTTCCAAGCTCTCTCATCTCACAAGAATCTCTCCCTTACTCTTTGAGCCTAATTCCACAAGAGAGATTCTCATTCCTTGTGAGCTTCTCAAGCTAAGAGCTTGAATCAAAGTCACCAACTTCTCCCTAGCCATCTATTGCTGCTCATCTTGGTGGAGCTAGGGTTTGGTGATCTCATCTTCCTCAAAATCCATTCTTGCCCCAATTTGGTAAGTATTTCTCAAGGCATAGGATTTTGTGGTAAGAAGTTTTATATTTCATTCTTTATACTTCATATTTGTTGTATACTCACGGTGGTGAGAGGATTGGCTTGATCCCAAGTTGTGGGAGTCAAGATTTCGTTTTGCTCTCAGTTTGTGAGACTGTGCTTAGTCCCAAGTTGTGGGATTAAGATCTTTGCGTGTTCCCGGGTTGTGGGATACACGGACATCAATTGTAGGTCCATTGCACTTGTGGGGTTTTCGCAAGTGGGCTAAGGAACGCTCTAGTGGTTTTACTAGAGTATCCGGAGGGGATCCAGGTGATGCTGGATTAGGGCACCGGTAACAAGTCGGGGAGACTTGGGTGGCACCGAACCAGGGTAGATTGCATGTTAGCATTGCATTATTGCTTGTGTTGTTGATCATTTCTTATATTCCGCATTTGTTGGTTAAGTAGGGTTTTATTTGGCGTAAATTCCTTATAATTCAATAAAACACTATTCACCACCCTCTAGTGTTTATTCCTCATAGCACATGGTCACTACAAAGATGACAAAGGGGGATATTTTTGATGTCCACCTTTTTGACGATGTCAAGGGGGAGAGATATATGCATTATGTAATCATATCTATAGGGGGAGTGATATATACATATGCATATGGGGAGAAATATATCTATAGGGAGAGATATAAGGGATTGGATAAACCATTTATGTTTGCATGCTTTTATTCTTTGCAATTGGTTTATGTAATCCATGCCTATTATATGTCACCATGTTTTTATTGGTATTATGAGTATTTACCTTTATGTAGCTCATTATGTAATTGGTGCATATAAGTAGGGGGAGATCATTAGCATTGTGCTTTAATTCTTTATGATTTACGTAATGTGTGTCATCATCAAAATGGGGGAGATTGTTGAGTATTGGTGTTTCATACCAATCTTATTTTGATGATGATCACAACATTATGTTGTTGCTAATGAATCTCATGTTTTAGTCTCTCAGTTTATTTCAATGATATCTTTCTTGGAGACTAGTCACTTGGTGTAAGGATGGACATCATGTGAAGAAGGGCCAAAGTTTGGACTCAAGGAGTGCCAAAGCTTGGAGATGGTGGAGAGCAATCAAGGCTTCAAGATTGAAGACTTAGACTCTAAGGAAAGTATTGTAATCCATGTAATTTACTTTATTGCTTTCTCTCTCTTTTGAGTCTAGGTTATTGTAATGCCTTGCTAGATGGTTTACTTTTTATGCATATGCATTTAACCATCTTAGTGAACCTTAAGGATTATCATAGAATCCAACCCAATAGGTTCACTCTGTCCAAAGACTCATTTGGAGTCTCTAGCTTTTCTTCAGGCGCCTGATGAGGGAAACACAGCCGACTCGGTGATTTCCAGTCGCCTGTAGATCCTTCTATAGTCGCCTGATATGCACAGCTCAAGTCAACATTTCAATTGACTCAAACTTGAGCTTTACGCACAGTCGTCTGTCGATCTGTTCACAGTCGTCTGTATACTTACAGTCGCCTGGGAATTGGTCAACAGTCGCCTGTCTAGCGTAAGTGCAATTACTGCATCTCTTTGTCTTCTCTCCATTGTTTATAGTAGTCGATTGATGAAGAATATACAGTCGCCTGACTATTTGACAGTCGACTATATTATTAACATCAGTCGCCTGTGCGAAGAATTGGAGAAAGAGTGCAACTCTCTGTTTCGATCCATCCCCTGCAGTAGTCGTCTGCTGAAGGATTAACATGCGCCTATCCTGTTTATCAGTCGACTGTATTGTCTTCTTAAGTCGACTGTCCTGGCTCAGATTATAACCGTTGGATATTTTCTAGCCGTTGATCAGTCGACTGTCTTTTGATCATCAGTCGACTGTTCCTGTCGTTTTCTCCCAGTTTCTAGCCGTTGCAGATTTGTTTATTTGGCTGTTTCTTTGGGTTTTTGAGCTTGATATAGGATTCCTATATATATGAGTGTGCTTCCTTTGCTTAAACTTCTTGATTGATTCTTGATTACTCTTGATTCTATTGAAAATCTCAAGAGATCTTTAAGCCACTCTCAAGCTCCCTCATTTCCCTCTATTGAGCATTCATCTCTCTTCATGCATTGAAGTCCAGCTCAAGGGAAATCATCCAAGTGCTCTCAAGCATATTCCAACACTTGGAGATCCTCTTCCATGCCTTGCATTCATGAGTGAGTAAGCATCTCAAGGCATAGGTAAGAGTATTTACTTTACATGGTGTAATTTGTTTTCCTATTTCTCTTTGTGGGATTAGGATACTCTCTTTTTGGGAGTTTCTCTCTTTGTGAGAGGTTGTCTCTTTGTGGGACTAGGTTATTCTCTTTGTGGGAATTAACTCTCTTTGTGGGAGTTCTAGTGTCCTAGTGTAGGGCTAACCCTAATTCTCTGAGTGGAAGTTAGTGATTCTCTGTGTGGGAGTCTTGATCCTTGTGTAGGATTGGTTGGGTCCTTGTGTAGGGCATAAATCCTCTTTGTGGGGTATCTCCTTGTGAGATTTGTATTCACTTCTCTGTGTGGGATTATAGTGAATATTGGTGTGGCTGGATGTACCCAAGTTTGGGGAACCACGGTAAATCTTTGTGTTTGCGTTTGGATTGATTGTGCCTTTTAATTCCTCTTGCATTTATAATTCCGCATTTGCAAGTTAAATTTTAATTGGACAATTTTATTGCCATTACACTATTCACCCCCCCTCTAGTGTGTGTTGTTAGTATTGCAAGGGTTAGACGATCCCTACATCGGGGTGGTTGGATCCCTCTCCCACAAATTTTAATTATAATAAATTGTTTATTATTATGGATTAAGAATTCTTTAAAATAGCGGGAGAATAAGTTTAATAAAAACATCTTAAACTATACAAGAACATATGCTAATTCAATGTCTATTAAATAATGTAGTATGGAGTCAGTATTAAAATTCATAATCGAGAAGAACGTGCTAGATGGGACGAACTACAAGGATTAGCTGAGGAACATAAAGCTGGTCCTCTCGTTAGCCGGGATTGGCTACATACTGACGGGGGACGCTCTGGAACGGCCCGACGAGGATGCCACCAACGAGGAGAGGGAAGCATACAAGCAGTACCAAAGGGATGCAGAGAAGGCCCGGTGCCTTACTCTGGCCTCTATGACCAATGACCTGCAAAGAAAGTACGAACATATGGATGTTCGAAGCATGCTTCTGAACGCGGATGAATTGTATGGCAAGTGTTCTAGAGCTGCCAGGTTTGAGGCCACCTGCAACCTTTGGGGAGCCATGATGACGACTGGCCCTGTGCAAGATCATGTTATCAAGATGATCGGCTAAATAGATGATGCAACCCAACTAGGATTTGTCCTCGAGAATGAAATGAGTGTGGACATAATCCTTAGATCTTTGACCCCTGACTTCAACTCGTTCATTACGAGCTTCATAATGAACAACACTGAAGTGGATCTTCCTGGTCTCCTGAACATGCTCCGGTAGTTTGAGGAGATCAGAAAAAGCCAACAGCATCATTGGTTGTCGGATCTGACCCTTCTCACCAGCCTACGGGCAAGGGAAAGAAGAGGCATGCCCCTCAACCCGTGAAAGCGAAGAAGGGGAAGAAGAACAAAGGTGCGCCGTCAAAATCTGAATGCTTCCACTGCCATAAGTCGGGTCATTGGATGGTGAATTGCAAGGTCTACCTTTCAAAAAAGAAGGGGCATGGTGATACCTCTACCTCAGGTACAAATCTTTTTAAGAGCATATAAAATTACATAAAGTTTTGATACATGGTATGAGATACCAGTAGGATTACTTAGACATATGTATACTGTCTGCAGGTGCTTAAAGCAAAGGATGGAAGAAGTTCCCAACATGATCGACATCAGAGTAATCATTGCTGCCAGGGCCGTCTAGGGACTTCGGAAGATATCAAGAAGCAGTCGATACTTTTTAATTTTGAATAAATCTATCGATATTTTGTTTGAAAACAATGATTGAGTGATTGTCACTCAAAGTTTTTGTGATGGACAAGTTTTTCCATTCTGGATGAAATCGTTGATACCTTGGAAATATATACTCTAGTTGGTAATATGATTTGTTGTGAATGGCTATTTAACTTGCTGTGTATGGCTATCTGAGTTGGTGAATATTTTTTCCTGAGCTGTCGTGGATGCTTCTGAGTTAATGAGATTAATTTAAGTTGTCGGTGTATTTAACTAATCCTTAGTAATGAGTAAGTCCCTGGAGCGTATAATTTAACTAATCCTTAGTAATGAGTAAGTCCCTGGAGCGTATAAATTAGATGTGATCTTAATTATGTGCACAATGAGAATAGTTCTTGTTGGACTGCATTTAATACATCAAGTTAGATGATTATTATAGCTAAAGGAAATAACAGTGTAGGAAGTTTTGATTGAATAAGTTGTCATCAAGACTCTTCAATGAACCTGACACTGATACATTCCACTTTAATTAATTCAGCAATAATGGGTTGGTTATACTTAATAAATATTCTAAATAAGATTTAGAAATTTAAGTTGAAGTACTTAACCACACATTTCTCAAAGTCAGTGGAGCGAGCATATCACTTTGTTCCGTTTTGTAATTAAGTAAAAGTTCCAAATTATAAAACCGTCTATATGTGACATCAAATTAAAAGAGTTTTGATTATGTCAAAGATATAGAAACTTTGGTGTCATTAATGTACTGGACATAATTGACACAAGAATAATTGGAATATAATATGATATGACTGACTTGTAGGAATGATAAACATTACATCAAGTTGTGTATGATAATCGTTAGCTATATAAGAAGGAAAATCATTGTATGAGATCCAAAGACGGTTTCGAAGGATCAAACCTGTCACGACCCGCTTCCCTAAAATGGAGGCGAGACGTGAAAAGGTCCGCACGAGAGTGGAGCTGTGAAGCCCCAAACCCGATAAGCGTCAATAAATAAATAAGCAGGTCCCTGTAACCACAACGGAATAACAATAATAATACAAGCAGAGACTGAAATAAAATTCACATCTCATAAAATTGTCCAACATCAACATAAGTCCAACATCCAGAAAAGCCACCAGGCTAAAAGAAAAGAGTCTAAAGGCCCAGAACAAGGCCAACAAAAGCAACAACAACAACAAAGTATAGGTGCTACGCACCGATAACAAAACAACTGTCTAACAAAAGTAAAACACAACGAAGACACTAGGACTGGTCCCCAGTGTCCACGTACTCCCCGTCAAACACAAGCACGGGCTCGGCGTCGGCAAACACCTCGTCCTCAGCAAGTAACTCAGGCTCGGGCTCTAACATGTGTCACCTAAAAGAGTAAAGGGGCACATGTCAGCAAGTCGAAAGACTTGTGCAAGGAAACGGGAATAATGGTAAACTAGCAACCTAGCAATTAAAACATGGTGCATGGCAAGTAAAGTACGGTGGTAACAAGTAAGGTAAAGGAGAGTACAAGTGGCATGTATCAAGTGGTAGGGGTGACATGTAATGTCAAGTAACAAGTAAGGTACAAGGGATCACTCGACGAGTGCCCTATTGCCCGCAGGCTGTGTTCAAGTATCAAGTACAAGGGATCACTCAACGAGTGCCCTATTGCCCGCAGGCTGTGATGAGCTCGTCTTCTGGAACACGAGCCAGAAAGTGTATTTGATAAGTATGGCGTAGGGGTGCACCTAGCCGGAACAAGTAGCACTAGTATGTAGCGATGCTACGCAATCACGATGAGTATTCAAGCATGCAATGACATGAGCAGATAATTCGCATACCGTCAATTAAATTAAACGTGACAGGCGAAATGCAATGACATGAACATATTCGCGTACCGTTAATTAAATTAAACATGGCAGTTAAAATGCAATAACAGTTAAGGATGCATGGATGACATGAACAGTTAATACGCGTACCGTTAAGGAAATTAAACGTGACATACAAGCATGATGAAGGTGACGGACCAAGCTTCGTTGTCAAGCTAGGCCAATGGCGTCTAAACGGCTATCCTTTCACCGTCTAGTCTCTTTTAGGCTAAAGCAAGGTAAATGGCCTAAAACATGGCCTAAATCAAGAGATGCAAGTTTCACTTGCCTAGCACCGGGGATGGCGACTACTTCGTCACACGGATGCCAATCTATGGGGAAATCACTGTTATGGGGGAACAACCATCAAACAACATGAAATTTATTAGGGTTTCATAAAAATACCAATAGACTATGAAAACATAGAGGAATCGATTTCTTACCAAGAGGAGACGGAAGGAACACTCCGGGGAACCCTAGGATCAGATCTGGAAAAGATTGGAGAAGTTTGGGAAAACTAGGGTTTTGGGGGATTTGGGGATTTTGATGGGTTTTGGTGAGATTTTGGGGAAGATGAGAGGTAGATGGAGTGAATGGATGGTTTGGATGATGGATTTAGGGCTTGGAATGGAGAAATGAAGCTTGGAGGAAGATGGGGGCTGAAGGGGGAAGATTTTAGGGTTTTAGGTCATGTTGGAGAAGAAGAAGTCGTTTGGGTTGGGTTTAAATAGGTTGAGCTGGCGGCTGCCCAGAAATTAGGGTTTTAACACTGGTTAGTCGGTCAAAGAGCAACCACTGACCGACTAGTTTGGCAACTAGTCGGTCGGTCGACCAACGCAGACCGACTAAGTGCAAACAGTAACTCCTGAACGAAAATAGGATTCTAGAGTTAGTCGGTCCATGAACAAATACTGACCGACTAGTTTGGCATCTAGTCGGTCGATGAACGTTCTTAGACCGACTAAGAGTAAACAGTAACTGATACAAAAATAAGATGATGAGTTAGTCGGTTAAAGAAGTATTGCCGACCGACTAGTTTGCAACCTAGTCGGTCAACCAACGTTCTTAGACCGACTAACGATAAACAGTAACTCCTGAGAAATTTAGAAAGCTGACTAGTCGGTCCAAGAAGGATTGCCGACCGACTGGATCGTCATCTAGTCGGTCGGTGGCCCTTCGTACACCGGCTAATGAGCACCAGAAGTTCCGATACGGAGCGCGGGGGCCCCGTGATCGATTCCTAAGACTCCTAGGCTTGATCTAACAGTTAGATACGACCGTTATGAAGTCCGTCACGAGTGACATACTTCGAAATCGACAATCCTAAGGAAGAAACGAGAAAATACGACGAATCGATCGGAAATGAAATCTACGGAGACGAAAATCACACAAGAGGAGAAAATCCACCAAAACATATATTATATTATATTATATTCAGATACATGAAAAGCAGTCGTTACAAAACCTGTGCGATCAAATGAAATAAATAATAAGACTTCATTAAACTGCATAATAGATACGTTTTAGCAGATCCCTTTTAGGTTTGACATATGAACATCCGTAGTGACTGATATGCTACAGTGGCATGAGATACCGAGATAAATAGCCTAAGTGCAAGTGGAAGATGTAGGAATATATATGCCCTTGAGGAAATTTATCCTAATATAACATCTTGTTCGTAAATATAAATGGTAATAATTGTCCTAGTTTAAATTCTATGAATTAAATACTTGGCTAATTTCCTTAGACTTAAAGTGAGGTCATTACGTATCTAGATGTAGATCCTGATTGTGGAAAGTGAATGACCGATAAAAACTTAAGTCTTAAAACGTTCATGGTCATAAATGTGTCGAAAAAAGGATATCGGTACATCGGACAGACCATTGTGTCTTTGTCTTACCATGTAGGGTAATGATGATCTCATAGTCATTCGACCTGGCGAAGTCGGAAACAAGGCACATGTGCTCACGAGAGAATGAGTTCACTGAACGACCCAATTATGAGTTATTAAATGGTTAAACTGTAACTAAACTGTCATTAATAACTCTATAGTCATGATATACAAGTTGGTCCTTAAGACCTGAAGTCGTTTGTACAAACCTGTGCGTGAATAGTGTCAATTAGATATATGATCTAGCTCGAGGCCAGGCCTGCTGAAAGGTCTTAGGTTAGGTGATACCTGAAGCATACGAGGCAAGTAAATGACTAAGATGTGATTCGTCTCTTCCGTTAAAGGGAAGTTAGTGTAACAGGCTCAGTACAGTTCTTTGTGCTAAACCTCGGCCGGGATACGTTGTAGGATGTACAACATGTATATAACAAATATCGCTGTATACTGACCGATGCTGACTAGTAGGGTCGACGTTTTACCATACCCTAGGCCATACATGGACATAGTTATGACGAAGGGACTAAAACTGCGGTATTCATCACTGACACAGTTAGAGTGATCCCGACGACACTTTTGTCGATGGGTCAATCATGTAATTATGATGCTGAAACATGAACGACACCTGCTGCTCGTGGTTACTGTCGTCTGGAGGTTTCGATCTCCAACCTGTGGTAAGTGTCAGGCTGTAGGGTTTCACACCGAGTTCGGTTTGCGTCTTAGTAATAAGAAGAATTTAGAAGGAGTGCACTCGAGTGCACGAGAATAATTAAAAGTCACTAAAGAGTTGGTGACATTAAGTCGACCAATATAAAATAGGATTTAATAAGGTCGCATAAGTTTTCGACAATTAAATGAGATTTAATAATGTCGCAAAATGTTTGCGACTTCAGCATTAGTAGAATGCTGAATGGGATTAGTGCATATGATTCAAACAGGTTTAAAATACATTGTAAATAGTTTATGATGGTATTATTAAACAAACAACGCATAGAAAGGGATAGATGGCTCTTTGAGATGGTCCCATTTGAACCATGCTTTCCAACGAATCTGGAATCGGCCCAATCAGAGTTGTAGAACTCAAGTTATGGTTCAAAAGGCCAGAACTGGGCTTTTGCCCAGTTCTGGACAGATCTGACCTAGTTGGACTGGGCTAGCCTGCCCATGCGGGCTGGGCTAGCCCGCCCAACTAGGCAAGGCAGGCCCATGCCCGCTAAAAGGCGGGCTCGCCTGAGCCCGCCTGCTCTGCGGGCGGGCCGGTTTGAGCCCGTCCGCACTGCGGGCGAGTCAGACCCGCCCATACAGAGGCGGGCAAGTCAGACTGCCCAGCACCCAGAATTGACTGGGAGCACCTAAAGGACGTGACCAGCTGGCCAATGGGCCCCACCTACAGGGCCCACAGTCAAGAAACCCTAGGAGGATTGCAACGTCTACGAATTGAACCGATTTGTGACTTTTTGCTCAACTTTGAGCAATTGTTTGAGGGGTCAAACGAAGTCGGAATTCCATGCCGTTTGTTTCTATATGTTCACCGTTCGAAATGATAGGTTGTATCAATTCTGAAGCTCAGGTGTGAGGGAGAATTAATTAGTTGAAATTTAGCCTTTATGAAAGGCAAACTAACTTAATTAATTCCCCTTATTTTAATTTTGTCCCATATCGGATATGATGAGAAGGGGAGGGGCGGTCGCCTATATAAATAGGGGCCAACACTCTCCTTGAAAAATTGCACCAATTCTCTGAAATTGAGAAACTCCAAAAAGTTTTGAGCACGTTCAGTTCGAGACGAAAATTATTCTCTCCTATTTCTTCCATTTCCTTCGCACGCGTTCTAGCAAAACGACGAGAAGGATTTGGATTCAATCCGAAGTCTAAGACGTTGGATCGCACTCAAGTAAAATCTTTTTCGGTAAGTGGTTGGCCCAGAGGCGCGATGTTGGCTTGCTTCGGGTGGATCGGTTTGTGGGCGCAAAGGCGGCTTCGGAGAGCAGAAGGCAGTTCGGTACACCTTGCCAGTACAAGCAAGGTTCCGGGTATATAGTTTAATTAGCTTTCTTTTAATTATGTCACAGTAGTTTAGATCTTTCTTGGGATGGTCACATCCCCCTCAAGTTAGCAGAGATTCTGGCTTAGGGTCTTGTTTCCTTAGGACCTTCGTTAAATAGTTTAACGAATTCTTTTTCTGCTGCCTTTTCTTTTGCTTCTATAGTCCATCTGACATAGGACGGGCACAGAATAGTGCCCTAAGGGTCCATCAAACCCCCCTCAGGTTCCTCTTCATTGCGAAACTATCCAAGCAAGGGGATTCTTCATTGCGCAACCTCCTTCAAGCAAACTTGCGCAAGCTTCAAGCATCCCATCCCCTATGGCTGCAAGTTTCCAAAAGGTCTTCATCTTAAACATTACGCAAGCTTCAAGGTGGTCCTCCTCCATAGCCACAAGCTTGTTGATCAAGAGAGGAGTTTCACACTTGTAGCCATAACTTTAGAGCATCATCCAGAGACGACCGTGACGACTGCATCTTATCAGATCAGATCTGACCAGTGCTGAACGACAGAGACGATGACATCTACACAAACTGAGCTTTTCTGAACTCCATATTTATTTATATTCGTGTATCGGTGTGTTGATCTTTGTAGTTTGCTTATTCATTCTTTTGTGGTCTTGTTTAGTCGGTGCTAGACAAAAGGGTTTTGACTAGTTGGGGCTAGCCAAGAGAGAGCGTTTACTAGATTAATAGTGTTTGGCACTTTGGTAAGTGTGGTACGAACTTGGTGAGCGTAGAGACGGTGCTCATAGCGCTAGAGTTGTACCCTTGACATATTAATACTAGTATCTGCTTTGGGGCTGGAGTAGGTTGTTGGAAGGACCGAACCAATGTAAATCTGCTGTGCACTCTGTGATTGCTTTTACTTGCACTTATTTACTCTGTGTATGATTGATTGCGCTGATAATTGCATGTGATATTGCGAATATTTTTATTAGCCTATTCACCCACCTCTAGGTTTAGATCCAGATCCAACATGGTCTCCCCTGTCGGAGCCCGTTTCGTCAGAGACATTAATCAGGGTCTTGATCGAGGGAGAGCTCTCTGCGGCTGGGGTCGACACCAGGCAGACATTCACCGATCTCAACGTCCCGATCGGCAGCTCGTTCACCTGCATTGCCTTATCTACCAAGCGACGAGGTGACTGACCAGAGGGCCCGCCCCTAGACCTCTGAAAACTATGGCGAATGAGTTGTTACATGTCAAAGGGCTGGTTAAACTCTTGACCCGCCATTCTTGCAAAAAAGAGGAAAATCATGGTGAGCCAAGAGAAAGAACAAAATCTAAAGATCGCTTTTACCGAGAGACCATAGGGTGGTCTTGAGAAGAAGATCGTCCAGTAAGGCCCGAATCGACCTCTCCTCTTCGGGCAAAGCCATTCGAAGATCGGCAACCCTGGAATCAATCTCGGCAAGAGTTAACTCCAAATCACCACTTCATGAACTGCCCCAGCTGGTTAGAATTTTGGCATCCTCAAGGACGGTGATGAAAACGAAGCTAGTCGATCCTACATGGTAACCCCAGCTGGAGGTCATTGCCCCTCCTGGCAGAAATGTCGAGCCAAATCCTCGAAGAAGCGAGCCGCACCCGGTGAAAGTAAAAAAAGAGCGGTAAGGTCAGCACTGCCACATGCAACTGGCAGATCATGACAAAGCCAACCAAAGAGGGGATTGAGTGATGGCTCAGCTGACAGAGGGATATCTACAAGAAAGCCAAAACCTCGAGAAGAAAAGGATGATGGGGAAAGCGGAGCCCAAACCGAAACATCTCAATATACACCCCGATTTCTGAGCTCCCAGGGAAGCAAATCCGTTCATCATAAAAGGGGGCCAGAACCCCATATGGATAAGAGAGATACTGATATTTTCAACCACGGAGTAGGAAATGGAGGAAGCTGCATCTCAAACTGCCGAAAGAACGTAAGACCCCTCTTCTTCGGAGGGGCCCCTTCGTTGGATCAAAGCATCAACTAGCACGCCTTTCCCTTCATAGGAGCTCCTCCGAGCTCGGGAATGGATGAACTCCCAAAGTCACACGAAGATCATCATGTTCGGGAACGCCCTCGATCTTCAACACCCTCTCCATCTATCGGAATAGGAACGCTAACAAAGGAAGAAAATTACCTTGCGAAGTCGAGGAAGGAGAAGCACCGAAGGCAAATTGGGCAAAATATTCTCCAAAGATGGGACGAAACATGCGTGGAATTACGGGACGCGGAGAAGACTCTTCCTAAAGATCCACCATCTTATATGGGAGGCGGCGTCGAATCCAAGCCCTCCGAGAGGGGACACGTGTTAGCATCGCGAGGTGGGCGACTCTCCAAATCCAGTATCCAAGGGGCGGGCGAATTTTCTTGGTGCCATGTGCCATGATGGCTTTCATTAAGTGCGCCGTCTCGATTACCGTGCCAGTCAAATCCTCACGTATCACATCCCCCGACCTGAACTGCCATGGAAGATTGGCTCGGGCGATGGGTGCCATTGATACAACCCCCCGAATGGGCCAGAGAGAAGCGGATTGACCGCTCGGCACAACACCCCCGGGCTCTGGGCCGAGGGCCTCAAGAGCAGATCGAGGCCTCTTGACCCAATACCAGAGCCCCGTGGGCCATATGCTCTTCGCGATTGAGGAAATCCCTCCCTAAACCGAGCCCATATTGATCGCCATTCAATCCATCATCAATGCAGGTGGGGGTGACTTGAGGAGCCATGAACGTCATGAACGCAAGTGCGTATCAAGAGGAGGCGTTGACATGACGCTCTCCTATAAGTAACACAACAGGCGAAAGGCCAAAGGACGATTTATGGTTATCTGACACCCATGTATACATTCTCTTTACACCTGCTCCCACCGTATATTTCTTCCTCCATAGCTTGGTCCGAGAACTCGTGCACGGCATATCAGTGAGCCGGTCTCGATTCCACCGAGCATTCTTTGGTTAAGATCTGACTTAAGCATCGGATGTGACTTGGTCGGAGCCAAGGTCTAACCCCCTTGACAAGTTTCTTGTTTTGCAGATCGAATGAGACATCATCCAGCCGAAGATCAACTTTGGCGCCTTATCGCTAGGCCCCGATCATCATCGCACCAGAGTCTGCTCGGCCGACCGATCCCGGAGGTCACTATCTAGCCGAAGCCCAACTTCGGTGCTCCGTCGCTCAGCTCCAAGCATCCTTGCATCAGAGTTGCTCGGCCGACCAGCCTTGGAGGTCTTCCTCGTCTTCCACGTCAGCGACGACCTTCAGACCTCCATACTACCAATCTGTGTTGAGAAAACACCCCGAAACAACTTTGACTAATTTAAGTCCTTTGATGATCTAATCTTGAATTCAAGCCAATACAAGCATATTCAAGCCTTTATCCAGTCAAGCTCGAGCTCAAGCCGAACCAAACCTACTAGTGCTCATGCTTGTTTATTAATTTTGACGAACACATGTTTCTGTTCAAGCTTGGCCCAATTTATCGTCGAATGAGTCCGAATGTCGCTTTACGGCGCCAATCTCAAACCGAGCCTCGAGCTGTTCGCCTTGACAAGCACCCATAGATAATGGATAAAGGACCAAGAAAAGGTAGAGAAATTACTTCAACAAGCAGAAAGATCCACAAGGGAACATCACTTATTTCATTATTCTCTCGAAGCATTCTACATCAAGCAATATCTTGCTTCTTATCTAGGCCCCCATGTGGCCTTACCCATAGATAATTAGTAGTTGAGTCTTAGTTGGTCCCCAGACAGGTCATTATTCATCAAACACCAGCACATTTGATCCGAAACCGAAAGGAGACTGGCTGTTGCAGTCCAAATTGTCACCGTAGCCCACACCAAGAAGGTCACAGTATCTCTTGTAAAAGCCAATCCTGTCCTCAACCCTAGGGTCCTGACCACGCCCACACTCCAACCCTCCATTGATGATATTGGTGATCACCCCGAACCCTGGAACTCGCCCGGCCGCTACGTCGGCGGGCGACGGGGTCCACGCCCCGGCGATGACGTCATGGCAAGACGGCTTCGGCGGCTGTGGGGTCATCCAGAACCACAATGCAGTCTCGAATGCGACGGTCGGGTCGCTGGCGACCAAGTCCGGGTTGTTCAGCAAGTCCAAACCGAGTGCTTCTCCGGCGGGGCCATAGTTGTAATTGCTATAAGAACGGATTCAGATCATATTGAGCAAAGTTAATTAATGGTAAGCAACTTAATCAATGACAAAATGTTTATAATGAATTGTCTTACTAGGAGATTTGTATTGGCCCCCGACCGTAGTACTTCTTGCCTGGAGCGCAGGGCCACTGGGCGCTGGGGACACAGTAATCGGTGGGAGTATTCTCTTCCAGGAAACAGTAACCCCATGCATACGGTGCATCTGGTGCCGTTGGCCACCCGCCTGCATTCGGGTTTAAGCCCAGAGATGTTAAAATGAAAATAATATCATTTTTAACTTGATCACCAAGTATTAACGCATTAATTGACATGAACTTCATTGGTTACCGGTAGTCTTAAATTACACATAAAGTAAAGATAAGAATAGTTACCGGTAGTCTCATGGGATGTCTGGGCGAGGAAAGCAGCAACCTCCCTCTTCCGAGTATCGACATCGCCATTGGTAGCAAACCCACCGAACGAATTGGCCGCCGCAATGAAAGCATCGTATGTGTAGAATCCACGAGCAGGGCAGGCCGCGTCGTTGCGATGCAACAACATTTGGTTAAACAACGAAGCGCTGATGAGATCTCCAACACCACCGCCGGGGCTTGGCGGGGTCGGCGTGGGAGGGGTCGGTGTGGGCGGCGTGGGTGGGGTCGGCGTGGGCGTCCAGCAGTTGCTCTGGCAGCCTTGGCTTACATCGCAGTACGCTTCCGTTGATCCGCAAAATCCCCACTTGCTGCAGCAGAGCCCGTTAGGGCAAAGCGCGCCGCCGGCCTGGCTGCCGCATTGCTCTCCGTGGGCGCACAAGAGGGAGGCCAGTGCGAAGCCGGCTAACGCCCAAACCTTCATTGCTTCTTGTTTTGTCAAGAACTGGTGAAGAGAAAGGAGAAGGGATGTGAGCGGATTAAGTAGGCATCTGCATCTCCCGAGGATAGAAGCGACAATCGGAAAAAGTCTTTTATTAAATTCATTTACACATAAATATTGTCCAAATAAAAAAATGGTCCCAGCGTGCGTTTATGACCTGTCAACCAACATAAATATTGTCTTCCCATCTTTCGTAATGCCGAGGAAGTTACGAGTTATGATTACCATTTTACTTGCTAGGGTTGGCTAAATACCATGGGTCAATCAATACTTTTAATTTCTACCACACACTTTAAAAAGTTTGCTAGAAAATCACACCCACTAAAAAAAGACCAAAATACCCCCATTACAATTCCAAAAATTAGAGCACCAAGTAAACCCACACATACACCAGCGGACGTTCTCTCTCCTCCTCTTTGCTCCTCTTTCTTCTAGGGATGGCAGTAATGGCCTGGCCCGACTGGCCCGACCCGACCCGACCCGACCCGGTTTTGACCCGTCCCGCAGACGGGTCGGGGCAAGCTTGGGCTTCGTATGCGGCCTGCCCCACCCCGGCCCGTCACGTTAAACTATAGAAGTTCTAAAAACCCTTACTATTTTCATGCGGATCATGCGGCCAATACATAACCCATAACTCATACGTTGTTCCACTGTTCTTCCAATTGAGCCAATTTCCAATTCCAAATTAACAAATATATCACAATTCTCCCAGTTTTGAAATAAAAATTTTTTTTTGGATTCATAGGGATGGTAGTAATGCAGTGTTCTAAAAATCGACCTGGGCGGCCGCCTAGGCGGCGCCTAGGCGCTAGGCGGCGCCTAGGCGCTAGGCGGCCAGTAAACGCCCCGATTATGGCCTGGGCGGTCAATCTAGGCGTTTTTGGGATTAATCGGCCGCCTAAGCGTTCTGGGCGGTGTCTGGGCGCTCTGGGCGGTTCCTAGGCGGTTTCTGGGCGGTTCCTGGGCGGTTCCTAGGCGGTTTCTGGGCGGTTTCTGGGCGTTTTTGGTAAATGGCTTAATTGCACAAGAGTATCTTTTAAATTTTATTTTATTGCACACAAATACTCTAAAGTAGGTAAAGTGGATTTGATTTAGTATGTATTAAATATTTGATGTATTTTAAATAATATATATATATATTTATATATAAACATAAATATATTATATAAAAATAAATAAAAACTGCAAATCCGCCTAGGCCGATTAATCCCCGATTAATCCCCGATTAATGCTCTGGGCGCTAGGCGCTCGCAATCCGAACGCCTAGCGCCTAGCGTTTTTTACAACCTGACCTGACCCGACCGGCCCGACCCGGCCCGACCCGGTTTTGGTAAGAAGTGACCCGACCCGACCCGGCCCGAGACCCGTCCTGCCCCGACCCGTAGACGGGATGGGGCAAGCTTGGGTAGTTAAATACCCGCCCCGCCCCGCAATATTGCCATTCCTACTTTCTCACTACAAAAGAAGAGGTTGTTTACAGCGGTTGTTCCAGCAGCGGTTCATAAAACCGCAAAAAATGATGTCATTTCAGCGGTTTCGAACTGCTAGAGTTGCGCGTTGCAATAAGGGTGTAGTTCTACCGGTTCGAAACTGCTTAAACATTAAAAACCTAGTGGTGGTAAGAAAGATGCGTAAATTTTTTCGTTTGCAGCGTTTCGAACTGCTATAAAAAAACTTTTACTTTATTTTTCCTTTTTATTATTATCTAAATCCTGCTTTCGTTTCTCCTTTTCTTCAAGATCCACTCCTCTTCCCCAAACCCTAACCAGTGCTCTCTCTCTCTCTCTCTCTCTCTCTCTCTCTCTCTCGGAGACCTGCGACATTCGATCTCTGATGGCAGCAACGAATAACGAGATGATGCTCTCGCGGAGACCTGCGACCTCCGATCTCTGATGGCAGCGACGAATAACGAGATGATGGACGACGCCTACTTCATCAGCGGTAATGAGATCCTCACCTGGATCAACACCACCCTCCATCTCAATCTCTCCAAGGTCGAATATGTAAGGATCATTCCACTAGGTTTCATCTGCAAAAGTTTTGATTTTTCATTAATGTGATTTTTGGGGATTTTAGGTGCAGTACACTGGATTATATAACTTACGATCGCCTAATACTACATGGATACCCGCCATGACATCAACATACTCCCTAGAAGGATCGAAGGGTGTTCTGGCCGAAGGATGCGGTAATGGTCGATCCACTGGTGGAGTCCTTTGCGTCAATCATAAGGTCAGCTATTGACAAACCGGATCTGGCCCTCACTGATGTCCACTGCTTTGGATAGTAATGCGGTTTTTATAAATTATATCTCTTGTGTATCATATCATGTTGCAATAGCTTCAAACCATCAAGGCCTACAATATGTTTGCTGATATGTCACAGTAGTTATTATGCCCGTTTCTTTATTTGATGACCCCCACAAAGATTGGAGGAGCTTTGCATGCCACATTATTAATGTTTAATTAAGACATAACCATCAAGGAATAAAAAGCCAATGTATGCAAATGTGGATATCATTGTCAGAAAAATTCTTGCTTGTAGAAAAGTATGTAGATGTAGATATTATAGTCAGAAAATTATTGGAGTATGCTACCCTTTGAGTTCTCTTTGTTCCCTTTGAAAGACAATGTATACATGCATTCACTCCCATATATATGATGGGTACTGAATTTATAATTATATAAAAATATACCTGCAGAATGATCCTTTTCTCTGTTTACTAAAGGTAAAGGCCACGATCTTAGTTAAATTAGCAATTTTTTGTTATTTTGGGTTTTTGTTGATATGATGATGTGCATAAACTTTATTCAGGGGATGGGGCCGGAGTCCTGTCGGCAAACTTGCTCAACTTGCTTTGAGCATCATAATTTAGAAAATAAATGGAGCCTTTAAGCTGAATCTGGGACTATCTTACTGCAATTTGGATTTTTGATTTCAGTAAACTTGAGAAGGGATTGGAGTAAGCTGCAATCATAAATTTGTATTTTTAATCATCTTCCATACATGCAGGACTTTTATTTTTCTTATCATCTGGAAGGTACTAGTGTATATTTTCTAGCATCACAAATTTTCTTTGTTGCCATACCGTTCAAGTAGGGCATCAATGACTTCTTTCTTTTTGGCAATCTTCAAATATATTATTTTTAGATTATTGGGATCTATACGATTTTCTGACACAGGGGCCAATGTTTGCAAAAATTACATTTGAAACTCTCCTCGAGTCTTCTTGTGGGTTAATCACTCTTGAGATATCAGATAACATGGTGGGATGTCCATCAGCATCATCAACAGTTCAAGAGATCTATATCTTGCTTGCTTTTATATTTTCCTAACCCGTGCAATGTAAATTTCAACAATATTTTGGTGCAGATTGCAGGCTGGCTATCCAAAGTTGATAGGAAGCTTAGATGTTTCACCTTATTTTCAGAACCAGACAAGTGTTTGAAGTCGTTAAGTGTTCTCAATTTGAGGTATCATTCGCCTGATTCATTCTGTGGTTGCTGTAATTAATATTATAGTTTTCTTATATGTTGCTGACTCGTTTTCCTTTTTATTTTATTTATTGTTTTGTCAGGGGAAACAATTTTCGCAAGGCTGATGTAGAAGATCTCAGTAGTGCCTTAATCCAGATGCCTAGTTTAAGAAACATTGATATTCGTGATAATACAATAGAGGATGATAGTCTCAGGTCCTTGCAGAACTTAAGTTTGTTATGTGTATTATAATTGGAGCAACAAATATGGGATTGGAGTACGCTCTGATTTTTTATTTCCTCTACCACCACAAATTTTGTTTCAAAATTTAGCTATTATCTTCTATGTGAGGTATGCAATAATACTAGGTTGAATTTAGGAGTTTATATTTATATTGCTTTTGAATCCAATAAACAAGTTAGATTTTGTTATGCAGTATTTATTTATTTGAAGTTTTGAACTATATAAACCATTACCAGCCATATTAGTTAAAACATGGGTCATGTGTTTACTAAGCCAAGCAGTATTAAACAAAATCCCTCACTTTGGCCAATCTTTACACAGCTAGAAGGAAGAAAGAGCGGTGCATGTCTAGATCTCAAGCAAACACCTTTATTTCTCATGCAAGTACATGTACGCATAGATGGAGATTTGAGGGGAGGAGAGAGGTCATGATGTTAGAGCTGAAGCACAAGGCTAAGAGGTGCACGTACACGATGAGTAGCTATAGCCACGGCGGCGGTGGCGGTGTCAGAAGGAAGAGATCTCAGAGACTGCTGCTGATGGTGCTGGCCCTCGGCATGGCCACCGTTAGTGTCAGGCTGCTCCATAAACTGCGCGAGGGCCGTGTTTTTGGCCTCCTCCTGCAGGTGAAGCCTAAATATTGAATCATCAAACTGTCAATTTTATGTTTTGCTGCACATCTTACATAGATTCACTGATGAACTGGCAAGCTTTGTTTTGCTCTCTATTGATATGTCATTATAAATTTTTGAAATTTAAATACCCAAAATATTTCGCTATAAAATCTTAAGGAAATGTCCAATTCATGATCACAAATACCTATCATCTTAAGCAGAAAGAATGAATGCTATTCTAAATTGTATCATAATTAAAAGAAATTCCAGAATAATTTAATATGCAGATCTTGCCATTACTTAATTAACTCAAAGATCACAATGTTTTTCTTCAGTCTTCAGTATAGAGGCTTAATTAGCTAATAGTCTATAGTAGCCCGAAACTGTCAGAATTCAACACATCATTTCATGTGCACTGATAAAAACACCCCACATCAATGCTTGAAATATTCTCAAGCTATCTGTGTCATTATTTGGAAGCTGCTTGATCTAATGAGGTTCTTAAGAAGGATATGTTAATTCAAAATTATTAGTTAGTCTTTGTTATGCAGTTAGTCTTTATATTGCTTAATCAAGATATGTCTGTTTGTTGCTTAATCAGGCTATGTTATTAGATCACTGGAAACTACATTATACCAAACATCTTGGATTCTTGTTATATTTTTTATTTCTTTGGCCAACAATATGATACCATTGAATATTGTTTTAGTAAAGGTGGAAATCATGAATTCAAACAAACACTGTAACAAGACCCTGCCCTTTGTATATGTTTTCTGCTTAATTGGTCATACATTTCCTTGGGTGTTGTATTGAGCTGAGGGATCCAATTCATGGAAGTTTTATACTTGAAGAACGACATTGCCTTTAATTGTGAGCTTGCAATGTGTTCTTTTACTGCAGAGTTTATTGGCAAAAGGTGCATGTACAATCTCTCTGAAAAAGTTGAAGAGTTGGATGAAGCCGGAAAAGGTAAGTGGTCGCTCCGGGACGTACACCCAAAGAACGGTTGTAGTTTTACTGCAAGCGCACGGTATAGCGGCGAGCGGGTATCGAACACAGGGAGGACGAATGACCGTGCTTGCTCCTAATCAACCTGGCTATTTAAGAATAGAGAGAATTGCCTTGGGCGATCCTGTCACAATCGTCAGACAAATGTGCGAAATATCAAATCAAATAAAGAACGTCTAGGGAACGGGGAATCCCCGCTACTCACCGTATTTCATAGATGTGGTTCGTCGGTATCAAAATTGCTAGAATGAGAATTTGGATGAACTAGTTGCAACTAAATGTGGAACCAAGCTCACGCTCTCGCGCTGTTGCCGGACTATAGCTATCCTAGGGTCGGGTCCAATCTCTTGCAAACCCTAGCCTAGGAAAGCTAGCATTAGGATCAACATCATCGTCCAATTGCGCACCGAGCCCAATCTCTTGCAAACTCGGTCCACAATCTAAATTAGGATAGTTCCTACCCGTCCAATCTCTTGCAAACGGGCATCGGCATGGAATTGCAACCGGAGATCCTAGTATCGGTCCAATCTCTTGCAAACCGATACTTCGAAAATCCGACTCCAACCCAATTCGGATTTCTAGGGCTTCCTATCAAATTGGGATCCAATCTCTTGCAAATCCCAATTGATATGAATACCTAGCTATCCGTAGTAATTCGATCCCAATCTAATCTCTAATTATTGATTCTAGCACAATTTCTACCAATTTATCACAAATACGAAATTGGGCTTGTAGGGTTCATCCCCACGCCCCAAGACGTGGAGACTACTCACAAATCATAGCAATAGCACAAAAATAATCAATGAAATAGACAATGGAATTCATCACAACAATGATATAAACAATAAAAATAGAGTTTTTGGGGAAGAGAGATGCAAACCAAAGTAGTTCTTCAATTAATCCAACAAAAATCCAAGTTTTTCTCTTCTCCAATCACAAAATAATAAAGCTAAAAAGTAATCTCAAAAAGCTGCAAAAAATCTAAGAGATGGCTCCTAAAACTAGGGTAAAAACAGAGCTTAAATAGCCCCAAAAATCGTCCAAAAATCCTGACCAAAACGCCCCTGCACAGCCTGTTTTTCGCAAATTTCGCTACAGGCAGCGCATCGCACTCGGCCGAGTGACAAAAGTCGCTCGGCCGAGTGAAAACCCTGTCATTTTCCAGTAAGTCGGGGGCTTCAAGGGTCTTCAGTTCGGAGGCGGCTCGGCCGAGTGAGTTGTCGTCACTCGGCCGATGGCTTCACTGCACTCGGGCGGACGTGGTTTACCACTCGGCCGAGTGGGTCTTCTGAAGCTCAGGTGGCCGAAAACCAGTAACTTCGATCTTTTTGAGGGCCTTCGTCTGGGCGCCACTCGGGCGGACGTGGTATCGTCACTCGGCCGATGTGGTCTCCGTCGCTCGGCCGAGTACACATGGAAAACGTGTCTGAACGGGTCGGCCGAGCAGTGTCTCGCTGGTCGGCCGAGTGGCTCCTCCACTCGGCCGAGTGGGACACAAAAGATGCCCAATCTGATTGTTTTGGCCTCCTCGTCGCTCCTGCGACATGCATTCTTCTTCCGCTCCTCTCCAACAGTAAAATATCCCTCGGGGAGGTCGTCGGTGGCCGTGTAGAGTAAGCGCGTCTCGAGATCACTCCAAATCGCGCCAAATCACCTGAAATGCGACAAAAACAACAAATCGTGAAAAGCATCGCAATATCGTCGATATATCGTGAAAAACATGATTTGGGCGATCTAAATGGCATGCAAATCCACGGGAAAAAGGTGTAAAATATGGAGTGATCAAAATCCCCCAAGCTTGCCTCTTACTCGTCCTCGAGGAAGATAAGTAAAAGGCGAACCCGGTGGATTCGGAAAACGAAAACGGCGAAAAACGAAAAAAATGAAAAACGAAGAAGAATGAAAACCAAATGAAAATAAAGACGAAAGAAAGAAGCGAAGAGGTAGGGTGCTAGATCATTTTCTCAGGACGTGGGTTTCACTTACTCTTATAGCATGCACCGAATGAGAAATACATGTCAAAGAATCTTATTTTGATATCATAGTATAATAGTGCAAATAGAAATAGAACACCCACGAACATTGATATAATCATGAAGAACGGAATGATCTTAAAATTAACATTGCCTGAATCATTTAAAGCGGTATACAAATCACAGATCACATACTTTTCAATTGAACGCTTTCTATCTGGAGTATAAGAGTATCACACTATAGAATAGAGAGAATGGAAAAGTTTGGATTTCATGAAATGAACGCTAGGCTTAGATTTCTGGATTTCGTGAAGCTAGAAACAATCTCACAGAGTATAGAATATTACTTAGCCTAGGTTGTCGTGCGATGTCAAGTAGTCACTCTCTCACACATCAATGGATCCACTCCCCCAAGCTTATCTATAAGCGTGGTGGCACAAAAATATTTACATCCCCATTTTCATATAGCTCCAAAAGCAAAGAAGAGAAAGAAGAAAGAAAGAAAGTGAGATGGGATCTTGTATTGAGGATTTTTCCTCTTTTCTCTTTTTTTTTCTCTTTTTTTTTTCTTTTTTTCTTTTTTTTTTCAATAAGCAATATATACACAATGATCCCAACTTAGAGAGAGATAATGATATACAAGTATGTTTTTCTCTCTTCCATCTATTTATTTATTTATTTTTTTTAGAAGAAGGGATTTGGAGCTAGGAATTAATAGCGGGGGAAATGCCATAAAATAGAATCACTAAGGGGAGATTCACCAATGATTTTTAAAAGTAGAGAATGATGTTCAAGATTTGTGGAGAAAGAAATATATATAACTCTCGGTTCACTCTATAAGACATGCACGACAACTTCAGCAGGGTAATCTAATCTACTCAGTTTCGATCACAAAAAAGCTAACTAATCCAGATATATCATAGCTAACATCATTCAATCATCCCGAAGTGAAGTGTACAATTCATGCATATAGAAGTGATATAGGAAAAGAAATCGGTACTCCAGATATAGGCATTCAATGCGTGAATCTTGGTGTGTTTTCTGTGATAGCATACATATGAATATTCAGGCTCAGTTAATAATAAAACTTCATCCATTTTCATGCGGAGAAAGTGTGGGTTACTATTCTAGATGCAAAGCAAGTCATAGCATATGATATCAGAAATAAAACCTAAGACATGACAAATATAGCATGCATATAGAATAAGCTAACTCCACGTAG
This sequence comes from Scilla litardierei, assembly GCA_030789695.1. Classification (NCBI taxonomy): domain Eukaryota; kingdom Viridiplantae; phylum Streptophyta; class Magnoliopsida; order Asparagales; family Asparagaceae; genus Scilla; species Scilla litardierei. The sequence continues at coordinate 101,362,566 of CM061133.1, forward strand.
ACATCATCACAGAAAATTCATCTCTAGCATGAGATGAAAAAGGAAAGAAATAAAGATAAGACAAATAAAACTATGCAATGCGGCACACAGAGAAATAAGAAAAACGTGATGCATGGCAAAATGAAAGAAAATAAAGAAAAATGAGTGCAAAAGTGAAAAGAAACGGTGTGAAAAACTAAAAATAAAGGTGGCAAATCGAAAAAGAACGTGAGAACTCACTCCCCCAAGCTAAAGTGCACAGTGTCCTCAATGTGCAAAGTGTGGTACACAGAGAGACAAGTAATGAGAGGGGCAAGTGAGGATGCATGCATGATGGAAAGAAAAAAGATAATAAAACGAAAAATAAAGGAACGAAAATATGATGCGGATATGATGCATGCACGGATATGAGTGATACGAGTATAAATGGGTCACCAAAAGCTCTCCCTCTCTCCCAGAAAAGATATATAAAGATACGGCAAATGAGAATCACAAAAAAGTGAGGGGAGGGGGGGTGGTCAAAAAGGCATCAGGACCCAGCAGAAATGGGCAGCACAACGGCAAAAGGAATCGATGGCATCAAGGGTGCCTAGGAAGGTGGTGCTGCGCCGTCTCCGTCCTGAGGCGGAGGAGGAGGAGGTGGTGGTGTAGGCTGCTGAGCTGGGGTGGGCGTGGAAGTGGAAGCAGGTCTAGTGTGTGTGGAAGTGTGAGTGGGAACCTGCTGGGTGGGTGGGGGTACGCGCGGAAGACGCTCTAAGATCTGTGTCAGGCAATAGTGGATCTGAGGGATCAGGGCAGAGCGTCCAGCCATCGTAGAGACGGTGGAGGACAGGGTCCTAAGGTCAGTTCTAAGGCCACTCACCGCCAACTCAAGAGCACGTATGCTCTGCAGTACAGTGTCGGGCGGGGGTGGTGCAGAGGGACGCACCGGTCTAGGCTGCGCAGGGCGGGGCTGGCGTACGCGAGTGGAGTATGTAACGGGCTCAGCAGGGAAGGGGACAAAAGGTGCCGCGCCAGCAAATGTGGGCCTGGCCTCAGTGTGAGGCCGGGGCACCGGCTGGTGAGAAGTAGAGGCAGCGGCAGCAAAGGAAGCGTGCAAAAGAGGCAACGAGGTGGCAAGAGAGGTCAGTGGCCCAGAAGTGTGGACAGACGCCACGACGCTCTCGGAGAATACGGCGGCTGTGGAGACAGAGGAATCTACCGCTGGGGCGGAACTGTGTGGACCAAAAGGTGCAATCCCAGCGGAGATCATGCTAGCCATGGTCTCCACGACCGCGGCAAACGAGGGTGCTCCACTCTCGACAAAGGTCGGCGGGCGCTCGGGGAGTGCGGAGCAAAGAGGCTCCACGGACAGAGGGCCAGAGGTGGCATCGGGAGTGGTGGGGACAGCCTCGGAAGTGGTGACAGTGGTGGAAATGGGCTCAGCAAAAGTACTCTCGACACTGACAGAGGTGGGGACAGAAGTGTCAGGAGCAGTGGAAACGTCAGGAACAGGCTGAGGGGCCACAGGGTCGACGGGGTCGGCAGCAGGCTCGGCAGGGTGTGCAGCAGGGTCTACGGGAGCAGCCTGGGCAGCGTGGGCCTGCTCGGCCTCCTCGGCCTCGAGCACGTACGCAGCGGGGATGATGACATCCATCGCTGGGAGCCAGTCAACGTGGGCCGGTGCAATCTGGGTCCGAGCTGGGCTCGGGAGAATCATGTAGTCGGCACCGAAAGGGCCGTGCAACCAGACCCAATGACGCTCACCATGCGGACGCAGCATCTTCATCCGGGCCATAACGTCTATCGACAAGGAAGTGGGGCCCGGAACGCGTCGCAGGTCGTCAGGTAGGTCCTCGCCGGTCATCATGGTAAGCAGGGTGATCAGACCGCCGCAGCATATCGGTGAGCGAGCGCCCACCGACACAATGATACGGTCTAAAAACCAAGCCGCAATGTCGATCACGACGGCGGGGACAAGCTCATCTCCATCCCTAGATAGAGCTCTGGGACGTGTCATCGCGTAGAGCATGTAAAGCTCTGGCGTAGACATCGTGCCCGGCTCATATCTGGCCAAAAAGGTGGTCACCATAAGGCGCTGGGCAATACGTAGGCAGGGGTGGACAATGGCCGAGGCCTTGGCCCTACTAGGGTCAAAGGCGGCGTGGTGGCCTGTGATACGTGCCCAGAAAGCACCGGCGTCGAAAGAAGGTGGGGGGATGTGGGTAGGGCCGTAACCGCGATCGGCTCCGGGGACTGCGGGCCATGAGAAGAACGCTCTCATCATATCGAGAGTGACCTGGCACTCTCGATCCATGAACCTAAATGAGCATCCCTCATCGGTCCGGGCGATCAAACTCAAAACCTCAAGTGTCGGGCGGGTAAAAGTATCCGCCGACACCTGGAAAAAATCTCGCCAGCCCACGTTGTCGTACAACGTGAGCATCCCCTCAAGTACCCCCAGGCGTCCTAGGTCAGCGAGGTGTGCAAACCTGGAGGGTACGATCGAGCGCTGGGAGATACGCTCGAAGACGGCGCGGTGTGCGTCGTCTCGGAACGTAATCCCGAGCGGCCCGACCAGTGGAGCCGGTGGTGGTGGCTGTGGATCGGCAGGGAGAGGCTGTGCGGGCTGTGGGTGCACTGCAGGCTGTGCGGGGTGTGCGGGGCCTGCAGGCTGTGCTGGGTGTGCGGGGTGTGTGGGGGACGGTGGAGGAGAGTCCTCCAACTCGTGGGAGGGGCCGGCATCATCCGACCGCTTCCGCTTGGCGGAAGCTCTCTTCGACCGCGGCCGTGTCCGGGGCGGCATATCGGCCCCGAGCGCACGCCGAAAAGTGAAAAGTGCGGCGTGTGCACAAAGAGTGGAAAGAGTTTACCCAAACACGCCGCGAGTGCTAAGCAGTGGAAGCGTGCGAAGTCCGCGCCTCCACGAAGTCCTGAGCAGCCCGTAGAAGCTCCCCTGAGCTCCCCTAAGCTCCAAAAAGCAACCTGCGCATGGAAAAGCGATATCAGCGAGTAATAATCAAAATGTATGGAGCAATAGGGGTATAACAGATAGATACGGGAATCGATTCGGGTTAGGGGTTTGATTAATACACGGATCCTCAAAAACTACGCAAAAAGAGGAGAAAATGGTGAAAACGAGCGAACCGGAGGTGATCGGAGACAAGGCCGCCGGTGGCGACTCGGGCGAGGCGTCGGCGGGCTCGGCCGGCGGTGGCGGGCCGAGCGGTGGTGGGGCAGCGGCGGTCGGGCGAGTGAGGGTCGAGCGAGGGGGAATCGGGCGTGGGAGCTGAAGGGGCGCGGGCGAGAATTGGGGATTTTCGTTTTCGAATTCCGCGCCCCCCTTCAGCTTATATATAGAAAAGTTACGACTCGGCCGAGTGACGTGATCACTCGGCCGAGCGAGGCAAATAAAAATTTCTCCCCGATATCGCTTCGGCCGAGTGGCTTTGCCAGCCTCGGCCGAGTGGAGTAAGTCCATTCGGCCGAGTGACTCAAGCTACTCGGCATGACTCGCCCTAGGAGGGTGTCCGTTTTACTCGGCCGAGTGAGAATGTAGACTCGGCCGAGTAGCAGTTCTAATGAAATGAGGAAAATAGACAGAGAGTTGGGTACATCAGACTTCCCTCGTTCGTGAGCGGCTCGGCCGGACGAACTTCTGGACTCGGCCGAGTGAGCCTTGTATTCTGCTGTTTGTCTTCGTTTAGGCTCTAAACTCCGTCTTTCTTCCTCCAGTCGATTTCATGCTCCTCCTAAGCGTCGAACGCCTTCTTGGGGCGCTCCTCATCGTCTCGTTCATCCTCCTCATGATGGATCTACCTATCTCCTCTCCTGTCAAGAAAAATAGGACCCGTTATCACAAAATTTTTGGTCGGATGACTCAATACACTAAAAATCTCTAAAACGAAAATAAAGAAAAGGTAAAAATAAAGTAAAAACCGTCGGGTTGCCTCCCGACAAGCGCTCGTTTTAGGTCGTGAGCTCGACCCCCTATAATTTTCAATCAATGCGGGATGTTTGGTGCATATGAGATGCACCCGTCAAACTTGCCGGGGAGCGCGCTTGGATTTGGACGTGGCGGCGTAGCGTGCTCCCTCGGAGGTCTCTTGTCTCGAATAGTGTTGGGGGGAGGCTCCCCCAAGCTAGCATTTGCCCCGGTCAACGGCTTAACCGGCGATGCCGATTTCCGTACCGGCGGAGCTTTCTTTGGAGACTTTAATTTCGAGAGCTTGCAGAGCTCTCGAATCCTTGCGACATCAGTGTCGCCTTCATCAACTTCAGCGGAGAGGTCGGGGGAATCATCGTTATTGTCTTCATGGCCTAAATCCGGGCCTTCTTCAAATTCTTCATCAAAAAGGGCGCCAATTGAGTGAGGAATCGTCTCCTCTATCACCTCATCGAGGAGGTCCATGTAATCAAGCTCCTCGTGGTAAGGCATGTGCTTCATTGCCTTAGGAATGTGGAGCTCCACCTCGATGTTTCCGACGTTTAAGGTTAAGGTACCTTCGCGCACGTAGACGATGACTCCGGCGGTGGCGAGGAATGGGCGTCCAAGTATCAATGAGGTGTCTCCCTCTTCCTTAACGTCCATGATGACGAAGTCACATGGCAAGCATATTCCACCCGGGACTTGAAGTGGGATGTCTTCGGCAATCCCCACCGGCCTTGTTATCCGGCCATCGGCTAATTGAATGCGCATGTCGGTGGGTTTCAACTTTGTCCCGGTGTTAAGCTTTAAGAACATGAAGAGGGGCATGAGACTCACACTAGCCCCAAGATCGACCAACGCCTTTTGGAGAGGCACGCCGCCCAAAGTGCAAGGAATCCGAAAACTCCCCGGATCTTTAAATTTTGCCGGCTCCTTTTCTCTCTTGGTGAACCAAGAGCCCTCCTCGGCTAGCATGATCTTCTCCTTCCTCTTTCTCCCCGAAATCAAGTCCTTCAAGAATTTGGCATATGTGGGGATCTCGATGATGGCGTCAAGGAAGGGAATATTTAGGCTAACTCCTCTTAGATACTCGAGGAATTTCGCTAGCCTTTTCTCCATTTTCGCTTTCGCTAGTCTTTGGGGGAATGGGACCGGTGGCATGAAGCGCCTCTCCTCAATTAATAGCTCCGCCCTAGATTTCTCCTCGTCTCGTGGCTCCTTCTCCTTTTCAATCTCAACTACCGGCTCAACCGGCTCCAAGCTTTCCTCCACGGCCTCCTCGGTAGGAATCATAGTGGGGGTGGTGTCCTTCCCGCCTCTAGTAGTAACGGCAACTACGACATTGATGTGGCCCGTGTTGCCCCGTGGGTTTTGCTCCGGTTGCGCCGGTAATCTTTGAGTGTTCCGATTGAGCAACGCCAATTGCTCTGATATTTGAGCCACTACGGTATTAAGAGACTCTTGCCCTGCCTTCAAAGTAGCATTCACCTTATTTTGCTCGACCATGAATGCCTCCACTCTAGTTTCGAAGTCGGATCGTTGTGGAGTTTGTGGAGGGTTTTGATTTTGATTCCTCCACCCTTGGTTGAATCCGGGAGGCCTATATGGTGGAACTTGTTGCTTTTGTTGGAAGTTTTGTTGTGGAGGCCCCCTCGGCGGATAGTATTGTTGTTGGGGTGGTGGTGGTCGAGCTTGATTAGGCGGTTGTTGTGGCGGGTTCAAAGCTCCTTCATTGTTGGCGTAGGAGAATCCCGGATGATTTCTTGCGGCCGGATTGGACCAATACCCTTGGTTCCCCGCAACATATTGTACTTGCTCCAAGGATCCTTCTCCTTGCTCTCCTCCCGAGTACATGACTTGAGATTGGTCTTGCCAATCACACATTTGGTTGGTCGGTGCGGAGGTGGATGGGCTTCCTTGGGGCTCCGTGATAAATTTCTCCAATCTCTCCACCACCTTGTGGAGAGAATCGAATTTGCTCGTGAGCTCCGCTACGGCCTTCGCCTCGTAGATGCTAGTTGGCTTTAAGGAGGATGTGGAGTGTCCTCGCTCATCGCCCCATTGTTGGTTATTTGAGGCCATCTCCTCAATTAGGGCCGTAGCTTCCTCGGGAGTCTTTGACAAGATTGCACCATTCGCCGCGGCATCAATAATTTGCTTGGTCCCCGGTTGGAGACCGTTGTAGAAGCTATGAACTAGCTCCCAATCCTCTATACTGTGGTGCGGGCATTGGTGCTGCAAATCCTTAAATCGCTCCCAAGCTTCATAGAGCGTCTCATGTGGTCCTTGCTTGAAGGACATGAGAGCGCTCCGGATCTTCACCGTCTTGGATGGTGGATAGAATTTGTCAATGAATGCATCCGCCAACCCGTCCCAAGAGGTGAAAACTCCGTCAGCTTGCGTCCTCAGCCAATAGAGTGCTTTGTCCTTTAGCGTGAAGGGGAAGAGGCGCAGTCTGATGGCATCGATGGGGACCCCCGGCATTTGGAAAGTGGCGCACTTCGACAAGAATGATTGGATGTGGTAGTGGGGGTTCTCATGAGCGTTCCCATGAAATGGGTCTTGTTGCATCAAAACCACCAATCCCGTCTTTAGCTCGAAGTTCTTGTCGGCCGCCAACTCTGGCACGGCAATGGATGACGTAGTAGAAGAGGTCTTAGGCCGAAGCCTATCGCGAATAGAAATTATTCTCTCCATCCTCGCCGCCAATTCTTCGGGAGTTTCCGGGTTGGTTATAAACCGCCCTTCCGGATATTGTCTCCTTTCCGCTCTAAGTCTCCGCGCGGTACGTTCGATCTCGGGATCGAATAATAAGGCTTCGGGGTCCGCCGTAGATCTCGTGTACATGCACAGGGAAAACAGAGTTTCAAAGAGATGATTAGTACCGTGGAAGGGTTAGGTAAGAATAGTAGGGGAAATAATAATGGTAATAAAAAAAATAAAAATAAAAGAAAGAAATAGCTAGGGTGAAAAAGAATCAAACGCAATCGCCTCCCCGGCAACGGCGCCAAAAACTTGGTCGCTCCGGGACGTACACCCAAAGAACGGTTGTAGTTTTACCGCAAGCGCACGGTATAGCGGCGAGCGGGTATCGAACACAGGGAGGACGAATGACCGTGCTTGCTCCTAATCAACCTGGCTATTTAAGAATAGAGAGAATTGCCTTGGGCGATCCTGTCACAATCGTCAGACAAATGTGCGAAATATCAAATCAAATAAAGAACGTCTAGGGAACGGGGAATCCCCGCTACTCACCGTATTTCATAGATGTGGTTCGTCGGTATCAAAATTGCTAGAATGAGAATTTGGATGAACTAGTTGCAACTAAATGTGGAACCAAGCTCACGCTCTCGCGCTGTTGCCGGTCTATAGCTATCCTAGGGTCGGGTCCAATCTCTTGCAAACCCTAGCCTAGGAAAGCTAGCATTAGGATCAACATCATCGTCCAATTGTGCACCGAGCCCAATCTCTTGCAAACTCGGTCCACAATCTAAATTAGGATAGTTCCTACCCGTCCAATCTCTTACAAACGGGCATCGGCACGGAATTGCAACCGGAGATCCTAGTATCGGTCCAATCTCTTGCAAACCGATACTTCGAAAATCCGACTCCAACCCAATTCGGATTTCTAGGGCTTCCTATCAAATTGGGATCCAATCTCTTGCAAATCCCAATTGATATGAATACCTAGCTATCCGTAGTAATTCGATCCCAATCTAATCTCTAATTATTGATTCTAGCACAATTTCTACCAATTTATCACAAATACGAAATTGGGCTTGTAGGGTTCATCCCCACGCCCCAAGACGTGGAGACTACTCACAAATCATAGCAATAGCACAAAAATAATCAATGAAATAGACAATGGAATTCATCACAACAATGATATAAACAATAAAAATAGAGTTTTTGGGGAAGAGAGATGCAAACCAAAGTAGTTCTTCAATTAATCCAACAAAAATCCAAGTTTTTCTCTTCTCCAATCACAAAATAATAAAGCTAAAAAGTAATCTCAAAAAGCTGCAAAAAATCTAAGAGATGGCTCCTAAAACTAGGGTAAAAACAGAGCTTAAATAGCCCCAAAAATCGTCCAAAAATCCTGACCAAAACGCCCATGCACAGCCTGTTTTCCGCAAATTTCGCTATAGGCAGCGCATCGCACTCGGCCGAGTGACAAAAGTCGCTCGGCCGAGTGAAAACCCTGTCATTTTCCAGTAAGTCGGGGGCTTCAAGGGTCTTCAGTTCGGAGGCGGCTCGGCCGAGTGAGTTGTCGTCACTCGGCCGATGGCTTCACTGCACTCGGGCGGACGTGGTTTACCACTCGGCCGAGTGGGTCTTCTGAAGCTCAGGTGGCCGAAAAACAGTAACTTCGATCTTTTTGAGGGCCTTCGTCTGGGCGCCACTCGGGCGGACGTGGTATCGTCACTCGGCCGATGTGGTCTCCGTCGCTCGGCCGAGTACACATGGAAAACGTGTCTGAACGGGTCGGCCGAGCAGTGTCTCGCTGGTCGGCCGAGTGGCTCCTCCACTCGGCCGAGTGGGACACAAAAGATGCCCAATCTGATTGTTTTGGCCTCCTCGTCGCTCCTGCGACATGCATTCTTCTTCCGCTCCTCTCCAACAGTAAAATATCCCTCGGGGAGGTCGTCGGTGGCCGTGTAGAGTAAGCGCGTCTCGAGATCACTCCAAATCGCGCCAAATCACCTGAAATGCGACAAAAACAACAAATCGTGAAAAGCATCGCAATATCGTCGATATATCGTGAAAAACATGATTTGGGCGATCTAAATGGCATGCAAATCCACGGGAAAAAGGTGTAAAATATGGAGTGATCAGTAAGGCCACTCCATTTTTCCCCCATAAAGGAGACTTTGAGAAAACATTGTTCTGAAAACTTTGAGAAAATGTTGAAAAAAATTGGTTTGTTGCTTCCAATTTCCTTCATTTGTCGTTAAAATATAGGATCATTTAGTCTGAAATATTCTGTTGTGGTCAACAGTTCATTGAGCTTATTGTTTTATCTCTACTCTGCTGCCAATTCCAGGTTGTTGGATCTGAAACAAGGCCAAAACAAAGAAGGCAACCCAATTATGTATCTGGTTTTCGAGTACATGGACACTGATACCAAGAAGTACATCAAAAGCTTTCGTGCGAACCACGCTTTGATCCCATCTAAGATTGTTAAGGTTTATCTAGGAATCGCTTGTGACATTCATTGAAAATGAGATTGATCATGCATATTTTCTATTGGATTAGTCAATGATTTGGCGAGTGGCCTTGTGTAGACTTTGATGTACCAACTTACAGACCATTGGGTGTTATCACCCCTGCTGTGAAAAAAAAATTGAATCGTTTTTAAAGTAGTTTAGTGTTTTTATTCAGACATAGATGTTAAAATCTTTGATGTGGTGAATATATACTCTCTTTTTTTAAGTTAATGTAACACTTGTGGTTGGTAGGTGATAAATTTGGATTGGTTCAAGGCATTGTGCAAGTCTGCGGTCCTTTTTTAGCTGTTGTTTGGCTAATGTGCACGGTACTTATTCAGCTTTTATTTTTTTAAAAAATAATTTGCGTTTTTAGCGGTTCTAAACCGCCCAAAACACAGTTTTATTTATTTATTAATTTGCAATAAAAAACCTGTTAGAAATTTAACTACCGGAGGTTCGAAACCGCTAAAATTGCAAATTTCTGGCGGTTCGTTTGTACGGTATTAATTTAATATTTTGTAATTAATAACCAGCCGGAAATGTAGATCGTGGCAGTTCAAAACCGCCACAAAATTGCGTTTCAGGCGGTTTGGTAGTGGCAGTTTGTAACCGCCAGTAACCATGTTTCTCACGGCCATTTCAGTGGCGGTTCCCAGAACCGCTTGAAACAGTAATAGTAGCGGTTACGACCCGCTAGTAACGGATTTTGGAACCGCTTCTACTATTCACCCTTCTTGTAGTGTCTTCTCTCAAGAGCTCCTCTCCTCTCCTCCTATCCTCTCTTTTCCGGCAAGAAAAAATCGCCGCCAGTCTCATACTGGAAAAACGCGCGGCCACCTCTCCTCTTCGCTTCTCCTCCTAAAAAAACGAGACCGCCACCTCGTTGGCAGATTCGTCGCCATTCTCGTCCTGGAAAAACGAGGCCGGCATTTTCGAAGGAAGCTAATGGATTCGAAGAAGAAGCCCACGCCACCACTCCATTTTTAGGGTTTCAACAAGAATCAACCATATTCTGAGGTCAAAATCCAACTTCGAGCTAATGGATTCAAATAAAGGTGAATTTTTGGCTTTGTACTATGAATTTTTTGTTAGATCTGACATGCATCTTGGCTGATTAGTGTTTTCTAATCTGGGTAATATGTTGTTTGTATGAAACATATGTAAACATCTGTATACGTTGTTATGCATGCATATACGTTAGAATACATGATTAATATTCCTGCAGGTTTACTAGGTCCAATTAATTATGGGGGACAGTGGAAAAAAGGTAGTGATGGTTGTTGGACCTATGATGCATTGTTTACAAGGTATGTAAGAGTTAGAGGGTCGACAACATACCCAGAACTAATTGATAAGATCTGTACTGAAACTGGGATTAGTAAGGATGATAACATAATTGACGTGAAGGCATGGATTAGTTACCCGTCGAATACTGTGATGCCGCCCTTTATAATGTTGATGAATTCAGATATTTCAACTTTCATTGAGCTCAATGCCAAGAGAGATTACAACGTTCCTTTATGTATCAGTACATCGCCAAAACCAAAGGTAGTGATAGCCCCTAGTCTGCCAGTTGTGGTAGAAAAAATAAAGGTGGAGGCCATCGTGGACCATCAAGTAAGCAAGAGCGTGAACAAGCCCGAAACATGCCTATTTGGTATCCAAGACAACAATGATGGTTGTTCTCCTATCGGTCTGGAGGACATTAAACTGACCAATCCAATAGATAATTTTGGTGGTAATGATGATGCTTATTTGATGCACGAAGATGAAGTCGAAGAAGAAGATAGTTGTAATGACGAATTTGACAACGATGACCCCTTCAATGATGTTTGTGATGATGATTTGTATGAACGACAGGATCCATTTGCTTGTGTATTTGATGGTTTGTTTGATCCATATTTTGTTGTATTTGTGGAATCACATCTGGCCGTACATCCAGAAGAGGGTGCTCATCCAACAGAAAATGTAGACAATTATGATGCTGGCCATTCAAAGAAGCCTGTGGATTCACGTCCTCTCCCCATAGTCCCAACTGATCCTGTTTTTATAGGTATGCTCTCATATACATCTCTATACTCCAATATACACTATATAGTATAATGCACATTGACGTATAATAGCGCATATTGGCTAATACTATGTTATATTGGTGTATACTGTAGTAAAGTATATAATTGTGCAGCCAATCACAATCCTACCATCAACTGTGGTTATGATGGTCCTTCTGAAGCACATTCGACCAATGTGAACGTTCATGTGTTGAAGGATTTCAGTGTTGGTGAACTTGTAAGAAGCAAGGTTGAACTATTGCTCCGATTGCGTATTATAACCGTAAAGGCGAATCGCGAGTTTTGCATTACACATTCTGACCTCATGAGGCTTATTGCTACCTGTGTTGAGAAGTCTTGCACGTGGAGGCTTAGGGGGTCATTGTCAAAGAATCATGGCTCATGGATCATTCGGTCGTACATGAAGGGGCACAGTTGTTCCATTGATGCAAGGTTTAAGCGTTATCGTGGAAGTGCAACAAGCGAATTTATTGCGCAAATGGTTAAAGATGATAATAATGATCCGTGTGATATCGTGAAAATGCTAGAAAAGGTGTATGGTATAAAAATAACTTACTGGAAATCTTGGAAAGCCAAGGAGATTGCTACACAATTGGTACGTAGCAGTCCGGAAGCATCTTTTATGGGACTCCCATCTTACTTGTGGTTGTTGGAGCACGCAAATCCCGGTACGTATTCGGCATATCAGTTAGACGTGAACAATTGTTTTGTGCAATGTTTCTTGGCATTTGGACCCTCGATTGTGGGTTTTGTATCTTGCATCCGACCGGTTATAGCGGTAGATGCATGCTTCTTGAAGGGACGTCACAGAGGCAAGTTGTTCATTGCTACTTGTATGGACGGAAAAAACCAAATTTATCCATTAGCATTTGGCGTCGCAGCAACCGAAAACGATGCATCGTGGTCATGGTTCTTTCAGCAACTTCACCATGTTGTTGGGGCCCGAGAAGATTTAGTTTTTATTTCTGACCGTCATCCTTCAATTGAGAAATGTTGCATGGAGCAATTTCCTGAAGCAGTGTATGGAATTTGCATGTTCCATCTGGGGTTGAACATGAATGCAAAGTACAAGGTGAAGGCGAAGGAATTCTTGTACAGTGTGGCTAAGGCTTATACAACGATAGATTTCGAAGAGAAATTGCAGCATGTGCGGTCAACAAAGAGGCAAGTATATGACTATCTTATGGATGCCGATCCAAAGAAAAAGGCTCGTTGTTTTTTCCCTGCCAGGCGATATAGTATCATGACGACCAATATTGCCGAGTCAATGAATGCTCTCTTGAAGGTGGCTCACGAATTTCCTATTATCGCTTTGCTGGAAACTATTAGAACCAAGCTACAGGCTTGGTTCCATGATCAGCTAAGACTCGCCAACAAATGCACTAGCATACTCACTCCTTGTGCTGAGAGAAAGATGGGGAAGCGAGATGATAAGTCATGCCACTTCATGGTACATCCAATTGATGAATTCAGGTTTTACATTCTTGATGGTCAACGTGATGCAACGGTTGATATAAATTTGCGCACATGCACGTGCAATAAATTCCAGCTAAACCAATTGCCTTGCACACATGCAATCAGGGCTTCCAGGACGCGTAATATATCTTCTTATACCATTTGTTCAAGGTAAAATTCGTTATACTTTTGTATACGTTTGTATACTTTCCATATATCAGTGTTTAACAACGTATAATAGTGTTTACTGGCGTTGAGTAGTGCATACTGGTATATATTAATGTTTACTGGCGTGTTACATAATATTTGTAATCTTATGCAGGTTTTACACAATTGAATGGTTAAGGCTGTCATATGCCCTACCAATGAATCCAGTTCCGCATCGAAGTGAGTGGTATCGAGTTGTACCACAAAGTGTCTAAGATGTGGTTGTATGCCCGCCAATTGTTTCGAACAAAAAAGGAAGGAGAAATAAGAAACATATGCCATCGCAAGGAGAGGAGACACCAGGAAAGAGGTGTGGACGATGCAGGGAGCCAGGTCATAATAGTCAAACATGTAAGGGGAAGGAGTATGTACCATCTCAAGCAATATGATTGTGTAATTTGTAACAATTTTACTTTGCAACTGATATTCCGATTGTAACAATTTGTAACAATGTAAGGGGAGGAAGTATGTACCATCTCAAACACCTAAAGAGCTCTTGTTCCCCAAACAGCCAACAAGTACATTCGTTCATATTTAAAAAGTAATGTTTTTTCTATTCATGGTAAATCTATTGATGAAAATTTAAACTAATCATTTGTAGCATGAATAAAGTCAGATTGCAGCTTAAACATGTCTATTTAAACTTATCACTTGTACCCATACTTGACAGACCTACTATAAAGACATCCCAAACATATCCATTTTGATGATTGGAACATGTCTGGATACTCCGAAAACTTACATGTTCAGCAACTGGAGATGTGCATCGATATGCTATAAAATACGTTGGAATACGTTAGTAAACACTGGTTTACTTGACAAAAAGAAGCGTAAAGTAGTGCATATCAGCGCAAAAAGGTGTATATCAGTTAATGTGAAGGAATATTAGTACATACATCTGATCACTCCTTATTTTACACCTTTTTCCCGCATGTTTGCATGCCATTTAGACCACCCAAATCATGTTTTTCACGATATATCGACAATATTGCGATGCTTTTCACGATTTGTTGTTTTTGTCGCATTTCAGGTGATTTGGCGCGATTTGGAGTGATCTCGAGATGCGTTTACTCTAGACGGTCACCAACGACCTCCCCGAGGGGTATTTTGCTGTTGGAGAGGAGCGGAAGAAGAACGGACGTCGCAGCAGCGACGAGGAGGCCAAAACAAGCAGATTGGGCATTTTTTGTGTCCCACTCGGCCGAGTGGAGGAGACACTCGGCCGACCAGCAAGACACTGCTCGGCCGACCAGATCAGACACAATTTACCTGTGCACTCGGCCGAGCACCGAAGACCACATCGGCCGAGTGACGACATCACGTCCGCCCGAGTGGCGCCCAGACGAAGCCCTTCCAAAACATCCAAGTTACTGTTTTTCGGCTGCCTGAACTTCAGAAGACCCACTCGGCCGAGTGGTTAATCCCGTCCGCCTGAGTACTATGAAGCCATCGGCCGAGTGACGACAACTCACTCGGCCGAGCCGCCCCCGAAGTAGAGACCCCTGAAAGCCCCGACTTACTGGAAAATTACAGGGTTTTCACTCGGCCGAGTGACTTTTGTCACTCGGCCGAGTGCGATGCGCTGCCTGTAGCGAAAACTGCGGAAAACAGGCTGTGCAGGGGTATTTTGGTCACAGTTTTTGGACGATTTTGAGGGCTATTTAAACCCTGTTTTTACCCTAGTTTGAGAGCCTCTCTCTCTTTGATTTTTTGCAGCTTTTTAGATTAGTTTTTTAGCTTTATTCTTGTGATTGGAGAGGAGACAAAGATTGGAATTTTGTTGGATTAATTGAAGAACTCCATTGGTTTGCATCTCTTTTCCTTAAAAATTCTATTTTTATTGCTTATCTCAATATTGTGATGAATTTCATTGCTTATTTCAACGATTATTATTGTGATCTTGCTATGATTTGTGAGTAGTCTTCACGTCTTGGGGCGTGGGGATGAACCCTACAAGCCCATTTTCATATTTGTGATAAATTGGTAGAAATTGTGCTAGAATTGTTATTAGGGATTAGATTGGGATCAATTTACTAAGGATGGCTAGGTATTCATATCAATTGGGATTTGCAAGAGATTGGATCCCAATTTGATAGGAAACCCTAGAAATCCGAATTGGGTTAGAGTCGGATTTTCGAAGTATCGGTTTGCAAGAGATTAGACCGATACTAGGATTTCCGGTTGCAATTCCATGCCGATACTCGTTTGCAAGAGATTGGACGGGTATGAACTATCCCAATCTAGGTCGTGGACCGAGTTTGCAAGAGATTGGGCTCGGTGCGCGATTGGACGATGATGTTGATCCTAATGCTAGCTTTCCTAGGCTAGGGTTTGCAAGAGATTGGACCCAAACCTAGGATAGCTATAGACCGGCAACAGCGCGAGAGCGTGAGCTTGGTTCGACATTCAGTTGCAACTAGTTCATCCAAATTCTCATTCAAGCAATTTTGATACCGATAAACCGCATTTATGAAATACGGTGAGTAGCGGGGATTCCCCATTCCCTAGACGTTCTTTATTTGATTTGATATTTCCGCATTTTTGTCTGACGATTGTGACAGGATCGCCAAAGGCAAATTTCTCTCTTAAATAGCCAGGTTGATTGGAACAAGCACGGTCATTCGTCCTCCCTGTGTTCGATATCCCGCTCGTTGCTACACCGTGCACTTGCGGTAAAACTACAACCGTTCTTTTGGGTCACATCCCGGAGCGATCAAGTTCTTGGCGCCGTTGCCGGGGAGGGCGATTGCGTTTGATTCTTTCTCACCCTAGCTATTTCTTTTTTTTATATCATTATTTTTATTTCTTATTTCTTACCTAACCTTCCACGATACTAATCATTTCTTTGAAACTCTGTTTCCCCTGTTCATGTACACGAGATCTACGGCGGACCCTGCGGCTATCTTATTTGATCCCGAGATCGAACGTACCGCGCAGAGACTTAGAGCGGAAAGGAGACAAAATCCGGAAGGGCGGTTTATGACCAACCCGGAAACTCCTGAACAATTGGCGGCAAGGATGGCGAGGCTAATTTCTATTCGCGATAGGCTTCGGCCTAAGACTTCTTCTACTACCTCATCCATTGCCGTGCCGGAGTTGGCGGCTGACAAGAACTTCGAGCTAAAGACTGGATTGGTGGTTTTGATGCAACAAGACCCATTTCATGGGAACGCCCATGAGAACCCCCACTACCACATCCAATTATTCTTGTCGAAGTGCACCACATTTCAGATGCCGGGGGTCTCCATCGATGCCATCAGACTGCGTCTCTTCCCTTTCACGCTAAAGGACAAGGCACTATACTGGTTGAGGACGCAAGCTGAGGGTGTCTTCACCACTTGGGACGAGTTGGCGAGTGCATTCATTGACAAGTTCTATCCGCCATCCAAGACGGTGAAGATCCGGAGCGCTCTCATGTCCTTCAAGCAAGGACCACAGGAGACGCTCTATGAAGCTTGGGAGCGTTTTAAGGATTTGCAGCATCAATGCCCGCATCATAGCATTGAAGACTGGGAGTTAGTTCATAGCTTCTACAATGGTCTCCAACCGGGGACCAAACAAATTATTGATGCCGCGGCGAATGGTGCTATCTTGTCAAAGACTCCCGAGGAAGCTACGGCCCTAATTGAGGAGATGGCATCAAATAATCAACAATGGGGCGATGAGCGAGGACACTCCACGTCATCCTTAAAGCCAACTAGCATCTACGAGGCGAAGGCCGTAGCGGAGCTTACGAGCAAGTTTGATTCTCTCCACAAGGTAGTGGAGAGATTGGAGAAGTTTATCACGGAGCCCCAAGGAGCCCCTTCTACCTCCGCTCAAACGAACCAAATGTGTGATTGGCAAGACCAATCTCAAGCCATGTACGTGGGAGGAGAGCAAGGAGAAGGATCCTTGGAGCAAGTACAATATGTCGCGGGGAACCAAGGATATTGGGCCAATCCGGCCGTAAGAAATCATCCCGGATTCTCTTACGCCAACAATGAAGGAGCTTTGAACCCGCCACAACCACCACCTCAACAAGCCCGACCACCACCACCCCAACAACAAAACTATCCACCGAGGGGGCCTACTCAACAAAACTTTCAACCGAAGCAACAAGTTCCACCATATAGGCCGCCCGGATACAATCAAGGGTGGAGGAATCAAAATCAAAACCCTCCACAAGCTCAACAACGATCCGACTTTGAATCTAGAGTGGAGGCGTTCATGGTCGAGCAAAATAAGGTAAATGCTACCTTGAAGGCGGGGCAAGACTCCCTTAATACCGTTGTGGCTCAAATATCGGAGCAATTGGCGTTGCTCAATCGGAACACTCAACGATTGCCGGCGCAACCCGAGCAAAACCCACGGGGCAACACCGGTCACATCAATGCCGTAGTTGCCGTTACTACTAGAGGCGGGAAGGACACCACCCCCGCCATGATTCCTACCGAGGAGCCCGTGGAGGAAAGCTTGGAGCCAATTGAGCCGATAGTTGAAGTTGAAAAGGAGAAGGAGCCACAAGACAAGGAGAAATCTAGAGCGGAACAATTGATTGAGGAAAGGCGCTTCATGTCACCGGTCCCATTTCCCCAAAGGCTTGCTAGAGCGAAAATGGAGAAAAGGCTAGCGAAGTTTCTCGAGTATCTTAGAGGAGTTAGCCTTAACATTCCCTTCCTCGACGCCATCGTGGAGATCCCCACATATGCTAAATTCTTGAAGGACTTGATTTCGGGGAGAAAGAGGAAGGAGAAGATCATGCTAGCCGAGGAGGGCTCTTGGTTTACCAAGAGAGAAAAGGAGCCGGCCAAATTTAAAGATCCGGGGAGTTTTCGGATTCCTTGCACCTTGGGCGGCGTCCCTCTTCAAAAGGCGTTGGTTGATCTAGGGGCTAGTGTGAGCCTCATGCCTCTCTCCATGTTCTTAAGGCTAAACACCGGGACAAAGTTGAAACCCACCGACATGCGCATCCAATTAGCCGATGGACAGATAACAAGGCCGGTGGGGATCGCCGAAGACATCCCGCTACAAGTCCCGGGGGGAATATGCTTGCCATGTGACTTCGTGATCATGGACGTTAAGGAGGAGGGAGATACTTCATTGATACTTGGACGCCCGTTCCTCACCACCGCCGGAGTAATTGTTGACGTGTGCGAAGGTACCCTGACTTTAAATGTCGGCAATATCGAGGTGGAGCTTCACATTCCTAAGGCTATGAAGCACATGCCTTACCACGAGGAACTTGACTACATGGACCTCCTTGATGAGGTGATAGAGGAGGCGATCCCCCACTCAATTGGCGCTCTTTTCGACGAAGATTTCGAGGAAGGCCCGTATTTAAGCCAAAATGAGAAGATAGATGATTCCCCCGACCTCTCCGCTGAAAATGATGAAGGCGACGCTGATGTCGCAAGGATTCGAGAGCTCTGTAAGCTCTCGAAATTAAAGTCTCCAAGGAAAGCTCCTCCGGTACGGAGATCGGCGTCACCGGTAAAGCCATTGACCGGAGCAAATGCTAGCTTGGGGGAGCCTCCCCCAAACAGTATTCGAGATGGGAGACCACCGAGGGAGAACACGCCGCCACGTCCAAATCCAAGCGCGCTCCCCGGAAAGTTTGACGGGTGCATCTCATATGCACCAAACATCCCGCATTGATTGAAAATTATAGGGGGTCGAGCTCACGACCTTAAACGAGCGCTTGTCGGGAGGCAACCCGACGGTTTTTGCTTTATTTTCACTTTTTCTTTATTTTTGTTTTAGAAATTTTTAGTGTTTTGAGTCGTTCGCCCAAAAATTTTGTGATAACGGGTCCTATTTTTCTTGACAGGAGAGGAGATAGGTAGATCCATCATGAGGAGGATGAACGCGACAATGAGGAGCGCCCAAAGAAGGCGCTCGACGCTTAGGAGGAAGATGGAATCGACTGGAGGAAGAAAGACGGAGTTTAGAGCCCAAACGAAGACAAACAGCAGAACACAAGGCTCACTCGGCCGAGTATACTAGTCACTCGGCCGAGTACATAAGTTCGTCCGGCCGAGCCGCTCACGAACGAGGTTAGTCTGCTGTACCCAACTCTCTGTTTATTTTCCTGATTCCAATATAACTGCTACTCGGCCGAGTATATATATTCACTCGGCCGAGTAAAACGGATACCCTCCTAGGGCGAGTCTTGCCGAGTAGCTTGAGTCACTCGGCCGAATGGACTTACTCCACTCGGCCGAGGCTGGCAAGGCCACTCGGCCGATGCGTAAGCGGGGGGGAATTTCCATTGATTCCACTCGGCCGAGTGACCTAGTCACTCGGCCGAGTCGTAACTTCTGCTATAAAGGGGTCGAGGGGGACACGTTTTTCGAAACGCTGAAACCGATCGCGCCCCCCTGACCTTTCAGCTTCCCTCGCCCGCTCGCACCCCTAACTCGCCCGACCGCCGTCGTCGAGCCGCCGCTCGGCCAGCCATCGCCGGCCGACCCCCGCCGTGACTCGCCCGAGTCGCCGCCGGCGGCCGCCGCTCCGACCACCTCCGGTATCGCCTTTATTGCCTTTTCTCCTCTTTTTGAGTATATTTTGAGGATCCATGTGTTAAACGACCCCCAAACCCAAATCAATTTCTATATCTATCTGTTATACCCCTAATGCCCCATACTTTTTGATTATTACCCGCTGATATCTCCATTTCACGCGCAGGTTGTTTTTGGGAGCTTAGGGGAGCCCAGGGGAGCTTCTCGGGACTGATTTGAGCTTCGTGGAGGCGCTGACTTCGCACGCTTCCACTGCTGAGCACTCGCGGCGTGTCTGGGTATACTCCTTCCACTCTTTTACACACCCCGTACTTTTTTCACTTTTCGGCGTGCTCGGGGCCGATATGCCGCCCCGGACACGGCCGCGGTCGAAGAGAGCTTCCGCCAAGCGGAAGCGGTCGGATGATGCCGGCCCCTCCCACGAGTTGGAGGACTCTCCTCCACCGTCTCCCACACACGCCGTTCACCCAGCACAGCCTGCAGGCCCCGCACACCCCGCAAGCTTGCAGTGCACCCACAGCCCGCACAGCCTCTCCCTGCCGCTGCACAGCCACCACCTCCGGCTCCACTGGTCGGGCCGCTCGGGATTACGTTCCGAGACGACGCACACCGCGCCGTCTTCGACCGTATCTCCCAGCGCTCGATCGTACCCTCCAGGTTTGCACACCTCGCTGACCTAGGACGCCTGGGGGTACTAGAGGGGATGCTCATGTTGTATGACAACGTGGGCTGGCGAGATTTCTTCCAGGTGTAGGCGGACACGTTCACCCGCCCGACACTTGAGGTTCTGAGTTCGATCGCCCGGACCGACGAGGGATGCTCGTTTCGGTTCATGGATCGAGAGTGCCAGGTCACTCTCGATATGATGAGAGCGTTTTTCTCGTGGCCCGCTGTCCCCGGTGCCGATCGCGGTTACGGCCCCACCCATATCCCACCACCTTCCTTCGACGCCGGTGCCTTCTGGGCCCGGATTACGGTTCTTCACGCTGCCTTTGACCCTAGTAGGGCCAAGGCCTCGGCCATTGTCCATCCCTGCCTCCGCATTGCCCAGCGCCTTATGGCGACGACCTTTTTGGCCAGATATGAGCCGGGCACGATGTCTATGCCAGAGCTCTACATGCTCTACGCGATGACACGTCCCAGAGCTCTATCTAGGGATGGCGATGAGCTTGTCCCCGCCGTCGTGATCGATATCGCGGCTTGGTTTTTGGACCGCATCATCGTATCGGTGGGCGCTCGCTCACCGATATGCTGCGGCGGCCTGATCACCTTGCTTGCTCTTATGACCGGTGAGGACTTCCCCGACGACTTGCGACGCGTCCCGGGCCCCACTTCTCTGTCTATAGATGTTATGGCCCGGATGAAGATGCTTCGTCCGCACGGTGAGCGTCACTGGGTCTGGTTGCACGGCCCTTACGGGGCCGATTACATGATTCTCCCGAGCCCTGCTCGGACTCTGATTGCACCGGCCCACGTTGACTGGCTCCCTGCGATGGATGTTCTCATCCCCGCTGCTTACGTGCTCGAGGCTGAGGAGGCCGAGCAGGCCCACGCTGCCCCTGTAGACCCTGTTGCACACCCTGCCGAGCCTGCTGCCCCTGTAGACCCTGTGGCCCCTCAGCCCATACCTGACGTTTTCGCTGCTCTTGACACCTCTGTCGGTGTCGAGAGCACCTCAGCTGAGCCCACTTCCACCACTTCCACCACTTCCGAGGCTGTCACCACCACTCCCACCACCACCACTGGCCCTCTGTCCGTCGAGCCTCTTTGCTCCGCACTCCCCGAGCGCCCGCCGACCTTTGTTGAGAGTGGAGAGCCCTCGTTTGCCGCGGTCGTGGAGACCATGGCTAGCATGATCTCCGCTGGGGTTGTACCTTTTGGTCCACACACGTCCACCCCAGCGGTAGTCACCTCTGTCCCCACCTCTGCTGTATTTTCCGAGAGTGTCGTGGCGTCTGTCCACACTTCTGTGCCACTGACCTCTCCGGCCACCTCGCTGCCACTTTTGCACTCTTCTTTCGCTGCTGCTGCCTCCACTTCCCACCAGCTGGTGCCCCGGCCTCACACTGAGGCCAGGCCCACATTCGCAGGCGCAGCACCTTTTGTTCCCTTCCCCGCTGAGCCAGTCACCTACGCGACCCGAGTTCGCCAGCCACGCCCTACACAGCCCCGACCGATGCGTCCCTCTGCACCACCTCCCACTGACACTGTACTTCAGAGCATTCGTGCTCTAGAGGGGGCGGTGAGTGGCCCCAGAGGCGACCTTAGGACCCTGTCCTCCACCGTCTCTACGATGGCTGGCCGCTTCGAGCTGATCCCCCAGATCCATTACTGTCTCACCCAGGTTCTGGAGCGTCTCCCGCGCGTACCCCCACCCACCCAGCAGGTTCCCGCCCACACTTCCACACACACCCAACCTGCTACCACTTCCACACCCACACCCGCTCAGCGGCCTGTCCAGCCCCCACCACCTCCGCCTCAGGACGGAGACGGTGCAGCACCACCTTCCTAGGCACCCTTGATGCCCTCGATTCCTTTTGCCGTTGTGCTGCCCGTTTCTGCTGGGTCCTGTTGCACTTTTTGTCCACCCCCCTCCCCTCACTTACTTTGGGATTCTCCTTTTTTGATCATATCCTTATATATCTTTTTTGGGAGAGAGGGAGAGTTTTTGGTGCCACTTATATATTCTTATCACTCCTATCTGTGCATGCATCATGTCCGCATCATATTTTCATATCTTTATTTTTCTTTTTATTTTCATCATGCATGCATCCTCACTTGCCCCTCCCATCGCTTGTCTCTCGGTGTGCCACACTTTGCACATTGAGGACACTGTGCCATTTAGCTTGGGGGAGTGAGTTCTCACGTTCTTTTTCGATTTGCCACCTTTATTTTTAGTTTTTCACACCATTTTTCGCATTTGCACTTATTTTTCATTAATTTTCTTTTATTTTGCCATGCATCACGTTTTTCTTATTTTTTCTGTGTGCCGCATTGTAAATAGTTCTATTTTCCCTTTATCTTTATTTCTTTTTCATCTCATGCTAGAGATGACTTTTCTATGATGATGATGACGTTGGATTTAGCTTACTCTATATGCATGCTATATTTGTCATGTCTTAGATTTTATTCCTGATATCATATGCTATGACTTGCCTTGCATTTAGAGATAGTAACCCACACTTTTTTCCGCATGAAAATGGATGAAATTTTATTATTAGCTGAGTCTGAATATTCATATGTATGCTATCACAGAAAACACACCAAGATTCACGCATTGAATGCATATATCTGGAGTACTGATTTCTTTTCCTATATCACTTCTATATGCATGAATTGTACACTTCACTTCAGGATGATTGAATGATGTTAGCTATGATAAATCTGGATTAGTTAGCTTTTTTGTGATCGAAACTGAGTAGATTAGATTACCCTGCTGAAGTTGTCGTGCATGTCTTATAGAGTGAACCGAGAGATACATTTATTTCTTTCTCCACAAATCTTGAACATCATTTCTCTACTTTTAAAATCATTGGTGAATCTCCCCTTAGCGATTCTATTTTATGGCATTTCCCCCGCTACTAATTCCTAGCTCCAAATCTCTTATTCTATAAAAAAAGAGAGAAAAAGAGAAAATATTCTTGTATATCATTATCTCTCTTTGAGTTGGGATCGTTGTGTACATATGCTATAACAAAAAAAAAGAAAAAAGAGAAAAAGAGGAAAAATCCTCAATAAAAGATCCCATCTCACTTTCTTCCTTTTATCTTTCTTCTTATTACATTTGGAGCTATATATAAAAATGGGGATGTGAATTTTTTTTATGCCACCACGCTTATAGATAAGCTTGGGGGAGGGGATCCATTGATGTGTGAGAGAGTGACTACTTGACGTTGCACGACAACTTAGGCTAAGTAATATTCTATACTCGGTGAGATTATTTCTAGCTTTACGAAATCCAGAGATCTAAGCCTAGCGTTCATTTCATGAAATCCATACTTTTCTATTCCCTCTATTCTATAGTGTGATACTCTTATACTCCTGATAGAAAGCGTTCAATTGAAAAGTGTGTGATCTGTGATTCGTATACCGCTTTAAATGATTCAGACGATGTTAATTTTAAAAATTATTCCGTTTTTCATGATTATATCGTTGTTCGTGGGTTTTCCGTTTCTATTTGCACTATTATACTATGATATCAAAATAAAATCCTTTGACATGTATTTTTCATTCAGTGCATGATATATGAGTAAGTGAAACCCACGTCCTGAGAAAATGATCTAGTATCTTACCTCTTCGCTTCTTTCTTTCTTCTTTATTTTATTTCGATTTCACTCTTCTTCGTTTTTCATTTTTTTTCGCCATTTTCGTTTTCCGAATCCACCGGGTTCGCCATTTACTTATCTTCCTCGAGGACGAGTAAGAGGCAAGCTTGGGGGATTTTGATCACTCCTTATTTTACACCTTTTTCCCGCATGTTTGCATGCCATTTAGACCGCCCAAATCATGTTTTTCACGATATATCGACGATATTGCGATGCTTTTCACGATTTGTTGTTTTTGTCGCATTTCAGGTGATTTGGCGCGATTTGGAGTGATCTCGAGATGCGCTTACTCTAGACGGTCACCAACGACCTCCCCGAGGGGTATTTTGCTGTTGGAGAGGAGCGGAAGAAGAACGGACGTCGCAGGAGCGACGAGGAGGCCAAAACAAGCAGATTGGGCATTTTTTGTGTCCCACTCGGCCGAGTGGAGGAGACACTCGGCCGACCAGCGAGACACTGCTCGGCCGACCAGATCAGACACAATTTACCTGTGCACTCGGCCGAGCACCGAAGACCACATCGGCCAAGTGACGACATCACGTCCGCCCGAGTGGCGCCCAGACGAAGCCCTTCCAAAACATCCAAGTTACTGTTTTTCGGCTACCTGAACTTCAGAAGACCCACTCGGCCGAGTGGTTAATCCCGTCCGCCCGAGTACTATGAAGCCATCGGCCGAGTGACGACAACTCACTCGGCCGAGCCGCCCCCGAAGTAGAGACCCCTGAAAGCCCCGACTTACTGGAAAATTACAGGGTTTTCACTCGGCCGAGCGACTTTTGTCACTCGGCCGAGTGCGATGCGCTGCCTGTAGCGAAAACTGCGGAAAACAGGCTGTGCAGGGGTATTTTGGTCACAGTTTTTGGACGATTTTGAGGGCTATTTAAACCCTGTTTTACCCTAGTTTGAGAGCCTCTCTCTCTTAGATTTTTTGCAGCTTTTTAGATTAGTTTTTTAGCTTTATTCTTGTGATTGGAGAGGAGACAAAGATTGGAATTTTGTTGGATTAATTGAAGAACTCCATTGGTTTGCATCTCTTTTCCTTAAAAATTCTATTTTTATTGCTTATCTCAATATTGTGATGAATTTCATTGCTTATTTCAACGATTATTATTGTGATCTTGCTATGATTTGTGAGTAGTCTTCACGTCTTGGGGCGTGGGGATGAACCCTACAAGCCCATTTTCATATTTGTGATAAATTGGTAGAAATTGTGCTAGAATTGTTATTAGGGATTAGATTGGGATCAATTTACTACGGATGGCTAGGTATTCATATCAATTGGGATTTGCAAGAGATTGGATCCCAATTTGATAGGAAACCCTAGAAATCCGAATTGGGTTGGAGTCGGATTTTCGAAGTATCGGTTTGCAAGAGATTAGACCGATACTAGGATTTCCGGTTGCAATTCCATGCCGATACTCGTTTGCAAGAGATTGGACGGGTAGGAACTATCCCAATCTAGGTCGTGGACCGAGTTTGCAAGAGATTGGGCTCGGTGCGCGATTGGACGATGATGTTGATCCTAATGCTAGCTTTCCTAGGCTAGGGTTTGCAAGAGATTGGACCCAAACCTAGGATAGCTATAGACCGGCAACAACACGAGAGCGTGAGCTTGGTTCGACATTCAGTTGCAACTAGTTCATCCAAATTCTCATTCAAGCAATTTTGATACCGATAAACCGCATTTATGAAATACGGTGAGTAGCGGGGATTCCCCATTCCCTAGACGTTCTTTATTTGATTTGATATTTCCGCATTTTTGTCTGACGATTGTGACAGGATCGCCAAAGGCAAATTTCTCTCTTAAATAGCCAGGTTGATTGGAACAAGCACGGTCATTCGTCCTCCCTGTGTTCGATATCCCGCTCGCTGCTACACCGTGCACTTGCGGTAAAACTACAACCGTTCTTTTGGGTCACATCCCGGAGCGATCAACATCAATAGTAAGCCAACAAGTACATTCATTCATATTTACAAAGTAATGTTTTTTCTGGACAAAGCAAATCCATTGATGATCAAACATCCATAACATCCATAACATCCATAACCAAAAGTAAAGTGTTAGTTGTCTAAACATAAACTAGAAACATAATAATTATCCAGCTGAACATGATCAAACTTTGATATCCTTCCCATCATATACATATCTCCCGGAAGTTGTCTTGGACCACTTGACAATATCCACAGCTAGTTTCCTCCTGTAATCAATGAAGTGGGAAGCAGATAATCCATGGACGTTAGTCTTCATTGCCAAGCAGTGACATATTTGATAGCATAAACCCCACAGTCCCAACTGTTGGGCTGCTGTGGAACATCAACAACTGTCACAACAAATGGGATGTCAGGGTCCATTTTGTCTTCATCGTTTTCAACACTCTCGTTGTAAAGTGAAGGTGCGATTGCATCATGCATAACAAAGACCTCGAGGCGCTCTTCCTCGTACGCACTCGACATAGAGTCATACACTTTGACCTCTTTCTCACCAAAGTCGTATGCATAGGCTGCCGAGTGCGACCCCGCTATGTTTTCAATCCTATAGACGTCGTCACAAGGGACTCATGCCTTACTTGCCCAATTCTCATTCATACCTGCTACAAACTTGCACAAATCAATGTCCATGGCATCCCATGACACCTCAGCTTTAGATATCCTCTTCTCGGAATACATCATCCGGTTATCCACAAACAACTTGTACCCATACTTGACAGACCTACTGTAAAGACATGCCAAACATGTCCATTTTGATGATTGGAACATGTATGGATACTCCTCAACTTGCATGTTCAGCAACTGGAGATGTGGATCAATATGCTGTAAAATACGTTGGAATACGTTAGTAAATACTGGGTTACTTGACAGAAAGAAGCGTAAAGCAGTGCATATCAGCGCAAAAAGGTGTATTAGTTAATGTGAAGGAAGATTAGTACATACCTCACTAGTAAGCCAACCTCTTTCAGAAACGATCAGTTCCAAGTTCTTGCAAGACAGGGAATCCAGTGTCTTCACAATAGGCACAAGTCCAGCAACTTCGGCCCTTGATACATTCTTAGACAGCCATGAGCTTAACAAAGCATACCTCGTTGTGTCGTACGTGAAGTCCTTCTCATTAGGTTTGGGGAGGGTCAAGTCAATAAGAAAATCTTTGTTAGCAGGGGCTTCTTTGTCAGCAGTGCATATCAGCGTGGGCTTCTTCTTATCAGCATCTTTGTCAGCACCCTTCTTCTTCCTAGGTTTTTTTGGTCTGCAGGTTTCAAGTATGGGCTAATGATAGCAGCTGCAGGCCTCTTCATCCTCATTGGTCGTCCACCTATGTTAATATGACTCTTATGCTCCTCGACCACATCACTAACATCAACATAGACAGCTTCAGACATGTCAGGTCTGTCATAACCAGCATCAGTAATATCTGCCTCAACATCAACAAACTTTTCAGCCTCATTGATGTCAATCAATGTAGGGGGTTCATTTTTAGATGGTGGGAGGTTCAGTTCAGCCCTTAATTGCTTCTCCATTTTGTGCATAGCCAGGACGAACTAATAGGAAAACATGTCTCTCGCACGCTTCGCAACATTGAGCTCAACCCTTTTGGCATCCAACCTGTCCTTCTCTAAACATGCCACCCTCTCCTCCAACATGGTCAGCCGATCTTCAAACCTCTGGATGCTCACGGCTATCTTCCTATCTAGCTTCTTCAAAGCCAACGTCAAGTTTAGAAACCCAGGGACGTTCTCATCATCATCCGCGCCTCCAGGAGGCATTGAATATCCTAGATAAGCCGGTCTGTAATCAAGGTATGCTCATACGCTCTTATAGTAGTCCGTTTCCAACTCTGTGGCTTCAGGTGTTACTCTCATGAAAGCCAACTGCAAGAACAATGAACTAATAAGTATGTGGTAAAGAAAATGCTAAGATACGTTAATATACACTACTATACACTAGTATACGTTAATATACACTAGTATATGTTGGCGTATTCAGGCATATACTAGTATATTTCAGTGCATACAATGACATATAGTTAATATAATTAAAAAACCAAAAAATATTGGAAGTTAAATTCATTCTTACATCTTCAGTATCATATATAGTCTGCCTGGCTAGGGAATAGCCACCTGGCAATACGTGTGAAGTATCCCATCGATAGATCCTTGGAAGAGGATTCCCAGGCACCCTCCTAGCCAAGGCAGCATCGAAATCTGGCAACAGACACTCTAGAACTCATGCTTGAATAGCAAAGGGGAACGTTCCAACCTTTAGATGTGCGACACCAGGTTTCTTAACCCTTTTCAACATGTGTGCCCACTCCTTCACCAATTCTTCATATACCATTCTGCCCCATGGGTATGAATTGAACAACTACGGATCATCTGCCAAACATATGGCCCTTGGATGCACAACATTCCTAACATATTTTACGAAGACCATGCTGTGGATGATGTAAAACACATCAAGCTTGTGAATTTCAATGCTGTCAGGATTTTGAACGGCCTCAGCATTGAGCTTGGCCATCAAATCTGAAAATCGCAGGTTATCGGTGTCAAGGAATGTCCAGAACGATGTCTCTGCTTCCTCGTCACAATTCAGGAACTTCCCGAATGGCAAGCCAGTAACAAGCGCAAATTCAACATACCCAAAGGTATACGAATGCCCAGGTATGTTGAACTTCAATGTGTGTTTATTAGGGCTGTTATTGCTTTCAACCTCCCATCTGGATAATAACCAATGCAAAGTCGGACATTGTATTGGGAACTTCTCCAGCTTAGACAAGTACTCGATGAAACCGTACTCCTTCAACATTTTCTTGTAGGCATCTTCACCCAAGTACGCCTTAGCCTCTCGTATGCAATCCACAGTAGCCCGATTATTAATTCTAATTTTACCCATCTACATATCGCAAAACAAATCAGATTAGATAATTAAGTTAGCGTATAACAGTGTAAGTCAGCGTATAATAGTGTAAACCAAAGTATTTACCTAATAAGTCAGCATTTAACAGCGTATAACATCGTATTTTACAAAAAAATACAAAAAATTGCTGCTCATCACATAAAACTGCTTCCTAGTTAGGTATGTACTAATCTTCCTTCACATTAACTGATATACACTTTTTTGCGCTGATATGCACTGCTTTACGCTTCTTTCTGTCAAGTAACCCAGTGATAACTAACGTATTCCAACGTATTTTACAGGATATTGATGCTCATCTCCAGTTGTTGAACATGCAAGTTGAGGAGTATGAGCATCAATATCCTGTAAATTTGAGAAGAATTTGAACATGTAATAACTTAACATTTGATGTTCAACTTGCGATATCCTGTAAATTTGAACATGCAATAACTTAACATTTTATTCTTCTTAAATTGTATTCTTCCCAAAACCCTAAATTAATACCCCCAAAAAATCTTGTACAAAATCACAAAAATTTTCCAAAATGCGAACCAAAAAATGCGCAAATCTCTAACCTGGTTCGAAAATCAAAAAGGCGCTGGAGGCTTGGTACGGCGGTGCTGTGAGGTCTGTGGTGTCGGAGCTTTGCGAGGGCGATGTCGTATGAGTTGGATAAGCGGCGAAGGGTTTGAGGGTGCGGTGGTCGGGAGCGGTGTAGCTAAGTGAGAGGCGGTGGAAGACGGGAATGGCGGTGGAGGGATGGTCGGAGAGGAGGAAGATGGGAGGAGTTATGGGTTTCGCAGGAATTGTGTAAAGGGGGACGATTTGGGCGGCAAAATGGAGGAGTGAGAACGACGTCCGCCGGAATTGGTTTTCGCAGGGATTTTAATTTTTTTGGGGTTTTAAATTTTTGGAATGTAATGGGGGTATTTTAGTCTTTTTAGGGGGTGATATTCTTGCAAAGTTTTTAAAGTGGGTGGTCGAAATTAAAACTGATGGTTGACTCATGTTATTTAGCCAATTTTCTCATTTTACTTTGCGTCATTATCTCGTGGGTAAATTACACGAAAAATACTCTAATGATTCTGATACAACCCCTGACTGGTCCAGAGCCCGTCAAGTCGACCACGGCTAACTGATGGGCCCAATACGGCCTAGCCCAGTGACCCTCACGTGCGGGTCACCATCTCTCTATTCATTACAAAGGCGTGATTGATCGCCTTACTCCCACAATAAAGGGGCCGTTCCTCAAGCCGATCGGTCAATGATTGCTTATTAATCCGCCATCAATACAGACATCACAACAAGGAGGCATGTTGGCCAATGGGCTGGCCCATGTTGCCCAGAACCCTAGGCCGGGGGGGGGAACCCGCCGAACCAGCCTGGCCCGTTGCCTGCGGGCCGGCCCGTCCCAGGCTTGGCGGGCTGGCCCCGGTCCCGGCCCGGCCCGGGTGATATATGTATTTTATTTTTTAAAAATCGAAAAAATTTTATAAACCTTAAAAATCTGAAAAAAATTCTAAAAAATTCTAAAAAAATTTCTAAGTAAATACTTAGTAAATTCTAAATAAATACTTGACTACTATATAAAATTATTGTACACATTAAAAAATTAAAGTATACTTTGTTTAATATACTAAGTGTTAAAAAGAATATGAAAATGTGATAAAAATTTATAAAATTGCTAGACATCGAAAAGTAAATTTAAAGTAAACAGTTAGTCTAGGAAAAAAATTAAATTGTTTTATCCAAAATTAGGTTAAATTGGAAATATAAGTTTTTGTTGCGGGTCAAATCCGCCCAACAATGAAATTCGTATATGGGGAATCACGAGTCCCATGAAAGGAATCGGAGTCGGACCCGCCACGACCCGGCGAACACGCGATTAGCCCACGCTCACGGGAGATAACCGTTCCCCTAAAAACGTGGCACCTTAATGACCATTAAGGAGCCCATTAATCGACTCCTCCACAACGCATGCATCCGCCTCTATGGAGGCGGATAGCGGAGCGTGAGTGGGGAGCAGTCAGGGGACGTGGATTGGGGGCAATCGTGGGCAAAACCCTATAAAGGGACTACAGAGGCAACCGAGAGGAGGATCGAATCCCCGATATCAACAACGGAGGTATTCCATTAACTGACCTTGCTTTCTGCCATTATATTCCCTCCCATAGCTCGGTTCGAGGATACGTGTGCCGGCCTCCTTTCGAGCAGTACCGATCCCGCCGAGCGTTACTCAGATCCGTTCTAACTTAGACATCGGAGGGGACTTGGCCGGAACCAAGGTCCGGCCCCCTGACGAGTTTCTTCGTTTGTCTAGGAAGAAGCGGAACCGAGGCGCTGAGCCCACCCCCTAGTGCGGAACGAGCCCGCTCGCCACTAGCGAGGGCCGACGGAGACCGAGCGAAAGTCAAGACGCCGAGGCTACCCCTCGAAACCTAATTGACCGAGGCCGAGCATTCACCTAGGTGCCAAGGCTACCCCTCCGCACCCCGCTGACCGAGGCCCTCAACAATCCAAGCGACCCGCTTTCCGAGCCGAGGGGGGGATCCGCGCGACCGTCGTCAAGAATTTGTACATTCGAAGGAACCAAGGGATCCCAACCGATCCCTTAACCACGTTGACCGTCTAGTCATCGGTCAACGATTCTGTGGTGAGAAAACACCCGAAAACGTCAGCTGATGTCGGTTTCTCATGGGATGAAACAAAAGAAAAATAAAGTACAACTCCATATGATTTCTCTTGCTAGTGATTAGCCGCCAGCTCAACTGCAACTAAGAGAAAAAGCTTAGTCGGCACCAGATAACTATTAATCTCATTTACAGCCACATACACGAGATCAGTAAGTTTCAGTTGGCGACTGATGGTTTTCTCTTAGTTGCAGATGATGTTGTAGCCTCTCGTTGGGTGAAGCTAAAAGGAAAGTGACACAATAGAAGAAGAAGAGGAGGCTTCCATTGGACTTTATACGGTATCATGACACCAAAGAATAAAAGAAAATGACGTCCTAGCTACATGTAGATGAAGATAGCTTTCATAGACGTCAGAATCCAAGCCTTCTTCTTGACCGAGAGTTTAAACATCCAACACAGACAGCCAAGAGGATTTTGTGGAGATAATGCATGCAATCAACGGGAAATCTTTTTTGTCTCGTGCACGGTGCGTCAACCATTCTTTCACAATACACGCGGCTTCCGGCCCTTGGCGCTGGGTTTGGACTTAGTGCTCACCGGGTACTTATTTTTGTCCCATGGCAATCTTTTTTTGTCCCGCTGGGCTCCGGTGCGTGAACGTGAAACGTGCCGGCATATGACGACGAAGCCGGAAGCACATGTGACCACGTGCCGAGTTGTGATCCTGCTCCTCCTTTGCTATAACCCGGCTCTCCCTCGCACCGACTAAATCAAATAATATTGAAAACAAGGGTCATGTGCCAAGTATTTAAAAGTTTTTCGACGTCCCTTTCTGCACGTTTGGATTTGGAACAATTAAAAAAATGGAAGTACCCTACTTATTGAGATCTGGAGAACTGACTGCGAAGATATACCTTGTTGATGGGTGTTAGGTCGCACGTGATGTGTGTGTGTTGTCATTATTGGTACTTGGGTATTTCAATGGGTCTTAATTATCTTTGTCATGCAAGATCGTTTTACTAGTCATGATATTACGTCCTGTTGTATGTCATGTTGCAACATGTTGTTCTGACTTAACACATAGAAAGTCAGACTTCAGAGATTTGAAGATTTATTATTCCAGATCTTATAGCATCACAACCAACGATATTCAGTTGTATGCTGCTTCGTGTGAGATCTGTTAAAGATGAAACATGAAGTTGTTATTGTTACGAGGTGGAACTCGCGTACAATGAATTTGTATTATGGGGAACCAAGGGCACGGTGGTTATGTGGAGAAGAAGGTGTTGGTAGGCTGTTTTACAAGTGATTGGTGGGGTGAAGAGGTTGGATCCATTGTCGGTGGTGCTCACGGGGTCGTACCTCGCCGGACGCAGCTGAGGAAGGTTGGACGGCGGGGGGCTGACGCTGACTTTGGTCTAGGGGCGAGCTCTCCTGCAGCACGAACAACTCGTCAGAAGGGCGGGGTTGGGGTTCAACCCTTAGCCCCTCCGATGCCTAAGTCAGTAAAAGGGCTTAAAAGGGGGGCTAGACACGCCGGCCGGACTAACTGTGTGTCCGCCTCGCGTGACGAGCTATAGGTGGGAGAACAAAGATATGGAGGACCTTTGCTCTCGTGTGTGAATAATAGAAGATGAGAGAGAATTTTCCAACCCACCTCTCCGTAAGAGGAGAGGGGGTATTTATACCTGACGGGTGATGATTAGGCGTGCTGAGTTGGCTCGGGTGTCAGCGGAAGCTTCGGACGAGGACGTCGGGAACAGGAGTTCCTGATCCGCTTCTGTCAGGCGGCGCGACGGCCAAAGAGTGCTTTTGTCGGGATGTCAGGGCCGAAAGCAATAATCGTCGGACGGGTCAGCCGCCAGGGGTGCTTTGTCAGGCGGTCGGGTGACGTATGTGTCAGTTGTGTCCTTATCCTAGGCTGTTTGTCGTTAGCGACGAACTAACACTACAACAAAACTAGTAATTTACAACTTTCATGTGACAACGTTTTTATTTTGGTAGTTGTAATAAATGTTTACCACAACTTTTTTCTCTCTGAAAGTTGTAAAAAATGTTTATTACAACTTTTTTTCGTGGATAGTTGTAAAAAATGGTTATTACAACTTTTTTTCGTGAAAAGTTGTAAATGTTAAGTTTGATACCACAACTTTTTTTTCTTTGAAAGTTGTAAAAAATTGTTATTACAACTTTTTTCGTTGATAGTTGTAAAAAATGTTTATTACAACTTTTTTCGTGAATAGTTGTAATTGTTAATTTTGACACCACAACTTTTTTTTCTCTGAAAGTTGTAAAAATGTTTATTACAACTTTTTTCGTGGATAGTTGTAAAAAATGTTTATTACAATTTTTTTTCGTGAATAGTTGTGAATGTTAATTTTGACCGAATATTTACAAATTTTTTGATAACCAATATTTACAAATTTTGCCCAAATCATTAGTTAAATACCCGGCCCGAGACCCGCCCCGTCCCGGCCTGTAGACGGGTTGTGACAAGCTTGGATAGTTAAATACCCGTCCCGACCCGCAATATTTCCATTCCTAATAATGAACAACTAGTCATGAAACGTGCTTTTAGTGCTTGTGAAATTCAAAATCTAAATTACAAGTTCCCCGTTTATAGTGCTTAAGGATTGAGCCACGACAAAAAAAGTGTCGTGTCAAATTTGCTAATTAATTCCACTTTGTCGCACATTTTTCTTCTTCTTGACATTACTATTTTCTGCTAAGAATTACGTTAATGCGAACATCTCACATTGACTCAACACAGCCGCGTACCGACACTTATTAGGCATCAAGCCAAACACGATGCGATGAACCGAGCTCGGGCGCGCCCATAGAATTGGTAGGATCTGCACCACGGCGACTGTCGAATCATGGGCCCCTGGCCCTCAACCCACAACAGCCATCAGTCCACACTTTATTCGCTGTCGATTTCTCCCGGACCTGATCAAGCTAGCTATGGGCATAGAAAAGTATAGTACCCCCTTTTCGATCTCAAAAGCATCAGATGCGGCCTTCATAGAAAATACTGAAAATAGTGAAAATTGGGCGATCTCCTCTCCCCCAAACCATAGCTCGCAATCTCCTCTCCCCCAAGCCCCAGCCCCAAGCCCTAGCTCGCGATCTCCTCTCCCCCATTCCCGATATCATCTTCCCTCTTCTTCATCGCAAACCCCTCTTCTCTTCGCGATCTCATCTCCCCGCTGGGAACAGTTGGAGCCCCATCCACTCTCATGCTCAGCCCCATCGATCAAGAGTTTTGGGCGACCGCCCGAGGGCACCACTCATCCGAATCTTCGTGGGCGAGAACCCGTCAAGTTTTCCCGATAAAACTGGGTCCTTTTCCGTTTGCGATGTGTATGAATCCTTCTGACTCTATTGATTTCAATCCTCTTGTCTTCAACGAGGTTCGATCCTTAAGGTGTTAAACATCGAGCTTGGGAATGAGGGAGATCGATGGCGACACTAGGGTTTTCGAAAGCCCCGATTTTGCATCTGGTGAGATTTTTATTTCGATATCACGAAATCATTCCGTTCAGGTGTGTGAATTCTGTTTGTGTGGACTTTATTATTAACTTTTGATTCCTAATATTGCAGGCAACCTAATCTAGGATTTATGAAGCGCTTGCAGCAAATTCTGGGTCGAAAGCACCAGCGCAATCTGCATGTCTGTATTAATTTCTCATTTAGACTATTTATCTTTTGATTTCAGATGTTTTCCCAAACCCTAATGCATCTGTTGTTTCCAATTCGCAGTCAATTTACGTCCTCCATCAAACTTTGGGACTGAAAACCACAATTTTTGCTCTGCAACTTTTTGTCGCTGGAGAGGTACTCACACACCTGAACGCATCTGCGCACACATGCACACCCTTTCCAGTTTCTTATTTTGTGGTATGTTCTTCATCTCTCAGGTTTGGAAAAAAGTTGTATACGTCGATAGGCTTTTGCAGCTGTTCAGATATGTACATCGGGAGCAGTTGACCATCCCCGACTTTGTATTCATGTGAGTAATTTATTGTAATTGTATCGAACAGCTATCTTTCAACAGCTCAGCGACTGATCCGGGTTATTTGTGTAGGCATGATCTTGAAGTGAACTGAGGGAAGGGCATTATTGTGGATCCAAGAACAAAGTAGATGGAGCAGATGCTGGTTTGTTGGTTTATTATCCTGGAAGATGGAGCAGATACTGGTTTTGATTCGTGTTGTGATATCGTTATATTTGATTATTTATACACTGTATAAGTTCTTCGGTTCTACATACCATCATTCAAATTTCATTGTATGGTTGGGGTTGGAAATAAACAATTGTTGTATCGTATAGCCTTTTCCAAGGTTACTTGGAATTCTGAATTTATTTTTAACATGTACATATTACGTTTGTCAAACCTAGTACTGCGTGCATCAATATTTCATCAATATGGGTACAAAAACAGTATGATATGTTTGCATTTTATCGACATCCATGCCATCTTGAGCGTGTCTTTGAGATTGTTGCTTATAGTTCGTAGAGAAACAACTAGGCATTGATCTAAATGAGAGCGTGGAAGAAGGAGGCAAGAATTTCTAGTTGGTAGAACAACAAGGTGATGTAGTTTTTGGGTATTGGTCTTAGGGCACAGCTTTTGAATTATCAATTGGTCCGCTGCTTGTTGAATAAGGGTGATATCAGGTTTGATATGAATGATGAAGGCTTATTTTTATCTGCATTGCCTCTATTTGTTGAATAAGGGTGATATCTGCATTGCCTCCATTTTTATCTCCACTTGTTAGATCAAGGGTATATATATATATATATATATCGATCTCAATGAGTTGTTTGGATTTAGATTCATCTTACTGGGATTCACCATTTGTTGACAGAATTCAGAACGATATTGGTGGTGGAGAACGGACTTGTGGAGAATTCTTACCCTCTCAAGTCAGGTGGATATGTCCAAATGAAGCTGCAATTCTTGCTCAGCCAAGAAGAACGCATGCTGATCCGTGAGAAGGTATTTTGGAGCCTTTAATTTTCTGGAATTTTCAACATCTTTGCATGTTCATGTGAGAATTTTATTTGTATGCCAATTTTGACAGTGGGAATCTGCATTGAAAAGGAAACGTGAGTAGTAGCTGCAGGCTGAAACCAAGAGTTCTCTTTCAGGTAAGATAACTACATGGTGCCATGAGCTTGGTTTGGGACTTGGGATGAATTATTTGAATACTAGCTTGAAATACGCACAGTAGAGACGCATGGAAATTGGATTTCGCCCTCGATTGCCGATGAAGGAGCAGTCCTTGATCAGTAATAACACTTGCTAGAATCACTGCAACAATCATAGATGTGATTTCCTGCAAAGATGCTCACAACATTGAATCACAATCTTTTCTTTTTGACAGAAGAGAAATTAAAACCTTTGCAGGCTTGTGGACGAGAGATGCAAAGGCCAAGCGTTCAAAGAGACGGGCATGGGGATGTTCCATCTTTTCCTAAAAGTATTGCAGGGGCCCCTTCATCATACCCGTCCTTCATCATGAACAATGTGTATGTAATAACAAGGATCAGGATTCCCCCACACTAGCTTTGTAACAAGCAGAGTGTTGCCAGTTGCCAGTTGCCAGCCTTACTGGGGAGTAGAGAGAGATGTTAGATTTATCTTTGAGAGTGGTGAGACCATCAACATTACAAATTTTTTTTGATTGCTTTCTTTCTATCAGCATTTTCTCCAATAGAAAAGGACAAAAGCAAGACATACATGCATGAAGGTAGGGCCATGAAAGGGGAAGAGGGTGCAATAGCTCATGATTGCAGTACCATTTGGTTTTGTGCATGTTATCTTGATCCTGGTGAACAACTGAACAAGCAACCCGCCTTCTGTTTTTTCCTAAAAAATTTCAAAACAAACTTTAGGTTTCACAATTTTCAGAAAACATAGGGATCCTAATGGAGGTGTGCATTATTTTTGTCATGCTATTATAGGGAGACAAAACAAAGATAGGCATTTGTCAGTGGCTTAGACACTACAATTTATACATTTCCCCTACATCTTTGGTATGAAGAGCAGACCCCTGTTAGTTCAAACGTTGATTTGAAAATGATGAGGAAATCCTTTTGAACAGCAAGTCAACCAGGATGCTCTGTATCCTTCGACTCTATCAGAATTAGTAGAATAAGATATATTATCATTGACATTACAATTTGTGTTTCTGTGCTGGGTGTTTTCATCAATTCAGCTTTCATCAGTCCATTTGGCCTTACCTTGATACTTATATTTCATCTAAAAGTACTTTTGATTATATTCTTACTTCTCCACGCATGCGTATCACGTTCGAAAGCGGTTGCAAGCGGGTTGATTAGCTACAAGGATAATGCCAATATTGTTCACATTTGCTCTTTGACGGTCAAAAAAATCAAAATGCACAGTCTCTGTGAACATCAGTTTCGTAATTTTGAGACTACCAACCAATGTATCAAGGTCATGTCCCGTCTGAAACTACATGTATAGGTGCACCAATGGCACAAGTATCTTTCAGTCAAATCATCATAAAATGTGTTGGCCTAGAAAAAGTATCTTGAGTACTCCTGAATTGCCCAACAGTTCAACAAAAAATGATTCAAGAGTTTTGGATAATCTAATTGTCAGTTATTTTCTTGAGAGAATTACAAAGACAACTCACTGTGACGAATTGCCTGCTTTCAGGTATGTAAGGTGATTGCGAAGGACTGCTCGGTGGGGTGCACAAAACAGTGATACTGAAGGGTGTGTGTGAAGCCTCGTTTAATAAGGAGCTCCACGCCAAAGAGCTCCTTATTAAATGAAACGTGAGGAGCAGCCGCAGGCTGAAACCAAGAGTTCTCTTTCAGGTATTATGCTGAATATTTCCAGACAAGAGTATAATGCTGAATATTTCTGTAGTTATTGTGTTTTTCTTCATCAAAATTTAATGTACCACATCACAGACTGGATATGATCGAACATATATATCAACATAACAATTCTGAGTGACTGTACATCAAAGTGTCACCAGAATACTTAAAATCGCCAGTGATTATTAAAAATTTTCCAAATTACAGTTGTTTGTTAATTGCAATTATTAATCAACATAAGATTAGATGCCAAAATACATTTTACAAGTCAAGTGTTTAAGATGCTTGCATTTGTTCCTAGTTCCTACCATGATCCAATTTACCGCTTCCCCAATTACGGTTCTCATGAATGTGATGCTCGGACTTTTGCATTAACGTTCTCAGTTCAATCGAGCTCACTCCTCATCGAGATAGAAAATGGAAGGGTTTTCAGGCTCAGTGATCTCCACCGAGCCCTCCAACATCTTTTCAGGGCTTACCACTTTACCACTGCTACATAGGGCGCCAGGCTTGTACATGCAATTTGTAACGTTTTTACCCTCAAATTAGCTTTTGCTTACAGACGGAACATGCAAGGTCCGTGAGAAGGCTGATACCTAAGAAGTATAGAAAGGTACTGTAATCTTCTGTAATCTCCTCAAATATGATGTAAGCTCCTTTCCTTTTCAGGACAAGTTATTGTTTACGGTGAGGATGAGATGGCATATTTCATGTCTTTATTCTCTGATTCAGCTGTTGCATTAGAAATTGTGAATTTTATTGATTACTTCCCTGTTGGGTGGCATAGTATTACTTCTCAAACGTTGATGCTTCTGAGAACGTAAAATATGCACTACTTAACTACCATGGTTGCATCTCCGTGTTCACCTGTTATCCGTAGTCCTCATCTCACCTTCAACTTCAAGTACGGTCTTAAATGTTCTGCGTACTCCCAGATTGCCATTAGCAAGCCCGGACGTTTGTTCTTGAGAAGGGTGATACTTGTATTTAGTTGCATCTGAATTCATGTTGAAGAGCAACAGCTGGAGAATCACAAGAAACAAAAGCAAGAAGAGGCAACAACAGCTATGAAGTTATGTTACGAATGTGGAGCAAATTTGGACCTCTGACCATGCACACACAGCAACCATATATATATATACACACAAGGTAAAACAAGAACCTGCTGCTTATATTTTTGACATCATCCTCATCCTGCATATTCCAACTTCTGAATTTGGCATAGTTATCTGTAGCAGCAGGCACGACATGGAAAAGCCAGGGGGCTATGAGCAAGCATGAGTAAAGAAGCCACATCAAAGAAGCCACATCAAAGAAGCCACATCAAAGGGCAAAAAGAATATGCTGGTCTCTTCGGCGGCAACTCCCTACCTCAAGATTACTCATCGACCTCAAGATTGCTCATCGGTGACACTCAGGAATAAGTGGGACTGAGCATTCTGCAGGAGAGATGTATACGAGTCAATTTGTAATCTATTCATTATTGTTATTGTGAGCGATCTGGAGCCTGAGGGTGAACATTTGTAGTATTAGTACTCGGAGCCCATGGTTTACTAACTGAGGGCTAGAATGTATTACAGATGTTATTTATGTATAGAGCTCTGATTTGAGTGGATGCTATGTAGTTTGGCAACCTGATTTGTGATGATTTGTTGATGTTGGTCTGCTGTGAAAAAATGGTTCTCTTTATATAATTGTTGTCTGTGTTTATGTGTACACCTACTGCAGGGAGATTTGGAACAGCTGCAACCGCGTATTTTTTTTAATTTTGTGCTTTTTCCGCAACGTTTTATAAAAGTTGTAGTAGAGTTTTAAACAACTATTTAAACCAGTTGTAATAGAAATTTTCACAACCTTTTATAAAAGTTGTAATAGCAGTTTACACAACTTTTAAAGAGAGTTGTAATATTGCTTTATACAACCTTTTTAATAAATGTTGTAATAATAGTTTCCACAACTTTTATTAAAAATTGTAATATCTCTTTACACAACTTTTTTAAAAAGTTGTAATATTGCTTTACACAACCTTTTATAAACGGTGTAATAAAAGTTTACACAACGTTTATTAAAAATTGTAATAGAAGTTTGCACAACATGTATTAAAAGTTGTAATATCTTTAAACACAACCTTTTCTAAACGTTGTAATAGAAGTTTACACAACGTTTCAAAAAAGTTGTAATATTTATCTATTACAACTTTTTCTTACAACATGCAAAAAAAGTGGTCGAAGGAGCTGACCCTATTACAACTTCGCATATTACAACGTTTGTTAAAAAGTTGTCTGACCCCTATTACAACCTTTTTTAGAAGTTGTCAATGACCATTTTTGTTGTAGTGTAAAGGTCGGGCTGTCACTCTAGGCGCCGCGGTTCGCGGGAATCGGGCGGGCCGTTCCGATCGGGGGTTGTCCGGCCCGGCCGCGCCCCCCGATCGACCATGGGGTATGGCCTGCCGGTACGGAAGGATACGTCCGCGCCCGTCAATAGGCCTGGCCTAGCTACCCACGCGTCCCCAAGCGCGCTACCCCCGGTGGGTCGGGCGGCTGCGGTTGTTCGCCTCGGCCGGTTCGGGGAGCGCTGCAAGGCGCGCCTGTCTCCATGATGCCCCGGATTTTCGGGGCGGCGGCCCTTTTGTGAAATGGTGAGTTAATGGGGTATGTTAGCGGATCCGGGCGGGGGTCGGGCCCCTACGATCTTTAGGTCGTAACAATTTCCCCCGGCCTTCGAGTCTGAGGCGGCTGGCCGGCTCAGCTCGGAGGGCGAACCATATCCAACACTCCGGACCATCGATATGAGCCTTGGGACCCACCGGGTAGTGATGGCGGCGGCTTCGGAACTCCCGCCTTAGTGGTCATTATTATGATTTGAAAGGGGGGCAGAGGAAATCGAAGCGTCTCCGCGACTGAGTTTGTGACACGTGGGTGAGGTGACCCTTACGCCAGTCGAGGCGTCGGGGGCGTCTCGATGGGCGCCGCGTGGCGAGAGTTTGACGGACGAGATGGCCCTGGGGCCCCCTTTACTGCTAAAGGGGGCTGGGGAGGCGGTCGGCGGGAATTTTTGTCTTTCTCTGATTCTCCTCCGGCGCTCGATATTTCTGTTTGGAGCTTGCTGGCTAATCTGTCACTTCCGTCGCCGGCCATCTTCTTCCGATCTTCTTCCGATCGCCTTCCGGGTTTAAGGGATCAACAGGTAACAGCAATTACTTTCCTTCCTTTACGATCAATGGCTTCTCGATTCGAGATTGGAGGAAGTAGCCGGGTGGGGGAGGAGGAGTTGGCGGGCGAGGGGGCATCGCAGCCGGGGGTGCGGTGGCCCAGGGAAAGACGGTCATGGCGATCCATTGTACCGAGAGACATTGAGTCCCCCCGACGTAGGTTGGATAGGATCAACATCAGGGAGATTCGCGTGCGGTTTGTGCGACAGCCCTATGAGGTGCGGGTTCCTGGGTCAGAGGAAGCGGTGAGTTCGCCGGGGGATAATGAGGTCGGGGTCTATGTCCGGTCCTTTGAGTTGGGGCTCCGCTTTCCGATCCACCCATATTTGTTTCACTTGTTGAATTTCCTGGAGTTACCGATATTTGCCCTAGCGCCCCGTTCTTGGGGCTTGTTAGTGGGGTTTGTCGTTTTGTGCCTTGCTTGCTCCTTGAGTCCCTCTTTGGCGTTGTTCCGACATTTCTTCGTGGTTCGGAAGTGGGGGATGTATCATCGAGTTTGTGCCAGGAGAGGGCGAGAACTCATCCTCGAGGTGCCTGACGATGTCGGCGATTGGATGAGGGAGTTCGTCTTCGTGACGGTGCCAAGTGACGTGGCGCTGATGTCGAATTGGGGCGCGCGGAATCCCTTTGTAAATGAAGGGGTGGAGCTGATCGGGGAGGATATTGCCAAAGCTCAGATTTTGAGGGAGCTGCCCGAGGCGTGCCGTCATTGGGCGAGTCTAACATTGAGCAGTCGGCTCGCCCAGGACTTTTGGGCCCTAGGTATCTTTGAAGTTTCGTAAACTCGGGGCTAGGCTCGCCCTGATTGTCTCTTTTTTCCTTTTGCAGGCAGAGACGCGATGAGGGAGCCCGAGGGGGTGTCAGGTTCGGCCGGGACCCTGATCTCGGAGGACTCTGATCCCTGTGGGAAAGGCAAGGGAGTGTCTAGCGAGGCGGGATCCCGGGAACGTGGGGGCGGGGCCCCCCGTGGGGAGAGGTCGCACCTGGGACGGGGGGCAGCCGGGCAAGGTATCTCTGCCGGTGGGCCCACCGAGGATCTTCGCGCTGACGCGCCCGTGCGGGGGGCCGGACCCTCCGTCCCTCCGCGGGTACCGGCGACGGCAGCGCCTCGCCGAGCGCCCGGGGTTCAAGGGTGGCCATACGGGATCCCTTCGTGGGAACTGGGGGTGTCGTCGAGTCCCGCTTGCGAGAGCGCCCTTATTCATTTTAAGAGGGCCCGAGAAGAGGTCGAGGCATACCCCGATGACCGGCTCCACAAGTTCCCTTTCCGAGTCGGCGGCAATGAGTCGATATTTGAGGACGCGGGAGTGGCGGCGCGCCTTGCCGAGTATTGCGTGTTACCGCGCGATCGTGAGTGTTTGACTCGTGTGGGGGCGGAACGGTTGGGCGGCTCGGCCATATGGCACGTCGTGCAGGTACGCCGGCTTTCTTTCCCCACCCGCAGACTTTATTTGTTCGTGTCTCGTTGATTCGAGGTTTATGCAGATGATCGCCAACGTGTTAGCCCTGCGGGGCCGTAAATCTGCGGTCGTCACCCGGGCGTCACTGGACGTGGCGAAGGCGAACCTTGATGAGGTCAAGGCGAAGCTGAAGGACACGGAGACGGAGCTGGAGAGGGTTAGGGCGGCCTATGGGGTGGAGAAGGGGCGGGCTGCGTACTTCGATTCGTCCAAAGCCATGGTCGAGAAGCAGCTCCAAGAAGTAACGCGGGAGAGGGATGATATCCGGTCCCAGTGTACCTCGGAAGTTGCTAGCAAGGAATCGGTGATCGGATTACAGAGGCGGCAAATAGAGGACCTGGAGGTCACCCTAAAGACCGAGAAGAGGGAGAGGGGTCTAGCGGTGCGGCGATTGGAGGAAAAACGGGACGCTGAGTGC
This sequence comes from Scilla litardierei, assembly GCA_030789695.1. Lineage (NCBI taxonomy): Eukaryota > Viridiplantae > Streptophyta > Magnoliopsida > Asparagales > Asparagaceae > Scilla > Scilla litardierei. The sequence continues at coordinate 101,405,688 of CM061133.1, forward strand.
AAACAGATCGAAGCCGCTGTCCGTCGCTATCATGACGAGCATGTTGTGCCGATGCTGCAAGAAGCTAAGGAGGCTGCGATTCGGCAAGTGGTTAAAGATATGCGAGATCGGTCGGTTGAGAGGCGGAGCCGTTAGAATCGTGGGTTCGGGGAGGGCCGTACCTTCGTGTGAGAGGGTTATAAACAATGTGTTGTTGTAGTGTGTGGAAAGTCCAATGTATGGTGTGGTTTCTGGGTAAATATATTGTTATTGTCTTGTGTCGAAATGTATTCCTACTTGGGTTGCTCGTAGAATGTCCGCTCTGTGAGGGACGTAAATGCCCCCAACTTCGCTCTGCCGAAGTCTTCGGGAGAGGGGAGTTGAGAGTAGTCGTGTTCTCCGGTGGTCGTGATGCTTCGATGCCCAGTACTTGGTCAGGAGGTGCCGTGGCGGGTCGGGGTTGCTTGGATCATACAGAAGTTTGTCAAGGGTTGGAACCGAGAATCCGATAAGTTGTGGGGTGGGTTCCTGTTCCGGCCGAACCGAAAGAGATCGGACCCTTATTGGTGCAGGGGAGATGATCGTGTTTTGGCCGTACTGCCGGAGCTCGGACTCGATTATGGATCGAGTTCCGCCTTCTTGTATGGGCGCCCTGTCAGGGGTCGGACTCCATCTGGGGTCTAGCCCCGCCAGCGTGTTGTGACCGGACTTGATCATGGGCCGAGCGCCGCTGCCTTGTGGTGGCCGCCCTGACGGAGGCCGGACTCAACCATGGAGTGAGCGCCGCCTCCTTGCGGTGGCCGACCTGACGGAAGCTGGACTCAACCATGGATCGAGCGGCGCATGGACTGATTTCGAATTGGGGTAATCATTTCGCCTGGATTTGGGCGGGAATTTATGGCGGTCGCCTGACTTTACGTCAGCCTGGCGATTCGACAGCGGGCGGGAATCGAGGCGGCCCGACCACTGAAGTGTTGACGCGTGGCGGAATTGACGGTTTTGACAGTACGCGAAGCGTCAGAACACGTGGGTGGTGGATAGGGCCCGGATTGGTGACGCGTGTCTTGGGCTCGACGGTCGCGATGCTTTGTGCAGTCGCTTTAAAGAGACCGTGAGGAGGGGGAGGGGAGTAAAGCTGATTGTCGGGCGAAAAAATTTGTTGACAAGCAGCGAGGGCTCGTAGGAGGTGTCCGTGACCTTGCCAGAGTCGCCCTCGTGGGAGCGGTCAGCGGGGTAGCGCAATCGCCCAAGTCGTCGGCACCCTTTAGGTAAGACGGTTTTATTAGGAATGTCTTCTTCAATGTCTCCGTCTCGGAGTCAGAGTTCGGGGGTAGGTGGGGAAGGGAGCTACGCCGCGGAGACCGGAGGGGTGCCCGTCGAGATTGCGGGTGTGAAGTCGGAGCTGAAGAAATCCGTTGCGGAGATCTTCACGATGTACGTCAGGCCGCCGTATTCGGTTCGTGAACCGGAGCCGCAAGAAAGGGTGTGTTTTGTGGGCGACCGGGAGGTGTGAGTATACGTATCTTCGTTTGAGCAAGGTTTGCGCTTCCCCCCATCCGTTCTTGCTGGAAGTGTTGAACTTCCTGGAACTGCCCCTCCATCGCCTGATGCCCAATGCCATCAGTGCCATTGTGGGGTTCATAGTGCTGTGCGTGAGCAACCAGGTTTGCCCGTCTCTGACCTTATTTCGCCACTTCTTCTCGGTCAAGAGGTTGCGGTCATGCTACTATCTCTCCGCGAAGAGGACGCATCCGCTCATTAGGGGTTTGCCTGGGAAAATTAAGTTTTGGCGCCAGCAGTATGTGTTTGTGGAGGTGCCGGAGGATGTGCTGATAAGGTCTGATTGGGCGGAGCTGAATCCCAAGGCAAGAGAGGGGGTGAAATTGGGGGATGAGGAGGAAGTAGTGGCCCGGATTTTGATGGCCATACCGGCAGAGGGACAAGATTATAGGATGCTCGCTCGGGCTGAGATGATAACGGCGCACATCTGGCCCGAAGGTATGAGAGATTTTGGTGTTCATGCTTCTGATGTGCTTACGCTGAACTTTCTCTCTTTGGCAGGTGGCACCATGAATCTGTCCCTCGAGGAAATGATGAGGCTGGCCTCGGAGCAGGCGGGGAGATCGTCGGCAAGAGGCGGCCCCAAGAGGTCGTGAGCGGAAGGAGGGGCGGGGAGCTCGACTGGGCTGCCAGCGCCCACAAAGAGGAGGAAGAGGCCGACGAAGTCGTCCGAGCCTGACGCGTCGGGGGGAACCGGTCAGACGGAAGGCGGGGCCGGGGAGGGGGTGGCGAATCCCATCATCGACTTGGAGGGCGGGGACGAAGGGTTGATAGTGGGTGGGGCGGAACCGCCCCGAACGAGGCCGCCTAGCCCGATGGCACCTGCGGGGGGGAGGGGGTGGCCGCTAGCGGTCAGTCGTATAGGGCCGAGGCGTCGAGTTGCCCGACAGGGTCTGGAGGATGGGACCCTTGGCCTTATGGTTGTCCCGTGTTCGGTCTCGAGAGGGCGCCAACGGACCCCTGCTGTGGGGCCGCCTTGGCTAAGTTTAGGGCCAAGAGGACCGATGTCGAGGGCTATCCCGACGGCGCGCTTCATCGGGCGCCGTACAAAGTGGCGAGTGACGAGTCCGTATTTGAGGATGGAGGTGTGGCGGCGAGGCTGGCGGAGAACATTTTCCTGCCCCGCGATAGGGTAGCGCTGGAAGCGGTGGAGCCTGAGGGTCTGTGCGGGACCGCGGTGATGCATGGCGTCCAGGTATGTTCTGTAAGACGGGTGACGTTTTTCAGCGGGTTTTATTGAATGCCCTAAATGGGTTTACTTTTGTGTGCTTCTTTACGCAGATCCTCAACATGATGCTCGGGATGATGCGGCATGTGCCGGCCATACACAAGGCCGAGGGCGCCGTGGCTAGAGCGACCGCCGAGGTCGTTGCCGTTCGTAAGAGCGCTGGCGAGGACCTGGAGAAGGAGAGGGAGCGGGGCGACCGATATGAGGCGGAGGTAGAGCACCTGAAGATGGTCGTGTCTGATCATGAGCAGCGGGCGGTCGAAGTTGGGGGGAGAGCGAAGGAGCTGGAGGAGGCCCTTAGAAGGGAGGAGTCCCGTGCGGAGGACCTGGCGGGGCGTGCCAAGGCCGCCGAGGAGGAGTTGGCCCGTAAGGTAGAGGAATTTCGGACCTACCAGGAGAGAACCGTCGTCCCCGCCCTCGCAAATTCGATGTCCGATGGCATGGAGGAGGGCTACGCGGAGGGATGGGAAGACTGCCTGGCTCGGTTGAAGGAGAAGGTGGCGGGCCTGGTCCCGCCGGTGGAGATCGACCTCGACGGGCTCGCTGCGCGTAGCGACGACGAGGCGGGGGAGGGAGACGGAGGGGAGGGTGGCGAGCCAGAGGACGGCGGGGCGGTGGGAGATTCCGTGGAGGGAGAGGGCGTCGTGATTGGCGGAAGCGCCAAGTAGCTTTGTGGAGACTCCCCCCCCTTTTTGTGGTGTAAAAACGAAAGAAAGTAAAGATTCGCCTGGCTCGTCCCCGCATATGTGTTTTTCCGTCCGTGTGTGCATAAATTCCCTTCGTAGATTTACGCCTTGGTGCGGCCGTTTCTATCCTGGCGTAGGGGGAATCGTGTTGAGTCCCTATATTTCGCGCAGTGCGCCCGAGAGATTTTACAGCGAGGTTGCCCCCCTTTTCGTGGGTTGCTCGGGTCTAGGTGTACCTGAGCTATGACTAGTGGTCAAACGGGATTAGTCTTTAGTCTTTTCATCGGCTATTATTGATAGTTTATCAAAACAGGGTCGCCCCGTAGGCGTAACATTGAAGCGGCCCGTAGGCGTAACATTGTATCGGCCCGTAGGCGTAACATTGTAGCGGCCCGTAGGCGTAACCGTGTGTCGCTCAAGGTAGGTTGATGTTCTCATCGCAGTTGATCCGCCTTTCTCTGGTGCCATGCCCCTGATAAGGGGCGTGGAGTCGATTCAGAGGGTTCCCCCTCGGCGTAGGGGTGGATGGTCGTGTCGGAGCCAGGAGGTGGCTTTGGCCCTCGTTCCCAGAATTGGGGGGAGAGGGATTCCTTGGTGGTTGTTCTATCCCACGGGGCCCCGCTACTCCCCTCGACTGGAGTCTCCGCGCGGTAGGCGCAAAGGGACGGGCCGCAGCCCCCCTGGGTGGTCTCCTGGCATAAACGGGCCGGGAAGGTCGATGAGTGGAAGGAGAGGTGTTTCCGTTTGTACGCGGAGTAGCCCGTTGGAGCACGCCGGCGCTTGGGGACAAGTCCCCCTTGGTTGGGGGGCCTCGGGCGGCTGCCGGGGTGCTCGGCGGGGTGATTTGGCAGGTATGCCCCATCCATCGGGTTGTCTGCCAGCCATGCCTGCGTGCGCGGGGCGACCGTGGAGAGGCATGGTATGCCATTGGAGCTCCAGTTCCCATGCCTTAAGTTGTCTAAAGGAAGGAAGGGAGCAGCAGGCTGGGTAACCATCGTGTAAGGGGAATATCCTGTTGGGGGATCGTTTACTTTGGCGGTCGGCGATACTCGCATTTTCCGCACGTTTTGAGGGAGAGAGGGATGCAAAACGCCTAGTCTATCTCCACATCCTTCCTCTCGCCTTCCTCCCCCCCCTCGAGGAAGCTGAGGGGGGGGGGGAATTTATAATGGTGGCGTTCTGCCCTCATTTACTCTTCATTGAGAGTCGGGGTCGTCTTGGAATTTCGTTCTTAGGGGGGTGTTCCCGATGGGTGACGGGTGATGTGACCCCTCAGGCATGCATGACACTTGTCAGTGGCGTTCGTCCCGAGTGTCCTTTTGGGTTGGACAAGTCATTTCGGGCGTCGGCTTTATGGGGGTCAGGCGTTGCTCCTCAGGAATGGCCGTGTAGGGGTTGCCTTGATTCGCGGACCTTGAGTAGTTTCCCGAGGTTTGAGGAGAGGGGTGACAGGACCTTACGGGGGAGGGAGGGTACTGGTCCGTCGGGTACCCCGCCTAAAGCGCTCCGGCTTGGGTGACCGAGCTCGGGGAACTTGCCCCGGAGGTCTTCCTGGGGGGGAGCGAGTACGCGGCTCGGCCCGTGCCTCTCTCCGGTTTGGGTGGCGAGGATTGGTCCTGCCCCGGAGGCTTTGAGAGGGCGGGTATTGGGCCGTCGCCTCCCCGTAGCCTCTATAGTCGGACGGGTATTGGGCTGTCGTCTACCCCGCATATGGCGCTCCGGTTTGGGTGGCCAAGCTCAGTGAACTTGCCCCGGAGGTCTTCCTGGGGGGGAGAGAGTACGCAGCTCGGCCCGTGCCCCTCTCCGGTTTGGGTGGCGAGGATTGGTCCTGCCCCGGAGTCTTTGAGAGGGCGGGTATTGGGCCGTCGCCTCCCCGCAGCCTCTATAGTCGGACGGGTATTGGGCCGTCGCCTACCCCGCATATGGCGCTCCGGTTTGGGTGGCCAAGCTCAGTGAACTTGCCCCGGAGGTCTTTTTGGGGGGGAGCGAGTACGCAGCTCGGCCCGTGCCCCTCTCCGGTTTGGGTGGCAAGGATTGGTCCTGCCCCGAAGTCTTTGAGAGGGCGGGTATTGGGCCGTCGCCTCCCCGCAGCCTCTATAGTCGGACGGGTATTGGGCCGTCGCCTACCCCGCATATGGCGCTCCGGTTTGGGTGGCCAAGCTCAGTGAACTTGCCCCGGAGGTCTTCCTTGGGGGGAGCGAGTACGCAGCTCGGCCCGTGCCCCTCTCCGGTTTGGGTGGCGAGGATTGGTCCTGCCCCGGAGTCTTTGGGAGGTCGGGTATTGGGCCGTCGCCTCCCCGCAGCCTCTATAGTCGGACGGGTATTGGGCCGTTGCCTACCCCGCATATGGCGCTCCGGTTTGGGTGGCCAAGCTCAGTGAACTTGCCCCGGAGGTCTTCCTGGGGGGAGAGCGAGTACGCAGCTCGGCCCGTGCCCCTCTCCGGTTTGGGTGGCGAGGATTGGTCCTGCCCCGGAGTCTTTGAGAGGGCGGGTATTGGGCCGTCGCCTCCCCGCAGCCTCTATAGTCGGACGGGTATTGGGCCGTCGCCTACCCCGCATATGGCGCTCCGGTTTGGGTGGCCAAGCTCAGTGAACTTGCCCCGGAGGTCTTCCTGGGGGGGAGCGAGTACACAGCTCGGCCCGTGCCCCTCTCCGGTTTAGGTGGCGAGGATTGGTCCTGCCCCGGAGTCTTTAAGAGGGCGGGTATTGGGCCGTCGCCTCACCGCAGCCTCTATAGTCGGACGGGTATTGGGCCGTCGCCTACCCCGCATATGGCGCTCCGGTTTGGGTGGCCAAGCTCAGTGAACTTGCCCCGGAGGTCTTCCTGGGGGGGAGCGAGTACGCAGTTCGGCCCGTGCCCCTCTCCGGTTTGGGTGGCGAGGATTGGTCCTGCCCCGGAGTCTTTGAGAGGGCGGGTATTGGGCCGTCGCCTCACCGCAGCCTCTATAGTCGGACGGGTATTGGGCCGTCGCCTACCCCGCATATGGCGCTCCGGTTTGGGTGGCCAAGCTCAGTGAACTTGCCCCGGAGGTCTTCCTGGGGGGAGCGAGTACGTAGCTCGGCCCGTGCCCCTCTCCGGTTTGGGTGGCGAGGATTGGTCCTGCCCCAGAGTCTTTGAGAGGGCGGGTATTGGGCCGTCGCCTCCCCGCAGCCTCTATAGTCGGACGGGTATTGGGCTGTCGCCTACCCCGCATATGGCGCTCCGGTTTGGGTGGCCAAGCTCAGTGAACTTGCCCCGGAGGTCTTTCTGGGGGGGGAGCGAGTACGCAGCTCGGCCCGTGCCCCTCTCCGGTTTGGGTGGCGAGGATTGGTCCTGCCCCGGAGTTTTTGAGAGGGCGGGTATTGGGCCGTCGCCTCCCTGCAGCCTCTATAGTCGGACGGGTATTGGGCCGTCGCCTACCCCGCATATGGCGCTCCGGTTTGGGTGGCCAAGCTCAGTGAACTTGCCCCGGAGGTCTTCCTGGGGGGGAGCGAGTACGCAGCTCGGCCCGTGCCCCTCTCCGGTTTGGGTGGCGAGGATTGGTCCTGCCCCGGAGTCTTTGAGAGGGTTGAACTGAAATTGTCATGCAGAAAAGGCAAAATTCGAAGATAAAAAGAAAGGAACAAGGTACTTCGTTCAGGACTTACAGTTCCCGGCTATGCCACGACCGGCGCCACGCGCCCCTTGGAGTGGTTAGCCCGTCCTTCTCAGGGGGGGGGGGGGGGGGGGGCGGTGGTGGTGGTGTGCGCGTGGTCGATCCTGTTTCCCTCGGTAGTGGCATCGGCTGGAGCTAACTCTGGCTGGTGGGGGTCATAACTCCGCCTCGGGGAGTCGATCTTGAGGTTCACCTCTGGTCCCTTGTACTTGGTCGACCCTACGTAGCAGCTCCTAGACAGCTTCTGGCTTCCTCGTACGATCCCCACCCCTCGGGGGGTCTGGAACTTGACCATCTGATGGAGGAGGCTGTGGAGCGCTCCAATGGCCGACATGTAAGGTCGTCCTATGATCCCATTGTACGCCGATATAATGTCGACCACAACGAACAGCGTCATTCGAGTGACGACCTGTGGCTCTTCTCCGAGGGTTATCGGCAAGGTGATCACTCCCATGATGGGGGTCGAGTGACCGGTGAAACCGACGAGGGGTCCAGTGCAGGGTCTCAGGTCCGTCGGCCTTAACCCCATCTTCTCGATTGTGGACATGAACAGGATGTCGCAAGAGCTCCCTGTGTCGATTAGGAGGCGGCTGACGATGGCCGTCCCAATCTGTGCCTCGATGACGACGACGTCGTCGTGGGGCTGCTCGATCCCCTCTAGATCCTCGTCGCTGAAAGTAATGGGAGGGTAGGCCATCCTTCTCCCTCTCTGGTCCCCTCCAAGACCCGCCGTCATTACTTGTCTCGCGTACGCCTTTTTGCTTGACGACGATGCCCCTCCTGAAGATGGCCCGTCGCATATCGTGTTTATGCGCATGACGGGCTTCGGGGGGTGAAGCTCTTCCCGCTCGTCGTTTGCCGGAGGGTCTGCCCTCTGTGCCCTTCGGTGGTTCCCATCTTCCCGGTCCGGTCTCCGGCCTCCGACGAAGTCCCCGAGGTGGCCCGCCTGGATCAGCCGCTCGATTTCCCTTTTGAGGGTGAAGCAGTTGTCGGTGTCGTGGCCGTGGTCCCGGTGGTATCGGCAGTATTTCTTAAAATCTCTCCGGGCGGGGTCCGACTTCATTTCTCGGGGCGGCTCCGGCAGCAGTCCGGCCCGTGTAGCCGCAGCCATCACCTCAATCAAGGAGGCATTGAGTTGCGTGTAATGTGCCCGTAGGGGGCCTTCTTGTCTCGGGACGACTCGAGGGAGCCCTTGGGCCGGAGCGAAATCGCGCGCCGGGCCAGGTCGATCTTGCAGGCGAGGCCCGATCGGTTCCCTCCTTAGTCGGGCCAGTTGGTCGCGACCACGGTGTCCCTCTTCCTGCCTCGGCCGTGGGTGTGACCGGGGTTCGCCTTGGGGGGGTTTCGCCGGGGGGAATAAGGCCTTGGCGCCGAGAGTCTCCTCGGCCAACGCGTGTCTCTCCGCCATAGCAACCAATGCCTCATAGTCGGTTGGCGGATCTCGGAGCAAGGATTTGTGGAGGCTCCGAGTCCGCAACCCCGATTTGAAGGCCAGCATAAGCACCTCATCGCCACACGTCACCACCGCCCGTCTCTCCTCCTGAAGCGGCGGAGGTACCTACCCGTTGTCTCTCCCTCCCCTTGGACTATCGTGCTGAGATAGTCTAAGGGCTTCTTTTTCGTCCGCCCGGCCCGGAACTCTTGGCAAAACTTATGGGATAGTTCGCCAAAGCTCCCCACGGACCTCGCGGGCAAGCCAAAGTACCAGTCCAACGCGGTGTCCCTCAGGCTTTGGGAGAAATGTCGGCATAGGAACGCCTCATCCACGTCCTGGGCCTCCATCGCCCTCCGGTATTGTTGCACGTACGTGAGGGGGTCGCCTCTCCCGTTGTATGTGGCCAAGTGAGGGGGTTTGAACCTTATGGGCCTTGGGGCGGACGTGATCCACCGTGCAAGTGGCGTGGCTTCCTCCGGGTAGGTTGGGCGGCTCGGCGCATCCCCTCTCTGCCATTCGGGGGTCTGGCTTTGGTCGCGTCTCGGCCGTCGACGGTCCTCCGTCCCTGGGGAGTAGCCCGACTGTCGCCCGGCGGGGCTCCTTCCCCGGGTCGAGGACTCGACGGGTTGCGGGCTACGGTTCTCCCAGCGCCAGCGCCTCCCAGCCAGCTCTCCCCGGGCCTCCATCCGTTCTTGATTCTCTCGAAGGAGTCTCTCGCGCTCGGCGGTGAGGAAGCGTAATTGTCGACAAACGGCTTCCTCGTGCAGGGTATCGGAGGGGTGGTGCTGGTGATGCGGGCCGCCTCCTCCAGGCGGGGACCTGTTCAGCAACGGGTCCCGCCCGTTCCCGGGCCGCCGGCCCGTCGCCGTCTCTTCCAGGACTTCTTGGTTGCTCCTGTTTTCTCTCCTTAGCCTCTCGCGCTCCGCGACGATGAAGCGGAGTTGGCGGCGGGCGGCCTCTTCTTCCTGGTAGGCCCTCCGGGCGGTCTCGGCCGCCTCGTCCAAACGCCTTTGCGCGGCGGCCGCCTCCCCCAGGCGCCTCCACTGCTGCGCAACTTCCATCTCCTCCTCCAGGAGCCTTTGTTGGGCCGCAATCTCCTCGGCGAGCCCCCTGTCTTCTCCCTCCTCTTCGAACTGAAAGCGGAGGTTCCGCCTCACGTTTTGGGGCTCTGAGGGGCCGGGCGGAGGCTCCATTTCAGCCATCTGATAGTCTCCCCTGGCCTGAGTAACGGCCTCGAAGCTTTTCAGGACAGCGTGGGCTGAAGTGCGTTCAGTTTCGGCCCCCACCCCCAGAAGGGGATCGGACGCCGGGGTGATTTGTAGAGAGAGAGGTTCCTGATCCACGGGATCTTTGCCATGGTCAGGGTTCCGCGGGATCGGCATGGAGTCTAACATGGGTGTGACCCTTCGTTCCCACAGACGGCGCCAATTGTTACGAGGTGGAACTCGCGTACAATGAATTTGTATTATGGGGAACCAAGGGCACGGTGGTTATGTGGAGAAGAAGGTGTTGGTAGGCTGTTTTACAAGTGATTGGTGGGGTGAAGAGGTTGGATCCGTTGCCGGTGGTGCTCACGGGGTCGTACCTCGCCGGACGCAGCTGAGGAAGGTTGGACGGCGGGGGGCTGACGCTGACTTTGGTCTAGGGGCGAGCTCTCCTGCAGCACGAACAACTCGTCAGAAGGGCGGGGTTGGGGTTCAACCCTTAGTCCCTCCGATGCCTAAGTCAGTAAAAGGGCTTAAAAGGGGGGCTAGACACGCCGGCCGGACTAACTGTGTGTCCGCCTCGCGTGACGAGCTATAGGTGGGAGAACAAAGATATGGAGGACCTTTGCTCTCGTGTGTGAATAATAGAAGATGAGAGAGAATTTTCCAACCCCCCTCTCCGTAAGAGGAGAGGGGGTATTTATACCTGACGGGTGATGATTAGGCGTGCTGAGCTGGCTCGGGTGTCAGCGGAAGCTTCGGACGAGGACGTCGGGAACAGGAGTTCCTGATCCGCTTCTGTCAGGCGGCGCGACGGCCAAAGAGTGCTTTTGTCGGGATGTCAGGGCCGAAAGCAATAATCGTCGGACGGGTCAGCCGCCAGGGGGTGCTTTGTCAGGCGGTCAGGTGACGTATGTGTCAGTTATGTCCTTATCTTAGGCTGTTTGTTGTTAGCGACGAACTAAAGGTCGGGCTGTCACTCTAGGCGCTGCGGTTCGCGGGAATCGGGCAGGCCGTTCCGATCGGGGGTTGTCCGGCCCGGCCGCGCCCCTCGATCGACCATGGGGTATGGCCTGCCGGTACGGAAGGATACGTCCGCGCCCGTCAATAGGCCTGGCCTAGCTACCCACGCGTCCCCAAGCGCGCTACCCCGGTGGGTCGGGCGACTGCGGTTGTTCGCCTCGGCCGGTTCGGGGAGCGCTGCAAGGCGCGCCTGTCTCCATGATGCCCCGGATTTTCGGGGCGGCAGCCCTTTTGTGAAATGGTGAGTTAATGGGGTATGTTAGTGGATCCGGGCGGGGGTCGGGCCCCTACGATCTTTAGGTCGTAACAGTTATATATGCAAATATTGTTGCAAGATCTGCCGACAATATATTTTGCAATATGTTACCCGCAAATGGTGCCTACGAGATATGCTGAAGATACTGCGGAATTACTTGCCCGAAGTGATTCCGTGATTTGTGGATTGTCAATCTGCACAGGAGTCTATTGAACAGCCCTCCGCATCTACTCCGAGATTGAAGGGAGTGGGCTTATATAAAAGACGTGCGGATTATCTCTTACCAAAGTTGATTGAAAACTCCGGTAGGGAGGTTGACGGCTACCTGAGGTATGGATCAAGGGGGTTGATTCGAGTCAGTTTTTGCAAGGGAATCTTGCATGTAAGGTGAGCGTGCATAGATTACTACATGGGTTTGGTTGAGACCACCCACTACGGTTTTTATTGAGGGGGAACATGGTCCTCCTAATAGAAATCGGATATTAGTGATTGTATTCATTTATATTTTATGGAGTAATCTGATTTTCTGGACTTAGCCTCGCAGAATTATGTGTGCGCATCGAACCGCGTTACCAAGTTTTGCGTGTCTTCTATTGGATTTGTTCTTACTGTTATATGTTCATTTGCTTATCTCCTTGGTACTAAATTACAATTGGTATCAGAGCATGTCATCCGTACTGCTTTGTATTGTCAAAACGGGTGTGATCTTGGCACTACAAAAAAGTGAGTTTCTTGTGACCAAACTTAGTGTCGACTTAAATTTGCTGACACTAATAGTATACTTTTAGTGTCGGTAGAAGAAAGTCGACATTAGAAAAGACATTTTTTTCGATTCCTACATATATGCCGACACTAGAGCTTATATCTTATGTCGATCTTAAGTTGTCGACACAAGAAGATAAATTATCGACACTAGTAGGCGATTTTCTTGTGTCGGCTGCAGATGTCGACACTAAAATGTATACTTTCTAGGTCGACCTTGGTGGTCGACACTAAAACGTATACTTTCTAGGTCAATCTTGGTGGTCGACACTAAAACGCATACTTTCTAGGGTCAGCCTTGTTGGTCGACACTAAAACATATACTTTCTGGGTCAACCTTGGTGGTCGACACTAGAACGAAAAGTTTTTTATAGTTCATATAAATTTGTAATGGTAAACTTGTAAATAAATGGCACCCCCACAAATTAAAGGAAAAGATAATGTCAAATTGCAAATAATCATTCCCGTGTTCGGCAGAAAACTTAAGCAAATTTTGATATATAATTTCCTAGGTCACGAAATCTCCCCGCCCAGCCCCAAACAATTTACCGCGAAAACTCCCCACCTATTCGTTCCAATGTCACGAAACCCCTCCCAATTTTAATTGCCTCCGTCTTCCACAATAATTCAGACCGAAATTTTTTCCATATATTTCAATATCCCCCGCTCTCTCGCATATTCCCAAGCAACCGTCGAGCCCTAGCTATGATCCGTTTGCAGATCAGGGTGGCCGCGGATCGCAAAGAGGACGACCTCCGACTGTCGAGCCCGAGCATCCGTCGACCTCCGGCTTTTGATTGGCAAAGAGGGCGAGGCCAGAAGATCGGTTCTGTTAGAGATTGGAGGCTTTTTTAGGTAAACCCCTGCTCTCTCGCATTTTGTTCAGATTGTTTGTTGATTAATTTGTGTTTTTGATCTGTTGTTTGTAGTTTTGTTTCGGTGGCAGTTGTATAATTTTTTGGTTAGAAGGATGGAGAGCAGCTTCAATGCGGTGACCTTGAAGAGGCTCTTCATGAGCAGGACAAACAAGCCCCCGTTCTCGCTGAAGAGGCGCATCACCTTCATGAAGGGCAAGGTATTTGTCCTGTAAAAATCATTTCTTTGTTGCAATACATGTCATAAATTTTATTGTTGATTTTTAAACGATCAGAGGTAGCACCATCAATCCAAGGTGAGTAAAGAGCATCGGTAAGTGCCTTTATTTTTAAGTTTTTAAATCAAATTATTATCAAAGTAGACTATAGATAGATGATTAATTTCAAATGACTTATTATTATCTAATATATAATTTATGTTGTTTTTTTTTATTTTCTTTTTGATGTATATAAGTCTGCCAAATGTTTGACAGATTGCCTAAACCAATCGTTCGGAAGAAAAGGGTACATACTTGCTTTTGATTTTCATAGTTTTATGAGGAAATGTTTTTGATGATTTTAAATTTCATTTCATTAGCTCAATGTTTGAGTTCAAATTGTCAATGTGAGTTCAAATAATTTATTAAGCATTTTGATGTTTTAGGAGCTCTATGTTAGACTTATGGCATGTTTTGTTTGCTTTTTCTAATAAGAACTCTCTGTTTTAATTAAGAAAGCTTTCTGTTGATTATTTTTGTGTCGTTTAGATGTAACAACATGTAGTCTTAAATTTTTCCTTTTGGTTTTGGTTGTATCTCTTTGAAACATCTATCTTTCTTAAATTTTGTTCTAAAGAGAGGATGTGCATTGTTTCAATTCTGTAGAAATAAATTGTGTAAATTTTGTTTCTGTCTAATTTTCTACACGCTCAAAAATGGATGCAAAGTGTATATGCTTAGTTTCATATTTGAAATTAAAAGTTAACACAAACAAAATATTATTATGGGCTAGAATTGCTTACAATGTCTCATTAGTTGTATTTTTGTGTGCCAGAATTACTTCTGCTCCTGTAGTTGGATGGCATCACATTCGTTTATTCAGGAAGAATCTAATCAGTATTTCATCAAAACAAACTCCTGATCAATCCCATGATGGGAGCTCAGACAAGGCAGCAATGGGTTTGTTTGTGAAAATTAATATGGATGGAATCCCAATAGGAAGGAAAATAGACATCAAGGCTTATGATAGATACGAAAAGCTCGTTGGCTGTCGATGAATTGTTTTGAAGTCTTCTTGCTGGTAGGTTCTTTTTTTCTCTTTGTTAAATTATTTGTCATACATTCATAAAAAAAAATCATAGGAACAAAATAAATGTCTTAATTAAGTTAAAATTTCTTGGATATATTTGCCCAACTTGTGCATTGCCTTGATTGTACTCATGTTTTTTGCTGCTTCTGGTCATGAACAATACTGGTAAGATGCTCTGGCTGAGTTTCAATCCGTATATATGTTCAAAAAGAGGTATATATTCAAAATATTTTGATTCTGTGTTGTGTCGATCGAAAAGAAAATATGAGAACATGATTAAAGAAAATATAGAACTAATTCACATTTTATGATTTAAGCTTGAAGGACTCCAATTCAGTTCCATTGAGTTGATTATAATTGTGGTTTCTTTCCGCCATGTAGCTCAAAGAGACCCGGTGGTTTCTAGGAATGTTGTCTGGTTATCAGCGGTTATAGCATTCTGCATGGCATTGACGTTACTATGTTCATGCTTTACCCTTTACATGTATGTTTTTTAAAAGATAACATAGATCTAGCCTTCCTCATGTTTCAATCTACTTTTTTATTGATCTCTGATATGCATTACCAGTGCCAGATTCATGTTTTATTCCTAGCATATAATTTTTATAAAAAGATCAGAAATGTTGTTGAACTCATGTTTCTAATTCCTTTTCTAAGTTCATGCCCTATTTTTTGCCTGAATTTTTAAAAGATATCAGGAATCTTGTTTAACTCATGTTTCTAGTTGCATTTTTCTTTATCCCAGGTACACCAAATATGTATTCAAATGCATGGATATCGATGATATCTCTTTATGATTGACGGAAAGAAAAGTTCCTGAGTCCTTTTTTCACTGGATACTAGCATAGTCAATTTCTAAAAAGAGATCATTAACATATGCATGTGATATAGTGTATGAATGGACAAGGTTATACTTAAATAGATTTTTATCTGATAAATATAGGAGAAAATAAGTACTTCTATATATTTCTGTAGACGGGTATTAAGAGTTGAAAAACAAGATGGAATTATGCATCTTAAATATAATGAACTAGCCAAAAAGCTATGCCTACTATGGACTTAATTAGTTATGTTAATGATATATGCAAAACATTTAATTTCGAAAGCATTTTCAAAGTTTTTATTAATTAAGCTTCATTTTCATGCCTTGCAGTCACTCGAAAGCCTGGTTGCATTCCAATCGATGGCATCAATCACATCCATTTAGTTATACATTGCTTATGGACTGCTTGTTCTCTTCAGAGCGCCATTCTCATACGTTTCACATTCAAGAAGAAATAGGTTGGGTAGTTATTCCCCTTCTCCATATACGATATCTGATGCGACCTCTTGATGCAATGAATAATCTGGGAACATGCACTGCTTTGTTTAAGCTATGCGCTATTTCCTGCTGCTGCTAACCTAAGATTTGTTGATAGTTGAGCCCTCACCCGATTTGGCAAGTATATAGAACCATCCTTAGATATTTATATCTGTCTAATTTTATACAGTACGATGTCATGTCTAATGGAAATATGGTGCAAGAGGTCACTAACATTACGACCGGCTTAAACCCAGGGAACTCTATCTCTCTACTACGCGTAAGCTTCTTTGCCTTTTCATTTGTTTATGGAGCAAAATATAGGCTTTTCATTCGTTTTTGTTTTCGCCCCTGGTAAAGGGAGCGATACCAAGCCGAGCTAGACTTAATCCTCGTAAATTGCAATGTCTGGCATTTTCAGTTTGATTGCATGATGCTAATGCTTGGGGTCCAATTGTTATGGAAAAAATATATTTACAGGCTCACTTTGGATCAAGATCAAAACAGTATGATAATCCTTCAAGGGAGCTGCACCGATGTGTCAGGCTCAATAGTCGTGTATGCACAAGTCAACCTGCACTCTATGGACAATGTCATAAGCGGAGAGAACACCATTTTTATGAATCGTCCGGAGATAGAAACGGGAAATTCTATAAAACTGCCCAGCACCTGCCCTTCTCGTGTATGGCTGTCCTGTCCCCTTCTACTATATTGCATATTTTTTACTTTTGTTTTCTGCGTGACGTTTTCTTGTATGAAATTACTGGTTTTTATATGTAGTTGACATACTGGTAAATCTTTTCATGTGCCAATTTATTCTTATCATATGCTTGCACAAATTGAGTAACATAAGTAGAAATGTTACATCTTGGCCATGTCTTTATTAACATTTGTTTGTTAATTGGTATTTAGCTAATGGTGGTTTGTTGTACATCGTCACAACAATATTGAAACTTCTCTTTTCTGTCATTCATAGGCCTAAAAGTTGTGAGGGGATGCATTTCCAATTTGTACCAGATACAATAGTATGCCATGATTATCAAGAAATCAAAGGCCTAAATATTGAAACTTCTCTTTGCTGTTAGATTTTGGTATCCAAGGCAATATAGGTTCCATGGTTTGTCACCTTTTCACATGTGTTGACAGTTTCCTTTGTAAAGGAGGGCTTATGGTCAAACAGTTTGAAGATGAAATATGCCTTTGAAAGGAAAAACTACCTGTTTCAGAAAATCCATCTTGGACAGGTTATGTGTAACTTTCTGACATTTCACCATAGATGGGGAGGAGGGTATCATTAGTAATTCATATCTGCTATCATGTCCTCAGATCGGAGGGGGTTGGGGTTCTCATTATTAAGTCTCATATACTCTCGAGTTCTCCGGTACAAGAACTAAGTAAGTTTTTCATCACCACCTTTTAACTACCATGCTAATGATCTCTTCAGTCATAAATGTAGGCGAACTGGATGGCTTAAAAAAGCTGCAGAAATTCACGAGAGAACCGTAGGAAAGAGGGAAATTCCAAAGATAAATTGAATAGAAGTTGTAAGAAGGAACTCTTGCTATGACACAGAAGAAGAGAACTTTGTAGTCCTCTGAAACTATTGTGAATAAGCTTTCATATCAATTTTATTTGTTTCCACTTGTAGCCAATGAAAACTCATCCATAAAGGTTTTGCTAAAATTTTCTATTTTACTCACATTTCTTGAAATGGCGTTGAAGTGTCTAGCCATACACAAGATGGGCAGGTATAGTAGAAGGGGAAAGGACGACGATGGGCAGGTGCTGGGCAGTTTTATAGAATTTCCAGTTTTATAGAATTGCGACTGATTTTCCCCTCTTCTGTCCTTTATTGGATTTTTCTCTGCATTCTTGCTGAAGCACTCCCTTTATATCATGTCTTTTTGCATATTTCCTCTCATCCATCTTAATGTTTTTTGTTACAGCCAGTTTTTGCAGATAATGCTGCATATTTGCCCTGTATTTTCACCCACAAAGCATTGCAGGTGGTGTACCCGTCCTGGTACGGGGACTGAAGTTAATCATTGATGTGGTTGCTTATAATGCAAATTTAATTAGAAGAATCTGCTGGGCATTCACATCACAACCTAAATAAGTTGGTGATGTTTTTGTATGAAAAATTTGAGCTCTGAAATTTTGAGCATTAACTTTATTGTGGCAAGGTTAATTCAATAGGGTGAAAAGTATTTTGATGAGACCCCAACCTAGAAGAAAGTGGTAGATCTGGAATTTTGGACTCTTAGGGCGTTCTTTTCCTTGTGTACCACCAATTCGTTAGATTTTCTGAATAAATGACCATTTCATGGTACATTGGCGGAAACAATTTTCCCTGGAAAAGAAATCAGGCTAACATATACAGAGACAATGTGGGTAATCTCATAGAGAGGATATTGTTCTATGTACATGTTAATTAACATATACATCAAATATCAGGTGATTTAGATATCATCTTCTCATGCATTAAGTGTATCAAATCATATATGTGTTGCATGTTCTTTTTACTTGATGTTTAATATTTTTTTCTCCATACGGGAAGGTTAACTCATCATGAAAAGAAACCGAAATTTGCAGCGAGTAGGGACCTCTCTACCTGAGGTTTTAGATTATTCACCTTCAGATAGTGGGGGAACTAGTACCGATGGAGGTGCTACATCTACAAATGCAACAACTTCGTGACATGTTACTAGAACTCCACCGCTAGGTACATATTTAATATTTATATTCCATATTTACTATTTTTTGACATGTTATTAGAACTCTTATAATTACATGTGTGTTCTTTAACTTATTTGATCATATGCTTTGTTTGTTTGTAGGGTTAGAGGTATAAAGGATTTGAATATACTTTTTTGTACATATGCTTAACAAGAGGATGCTCCAGAGAACTTGAAGATACTTTTTGGTGATATAAGGGGAAGGAGAGATGATACATTAAAGGTTGAAGATACTTTTTGGTGAATACAAGGGAAACAAGATACTTTTTGATGAATACTTGTATTTTTTTTTGAAAAATAATGTTGGAACTATTTTGATTAAGAGAATGTTTGCATAATGCACGTAATGAATACTCTCTACTTTCATTTATCCATTTTATTGTTTCATTTTTATTTATGAACATGGATTTGAAAAAAATATGAATTTGAAATTGCCTAGCTTCGGAAATTAGCTTTTGCGTAAACAGGTTTTTTGTGTCGACAAACTAGGAACTAGTGCCAATAATCAGTTATCTCGAATCTATTTTTTTGTGTTGGTTTTTGTGGACACTAGATGGCATATGCTCTAGTGTCGATTTATTCCCACACAAGAATACTTGTTCTAGTGTCTACTTGTTATGTCACTAGAACCTTACTCTAGTGTCGACTTGTTCCGTCACTAAAATAGTACTATAGTGTCGACTTATTTTGACACTAGAACAGTACTCTAGTGTTACTTATTTTGACACTAGAACAAGTACTCTAGTGTCGACATTATCCGTCACTAGAATGTTACTCTAATGTCGACTTAATTTGTCACAAAACCCTATGTTATTGTGTCGGGCTCAATGTCGACACTAAAACCCGGTTTTACTTCTAGAGACGCCCTTTTAGGTGACCGTCCGTCACTAAAAAACCGACACTAGAACCCTATAGTGTCGGGTTTTTACCCTTTTAGGGTCGAAGTTATTGGACACTAGAAACGCTTTTTTTTGTAGTGTGGATCTTCAGTATTTGAATCATGAACACAAGAGAAGGCACTTCCTTTACTCGTCCTCCATTGCTTATCGGGGCAAACTACACTTATTGGAAGTCTTGGATGCGTGCATTCATTAAGTCTCTTGATGAGAATGCTTGGACCTCTGTCATTGAAGAATAGACTCCACCGATAGAATTGACAAAGACGGCAAAGAATACCTCAAGCCGGCTAAGGATTGTAGTCAAGAAGAAGATCGTGCTGCTCTGGAAAATTCTAGCAGTGAATGCCATCTTCATGGTAGTTGATGAAGAACATTTTAAACTCATCTCTACATGTGAGTATGCTAAAGAAGCCTGGGGCATACTCCAAAACGTTCATGAAGGAACAAGTGCGGTAAAAATCTCTAAACTTCAAATGTTTGCATCTCAGTTTGAAGAACTGAAGATGAATGATGAAGAAACCATTGCTGAATTTAATGGGAAGTTGAGAGACATAGCTAATCAGGCGTTTCAACTTGGTAAAAAGTACTCACAAGTGAAGTTGGTTCGAACGACCTCGCGATCTCTTCCAGAAAGATTTTCGTCCAAAGTTGCTGCTATTGAGGAGGCTAGGAATACCTCCACTATGAGGCTGGATGAACGTATGCGGTCCCTTCAGACCTATGAAATGAATCTGAAGCAGAATAAAAGGGACAAGGGAGTGGCCCTGAAAGTAGAAGCTAGAGAAATCTCTAAAGCAGATGATGAGTTAGAACTTGATGATGACATTGTTCTGCTGACCAAGAACTACAGTAGAATGCTGAAAAAGATCGGCAACAAAGGGCAGAACTTCAGATTAGGAAACAATTTGCCACGTCCAAGTAATCCCACTGCAGGTAAAGGTGTTAGTCGTCCTACTCAGAGATATGACCAGAAAAATAAAGGAAAAGGGATACGGTGTAGAGAATGTGAAGGCTTTGGACACATACATGCTGAGTGTGCCAATTCCTTGAAGAAGAAAAAAGGGAAGTCCTTTGCTAGTACCTGGAGTGTTGATGAGTCAGAGGGAAGTGCAGGAGATGAGGACATCACCAGCAACTATTTGGCTTTCATAGCATCCTTGAAAAGACAATCTGACTGCAACAATCACAGCCATGTTGGATCTGATGTTGCAACATCAGGTATGACTTCAGCCCATAAGCTAGACAATGTCAGTTCTAGTGTTGCAACATCAACTACAACATATAACAGTGAATCGGATTCTGAAGCTGAAAGTGATGAGGATGTGAGTGAAGAGGATATTCGAACTGCCAATAAAATGATTTAAAATAAACGGATGAAGATCTGTGAAATAAACAAAACATTAAAAGATGAAAATATCATATTGAAGGGAGAAAAGGAAGAAACCAAAGCTAGTCTCTTGGAAGCCAAAAACAGTCTCAAAAATTTAGAAGGCATGCTAGAAAAACTCTGCTCAGGGCTGAGAAGGCTGCGAGTATTCTAAATAAGTAGAACTCCGAGAAGTCGAAATTAGATGATATTCTGTATATGCGGAAGAATTCTGGAGATCGCACGGGTTTGGGGTACAACAAAAGAGCCTATTATTATATGCCGAAGGAGAGAAGAATTCTTGTCACCAAAGAACTTGAAAGAATGGGTCAACACAAGAGTCATGATCAGAAGAAGAAGTGGACCAGAGGCGTAAAAAGTGGTCGTCCTGTGTATGGTTACTGTAAGTTCATAGGACACACTGAGAAAAACTGCTTCAGTTGTATGAGACATTGTTTAGAAGGAAGATATGCTAGACAACATGATATGAAGATGGAGAAGCAATGTGTAAGAAAGTCTGACCTGTACAGCATGGTGGCCTACACTTCTTTGATTTCATCTTCCGATAATATGTGGTATTTTGATAGTGGATGTTCTCGCATATGACTGGTAACAAGAAAGTGCTAGAAAATTACAAGATGTGCACTGGAGGTCGTGTGACATTTAGTGATGGTCGAAAAAGCAAGGTTGTAGGAAAAGGAGATCTGATTGTGGTCAGGTTTCACAAGCTTAAGAACGATCTGCATGTCGAGGATTGTAAAGCAAACCTTATTAGCATCAGTCAGTTGTGTGACCAATGGCTTTTGGTGAGGTTTACAAAGGAGAAATGCCTTGTGTATAATTCCAGTCAAGAATGTATTATTAGTGGGAAAATATCTACAGATAACTGATATCTCCTCCAAGAGACTACTACTTGTCGTCATACTCGCGTTGACGTGTCTGAACAGTGGCATCAAAAACTAGGGCACCTAAACTTTAAAACTCTCATGAAAATCTCTAAGGTGGGTGCTGTTAAAAGAATACCGATGTTAAACAAGAAGAAGGAAGGCGTATGTGGTCCATGTCACCTGGAAAAGCAGCAGAAGACTAGCCACAAACAACTGCTGGTCATTACTACGTCCAAGATTCTGGAACTTCTACATATGGATCTGATTGGGCCTACGTCTGAAACAAGTGTTGATGTTAAGAAATACATTTTCGTTTGTGTTGATGACTTTTCTAGGTTTACCTGGGTAGATTTTCTTAAGGAAAAATCAGACACTTTTGAAGCATTTAAGAAATTATGTGTTCGTCTACAAATTGAGAAAGGAAGCATTATCTGCAAGATTGTCAGAATCAGAAGTGACCATGGAAAGGAGTTTGAAAACTGATCATTTGCTGAGTTCTGTGAGTCCCGTGGTATTGCTCATGAATTCTTGGCTCCAAAGACTCCTCAACAAAATGGAGTAGTCAAGAGGAAGAACTGCACCTTGCAAGAGATGGCTCGTGTCATGCTAAATGCTAGAGAAGTCAGTGTGAGGTGGTGGGCTGAAGCTGTCAATACGGTATGCTATACAATTAACAGAGTTTACCTTCGTCCTAGAACTGAGAAAACTCCATATGAAATCTGGAAAGGAAGAAAGCCAGATGTCTCCTACTTTCACATCTTTGGAAGCAAGTGCTATCAACATCTCGAAGAATCCAGTGCAACATTCGAGAACAAAGCACATAGACATACGTCACCACTTCATTAGAGAATTGGTAGAGAAGAAAGTGCTTGTCATGGACTATGTTGCAACATCATGTCAACTGGCAGACATATTCACTAAACCACTTGACTCAGGCAATTTGAAGAGTTACGACAAGCTCTTGGACTTTGTCGTATAAATTTTCTTGCTTGGTTTGGCTCATGTAGCAACACGACGGACGTTTTTATTTTTAAAAGTGCTTTTTAGTTTTGAGTCTCTTTTTCCGCACTCATTTCCATTCCCCAAATTTTCAGCAAAAAGTGGTTCTCTATTCTAGGGTTTCCCTATGGCTCTCTGAGAAATTCTTCTTCGTCTCCGTCGATATGGCCCGTGATCAGGATCAAAAATCGACTCAAACGCCTCGTCGCTACTCTCGACGCTCCTCCTCAACGAAAGCAACAACGTCTTCCTCCTCGTCTCCTCCAATGAAGCGGAAAAGGGTGGTATCTCGATCCGCCCGTACTTCTTCTCGTGATTCGCCTTCTCCCACTTCCTCTCCGACTCTCTCTGACCACATGCAACACTTCACCATGGCGAATTTGGGAATAGTTCTGGTTTCCCCCATTTCTGTCTGGAGTGCGAAACCCTCATCATCTTTAGAATCGGGTGTTCCTATCACAATTCAAGATTGGTTCTGGCATCTCCGTAAGACTAGAAAGAAGTTCGATCTGTCCTATATGGATTTTACAGGAGTGCGCATTGGTCCATTTCGATTGGAAAAATCGGGAGGGAAATTGAAAAATGCACAAGTGGTTGATGACAACTCTCTAATTTTGGTTACCTCTCGGCACCAATGCCCCTCTATCAAATTGACAGAGATTGTTGTCTTGGAAGATTCTGACTCCTCTATGTCCATATCTATGGAGGCTGTGGGTGGTGATGCTGGGGCTGAGGAATCTTCTGGTCCACCCAACCCTCCTACCCATGGTGAAGATCAAGATTTGGGTCACGGCCCTGAAATTCCTGCTGATTTAGTAGATGACTTCAGTATCCCATCTGCTACCCCTGACCCTACTACCTCTGAGGATGGTCTAACAATGGGTGCAACTAACTCTTCATATGTTGCAACGCAGACAGATGTTGCATCTAATGTTGCAACATTACCTCATGTTGATGAGGAGATTTTGGCAACACAGGTTGATGTTGCATCTGATGTTGCAACATCACCTGATGTTGCAACACAGGCTGCAACATGCTTATAACGGCCGGTATTTCTAGGCGTGTTGATTATTGTGTGTGCCCGTATCTTTGTTTGATCGTCCGGATGTTTTCGCGCGTAAGTTCTTTTGTGCGTCGACTCGAGCGTGTCTCGGATTTTTAATTTTTCCATGGCATGATTAATAAATTTCTAACACTAATTAATTACCACTAATTAAATATTAATTAACTTTAACACTAATTAATTACCCTAATTAAGTTGCTAATTAATTAACCCTACATTGATTTCCACCGTATGGGCAGTTCAGATCCAACATGCAATTCAAGTCTTTCCCCCACCTCCAGCTATCTCTCCTTCATGATGATCCCCCCACTATTCTTATAATTCTTATAACAGTAACAACACCATCATCAGCAAGGATGAATTGCCAACAGTTCTCTTCCCCTACAAATCACTTCCTGAATTGGAATTCGTCATCCTCCCAAACCAATTCTCCAAGCCAAAATCAATCCCAATCAGCCCGAATCAATTCCAAACCCAAATCAGTCCCCAAAATTCGAAATCAACTCCTCAAGCTAAATCAAAATCAATCAACCAATTTCTCCTCCCATTCATCAAATCCAAAACCCATTTCAAATTCATTACAAAATCAAAACCCAATCTGAAAAATTTCAGATCCAAAAACCAAATTCCCAGATTAAAAAAAAACAAATCAAGCACAAAAACAAATCTAAAACAATTTCAGATTCAAACCATACTTCAATCCTTCTCCTTCCTCCTCCCCCTCCCCTAGGCCGACCCCCTCGCCTACGCCGTCGCCTGCGACGAGCCCACTGCCGTGCGTGCCTCCGGGGAGCAGCTGTGCTGCCTACGAGCCCACCACCGCTGTCGGAAGCCGCACGTCCGTCGACGTACCTCCTCCTTTGCGCATAGGTGAGCCCCTCCCCCTTGTGCGTTGGTGGTTTGCTGCAAACACAAAGAATACGAAAAAAAGGACATGAAAGACAGAGAGACAACCTGGTTAGAAAGAGAGAAGGGAGAGAGACTAAAGAGATATGGAGAGTTATTACTAAAGAGATAGTACACCAACTAGTCCACAAATATTATGCTAACAGATTCATGATAAAAGTTAGTTTAAATATAATGTTAACCTCACAATTAGCTTATAGTAAGTTAGTATTAGTAGGATGTTAGTGTTAAAATTTTAATGTTAATTTGTTCGTATTATTTAATTTCAGCATGTTAGTATTGTTAAATGATGTTAGGTTAATAATATTAAAATAATAAGGTGTATCATGTTAGTTTTATACAATATAAATATCACCCTAGCCAGAGAACCCAATAAAATTAGACGAACCCAATTTAGGGATTATTTTAATATTGTGCTTATCTCAAGAAAAATCTAATTCATTGATATGTTTAACCGAAACAGAGAACCGGTCATACCATTACGTAGTACCCGTCAAGACAAACCCAACGACACCAAAATCGCTGAAATCAAGCAAGTGTACAAATTATATTGAATTTTTGAAGATAGATACTCATTTGGCCTTTTGCATGTAAAATTGTATAACTCAAAATCTACTCGTGAAATGACGCATGAATTTACTACCATGATATTTTTGACTGAAAATGTGATCCAACATCATATAACTTGATATACCTTAGTTTAGAACAATAGCAAAGAAAGTTAGTTTCTGTAACATGTTTTTTAAATTCTTATTTTCAGCACTTTTGTTAAACTATTGTTAAATGTTACTTCATTTAAACTGCCATATGCCATGCTTATTACTCATGCAAAATAACGGCTAGAAATGTCTGCTAGACACACGAATGAACTTGATAATCAAAGAATGATACATGCCGTTGGCTACCAGTCGTTACATGCCGTTGGCTACTAGTTGGCTATTCTCGTCGGTCACATGTGACTAGTCTGGCTCGTGTTCCAGTATATGACGGTTTAGCATCATGGCTCGTGGTCCAGGAAGTACATTTTGGGGTGGGGTTAGGGTTGAGCGGCCACTAGGCGGATGAAAGGGTACTGTCTTCAAGGGCGCCACCCATGCAGTGGGTTAGCACCAATTACTGTAAGCCCCCCGTGTGAAGAAGGATTCACGCATCGCGACCTAAAGGCGAGAACCCTATGCATGATAGAAAGCATTGCATTGTAATTGTAATAATCGTTGTCACTTGCTCGCACATTAAGATTTCCATGTTTATAGTGCTTACCTTTAATTCGTTATAACTGCCATGTCATAACTGCTCACTTTACTTTTGCCTAGAACTGCATGATAGGAGTGTTTTACTTTACTTCATTTTATATCGGCATGTTTAAACTTATTATTGATATCTCGTTTAATTCTTTTAATGCCTCTTAAATTCAGTATAAATTTGTATATCTTGCCTTGGGTTCTAACATCTTCTTGTAGACCCTTGCTGACATACATTCATGTTTTTGAATGTATGTCAGATCCCGAGCTTTAGCACCAGGAGGACTAGTTGATATAGCTGAACCAGTGGACCAAGAGTTGTTGAACTAGTGAACCTTCATTGTACTTCTTTTCATTTGTTGTACGGGTCATAAGACCCGCTCTTCTTTTCTCCATTTGTTATAATTCCGTTGAGACGTTTGATATTGTAATAATGTTTTACTTATCTGTGTTGTTTTTTTGTCACGCCCCGTTTCCCAGAATACCCGGCATTGAAAAATATTTTTTTTCCAAGTATCCTGAAGAGTGAGGGTGATGAGAGAGGAAAAGAGAGAGAAAGAAGAAGCTGAATAAGCAGGCCACTGCACACATGCTGGGATAGTACAAGTGAAGCTCCACTAAGATATCCAACAATCACACAAGATGACAATAAAATTTAATACATACATGCTTCATTTCTATACACAAACCAAGTACACCAAGACATGCATACAGCCACTCTCTACCCTCAAAGACAACCAAGTCACTCTGTAGGCTACAATACTCATCAAACGCTACTCCTGAGACCCGACTCCAGGTCACCACCAACCATACTGCCCCTGCTACCTGAAAAGGTAGGGAGGAGCACGTCAATGCGTGCCCCAATAGGAACCAACTTGGATCTGGGTATCGCTTTAGGGTTATCAATCCACAAGGCAAGACAAAGGAACAAGACATGCAAACTAAATATATAGAGAAGAGTGAATAGCTAAGTAAGAGGGTCATACCTGCGGGCCAATGTCGAGTTACTGCAAAAAAGAGTTAGCACGAGTAATAATAACAAATAGCCATACAACCACAAACTCAAAAGAGAAACACAAATCTCAGGATATAACACGGTGTCACCAGTAAAGCAAGGGAAAAGGAAGTACTGCCAACGGAAGAAGAACATGCAAAGTGCTCATTTTATGATTGAATTGATTAATTGAATTGATTGGAACTTGGGTAAACTGTGTGATACTAGGACCTGGACTTCACCCCAAATGTGGGGTGAATATAGCACACGACGAAGTGGACACGGGCACTGTACGCCGGGCCTCTCACCTCCCCCGTCACTGGCAGGAGTGAGGCTATCCACATATAACCCAACCTCCGTATGACCCCTCTACTCCCGGTAAAGGCGAGTGGGTGTAATATCCCCTCCACTCCTGGTAAAGGCGAGTGGGTAAGCTCCACACATCACATAATCATCTCCCAACTTCACAGTCCAGCCCTCATATCCACAATTTACTCAAATCCCACCTAAAAACCAGGGCTTGACTAACTCACCCTCATTAGAGAGGACTGAGATTTAATCAATTTTATAAGTTAATATCATAAGTAACATGTTAGGGGTCTCAATGGCATGGATGTGCACATGTCACTTCAACTGTCCATCATCAAACATAGGGTCATGCACTCACGTGACATGCCCACTGTCACAACACATCATCCAATCACAATTTCAATGTATCCATGCCATTCGAGCCTCTAACTTTACCAATCATCAATGTGGCTCAAGGCCAACACCAACACATACACGTTTCTCAAATTACTGAAAGTTGCCTTCATTGAGGCATTTCATCGAACACGTGATGAGCGTGACGTGCATGTCCATGAAAACATTAGCGAATCATTTGACAAAACATATCATTAATCTAATTTACATGCAAGAACAATGATCATGTACCATAGTGGGTAGAATTACAACATTACACAATTTTAACACATCACTTAACCATTCAGCATGCAGGAATTTGCAGAACAGCTGTAAACATCAACACATTATATTCATATCTCTTGGGAATTTGACAAACTAATATACATAAAAGTTGAAGATATGGAAGTTTTGGATTCACAGGTAAAAGTTCATGCAAAAATATTAAGTGTGTGATTTATGGTGAATTATTCAGTGAAGGGTGTCAAATCTGTTTTTCAGACAGATTTCTGGGTCTGTGTTCAAAGCCAATTTTGAGCATGTTCTAGCCAGAATTTCGACATATAGGCACTCTGATAAACCTTTAGGAATTCTTCTTAAGTTTCCAACAAGACCAAGATCACAAAATTTCATTGAGTGTGCAGGTTATTAAGCCATTTCTATTGAACTGTGTCAAAGATGGGAATCAAACAGACATGCTGTAGAGTTTGAATTTTTACTCCTAATTTCAGAATTGAACATATATCAATATTTATATGATTTTGGGGTAGGACTTCAAGATATACATGCTCATATTTTTTTCGAAATCTAATTCGAGCTACAGTAACTACAATCAAGGCAAAATCAGACATCAAGAATTCTGAATTTTAAAGGAGATGGGTTTGTTAAGAAATTTTAAGGGAAACTCATGAAAATTGAAACATAGCACATTAATTTGATTATCCCTACTTCATATTTATAAAAAAATGTAAAAACATGTTAAAATAAAACCCTAATTAAATTCCCAAATCCAAATTAATTCCTACCTCAAAGAAACACTTCATCTTCTCTTCTCTTTCTCTTCTTCTTCTCCTCCTCCTCCTTCCCCTTTTTTCCTTTTTTTTGTGTGAAGCATTTCGGCCATGATGGCATAGGGAGGCCGGCCATGGTGAGGGGGAGAGAGAGAGGGAATGAGAAAGGGAAAGAAAGAATGAGAGAAAGGGAGAGAATTCTAGATTTCTCTCTCTTTTCCCATCTTTTCTTATTCTTTTCTTATTCTCCAAGAAAGGAATATTTCAAGGGAATATTCCATGTGGAAATGACCAAAATACCCTCCCATGTTCCAAGTATTTACAAGTTTGCCATTACTTTACACACACAACTTGGGTACGTATGCACATCAATTTAAGCCCAAATGACCGTTTTGCCCCTGACCTTTCTAAAAATTTACGGGGATTGCCATTGACCCCTAACCCCTTTCACACTTGCATGGCTCTTCCTACACCCATCCACACACATCCATGCATGCACACATGCTTCACACACACACGTCTAACACATTCCTGTTATTTCATACCCACGACGTCATTTGCACTTCTCACGCACTCTTTCTTGCTTTCTCGTCTCTTAAACACGTGTTACGGCCTAATCCCCCTTGCGATATGCTACATACATCGATATCTACGCTTATTTCACGCCTACGTATGCATTATAAGTAGAAATACTACGTGTACACAGTAGAATACACGTATACTTCAAAACAGGGCATGACATTTTTGAGTAATGCAAGCAAGAACCAGTGGGATTTTACATAGACGCTCATTGTGTTAAAGTCAGGGAGGAAAGAAAAGCAAAAGTACATCCTCCTTACTTGCACATGCGGACCCGTTCGCGTCCTCGCTCCCAAGCTAATGGAAAGCGAATCTTGACTCTCAAACAACACCTTCCATAGAATTTTCTTCCACGATTAAATTCATTAGAAAATCATAGTCCTAAGGTTCCTGATCCTGAGTCAACCAAATCATTATATCTTTGATTTAAAAAAATCTTCCTTCATTTTACATTCCACATTATGACATTAGGAATCTATCGTAGCCTTTTCACAAGTCATTTCCTACCCGTACTCACATTTGATCATCCTATTCTAATCCTTGCTCTCGACCCACGTGATCTCCCTGATAGCCATCATTATCATTTTGAATCACCCACATTACTATACTGATTCTACTGGCGATATCCCTTTTATGGAATTTCTCTCCCGGTTTAACTTCTTTAAAAATCTTTAATATATACCTAGGCCTCATATTTTTAAACTGACTTAAATTTATTCTTTGATTTTTGAGTTTTCCTTTGCCGTAATTTTTAGTCACTACTTATAATGATTTCCTAGCCAATACCATCCATAGTCCTATACTCACCTTGCTTTCTATAGAAATCTCCATCTTTAAACCCTACTTCACAGATTCAATATAGCCTTTCTTTCCTACTACAATGTATTCAAGACAACCGACCATATACTAATTTTAAATACTTTTATGCTAAATAAAACTTAAACTTTTTCAGTGTATTAGTTGTTAAAAAAACTTTTTGTTGATGGCACGCATATAAATGATAAGCTTCCTTCAATGGACCATGATCCGGTCAATGTACTTGGCTAAGTTTATTGGATCACCCTAGCTAGACTGGGGGTAAGTGATCCTGGCTTAGTCACTTCCCTGGCCGTGTCTGCTGGACCGCAAGGACGTGAATCATGATTATGTATACCATTGTCTTTCTTACTATACTACAATGGATTTCAAAACAACCAAGCATATACAAATTTAAACTACTAGATAGAACTCCAAATACCTCGGTTTATCAGTTCTGCCTTCATCATGTCCAATATTTTAAATTTTTGTAAAAATCTATCTCCTTTTACGAGACAAACACTACATCTCTACACCCTCTATTGCTTATCTACTGTTTTAACTTACCACCCACTCACTATCTGTATATACGTTATTAGGATATTGTCACATTTTACACATATCTGCCATTCTCCCATTTAATCATTCATAACCATCTCTATGTCACCTGATCAAGCTAACTCCGTATCCTCGCCTCACCTGAACCCATTCGTCGAAAACTTGATTTGTTATATCATACAACTCTGTATCCGACACTATCTCTTGGTAACCACATTAGTGCATCTATTTACTTATTACCACTTTAGCGAGATTAGTTTTCAATTTGCGTTATAACCCCTTTTAAAATGTTTTCTCCTACCTTTATTTCTATCATCAACAGTGTTGAATTTTGTTATGCAATATATTGATAGAATGTTAGATATGATTATTATTATTATTAGGAGATTATAATTACGGATATGAGTAGTTTGAGATTATGTAAGGTGTAGTTGTATTGATTGTTTACAATATGATAGAATGAGGTGTTCAATAGTTATATTTCATATTTGGATACACCCATACATAATAGCTTCAATAGGGTTTCATGTCATGATGGTGCACATGAAGATGAGTACATTACAGATTTGGAATTCAGGTTAGTAAAAGCTGAGAGTAACTTGGTAGATATTACATGATTTATGATGACGATGATGATTAGTAAAGTATGTAAAGTAACAAGACTTTATCGTACGGATAAAGTGATGGAGACATCAGAAATGATATGATATGTTAATATGAATGGATAGTTGCGTAAATTGATCTAAGTTGCTTAGGATAAGATACAATAAGAAACGATGAGGTGTGATTTAATAGTTTGTTAATTAAGGTGTTTAAACTTATGAGTTGTCACAATGAAGAATGAGTTGGGAGCATGATAAATGTTGATGGTATATGGTGATGTATACTAGGCGAATTTGTACTTGTCGTCCTATGTTAGTAATTGGTAGAGCACCGTTATATTAATATATTAATATAAGAATAAGATTAGAATTGGGATTGTGGATGTCACAATTATAGTACTACAAGTTAGGTTATACCATGAGCAAGGGATGATACGTTACGGATGAGACAACTATAAGAATGTACAGTTTTTGGAGAGCTAGGGTGTATGGGATATCGTACATTAAAGAACCCCGAGAAGATGTTACTGTCCTAATAGCAATGATGAGCGAATGAGTAAGGAAATTTATAAGAAGTATTGGTTGAGGATAGTTGGTATTTTCCCTTATGAGGTTGTCTTGTTTAAGGCATTAATTGTTTAAGGCAAGAATTATGAGATAGAAATCAAGAAGAAAGGGGAAGTATTGGACCTGTATTTTAGTTCAGGATATGCTTATAGTTGTAACATTATTCAGTGACGAGACGAGAAGTGATGATTTATTTTAGTAACACTTGTTTGGGTTTTTGAGTTTAGCTACCAGTGTGTTAGAATATTGAGGTTGCAGTTGTGAGTATATATATATATATATTTGTATTTTATTATTTTCTCACCCTTGTCCCTGTACATCTTGGGTAGTCGCCCCTAGCCTTTCCACTTGCCTACTAACGGTTAAGGCCATCGATGGTGCTTAGTCCAAACCTCTTTTTGAAACTTAGTCTTAACCACACCACTTGTATCTTTTCCTAACCAATTTCATCTCTTCGTCTCGAAGTATTTCAGGTCATAATTTACCTCATAGAAATACGAGAGTGTTATCCATATTTGTTCCCTGCACTTTAGTTGATAAGAACTCCGAGGGCGGAATTTTTCTTAAGATGGGTAGAATGTAACGGTCGGTATTTCTAGGCGTATTGATTATTGTGTGTGCCCGTATCTTTGTTTGATCGTCCGGATGTTTTCACACGCGAGTTCTTTTGTGCGTCGACGCGAGCGCGTCTCGGATTTTTAATTTTTCCATGTAACGATTAATAAATTTTAACACTAATTAATTACCACTAATCAAATATTAATTAACTTTAACAATAATTAATTACCCTAAGTAAGTTGCTAATTAATTAACCCTACATTGATTTCCACCGTATGGGCAGTTCAGATCCAACATGCAATTCAAGTCTTTCCCCCACCTCCAGCTATCTCTCCTTCATGATGTTCCCCCACTATTCTTATAACAGTAACAACACCATCAGCAGCAAGGATGAACAGCCAAAAGTTCTCTTCCCCTACAAATCACTTCCCGAATTGGAATTCGTCATCCTCCCAAACCAATTCTCCAAGCAAAATCAATCCCAATCAGCCCAAATCAATTCCAAACCCAAATCAGTCCCCAAAATTCGAAATCAACTACTCAAGCTAAATCAAAATCAACCAACCAATTTCTCCTCCCATTCATCAAATCGAAAACCCATTTCAAATTCATTACAAAATCAAAACCCAATCTGAAAACCCAAAATTTCAGATCCAAAAACCAAATTCCCAAATTCAAAAAAAAAAAAACAAATCAAACGAGGAGTTGGTTGATGTGGTGCACGAGAGTAGAGATTTATTTCCAGGGAAGTGTTGTCAACTATCTTTAATTCAAAATACTTATGTTGATGACCCTCTTTGGAATACATTTATTTTGGGGAAGAATTATCCACATCATATTGATGCAGCTTATCTCTTACAGGGTACAAGTGGAGTCCTTGGAGAGATGCTGGAAGCCGCATTGCTGGAATCTGATGGATTCCGTGGACACACGCGTCTGGCGGAGCCACGGAAGGAGTAGTTGGAGCAGTTGCCTACATCGACAAAGATACTGGATCCGCCTTTTGCTATAGGTAATATCAATCCAGTAGTGTAGTATTTTATGCTTTAAATAAACACGAATCCTCTCGACAGCGAGAGGACCGTATAGATTTGCTTGATTAGTCAGTTTTGAATAAATATCACCTCATATGACGGCAACAAAAATCTTTTACACCCCAAACCCAATATATATATATATATATATATTATTGACCTCTTCACATATTGATATGTCCCACCATTTTGCTCACCACCACCGAGCATTTCTTTCAAGTGAAACCTTACTTTCTTATTCGTTTGACTTGATCTCCCTTAGCGAAGCTGTGATATTTTTGATCAAGTCATTTGAATAAGACTGTTTGGAATAAGCTTGGTGTAAGGCGCTCTCATTCATCATTGCATGTGCATGTAGTTGCATTAGGATTTCATGTCATTCATTTCATCATTTTTCATTCACCTCCCTTATATTTATCATTGTTCCTCGTAATTATCTTTTATGATCACATTGAGGACAATGTGAAGTTTAAGCTTGGGGGAGTGCATTTCCATGCCATTTAGTTGCATTTTTACTTCATTTTAGGATTTTTAGAATTTTCCAAATTTTTGCATCTTTTCAATTTTTCCATCTTATTTTCCTTTTATGTGTGTTCATGCATCATGTTGTGTGCTTGTTTTTCTTTTCCTCCTCTTTTGTATTCATTTCTTCATTCTCTTCTCCTTCTTTTGCTAGATATGTTCCTTATTATAATATCTCTTATTGCTTTAGTAGCCATCACGATGCTTATATCTCTTGCCATGCTATTTGGAGTATTTCAGTATCCTGCTATCTATGTGCTTGCTTATATATTCTTTTGATGATTCCTCTATATGAATGCATGATACTAATTGAAGCTGAATGTATACAATAGTATTTAGTATGATTTTGTTGGAAATGCACCAAGATTCATGCATCATTTGTATATCTGAAGCATCTATATTATTGTCTTATTCACCCGCTGTTGCATGCCTGATATGATTGTACGCTTTACAGCTTGATTTCACTATTTGTTGAAATAATTAGAATATCCATTCTTACATACGAGTTTTAGTTGAGGTATTATCTTATTGAACCGTTTGTCCACATCATATGAGTGAACCGAGTGTTACATCATTTCCTTCTCCACATATATCTCTTTATTCTCTATATGTCACTTGAGTTCACCCCTTGCAGCCACTCATACCGCATCTATTCCCAAAAATCCATACCAAAAGAAAAGTTAGCTCCAAAAATTTCAAAAAGCCAAAAAGGAGCCAAAAACCAAAAATACAAATCATATAGCTCCTATAAAAATCCAAAAAGAAAAATGAGAAACAAAAAGTCCAAAAAGAAAAGAAAAATATTTCTCTATCTCATTATTGAAGCCACAAAAATACTTGGAAAAATCAAGGCCAAACCCCCAATTTCCACAATCATTTTCCATTGGATGTGACGCCTCAAGCTAAGCTTGGGAGGGTGAATTCCTTTGATTATATGAGTGAGTATGACATTAGAGTGGAGTTGTGCATGAATGGATATATTTGATAATGCTGAAACTTAGCGAAATAGTTTAGCCGTGGATATTTCTCATGATTTGATATGAATATGTGAATGTCTTGACTTTTATTCCATTCTCTATTGCATGCTTGGTGTGATTCTTATATGCTTCATTTATAACTTTTGATTGTAAAGTGCATCGCCAATATTTTTATATTAAATTCTATGAATTGCATGACGTGAATATGCGTTGATTGCATGAATTTAGAGAGTCCCTTCCTTTGTTCTTAAAAGCTTGCAAGTATTATGTTTAGTTAAGATATGAAATCTTTATAGCATGTGATTCATATTTTTCAAGTTATCGTGATGTATAGCTTATGGCTTGAGATCTGAGAGAATAATCTAGTGCTCCCCTCCATTTTTCTTTCTTTTTCTATTTCTTATTTTCAACCCCGGTGAGCTTCGTATTCATATTCCTCAAGGACAAGTAAGTTTGGGAGATTTTGATATGCTCCTATTTTACATGATTTATCGCATATTTTAATGACACGTTACGCCCCCAAATCCCCGTTTTATACGCTTTTACGCTATTATTTGGAACAATATGACTTTCGGAGCGTTTATGCATATTTTAGGGATTTGGAGTGGAGTAATTTGGAGTCAAAGAGACGATCAGCGACGTGAGAGCACCAAGAAAACTCATGATGACATGTTTGAGGTGCCAAAGAAGAAGACTAGAGGAAGAAAGGAGGAAGAGAAAGAGAAATGAGAAGCCAAGAAGCAACCGAGTCAATTTTCCAGGCGACTCGACCGAGTAGCAATAGCTACTCAGCCGAGTTGACACGCAGAGTTTGCAAGGAAACAGCTACACCCTACTCGACCGAGTAGGGTGGCTACTCGGTCGAGCTAAACCAGTTTCCAGAGAAGCATATTGAAGCTAAAGCAGTAACCGACTGTAGCTCGACCGAGCACGAAGGCTACTCGGTCGAGTAAGGCAAGCGCCTAGATTTTCAGACAGTCTCTCACTCTTTTGAGACCTACTATCATTCCAGTTAGCAAAGTATTTGTCTCATATTTTTTATGGATAGTAGACTTCATGACGGTTCCAACACCATGAAGAACGAGTCAATCGGAGGTCAGATTAAATCTGGAAAATTTCTGCAAGTTAACGCTGCAGTGCTGAAATCTGTACTCGACCCGAGTAGCAAGACTATTCAATCGGCTACTCAACTGAGCAGTATACCTACTCGACTCGAGTCGAAAAGAAACATAATAGTGTTTTGAAGGAAGTTTTGATCTACTGTAGCTCAACCGAGTAGGGGGGCTACTCGACCGAGCACGCTGGGGCCCAGAACTTAAGTTGCAGCCAGAATTGATCTTGGGCACGAATTTCAGAGGGTTTCTTATGTTATTTGCTAGGGTTTTGAGGGGACTATATAGGGATTGTAGCCGTCATTAGAAAAGAGGGGATCTTATTTTCTTAGTTTGTGTGGAGACTTTGTTTTGGAGTTAGGCTATGCCCTAGGCCCCTCCCTTGTATCAAGATAAATATTTTTGTTCTCTTTAATTCTATTTTATTTCTTCTTATTGATTGCTTATTGAATATCTTTTTGATGCATGCAATGAAGTTTTCTATCGTTCTTATATCTATTGCTATGATGCATGAGTAGTTCCATCTAGAGTTAATGGATTAGCCCATGGATTTTAGGATTGAGATGCAAAGTTAGGATTTTTAGGTTGCGTTGGTATAAAAGGGAACTATTTTGGTTGATCTTGCAAAGTTTGTAGGAGAACTCGTACTGAGATCATACCCACGGTCGGTAGAATCGATTGGCTTAAGGAGTATCCTATAGGCTTAATTAGGGAGTTAGTAGAATCAATTGGGACTCGTGACCATGCTCGTGTCTTGATGGGATCCACCGACGAACTATATTACTAATTGACGGCTACCGTCATTGCGTCAATAAGAGCCACCAAAATACACGTCGAAGCTCTGTCTATGTCCGACGTGAGTGGAGATCATTCTGTCCACGAGAGTTGCATGAATATTGTAGATTCTTAATGCACGGATCGTGTACACCTGTCGCGAGAGCGGGGTTAATGTGATACATTAGAGTCGTGACGCTTAGACACATGAATTCTACATCCTAGATGCTACAATCCCCAATAAAATCAATGCAACGTAAGACTTCTAACCTAGCATTGACATCCAACGATCCTAGTGGTGAGTCCTAACGTCCTAGTCTTTTCTCTTTTCTTTCTTTATTTGTGTAAAGTCTTTTGTTTGTGACATCGAGTGACATGACTTTCGCATCCATCACCATTACGACACTCCACAATCCACATCCACCAATAAATTCGCAAGTCTAACTCAACCTAGGAGTAGATAGGTAGTATAGCACCGCTTTCCCGTGTTCGATACCCGCTTGCCACTATACCATGTGCTTGCGGTAAAACGACATTGTTTCGGAGATAATTCCGGGCCGATCATCTATGAAGATCCCCAAGGGTTGCATTGAGGATGTGCTTATCCAAGTGGACAAATTCTTTTACCTCGTGGACTTCATAGTTCTAGACATTGAGGGACCCCAATCTGGCAAATCCACCCCCATCATCTTAGGACGACCTTTCCTAGCCACTAGCGGTACATTGATAGATTGTAGGAGTAAAAAAGTGAAGATCTCCTTTGGTAACTTGACATTGGATCTAAATATTTTTAATGCATGTAAGTTACCAATGGAGGGGTAGGAAATTGAGGAGGTATGCATGTTGGACATTGTTGCGTGAGCAGCTGAGCATGTTTATGATCCTAGGCCCATGCATGTTTTAGATTTCATTGATGGCCATATTGACACCGCTCCCGACACTTTTGATTTAGACTTGGGGACTTCAATTGTAGCTCATTCCATGGACGATATTGACTATCTTCATTTTATGCAGGAGACTGAGCCATTGCATCATGCGAAGCCTAGCACCCATTGGATGCCAATGTTTACTCAATCTCAATTACTCATGGATCTGCCATCTCAAGCATTAAAGGAAATGGGATTCCCTGAATATGAGCACCACGATGACACTTTTGATCCGTATCAAGAAGATTTCTCTCACAACACCCCCCTTCCACTTTGAATTTAGAAATCCGAATCTTTTTTAGTTCTATGATCCTCATCCCCATACCTCATTAATTTTGTATAATTCTTGTTGGCAGGACAAATACATTGAAGGAGAACTGCAACGCAATGCCACCAACAAAGTACATTTTTTGGAGCCAATGAGGGTGAAGCTGAAGGAAGGGGAGCTCCATGTTATGATGATGATTCTGGATGAAGGTGGAGGAGCACCATCAGAGGACAAACGGAAAGAGCTTATGGAACAAATTCCTCCACCAATGAAAATCTGCGATCCTCCTTTTGAAACACCACGGTGTGCTCTTTCCTTTTACCCTTAGTAGTTATATATACATGAATAAAATTTTTTCTTAGTTTTCTTTGTTTATGCATTCTCAATTTTGCATTTCCAAATTTTGTTCTTTTACACTTCAAACACTGAGGACAATGTTTATTTTAAGTTGGCGGGAGGGTGTAGAGTTTTGTTGGAACTTTTTATTTGCATATTCTTTTATACATAAACAAACAAAAATTCCAAAAAATTTCAAATTTTCTTATATTTACATATAGATACAAATAAAATAAATGAGAGAGTTAGTTCTTTTCACTAATAATCATTTATGTAGCCATATGTAGTGGATAATCCATATGCTTTGATTGAACGCCCTTATTCAATGATTTTACCATAGCATGATTTAGAATGTGCTACCTATGCATGAAACAATGATTCATTATAATTTTTATGGGTTTAGTGCATTTAGCCGCAATTGTAACTTCATAAAACCATTTTTTGGTGTTATGCAAATTTCATGTCATGTATGAGCTTATGAAATGGTAATCTTGTGAACAAGGTTCTAACCCTATATGATGATGGCCTAACACACCTACACAAGCTTGTCATTAATGAGTGATTGAGAATTCTACTCAAACATGTCTCATATATTTATTTAAATAATAATAATAAAGAGTAAATAAAATGCACCGTTCTTCCAATTTCATTTGGTAGTTGGGTCCTCGTGCCTTAAGAAGCATTGAGGATTTGCGTCGAAGAATGGAGTATGTGGGAGTGCATAATGAAAATAATCTTTAGATGATCCGAGTTATTAAGTCTGATGGGGTTTTCAAATCCTAATGCCCTAAAACCGTCTGGTTTAGGAGTCATTGACCTAACGCTCATTACATGTATTGATCTAAAGTGTTATACAAAAAAGAAGAGAAAAGAAAAAATGAAGTAATATGAGAATAAAATTGGAGATATGTTGAGTGGTCCCAAGATCATGAACTCAAGATGGTTTGAGTGTTGTAATGACCTAATCCTAGAAGAATTATAACCTAGGACACTTGATTACCCAAGATGATAAACAATTGCGTGCATGAACTTGTGTGATTCTAAATATGTGTGGATTGGTGCTGGTATTGTGTGTTTTTGCATTAATTCATGAAAACCTATGATATTTGTTGAACTTTGTGGGGTGATGCTATTCTTGATTCATTCTATGGTTATTGAAGTGAATATGGTGTGTATGACATATTTTTGCAATGTTCGCTCACTTTGCTAGGGACTAGAAAAGAGCTAGTTGGGGTGTGTGATTTGGGGTAGATATTGTATATTTTCACCCCCTAACTATTTACATTTTGTGCATAATTGTGCTCAACATAGCTTTAATCCATAGATTTTAGTTGAACCATTGAATGTTAGAGTATAATATTTATTCATGAATAAAAGGATGTTTCCAATGCTAAAACGTATTCTATATATTTTTCAGGAATCTGTAGGAGCTCAATCCATACTTCAAATAGGGGATCCAAAGATTTTACCCCTACACGGTCGTGTGCTACACTCCACACGGTCATGTGGAGTGCAACAACTCCAACCTACTTGAGAGCAAACGACACGGTTGTGTGCGCCATCGCACATGACCGTGCAGTGAAGAAGCCAAATGACTACAGTAGTGCACATAGTCGGGTGACATGACCGTGTGAGATGCCCAAGCACCCAGCTCATACACAGTCAGAAAGCTATAGTTTAGGAACTTGGGTGAATACAATTACACGGTTGAGTCGATCACCAACTCGACAATGTCAATCTGGAGCTGAAGATCAGCTGGAGAAGGATGACATGATCATGTCAAATCACAACACAGTCGTATCGACCATGCTGCTGATGCGATTTGGACAAATCTGCTTTGGGGTTTTCAACCCGATTTGGATCTAAATTTTGAAGAGAATATCTCAAGCATTGATCCATGGATAGAGAGCCCCGATTGGGCTGGATTTCAGCAAAAGTCCTTGACTACCCTTTCATTTGGGGATTATCTTGGATTGTAATCTCACTCACAATTCGTGAGTTTAGATGGTTTTTATTTATTTTTTTAGGCGACACAGCTAAGCATAGGAAGTAGGGCTGAGGATCAAGCTCCGTTGTTGAAAGAATTCTAAAC
Organism: Scilla litardierei; assembly: GCA_030789695.1. Classification (NCBI taxonomy): domain Eukaryota; kingdom Viridiplantae; phylum Streptophyta; class Magnoliopsida; order Asparagales; family Asparagaceae; genus Scilla; species Scilla litardierei. The sequence continues at coordinate 101,445,400 of CM061133.1, forward strand.
TCCTCTATTGGTTTTATCTTTTTAGTTTTGAACCATTGTAATGAAATTTTTGATTTTATCAATGGAAGTTAGTATTTCCAATGCCATGAGTAGCTAAGCTCGTGTGTGGGTGTTGTGATGTAATTAGGGATTATCCCTCTATGCTTTCAATCATCAATATACCATTGAATGTTTATTTCATTTGATTGATGGATTATCTATATTTTGATTGTAATGCATTACCCATAGAGGGGTTTGATGAGGATGTAATGCCACAAGGGCTCTCCTACATGTAGTAGCATTACCTTTCTAGGGGTTCCAATGGGATGATGCGCCACGAGGCATCATCTACGTGCACTTACACTACCCGTCAAGGGATCTGAGAATGGCATACTACGAGGCATAGCCTATATGCATAAAACCTGTCAAGGAGCCCTATAATGATTAGGGTGGTATGCCACAAGGTATTACCGAGCAATTAAACTATAGAACCCATCAGTCCAATGAACACTTGGTTATTATTACGCTTAATCCCACCAAGGAATCTTTCAGTGATGTTTGCCCAAAAGGCACATCATTGAGTTATCAAATTGATTGAAACACATAGATGGGCATAACCCCAATGAACTCACAACACACACACACCCCACCCATACCCCCCACCCTTTTCCTAATGTCTCTCCCACACTTCCCCTAGCACATTTTAGTTTTACTTTGATACTCAAAGTCTCCAACAATCATTTCGCCTTCAAAAGGTGGTTCGTATTTCATTGAATTGTTTCCAAGCTTGATTTTGAATTATGATTTTGCAAACGAACATTGTCCATGCGGATACAATACCTGACTCACCGGGTTATTACTTCTTGACCTCTTGCGCCTGGGAGTATCACTTTTTTAGGCAAGCAACAAGTAAGAGTGTTTTGGCCATGGAACCTATTGGGATGGGTTCTAGGATTCTCCTATGGTTTTCTAAGATGGTAAGTGATATAAATATGTGTATGAAACAATCTAATTAAGGTATACATGTACTCTACAAAATGAAAAGCAAAATACATAAAGAATCAAAATAAAATACACTTACGCTTGTTGATTATTCATGCAACGTAAGCTCCTATGCTTCAAGCTTCGAGTCAACCAACTCATCAATTCTTTGCTTTGTCTCCATCAAGATATAATATTGAAATTAACCTGAGACAAACAATTAGAGACATTTAACAATACATAATGTGGTGATCATTATCAAAGCCATATTGGGCTTAATGGCCAATATCCAACAATTTCTAGCAAGCAAAATATCATCCACACACAAGGATAATATTGTAAAACTAGTCCCAATTTTCACAACATACATACAATTTTCTAATTTGTTTGCAACGAAACCAAGTTGGATAATCGTATTATGAAATTTGAGATACCATTTTCAATATGACTGTTTTAAAACATATAAAGACTTCTTCAATTTATATACCTAATCTTTATGTCCTTCAACATGAAATCCTTCAGGTTGATTCATATATATTACTTTCTTTAAATCTCCGTTGAGGAGTGCAGACTTAACATCTATTTTAAAAAGTTTCAAGTCAAGATATGCAACAATTGCTAAGATTATTCTAGTGCATGCAAACTTAGCCATCGGAAAATAAGTCTCCTAATGATCGATATCTGCCTTTTTGCAACTAATTTGGCCTTAAATGTATCAATAAACCCATCAACTTGATATTTTTTAATGCACATTTGCATCCTATAGATTTCCTCTCTTCTGGAAAGTCACATAGCTCCCATACATTGTTTCTCTTTATCGATCAAGGTGCATTTTCATGGTATCCATGCATTAGTCTAATTCAAATGAGTTTATCTCATCAACATTGATCAAGGGATCAGCTTGCTCATCTTCATCAATATCTATTGAGAAACGAATGGTTCACAAGAATACAAATAATAATCATCCATCCATACATGTATTGTTCTGGGCCTTTTGTTGCCATTAAGGCTTGCAGGTTGGACATGTTTAGTTGATTGATTTTCCACATGCATATTCTCATTCACATGCTCTTCTTCCATAATTGGATGATCCACTTCAACCGCTATGTCTAATTCAGTATTATGAATATCATCTAAATATAGAAAAAGTGGTACTATTACTTGAACTTGTTCCACTCCTCTCGATTTTCTAGAAAAGTAGCATCTCTACCTTCAATGACCTCTTTTCCTTCATGTAAGAACATATATCCTTTAGATTTTTAAGAATAACCAATAAATTTACACTTAAGATTTTGAGATCTAGCTTACCTCTTTATGATATGGAATGAGAGCATATGCCACACAAACTTATTTCCTTAGATGACTCAAATTTTGTTTGTGACCATTCCAAATCTCATATGGTGTTGATGTAAGGAAATATTGATAGGGTTCTTAACAGTTTAGAAACATGTAGAAGATTGAAAACTCAAAAAATTTCTAAACATAGCAATAAAGGCCAAGAACAACTGCAAAACATGAACTTAATGTTGATATAAAAAACTCACAATTGTGCGGATATACTTAAGCAATACTTACAGATCCAAAAACTCTTTCGGTGAAGACATTAAGCTTAGTCATTAACCAGTCGTAATAGATGTTTCACCTTAATGATGTCACGCCCTGCTCCTCCAAATACAGAGATATGTAGCTGACTAGACCACCGTAGTATTCAGACTCTAGGCTTCGAGCACTTATATCTAAATACTACTAGGAATTATTATGGTTAAATAAATTAAATAAGCAGGCCACTGCAACAACACTGGAATAGTACAACTAAATAAAAGTAAAGTGCTCCAACAGAATTTAAAATTTGCAGTACTGAAAAGAAAACATAACTAAACTGAGCATATTCTAATATAAAACAGAGTACTTTATACATCATCAACTGTACAATGGGGTACAAAAGTAGGGGTACAACAAAAAGAGAAACCCCAACCCAAAAGTACAAAAGGTGTCCACACACGGTACAACACACCCACTAATCTACCCAATGGATGTCTAAGTGGACAAAATCGCATGCAAATTCTACCTCTGAGGTCCTGAAACTGGTCTCTGTCTTCGGAACCTGCACAGGCTGCTCTGGTCCCACTCCTGAAACCACAAAGGGTGCAAGTCAACGCGTGACCTAGTAGGAACTCCTAACATCGCTAGTAGGATCCGGTTTTAGAACTGGTCCTTCTAACTAATCATCTATCTACAGGACACAACAACCACAGAACTAATGCGGAAGTAAAAAGTAACTGAGAATAGAAATTACAGATTAAGTTAGTTAAAATTAGATGTTCAGTGATCATTTGAAAACCCGAGTAAATTGTAGGATGCTAAGGAGCCGGACTTCATCTAGGGTGTATGAAAAGTGGTACCTCAACCAGCGATACGGGCACTGGAGGGGCCTCTCGTAACTCCCTACCTGAACATGGCAAGGTACGGGAGTAAGACAAATCTCAGTTTTTATCGGACAAATGGAGAAAACCAACAGTTACCGCATGGTGCATCACGAGTACACCACCGGCCTCTCTAACTCTAGTCAATACGGGAGTGAGAAAAATCTCGGTTTTTATCGGACAAACGAAGAAAACCAACAATTACCGCATGGTGCATTACGAGTACACCACCGACCTCTCTAACTCTAGTCAACTCCTTAGCTCCTAATTTACCCCCTCCTTAGCTCCTAAAATTTACCCACATTTCCCCTAAACCCAAAGTCTGGACTCTCACCTACCCAAGGTAGACCAAGATTTCCATGTTGGTACACTCAAAATTCCTCACTCTCAATTTATGGGACAATTTCGCGGTCTCATTACCACATTCACAATTTTTCCATTCTGTCATCAATTCTCTGATGTCGTGTTTCAACGAACATCGCATCAACAATTTATTATAGTATCACATGTCTCTAATTAACACATAATTCCATTATTCTCACTATGAAACATATTCTTGTATATCCTCATAAGAGCATTTTGTTACAAAGTATACTAACATAAGCACAAGGAGTATAATATGGCATTTTAATATGGCAAGCTAATCACTTTGACATTAAACACGAGCTACAAACATATAACATGCATATTGCATAGTTTTGTCATATGGAAAATTCTAAGATAATTAAAAAGGCATTACCAACATAAGTACCATTCTAACATAGCATTACTAACAATGGTATTACTAACATGGCCTTACTAAATCTCATATACTAATGTTCTAGTACAAAATCGCATGACAACATAGGATGCCATACTAGAATTTTTCTACACAATAGCTTATATCATACTAAAAAGTGAGCTACTAAGATGTGATGATCATATTAGGAACTAATATGGAGCATATCAATAACTTGCATGGAACAACTAATCATTATAAAATGGTAAGTAATATAGAACTAACAATTGTGAATGGAACTAACAATTCTAAATGGAACTAGCATTTGGCTTGGACTAATATTCTTGTGGAACTAACCATTATGCATGGAACTAACAACAATGAATGGAACTAACATTTAGTAGGTAAGTATCAATTAGCATGGACAGATATTTTTCATGTTTCTAACATATGAACATATTAATATCTTGCACATAATAACAACATATTGTATACTTCTAACTTATGGCATGCTAGGATGGTCTTATTAACATTTGTGACCTATTAACATACAACAATTACATATTGCATGACAATAATACATTCATGGGACAAGCTATCAATTTGATACCAATTAACATTACATGGATCCTACCCTTTTCCTAAGGACAATTTTAAGTCTAATCATGCTAACAAAATTGTGGAACTCTACTAGAATGTTTAAATTTTCCTACACAATTCTAATAAAGGATCCTACTAAAATGTTAAGAGAACCTACCTTTCTTAGTCCTCCTTAAATTTCCTTGGCCCTTCTTCTCCTTGAAGAACTTTGAGCTTTCTCCTTAAGCTATTCTACTCCTCCAAAGTCCCCTCTCTCGTCAACTCCAAGCTCCAAAAGTTGAGTTCAAAAGTTGGATTTTGGTGAGAAATTTGGGATGAATTTTGTGCTAGAGGAGTAAGGTGAGATTGGTGGTGTACTTGGTGGTGCAAGGGAGTAAGGAGAGGAGTGCTAGGTGGTGGGAGGGGTGGTGCAAAGGGGAGAAAGGGGAGGAGCTAGGTTCAGCCTGGTTGAAGGGGAAAGAGGGTGAGGGTGAGTGGATGAGAGATTTTTTTTTATTTTTGGTTTTCTTTTTTGTTTTGTTTTCCCCTTTTCTTTTTTCTTTTTCTTTTAGAAATTTCCCCATCCTCCACCTCATTCATATGACACATGGAAAGAGTTAGGTACGGATTAAGCATGTCATGCCACCTCTTAGGGTTAGGTGGCATACATACAATTTTTGTATTTCTCTTTTTTTGTAAAAGAAATTACATATTCAAATACAATAAGTTATACCATATACCAATACATATACAAGTATTTCTTACCATATACTTCATTTACTAATTCCAAATGGTAAGTTAAAATCATTTAAAAATAATTCCTTCACCACAATAATTAAGGAAAAATATGTAGGTACTCTCAAAAATCATACGCACACATATATGTCCAAAAACACGTACTAATATGCGTAAATTAATATTGGGGTCCTTACAATGATGAATCCCATTCACGATCTACGAGCCCTTCTGGAACTAAAATCTAGCCCGATAAGCTTTACTAGTTCGGGAGGAGGAGAAGAAAAACTTTTATTTTATAGCGAAATATTCTCTCTCAAAGAGGTTTGAATTTTTCCTCTCAAGAGATATCGGATCTAGATCTTTGATTCTCTTATATGGGATTGACAGTACATTGAGAGGGGATGGGAGGACCCCTTTATATAGTGCTAAAGGTCATCCAAATCCAAATTGTGTTTGGAATTCAAGTTGGAACCCAACTCTATCCCTAAATGTAGAATTAGAAGAAGGCTTGTTCATTAGGGTTTTTAAATCCCAATTCGATTCTAAATTTGAATACAGTTCTTATCCTGAACAATGTGGGATTATAAAACTAAAACTCCTAGAAATCCTTAAACTATTAGGATTTCATATTAGAGTCAAACTCTATTAATTTCGGTTGGTTTTAGATCTAACTCTTGGATTAAACTTGTACCAAAAAATTCAAACCTTAATTCACACACGTCGGTCATTAGTCGACAAACAAACCCATGTTAGTCGACTAATGGTCAAAACAGAAGTAAATCGGTTTCTTGTGTCAGGCTAGTTAACTAATGCATAATCATTAGTCGATTAACCTGTATTAGTTGACTAATGGACATTCATTACTTGACTAATCTGACAATGCCTTGATCGTAGTATACAATCATGTCACAGGTACGACAATGGTGATAGCTCTACAAGAAGACCACCTGTTTTGGAATCGTCATTTTCGACCACATCTGGGCATGCAGTGACAACTACAGTATTGTCTGATCCATTCGTCAAAACTATGTCTCAAGGGTGTCTAGGGTACGAAAACTATCAAACCCCAATTTAAAATGTGAGTCAAATATGCGATCACATAGTTCTGAGGTTTAAATGAAACTTATTACTCTTAACAACTTTATCCATTCCACCCTGACCAAGATTTACTATTGATCAATTGACTTCCTATGACACTAACCTCATATACATGAGGAGACGAATCCTGTCTAGATGGCCACTGCTTTTGCATGTTTTAGGCTATACTTAGTGAGCACCTACGTAACAGTTGCATTCATAGTTGGTCAGTAAAATCCAAAGTATAGTCGTCCACATGTAAGGTTCTATATCACGTCTCAAGTCAAAAGGACTAAGCTACATCAACTGTCACTTGAGAATTTCTATTGATAGTCAAAATATGATTACCGTATGGAAGTACCTCGACTAGTCATTCTATAAACGTGTTCTTTGTAAGTACATGTGCAATGTCTCACAATGTTCTCACATCTTCTATGAGACTAGACATTATCATCACTATGGTAGATATCAACACACACTGGTCTATCCAGAATTTCAATATCTCATCTTGATATTCCTACGGCCAAGAACATTTAAGAATTATGCTTACGTAGATCCATTGGGCCTTATTATCATGAACTCATCATAATCCCAATGTCCTCACACATTTCCAAGGAATTTATCACTGCAATCTCAACACAACAACATACGTACTCAACTGTATTAAGGAATAACATAGATAAATAATTATCAAATAGTATACTATTATTTCAAACAAGATGTTTTACAATTGCAATGATTGTCATAAGGGCATACATATCCCAACATCTTCCACTTGCTCTTATGACCAATTACATTATCTTGAATTGGTCTTATCCACTAAACTTACCAGTTAGTTTGTAGACATGTCTTCGTGAGTGGATCTGCTACATTATCATATATACTAACTCGTATATATCATGGCAACCTTAAGGTTCATGTCCAACATGAAATGTCCTCAAGATATACTTTGGATATCTACATCAAAAAAGCATCATATGCAGCATCATGTACTACTATGTATCCTAATACTTCTAGTATATACTGCCACAGTTTCCAGCTTAAAACTCTTCCAAGTTACTACCCCTTCCATTAATGGTGAAAACTTATCCTCCCACTAATTAGTTACTATCCATATCATTTAGAAACTGGAGTGCATACATCCTTCTATTAATAGATCACTACACCCACCGTAAACCAAGAACATATCTTTAGTCCTTCTCAGATACTTAAGTATATTCTTGATGACAATTCAATGCCTCTCCTCTAGATTTGATTAATATCGGCTGACAACATCAAGTGCATATGTGACATCTTGTCTAGTACTTAATATGCAATATATGATAGATCCTACAGCCAAAGCAAAAGAAATCATACTTAACAAACTTTCTTCTCCTCTGTTGGGAGACATGTCATTAGAGAGAGGTTTTCAAGAAAAGTAAGTACATTACCTCACTTGATTTTTAATGTTAAACCACTTTTAAAGCATGTCTATATATATCGGGACAATCCCAACATCTTATTCGATTTATCTCTATATATCTTTATACCAAGTATATAGGATGCTTGATCACTCCATATTTTACACCTTTTTTCCGCATGTTTGCATGCCATTTAGATCGCTCAAATCATGTTTTTCACGATATATCGACGATATTGCGATACTTTTCACGATTTGTTGTTTTTGTCGTATTTCAGGTGATTTGGAGCGATTTGGAGTGATCCCGAGATACGCCTACTCCAGAGTGTCACCGACTACCTCCCCGAGGGGTATTTTGCCATTGGAGAGGAGCGGAGGAAGAAAGAACGTCGCAGGAGCAACGAGGAGGCAAAAGCAAGCTGAATGGGCATTTTTGGTGTCTCACTCGGCCGAGTGAAGGAGTCACTCAGCCGACCAGCGAGACACCGCTCGGCCGACCAGATCGGACACACTTCATGTGTGCACTCGGCCGAGCATCGGAAGCCACATCGGCCGAGTGACGAGACCCTGTCCGCCCGAGTGGCACTCAGACGACGCCCATCTAAAAGAGCCAACTTACTGTTTTTCGTCTGCCTGAGCTTCAGAAGACCCACTCAGCCGAGTGGAAAATGCCGAACGCCCGAGTATATAGAAGCCATCGGTCGAGTGACGACAACTCACTCGGCCGAGTGACCCCCGAAGTGAAGACCCCCGAAGACCCAGACTTACTGGAAATTCTCAGGGTTTCTTACTCGGCCGAGCGACTTTTGTCACTCGGCCGAGTGAGCCGCGCTGCCTGTAGCGTAAATTGCGATTTTCAGGCTGCGCAGGGGCATTTTGGTCACAGTTTTTTGGACGATTTTGGGGGGTATTTAACCCCAGTTTTTGACCTAGGTTAGAGAGCTTTTTCCGTTACTTTTTGCAGCTTTTTAGATTAAACTTTTTAGCTTTTGATTCTTGAGATTGGAGAGGAGAGGAAAGTTTATTTTTGTTGGATTCTTGGAGAACTCTATTGGTTTGTCTCCCTCTCCATTAAAAAATCTTATTTTTATTGCTTATTTGAATATTGTGATGAATCCTATTGTTATTTCCATTGATTATTTTTGTATTTGTGCTATGAATTGTGAGTAGTCCATACGTCTTGGGGCGTGGGGATGAACCCTACGAGCCCAATTTCTGATTTGTGATGATTTGGTAGAAATATTGCTAGAATTGCTATTAGGGTTAGTTTGGGATCGATTTATTACAGATAGCTAGGTGTTCATATCGATTGGGATTTGCAAGAGATTGGATCCCAATTCGATAGGAAACCCTAGAAATCCGAATTGGGTTGAAATCGAGTTTCCGTAGTATCGGTTTGCAAGAGATTGGACCGATACTAGGGTTCTCGGTTGCAATTCCATGCCGATACCCATTTGCAAGAGATTGGACGGGTAGGAACTATCCCAACCTAGGTCGCGACCCGAGTTTGCACGAGAGTGGGCTCGGGACGCGATTGAACGATGATGTTGATCCTAATGCTAGCTTGCCTAGGCTAGGGTTTACAAGAGATTGGACCCAAATCTAGGTTAGCTATAGACCGGCAACAACGCGAGAGCGTGAGCTAGGTTTTACATTCAGTTGCAACTAGTTCATCCGAAATTCTACCCTAGCAATTGTGATACCAATGAATCACATTGACGAAGTACGGTGAGTAGCGGGGATTCTCCATTCCCTAGACGTCTTTATTTGATTTTATATCCCCATACTTTGTCTGACGATTGTGACAGGATCGCCAAAAGGCAAATTCCATCTTTTCTGTTCCTATAGCCAGGTTGTTCGGAGAAGACACCGTCATTCGTCCTCCCTGTGTTCGATACCCCGCTCGCCGCTACACCGTGCGCTTGCGGTAAAACTACACGGTCGCTCCTTTTTGGGTTACATTGTGAAGCGATCAAGTTTTTGGCGCCGTTGCCGGGGATATCTCCAAACGCAATGAGATGCCTATGAGGCCCATCCAAGAAATTGAGCTTTTTGATTGTTGGGGAGTGGAATTCATGGGACCATTTCCGTCGAGCAATGGTAACAAATACATCCTATTAGCCGTTGACTACGTCTCCAAATGGGTGGAAGCAATCGCTACCCCCACCAATGATGCAAGGGTTGTCTCTAAGTTCTTCAAGCAGAACATCTTCCCATGCTTCGGAGTGCCTCGTACTTTGATAAGCGACGGGGGGATCCATTTCATAGAGAATAAGTTTGAAGCCATGCTGAAGAAGTACGGGGTAAACCATAGAGTTGGCATGGCATATCACCCCCAGACAAGCGGCCAAGTGGAAGTCTCAAATAGAGAGATCAAGCAAATTCTTGAGAAAACCGTGGATCGATCTAGAAAGGATTGGTCAATGAAGTTAAACGATGCTCTATGGGCATATCGCACGGCCTTTCGCACTCCCATCGGCACCACACCGTTCCGACTTGTTTATGGGAAAGCTTGCCACTTGCCGGTAGAGTTGGAGCATCGCGCATATTGGGCCATCAAGACCCTTAATTATGACTATAAGAGTGCGGCGGTGAGGCGACTCTTGGACATCAACGAGCTTGATGAGATAAGGAGAGACGCCTACGAGAGCTCAAGAATTTACAAAGAAAGGACCAAGATTCTCCACGATGCGCGCATAACCGTTACATACTTCAAGGTGGGAGACAAGGTATTGCTATATAATTCCTGGCTCCGATTATTTCCCGGTAAGTTGAGGTCACGTTGGTCCGGACCTTTCACCATCAAGCACATACAACCGGGAGGGGCTTTTGAGTTGGAAAGCAAGGACGGAGCCACATTCAAAGTAAATGGCCAGAGGCTCAAGAATTATTCCGAGGGAGCCCCAATTGGGGAAACCAATAGAATATATCTGCTAAAAGGACGGTCGGATGATCTTTCAGACCTCCTTGACGAGGTTATTGAGGAGGCGATCCCCCATTCGATCGGCGCTCTATTCAAAGAAGATTTTGAGGAAGGGCCGGACTTGGGCCAAGAAGAAAAGATGGAGCATTCCCCCGACTTCTCCATGGAAATTGATGAAGGCGACGCTGATTCGAGAGCTCTGCAAGCTCTCAAAATTGAAGTCTCCGAAGAAAGCTCAGTCGATACGGAAATCAGTGTCACCGGTGAAGCCGAGGACCGGAGCAAGCGCTAGCTTGGGGGAGCCACCCCCAACACTATTCGAGACGAGAGACCACCGAGGGAGAACACGCCGCCGCAACTTCCGAATCCAAGCGTTCTGCCCAGAAAATTTGACGGGTGCATCTCATATGCACCCAATATCCCGCATTAATTGAAAATCAAAGGGGGTCGAGCTCACGACCTTAAACGAGCGCTTGTCGGGAGGCAACCCGACGGTTATCGCTTTATTTTTACATTTTCTTTATTTTTGTTTTAGAAATTATTAGTGTTTTGAGTCGTTCACCCAAAAATTTCGTGATAACGGGTCCTGTTTTTCTTTGACAGGAGAGGAGAACGAGTACCTATCATTAGGAGGATGAACAAGGCGACGAGGAGCGCTCCAGGAAGGCGCTCGATGCTTAGGAGGAAGATGAAATCGACTGGAGGAAGAAAAACAGAGTTTAGAGCCCAAACGAAGCCAAACAGTAGAAAACAAGGTTCACTCGGCCGAGTATACTAGTCACTCGGCCGAGCACTTAAGTTCGTCCGCCCGAGCGGCTGACGAACGAGGGAAGTCTGCTGTACCCAACTCTCTGTTTCTTTTCTTGATTTCAGTATAATTGCTACTCGGCTGAGTATATATATTCACTCGGCCGAGTAAAACTGATACGCTCCTAGGGCGAGTCTTGCCGAGTAGCTTGAGCCACTCGGCCGAATGGACTTACTCCACTCGGCCGAGGGTGGCAAGGCCACTCGGCCGAAGCGTAAGCGGGGAGGAATTTTTCCGTTGAGTTCACTCGGCCGAGCGACATAGTCACTCGGCCGAGTCGTAACTTTTTCTATAAAAGGGGGAGCGGGACGGCGCGAATTTTGAAACGAAAAAATTCACAAAAATCGTGACCCTCCGTCTCCCTCGCCCGCTGCACTCCCCCACTCGCCTGATCTCTCGTCCGCCGCCGCCGCTCGGCCACCCATCGCCGGCCGAGCCCGCCGCGCCTCCGCCCGAGTCGCCGCCGGCGGTCACCTCGCCGGCCGAGCTCCGATAACCCGATTTTTCGCCTATTTTCTCCTCTCTCTCGTATTTCTTGACGATCCATGTGTTTATCGAACCCCAAACCCAAATTAAATTCAATTTCTATCTATTATACCCCTAACCCCCCATACGTTTTGAATATTACATGCTAATCTCTTCGTTTGATGCGCATGTTATATTGGGGAGCTTAGGGGAGCCCAGGGGAGCTTCCGGGGATCGTTTTGGGCTACGTGGAGGCGTCGTCTTCGCACGCTTCCATAGCTTTGCTCTCGCGGCGTGTCGCGGTATACTCTTTCCTTTATTTTACGCACGCCGCACTTTTCACGTTTTTGGTGAGCACCCGGTGGCCATATGCCGCCCCGGACACGGCCGCGGTCGAGGAGAGCTTCCGCCAAGCGGAAGCGGTCGGATGATGCCGGCCCCTCCCACGAGGTGGATGACTCTCCTCCGCCTACTCCACTACACCCCGTTTACCCAGCCCAGCCTGCAGGCCCCACACAGCCTGCAGAGCCCGCACAGCCCATTCACCCCGCACAGCCACTCCCTGCCGTCCCACAGCCACCACCACCGGCTCCACTTGTCGGGCCGCTGGGAATTACGTTCTGGGACGACGCACACCGCGTCGTTTTCGAGCGCATTTCCCAGCGCTTGAACGTACCCTCCAGGTTCGCACACCTTGCAGACCTAGGACGCCTGGGGTACTTGAGGGGATGCTCACGTTGTATGACAACGTGGGCTGGCGAGATTTCTTCCAGGTGTCGGCGGACACGTTTCTCCGTCCGACACTTGAGGTCCTTAGTTCTATCGCCCGGACCGACGAGGGATGCTCGTTTAGGTTCATGGACCGAGAGTGCCAGGTCACTCTCGGTATGATGAGAGCATTCTTTTCGTGGCCCGATGTCCCCGGGGCCGACCGTGGTTACGCCCCCACTCACATTCCCCCACCTTCGTTCGATTCCGGCGCCTTCTGGGCCCGGATCACGGGTCTACCTGCCGCCTTTGACCCTAGTAGGGCCAAGGCCTCGGCCATCGTCCATCCCTGCCTCCGCATAGCTCAGCGCCTTATGGCGACTACCTTTTTGGCGAGGTATGAGCCTGGGACGATGTCCACGCCAGAGCTTTATATGCTCTATGCGATGACGCGTCCCAGAGTTCTAGCTAGGGACAGCGACGAGTTGGTCCCCGCCGTCGTGATTGATATCGCGAGCTGGTTTTTGGACCGCATCATTGTATCAGTGGGCGCTCGCTCACCGATATGCTGCGGCGGTCTGATCACACTGCTCACCTTGATGACCGGCGAGGACCTACCGGCCGATTTGCATCGTTCTCCGGGCCCCACTTCACTGTCCATAGACGTCATGGCCCGGATGAAGATGCTTCGTCCGCACGGTGAGTGACACTGGGTCTGGTTGCATGGTCCCTACGATGCCGATTATATGATTCTTCCGAGCCCAGCTCAGACACAGATTACACCAGCACAGGTGGACTGGCTCCCGGTGATGGATCTCCTGATCCCCGCCGCCTACGTGCTCGAGGCCGAGGAGGCCGAGGAGGCCGAGCAGGCCCACGCTGCACACGCTGCACCCGCTGACCCCGCTCCACCTGCTGACCCCGTGGCCCCTCAGCCTGTCCCTGCACTTTCTGTTGCTCCTGATACTTCTGTCCCCACTTCTGCCAGTGGCGGGAGCACACTTGCTGAGCCCACTACCACCACGCCCACCGACACCACCACCCCTGCCACTACCACCACTTCCACCCCTGCTGGCCCTCTGTCCGTTGAGCCCCTTTGTTCTGCACTTCCCGAGCGCCCACCGACCTTCGTTGAGAGTGGAGATCCCTCTTTTGATGCGGTCGTGGAGACCATGGCTAGCATGATCTCCGCTGGGATTTCGCCTTTCGGACCACACACTCCCTCCCCAGCGGTAGTCACTTTTGTCCCCACCGCAGCCGTACTTTCTGAGAGTGTGGTGACGTCTGTCTTCACTTCTGTGTCACCGACCTCTCTGGCCACCTCGTCGCCACTTCTATACTCCACTTCCGCTGCTGTTGCTTCAACCTCATGCCTGCCTGCGCCCCAGCTTCGCCCTGAGGCTAGGCCCACACTGGTGAGCACAGTCCCCTACCTCCACATGCCTGCTGAGCCCATCACCTACACCACCCGAGTCCGCCAGCCTCATCCTGCATAGCACCGACATGTGCGTCCATCTGCACCACCTCCACCCGACACTGTACTTCTGAGCATTCGTGCTCTCGAGGGGGCGGTGAGTGCCCTCAGAGGCGACCTTAGGACCATGTCTGCCACCGTCACCACCATGGCCAGCCGTTTCGACCTTCTCCCAGGCATTCACTATTGCCTCACGCAGATTCTCGACCGGCTCCCTCGCATACCCACACCCACACCCACCCAACAGGTACCCACCCCCACCCCTACCCACACCCAGCCTGCTTCCACACCCACACCCACTCCCACTCAGCAGTCTGTTCCCCAGCCACCACCACCACCTCCTCCTCCTCCGCCTCAGGACGGAGACGGCGCGGCCCCACCCTCTTAGGCACCCTTGATGCCATTGATCTTTTTTGCCGTCGTGCTGCCCGTCTCTGCTGGGTCCTGATGATTTTTGCCCACCCCACCTCCCCTCACTGTTTTGGATACACATTTGGTTCATATATTTCTATATCATTTTTGGGAGAGAGGGAGAGTTTTTGGTGTCACAATTATATATCTATTTCACTCCTCTATCTGCATGCATCATGTCCGCATCATATTTTTCATTTCTTTATTTTTATTTTCTTTTTCCTCATGCATGCATCCTCACCTACCCCTCACTTTACACGTCTCTCGGTGTGACACACTTTGCACATTGAGGACACTGTGCACTTTAGCTTGGGGGAGTGAGTTCTCACGTTCTTTTCGATTTACCACCTTTATTTTTAGTTTTTTCACGCCACTTTCTGTTTTTGCACTCACTTTCATCACCTTTTTCCTTTTTTTTACCATGCATCACTTTTTTCTTATTTTCTTTGTGTGCTACATTGTAATTAGTTTCATTTTTCCTTTATCTTTATTTCTTTTTCATCTCATGCTAGAGATGACTTTTCTGTGATGATGATTACGTGGCGTTAGCTTTCTCTATATATGCATGCTATATTTGTCATGTCTTAGATTTTATTTCTGATATCATATGCTATGATTTGCCTTGCATTTAGAGATAGTAACCCACACTTTTTCCGCATGAAAATGGATGAAATTTTATTATTAGCTGAGTCTGAATATTCATATGTATGCTATCGCAGAAAACACACCAAGATTCACGCATTGAATGCTTATATCTGGAGCACCATTTTCTTTTCCTATATCACTTCTATATGCATGACTTGTACATTTCACTTCAGGATGATTGAATGATGTTTAGCTATGATAAATCTGGATTAGTTTAGCTTTTTTGTGATCGAAACTGAGTAGATTAGATTACCCTGCTGAAGTTGTTGTGCACGTCTTATAGAGTGAACTGAGAGACATATTTACTTCTTTCTCCACATATCTTGAACATCAATTCTCTATTTTAAAATCATTGGTGAATCTCCCCTTAGCGATTCTAATATATGGCATTTCCCCCGCTATTAATTCCTAGCTCCAAATTTCCCAAAAACAAAGAAAAAGAAAAATTCTTGTATATCCTTATTTCTCTTTGATTGGGATCATTGTGTGTATATGAATTCAAAAAAAGGGGAAAAAGAAAAGAAAAAGAAAAGAAAAGAGAAAAGAACCTCAATAAAAGATCCCATCTCATGTTCTCTCTTTCTTTCCCTCTTTTTGTTTTTATTTTTATTACTTTTGGAGTTTAATAAAAATGGGGATGTAAATATTGTTTTTGTGCCACCACGCTTATAGATAAGCTTGGGGGAGAGAATCCAATGATGTGTGAGAGAGTGACTACTTGACGTTGCACGACAACCTAGGCTAAGTAATATTCTATACTCGGTGAGATCGTTTTAGCTTCACGAAATCCAGAAATCTATGCCTAGCACTCATTTCATGAAATCCATGCTTTTCTATTCTTTCTATTCTATTGCGTGATATTCTTATACTCCTCATAGAAAGCATCCAATTGAAAAGTGTGTGATCTGCGATATTGTATACCACTTTAAAT
The DNA here is from genome assembly GCA_030789695.1 of Scilla litardierei. Lineage (NCBI taxonomy): Eukaryota > Viridiplantae > Streptophyta > Magnoliopsida > Asparagales > Asparagaceae > Scilla > Scilla litardierei. The sequence goes on from CM061133.1 coordinate 101,461,659, forward strand.
GATTCAGACGATGTTAATTCTAAAATCATTCCGTTTTTCATGCTATAACAATATTCTTGGGTTTTCTATTTCTATTTGCACCATTATACGATGATATCGAGATAAAATTCTTTGACATATGTTTTACATTCGATGCATGCTATATGATTGAGCAAAACCCACGTCCTGAGAAAATGATCTAGCAGCTTCCCTCTTCGCTTTCTTCTTTCTTCTTCGTTTTTCGTTTTTCATTTTTTCCGTCGTTTTCGTTTTCGAAATCCACCGAGTTCGTCTTTTACTTATCTTTCTCGAGGACGAGTAAGAGGTAAGCTTGGGGGATTTTGATCACTCCATATTTTACACCTTTTTTCCGCGTGTTTGCATGCCATTTAGATCGCTCAAATCATGTTTTTCACGATATATCGACGATATTGCGATACTTTTCACGATTTGTTGTTTTTGTCGTATTTCAGGTGATTTGGAGCGATTTGGAGTGATCCCGAGATACGACTACTCCAGAGTGTCACCGACTACCTCCCCGAGGGGTATTTTGCCATTGGAGAGGAGCGGAGGAAGAAAGAACGTAGCAGGAGCAACGAGGAGGCAAAAACAAGCTGAATGGGCATTTTTGGTGTCTCACTCGGCCGAGTGAAGGAGTCACTCGGCCGACCAGCGAGACACCGCTCGGCTGACCAGATCGGACACACTTCATGTGTGCACTCGGCCGAGCATCGGAAGCCACATCGGCCGAGTGACGAGACCTCGTCCGCCCGAGTGGCACTCAGACGACGCCCATCCAAAAGAGCCAACTTACTGTTTTTCGTCTGCCTGAGCTTCAGAAGACCCACTCGGCCGAGTGGAAAATGCCGACCGCCCGAGTATATAGAAGCCATCGGCCGAGTGACGACAACTCACTCGGCCGAGCGACCCCCGAAGTGAAGACCCCCGAAGACCCAGACTTACTGGAAATTCTCAGGGTTTCTTACTCGGCCGAGCGACTTTTGTCACTCGGCCGAGTGAGCCGCGCTGCCTGTAGCGTAAATTGCGATTTTCAGGCTGCGCAGGGGCATTTTGGTCACAGTTTTTTGGACGATTTTGGGGGGTATTTAACCCCAGTTTTTGACCTAGGTTAGAGAGCTTTTTCCGTTACTTTTTGCAGCTTTTTAGATTAAACTTTTTAGCTTTTGATTCTTGAGATTGGAGAGGAGAGGAAAGTTTATTTTTGTTGGATTCTTGGAGAACTCTATTGGTTTGTCTCCCTCTCCATTAAAAAATCTTATTTTTATTGCTTATTTGAATATTGTGATGAATCCTATTGTTATTTCCATTGATTATTTTTGTATTTGTGCTATGAATTGTGAGTAGTCCATACGTCTTGGGGCGTGGGGATGAACCCTACGAGCCCAATTTCAGATTTGTGATGATTTGGTAGAAATATTGCTAGAATTGCTATTAGGGTTAGTTTGGGATCGATTTATTACGGATAGCTAGGTGTTCATATCGATTAGGATTTGCAAGAGATTGGATCCCAATTCGATAGGAAACCCTAGAAATCCGAATTGGGTTGAAATCGAGTTTCCGTAGTATCGGTTTGCAAGAGATTGGACCGATACTAGGGTTCTCGGTTGCAATTCCATGCCGATACCCGTTTGCAAGAGATTGGACGGGTAGGAACTATCCCAACCTAGGTCGCGACCCGAGTTTGCACGAGAGTGGGCTCGGGACGCGATTGAACGATGATGTTGATCCTAATGCTAGCTTGCCTAGGCTAGGGTTTGCAAGAGATTGGACCCAAATCTAGGTTAGCTATAGACCGGCAACAGCGAGAGAGCGTGAGCTAGGTTTTACATTCAGTTGCAACTAGTTCATCCGAAATTCTACCCTAGCAATTGTGATATCAATGAATCACATTGACGAAGTACGGTGAGTAGCGGGGATTCCCCATTCCCTAGACGTCTTTATTTGATTTTATATCCCCATACTTTGTCTGACGATTGTGACAGGATCGCCAAAAGGCAAATTCCATCTTTTCTGTTCCTATAGCCAGGTTGTTCGGAGAAGACACCGTCATTCGTCCTCCCTGTGTTCGATAACCCGCTCGCCGCTACACCGTGCGCTTGCGGTAAAACTACACGGTCGCTCCTTTTTGGGTTACATTGTGAAGCGATCAATGCTACAACCAAATTCTTTATGGAGAAGTTATGTGAGAACCATACTTTTATTGATTGCTACATCCCTATGTCGTTACCAATCAAAAATATATCATCCACATACAATACTAGGAATGCAAAAGTGCTCCCATTGGCCTCTATATATATGCATTATTCATCCTCCTTTTTGACTAAGCCAAACTTTTTGACTATATCATCAAATTGGAAGTTCAAACTCCTTGACATTTGCTTTAATCTATAAATGTATTTAAGCAATCTGCATGCTTTTCTTCTACTCTCACTGACTTTGAAGCCCTCTGGATAGGTCACTTAAACACACACTTCTATATATCCATTAAAAAATTGTTTTATATCTATTTTCAGATTTTGTAGTCATGGTAAGCTGCTATAGCAAGTAGTATCTGAATGGATTTGTGCTTGGCTATTGGTGAAAAGGTTTCGTCATAGTCAATCCAAGCCTTTGATGATATCATTTTGCCACCATCCTTTTCTTGTAGGTCTCCACTTTCCATCTGCATCGATCTTCTTCTTGAAGATCCACTTGCTTGCAATGGGTATTACCCCTTCGGGAAATCCTCAAAGTTCATACTTGATTGAAGCACATGGATTTCATTTCGAATTTCTTAGAGTCAAGCTATCTTACAGATTCCCCACTCTGAATGGCTTCTTCGAAACTAATAAGGTCATCATCAACCATGATTTTATCATTCGCTCCAACATCTATAAAAAATTCACATCAATCTGGTGGTTGGGAATGCTTACTAAATTTCCTAATTGGCTAATGGTTGTTAAAAGGAGCATTGGAGTCAGGTTGTGTCTCTTGATCTTGTGCAATTTCTTTTTTTTGGAACTTCTTCTCGTTTTATTGATTTACCTACACTCTCTTCATTAAGAGACTCCTTCTCCAAGAAGGTGGTATACTAAGTGAAACTGTCCTTTTGTTACCCAGGTTGATTGAAGATATATCATTGAGAATTCTTTGGATAACCCATAAATTTGCACATCATGGAGCATTCATCCAATTCATCAGGATTGTGCATTTTCATGAATGGATTACAACCCCATATCTTAACAAACATAAGATTGAGTTTTCTACCTTTTCATATCTTATATGGAGTGATAGGCATGGACGGAACCAAATTTAGTATGTGCACTGCCATTTCTATGGCATACCCCATAAAGAAAGAGGCAACCCAACATAACCCATCATGGATTATATCATATCTAAGTACGATAACCACTCTTCAACTCACTCAACCCTCCACCTCAGTGGCTAGATGGAACACACATTTAGGCTTGTGCTGGACATCGACACCATATCAATGGTGCAAAGGCATTAATGAAGAGGTAATAATGCTTGCTACCTCACATAAAACTCGACCCCCTATAGGGTGGTTGGATAAATCGATAGATAAGCACTCAGTGATGACGTCATAAGAAGGATAAAAATATAATTAGAGGAGGGGACACTCACAAATTCCATGAACTCAATCATGCACTCATCATAAAGAGTGCAAGCAAACATAGGATAAGTGATAAACGCTTATTGCCCAACTACAAGATAGCATCAAGAGGTAAGGAGATGTGACAAACACTAACTCCCTTCTAACCCACTCTACCAGTTAGTTGTTGGATATTGGCCAATTAGCCCAATTTTGTTTTGATGATGATCATCTCATTATGTAGTTGCTAATGACTCTAACTGTTTTAGTCGCATATTACTAATTGATTATCTTGTTGAGCAGACAAAGCAGTAGATGTGTGATGATAGTTCAAGGCTATGGAGCAAAAGCTTACATGAAGAGATTGGACTGTAAATGTAATTTTACATTTTTTTCATGTATTTTTCTTTTCTTTATAGAATATTTGTTAAGCCTTGAATAGATGCACACACTTATTCATATGCATCATTTCCATTATATAGTATCTTAGAAATCATCTAGAACTCATCCAATTTTATTACATGCTCAAAACACTCATTATAATGTCTTTAGAGCAGGATCAGACATCTGGTAAAGAGGCACCAGACGACTGGCATGTCAGTTTTTAGATTTCTTAACATAGCCATATATCAATTATCTGATGCTCATTGACCAGACGTCTGAAATACTGTTCAGACGTCTGCCTATTGAACTCCAGACACTTAAACTGCGGGTTGAGATTCTATGAACTCTCTGTTTTTCTCACCCACATTTCTCATCCGTCTGAAGTACGCTTGTCATACGTCTAAACAGTTGATCACTCGTTTAAGAAGTGTTCCACAGACGACTTGTTGCTTAGAGATTGGAGTTCATTATTTTTCTTCTGTACATCTCATCTGTCAGCCGTCTAATGGTATATTCTCAGACATCTGAACACTTGATCAACCGTTTGGGAACATTATACCAGACGTCTCATGACTCGACAAATCTACTCCTTTATAACCGTTGTGCTGCGACTTTTGGGGGTTTTCTCGGGTTTTGTGCCGATTTGAGAGGGTATTTAAGCTTGGTCATGATGGAGATTTAGGCACAAATTGATTCTAATAGAAATATATTTTGTGGGGCCAAACCAAAGAGTGAATCTCATCTTTCCCTCTCTTTCATTTCTCCATCTTTGAGCATTCCAATCCTGTGGTGAAACTCTAGCTCAATGAGAAAGTCTTCCAAGTGCAACCAAGCTCCATCTTAAGAACTTTGGTTCTTCACACTCCATACCTTCATCTTCACAATAGGTAAATCTATTCAAGGCATAGGTGAGTGTGTTATTGTTTTATTTAGCCTAGCGCTCGGGTTGTGAGAGCATATTGGAGGGTTACTCCTTTGACTCCTTGGAGGGTTACTCCTTAGATTGTTCCAGTTAGAGATTGTACTCGTGTGAGAGTTTTGGTTCCCCGATTAGGAAGCATCAGTGAAAATCCACAACTCATGTTACGAGTGTGAGACTGGAGTAGAATCACTGGTTAGGGATCTGAACCAGGGTACATACCGTATTTGCGATTGTATTCTCTCTTTGTTTGTGTTGCGTTGCAATTATTATTTCGCATTGTCTAATTTATTTTAATTAGAATTTTAATTGGCAATACACTATTCCCCCAGTGCATTGCTTAGTGGCAGGGATCCTGCAATTGATGTCAAATCAGATTGTTTACGCTCAAGCAACAACTATGGCATTTAAAGCATCATCACAATCCCACGAGGAAGTGTTTTCCACCGTTTCATCCCTACACTTCAATGGAACAAATTATCATTCATGGAAGGTGAAGATGATGATTTGGCTAGAAGGTCAAGAGCTATGGGACATCATCGAGGTTCCATTTGAGAAACCCGACAAGCCCACCGCTCAAAGGACAAAGGCGGAGAAGGATTTGATCAATTACAATGCAAGGGCTATGTGCTCTGATCATAATGAGTTCAACCGCATCTCTATGTGCATATCAGCGAACGAGATTTGGCATCTATTGGAGGTTACACTTTAGGGAACCTCAAAGGTAAAGAAATCAAAGCGAAGTGTTTTTCTTTCTAAATACGAGATGTTTACGATGCATGAAGGAGAAAACATCTCCGATATATTCACAAGGTTCATCAAGATCATGAATGCTTAGGAAGGACTTGTGAAGGAGATTTCTCAAGAGGATAGGGTGACTAGAATTCATGGTTCACTCACTCCACAATGGGAGTTCAAGGAGAATGGAATTGAAGAATCTAATGACATGAGTTAGTACACCATAGTGGAGTGCATTGGAAATATTATGGGCTACAAGGTGAGGATGAAACACAAGGAGTGTCAAATGTCAAAGCTTGTTGAGAAGCAAAAAGGGATTGCCTTCAATGTCGTCGATGAGAAGATTGAATGGAGGAAGAAATTCAACAGCAATGATGAGAAGTTTAAGAGGAAGAAGCACGGCCACGTTCCTAATGAGGATGAAGAAGATGATGAAGAAAGTGATGACGAAGGCAGAGTGGCAATGGAGCTTGCCAAGAAACTCATGAGGATCATGAACCCGTCTCAATGTAAGAAAGCATTGAAATTATTTTCAAATTCTAACAATGTTTCTATCACTTGTCTTAAGTGTGGTACGATAGGACATTATGTGAACCAGTGCCCAAATATGAAGAATGAGAAGTATAAGGGAAAAGGGGAGAAGCATTGAAAAGGGAAGAAGAAAAAGAATCCCGCATTTGTAGGAACTTGGGATAAGTCTTCGTCCGATGATTCGAGTGATAGCGACGAAGATGGTGAAAATGAACTCTTATTCACATCCATCGTAATTGTTACACATGATCTCGAGGATTGGACTACGCCAAAGTGTGTTGATGTCAACCAAAGAGACACGAAGAACATGTGTCTTATGGCGATCGAGGAAGAGTCCTCATCCTCAAGCTAAAATTCAAGTGAGGAGGAAAGTAACAAGGAGAGTAAAGAAGAAGAAAAGAAGGAGGAGACCATGGATGATCTTCGAGAGAACAATAATGTAATGTTTGCCTCTCTTCAAAAACTGGCTAAAGCTTTAATTTCTCTTAAGAACAAGCACGATTTGTTGTTAAATAGTCAAGGGAACACTCACTCTATTGATATTGTTGATCCACATATGCATGATACACACACGTTTGGTGATGATGAGAAAGAAACACTTCTTTCTTAAATCAAGAATCTTGGCATAGAAAATGATGAATTGAAAGCCAAGAATCTTGATTTAGAATCCTGAATTTGTACACTAACTTTGAAATGCAACGAGAAATCCCAAAAACTTCGAAAGTTTGTGACATCCGGTGATTGCCTCATTGATTTGCTTAAACAACAACATCCGGCAAATCATCATAGGGCTTTGGGTTATAACATAAAGGTTGGTTTCCAATCCACCACCTCTTCTCATGGAGCTAAATAACGATTTTATCAAGATCCTAAGAAGATGCACCATGCTTTCTTGTACAACAACACTAACGCTAACAAGAAGCAAGTAAGACATGGCGTTGTGAATGTGAATCTACATGATTCTTTCTTTCCCAATAGACAATTCATTCACAATAGACATGCCAAGGAAATTCCTTCTACACAGAAGCATGTTTATCCCTCTAATTTTTGTGCCAAGTTTCATCCTTACATTGCCTGTTACAATTGTCAAATGTTGGTACACTTTGCTAATCATTGTCCTTAAAGGAGGCCCGACAAGAGATCTAGGAATGCCATGAGACTTTGGATTTTTACCAATGTAGAGTTGCATGAAAGGGATGCCTATATACAATCACTAGTGAAAGATGAGATTTGTTCTAGTGATTTCATTAGGAAATAAAACTCATCTTGGGTTTGGTTGCCTAATGCCTAGATCCACACACACTTGATTGATTGGTTGGATGTGTTTACATTGCATATTATTTTGCATCTAACGTGTCTTTGTGTGTTTCCCTTCTTTTGGCAATATTTATCAAAAGCTTTTCATTTGGGAATGGATCTAGGGTTTTCTATGTCATATATGCAAATTTTTGTCCATGTATATGACATAGGGATCGTTTATATGCTATGTATTTTTCAAAATCTATTTTGAAGCATATTTACTCCTTTGATGAGTTTTGGGATATTTTCAATCAATATTAGTGGATATTGTTCCAGATTCATCATGAGACATTGTTTACTTGTGGTGTGATGTTATTTCCATAATAATGTCAATTTCAATGACTTTGTGTGATTTCTATCATTTTGCATTAATATGTCACATGTCTCCATATTTGTATTTAGCTCATAAAGTCAAAATTTGACATATTCTATGATCTAAGGGGAGCATGGTAGAGTGAATGACACACATTCTTATACTTTTCATTTGGTATTATACACTTTCTTTTCTCATATATCGTTTGTCATATTTGGATGATATTGACTTTCATGTCAAGGGGGAATATAATTTCCATGCCCACCTTTTTGATAATTGATAATGACAAGTGGGAGAGTTATTTAGTTTATGTGAAAATGTATGCTTGCATGTGCAATCTGTGTGCAATTTACAATTGGTATTTCTTTGAGCATTGTTTTTACATATGCCACTTATATACATGTTTGTCTTTTCAGCACTACAATTGGTATGCGTATAAGTAGGGGGAGCCATTAGCATGTATTTAATGATTATTCTAATTATTTTCACTTAATGGGTGTCATCATAAAAAAGGATGAGATTGTTGGATATTGGCCAATTAGCCCAATATTGTTTTGATGATGATCACCTCATTATGTAGTTGCTAATGGCTCTAACTGTTTTAGTCTCTGATTACTAATTGATTATCTTGTTGAGAAGACAAAGTAATAGATGTGGGATGATGGTTCAAGACTATGGAGCAAAAGCTTACAGGAAGAGATTGGAATTAAAATGTAATTTTACATTTTCTTCATGTATTTTTCTTTTCTTTATAGAATATTTGTTAAGCCTTGAATAGATGCACACACTCATTCATATGCATCATTTCCATTATATGGTATCTTAAAAATCATCTAGAACTCATACCATTTTATCCCATGCTCAAAACACTCATTATAGTGTCTTTAGAGCAAGATCAGACGTCTGGTATAGAGGCACCAGATGTCTGGTGTGTCAGCTTTTAGATTGCTTGACATAGCCATATATCAGTGGAGTGGTCTGCTACTCATTGACCAGATGTCTAAACTATTGTTCAGACGTCTGCATGTTGAACTCTAGACGATTGAACTGTGGGTTGAGATTCTATGAACTCACTGTTTTTCTCAACCACATTTCTCATCAGTCTGAGGTAGGCTTGCCTGATGTCTAAATAGTTGATCAGCCATCTGACAAGTGTTCTACAGACGACTGGTTGCTTGGAGATTGGACTTCATTGTTTTTCTTCTATCCATCTCATCAGTCAGCCGTCTGATGGTATGTTTTCAGATGTCTAAACAGTTGATCAGCCATCTGAAACACTACACCAGACATCTGATGACTGCAAATCTGCTCGTTTATAACCGTTGTGCTACGACTTTTGGGGATTTTTCTTGGGTTTTGTTTCGCTTTCAGAGGGTATTTAAGCTCGGTCATGTGGGAGATTTAGGAACGAATTGATTCTAATAGAAAGTTATTTTGTAGGGCCAAATCAAAGAGTGAATCTCATCTTTCCCTCTCTTTCATTTCTTCATCTTTGAGCATTCCATTCCTGTGGTGAAACTCTAGCTTAATGAGAAAGTCTTCCAAGTGCAACCAAGCTCCATCTCAAGCACTTTGGTTCTTGGCACTCCATGCCTTCATCTTCACAATAGGTAAATCTATTCAAGGCATAAGTGAGTGTGGTATTGTTTTATACAATTTCTCTTTAGCCTAGCTCTCCGATTGTCAAAGCATATTAGAAGGTTACTCTAATTGGGTGGTTACTCCTTCGACTCCTTAGAGGTTACTCCTTGGATCGTCCCGGTTAGGGAGCATTAATGGAAATCCACAACTCAGTTTACGAGTATGGGACTGGAGTAGGATCGCCGGATCTGAACAACGATACATACCGGGTTTACGTTTGTATTCTCTCTTTATGTGTGTTGTGTTGTCGTTATTAGGCCACATTGTCTAATTTATTTTAATTAGCATTTTAATTTCCAATACACTATTCACTCCCCTAGTGTGTTGGTTACTGGATAGGGATCCTACATTAGTTTGGTAAGAGGCTGCAAGCAAACATGGAAATAATGATGAACGCTGACTACCCAACCATACGATACTATCGGGAGGTAAAAAGATGTGACAAATGTTAACTTTTTTGTGACCATGTCTACCTGCTAGTTCAATAATAGACTGTAAGAAAATATGGGATGTGCAACAAACACTAACTAACCACTATGCATGCAACACTTGTGCCTACTAGTAGCAGTAGTAGTTATTATCAAGGCCTTCTTGACCACCTAGCATATCTCACACCATCTGCTTGAGCATGTCACATGCCACATGCTTGAGTATAAGCTTGAAACAAACCCCTGTTACTGTGCATACTCTAACCCCTACGATGGGGTGAACTAGCATATCTGGCTCCCCTGAGCAATAGAGTGTCCTAACTTCCATTGCAAAAAAGAACAAGGAAGCCTCAAATCCTTTTGCTTTTATACACATGGAACTCATGACACACCATGCGGCGGTGAGTGTTAAAGCTCCATCCTTACTTCATGATAATGAGAAATCCTTACTTCATATGGCACACCAAGTGTTGTGATAATGCCAAACTTGTCTTTATCAGAATTCGTGTACATACTCGATTAGCAACCTGTTTGGAGTGCATGCATTTCTCTCCTCGCCCATATGATGCATGAGTGGCTTCGCATCACCCCTACGTATGGGTGATTTCTCTTTCACTTTGGTGCATCTTGATATCAACGACATGCATGCATACTTGCTCGTCTTGCATGGACAAATCTTCGCATCACCCTGCTAGGCGAGGGACTTGGTAAAGATGAAGGGAACTCCACTGCCCCCACCCCTACTGTTGGGTTTTGATGAACCCTCAGCGTATAAATCTCTATGCACGTCCTAAGTCGGACGAACAATATAGGCAAAAGAAAACACAGCTGAAGAAAATCTTAAACTTTTAACGACGCCCTAAGGAAAATCAAGACCCTTAGCCAGGATCTATGCCAACTTAAGGTGGATCTGACCACCCCAAGAAGGATCTAAGCTACTGCGACATAATTAAAAGAAAGCTTCTAAATTACGTACCCGAAACCTTGCCTTAGTACAGGCAAGGTGTACCGCACCCTCTTCCGAGCTGCTCCCCGTCCCGTGCCGAACCGTTCCTCGAACCGCTCCGCGTCCTGAGGCGAGCAATCCCCTTATCGCCGAGCCAACCACGTGTCGAAAAAAGTTTCACCTGAGTGTGAACCTTCGCCAAGATTCCGAATCGGATCTGAACCCCTTCATGGCTTTGCTAGAGCCCTTCAAGAGCAAGGCAGAAATTTAGGGAGAAGAGAAATATTAATTTTAAGCTTAGATCTAAGCGCGCTCCAACATTTTTGGGAGCTGCTCAGATCTAGAGCTTGGGACGGGTTTAGAGTAGGGGAACAGACCCCTATTTATATAGGCGGCTGACCCCTCCTCTTTACTCCACTTCCGATGTGGGACTAATTATTTGGAGTTTAAATAATTCAAGTTAGTTTGCCTTTTATAAAGGCCAAACTTCCATGAATTTTAACTCCCTCACCGTTGAGCTTCACATTTGATACAACCTATAAAATCGAGGGCGCTGAACGGTGAACGTGTAGGAAAAAATGGCGAGTCAATCAGAGTTCGTTTGACCCCTCAAACATCAGTCCAAAAATCGTCCAAAATCAGCTTTTAACCCAAATTTGCAGCCGCCGTGTACAGGGCATGAAACCCTAGACACGTGGGGCCACTGTGGGCCCCACATCTTCTGGCCTCCAGCTAGGGGCCCAAGGCGCCTCAAAAACCACGCCCAGCAGGGGTGCATGGGCACGTGCAAAGCACGCGCGCTGAGTTTCAAAAGGCCCAGCCATTTGGTCGGGCCTAATAAGAGGCTGCCACCCCCCTTTTTTTTAAAAAAAATGCTTTAACTGTTATAAACGGGCTTTTGGAGGCCCATCTGTGTATTGGGTATCCACCCATTATGTAACCCTATTACTATAAATACAGGGCTACGGGGTTTCGTAGCCGCCAAGTTTACAACATGTTATCAGCACGCTCGAAACAGAGCCGAACTTTTACCGATGGACGAACGCGACGCGAACGGGCTTCCTTCACCGAACGTCGCTAGATCCTGCGGGTAGGATCTAGAGGTAATTTTAATTCCCGAAATCTAAACTTTTATGCGCATACAATTAGATCTACATGCTTAGATCTATATTTGATTAGTATAGATCGGATTTTTTAAACTTAGATCTGCATGCTAAATAAATTTTTTCAATGATAACTCGACGTTTTTATCTCTAAAAATCAAATTTTTACGATGAAAAACGTTGTTTTGAAGACTGAAAATAGCTTTTTAAAAATAAAAATACTATTTTTATGATCTTCTTCCCCAAATCTTCAAACCCAAGATGGGATTTTTCGTCGCCACGCGGCCAGAAGCCACGAACGCATAAAACCCCCTCCCCGATTGTGATCTCCCCACCGCCAGAAGCGACGCCGTGCCGTTGTCGCTCCGGTGACAGCCAGCGCTGCCGCCCCAGGCGGCAGTCGCTGTTGCCGCATGGAGCGGCAGCAGCAGCGACTGCCGCCCCCGGGCGGCAGTCGCCGCAGCCTCCTGGAGCGGCAGCAGCAGCGGCTGTCGTCCCCGGTCGGCAGCAGCGGCTGTCGCCCCCGGGCGGCAGTCGTCGCTGCCGCCTGGAGCGGCGGCTGTCGCCCCCGGGCGGCAGTCGTCGCTGCCGCCTGGAGCGGCGGCTGTCGCCCCCGGGCGGCAGTCGTCGCTGCCGCCTGGAGCGACGGCAGCACGGGCTGTCGCCCCCGGGCGGCAGTCGCCACTGCCGTCTGGAACGGCAGGAGCAGGTGCTGCCGCCTCCGCGGCAGTCGTCGACGCCGCCGCCAGCAGCGGCGGCCGCCGCCGCGTAACCGCCAGAAGCGGTGGTGGCGATGCTAACCCCCTCCGCGCATGTACGGGCAAACCCTATCCGCCCGTAGCGGCGATGCGCGCGGCGAAACCCTAGCCGCCCGAAGCGGCGGTCCCTACGACGCAAAATTTTTCCGCTCATACGGGCCCGCATGAACGATCGCCTTCAAAAACCCTAACTAGTGTTTTCCCCCAAAAACTTCGTTTTTACAAGTTCCTTTTCAGATTTAATTAAGTTTTTCTTCGTTAAAATCTGATTAATGCTTTATAAATCATCGCAACATTTTTTTTGGATTATTTGATTATTACACGTTTAATAATTAGGAAGATCCTGCGACCGCTATGCCGTTAGTTAACTAACCTAACGGTGTATGACGTTGCCCAGTGGTCCAATAATTATTAAACGAAAAATTTTCATTTCCATTATAAAATGTCTGTCATGATTAAATGCATGTGTAGAAAATTATATGCATGCCGCATATTTAATGATTTTGTGATGTACATTTTATTTAGCATGCTAAAATCACTATGATATAGTTTAATGCCTGTAGCAAAACTATATGTCTGCGATGAGATTATTTAAATACCTGCAGCATATAAATAGCATGTGTATACGTCATACTTGTTTCAATTCAGGTTAATTGAGCATAACTTTTTAGTTTACAAGCTTTATATTATATGTATGATGGGCTCATGATATGACGATATTTTATGACAACAAACCAATCACGATTTCAAAAAATTTAACACCATATCCATTTTGACAAAATGAACCTGAAGTTCAAAATCAAATCAAAAGTCAACACCCTTTCACCCTAATAAAAATTAACAAATACGATGAATTATGCGAAAAACATTTATGCGATTTCTTTTAGAGATAGGCATTTTGCGGTAAACAGATCTCTCGGATCTATGGTTTATATAAACCAATATTGACACCAGCAGTTGTCATAACACCACCAAACTCTTTTAGAGTAATCTCACTTTACAAGGTATGATTCTTTAATCTAGCTTTAATTTTAAGCGTACGCCCGAAGTCGTATCATAATAGATAAATGAGAAATTATAAATTTCGTATCCACGTATTTGTTTCCCCTTGAGTATGATTCTTTTTCCACATAATACTTGAATGACTCAATAAAAATGGCCTGAAGACCATACTTGAGTTTTCAAATAGACTTTTAAAAGTCTCTCAAAAACTGGAAAAGTGGAAATATAGAAATTAACTCATTTCCCTTGTATATGTCTACTTCGTAAGACCAATATTCATTCTTCCTTATAAACGACAAAAAGGAAGACTGGAAATAGGGGAAGTCTTGAATAAAATGAGAAATGGAAGATATGATATACCTCGATATGGAGTATGCAATGGCAACCCAATATCAGACCAGAAGTTCTGACAAAACCCATAATGCTTTTTGCAATATGAATGGGCATTAACCTATGCCATGCCATATAAAAATAAATACATATACAATCTAAACGACGAAAGTCAAATTGACCGTATGTATATTTAGCTACTCCCCGAAGATAAATAAATTTTGAAAACAAATTTGATGTGTTGTCATAACATAAGTCTAAATGAGCATACCTGTATATGAACGTTTTCTAAAGCACACATCATACTATGAAACTTCTTGTCATAACATAATTATCTGTAGTATTCTCTTGCAGTATATATGTGCTTTTTACGCATTTTATTTTACTGTGAATGATTTGTCATCCTGAATACTCCTAAAATGAGGATGCTATTAACTCTCTTCACTTCCTTAACCGAATTTAAGATGATATATTATCATCATTAGAAGAATGAGACCTTTTGGCCTCTTGAGAGTATTTGAAGGATAAAATTGGACTCACACACTCCCTACATATGGCTAATGATGTACCTTAGTGTACTCATCCATATATCCTCTTAAAATGGTCATAATCAAAATCTTGTTATCCAACCGCAGTCCAGATTATTATTAATCACAATGGACATATTACCTTACTGGGATATTGGTTGGGCTTTTACTTACCCTCATACTACCCTCAAAAATGCCGCAGTGGAACTTATTCATCGGGATTAACCATCCTGGATGAATATATTCCAAGATCCCCAAACGGGGGAGGCATTACTGCACATCTTATAGATCGTGCCTTGACGGATTCATATCCCCAGTTCTATGCTCAACTTCGTTGAAGTCGAGCTCATTGCGGATTTTTTTGGATAACACTGGGAATCAATTATATTTAACAACTGGAAGAAAATTGAACACCATGAAGTTTTGTGTTCACACCCAGAAATGGGTTATATGTAAATCATTAAAATGATTTAAACGGATTACTCATCCATTAAATATCCAGTTGTAGGTGACCAATCGGGAACATGCAATTACAATGCAAACCATCAAAACGCCTCCTTAGAACCTATTTATATGAGCCTGATCACGTCATATAAATAGTTTCCGAGAGCCTCTAACGGGGGAAGCGTTTAGAGCACATCTTATTAATGGAGCCATGATGTGTATACATCCCCATATCACCACTATGGACCATCAGAACACAGAACTATTTATTGGAAGTAATTATCCCAGATAAATTGATTCTGAGCACTCTGAACAGGGGAAGCATTTAAAATCACTTCTCCTAAGACGTGCATAATGGGCCTTCTTTTAAAGACTTGATGTGATCCTGAAGATCCTTCATAACATTAATTTCTCAGTATTAGGTTTAACAAAAATACTATAATCATCCATGAGCCTGAAGCTCAATTTGACCATTTAATAACATCAATACCTATGATCCGATTATCATGAATTGTGATGAGATCCTGAAGATCCACATTCATGAAACTGTTAAACAGTTATCAGACATAGCTACTGAGAATAAAAAAATTGTCAAATTCACACATCCCTGCTACTAAAAATCCAGCTAGGATTGACATACCAAATATAATGGATGCAATCCACCAGTAGCAAAAGTGGATATCCTCAATGCATGAGAGGACATACCACGAGGCTCCAAAGAGAGAAATAACTCTTGGAGACCTTAAAATAATACCACCACATGAAAGTGAGCTCATCTCCATATCCTCTCCCTTTCCAGAACCTCCAGAAGAGATGAATCTGGAATGAATTGAATAATGTACGTACATGGAGAGGTATTTGGATAAAACACACTTGTCGACAATTACTCACATTCCATTTTGCCATAAATATCGTTCCCAATCTCTGTTTCTTGAAGCAAACGCAGAGACTTGGCCAGATTATATGGAACGAGGCAATAATAAGTTGAGCTGGACTCACTTATGAAATGTGAAGTGTTTAGACCCGAAGTCATGATATCAAAAGATATCAAACCTGTGGGTTACCGAGTATTATATAAATAAATAAAATCGTATGCTATAAGCAAAACGCTATAGCTTAAAGGTTTATTTCGCAGAAACCAGGAAGTAACCATGTAAGATGAGCTTAACTCACTTACAAAATTATTTAAACTGATGCATCATGCTCCCTGGTCATGATTGCGAAACCCATGCGATTGGCAAAGATAATTTTAGGATATGTTGCTATGGATGATGTGACAACATACCCTTATGAATAATCATCCTGACGATGAAACCATCATCCTGAAGATGAATTATCATCCTGAAGATGAATAATCATCCCGAAGATGAAACCATCATCCTGAAGATGAACAATCATCCAGTTGATGAAGAAACATGGATAATTGCAATCCAATAATACACCAACCGATTGTATGGATGCACATTAAGACCCCTTCCGTTCGCTGGAAGAGGGGAAGGATATCCTAGGTCCTGAAGTGCCTTACTCAAGTGTCTTTTGTACACTCCTTTATCTGGCAGTAAACCCTTTAACCAGATACAGTGCAGCGCCTGCAGCGCACCACTGGACCAGAGATATGTAGCTTCTGCGCTACCTCCAAGGGTCAAGGATCATCCAACATGTCAAATGTATTTGTAGATACAGGTTACAGATCATCGCGATTACTACAATAAAGAAGCAACCAACTCCTAGAGACCAGCAAAGCATTCTTCCAAGGCAACATCAATCCCACCATCCCGAGAGGCTCATCGATCCAAGAAGCAAATCATAAGTACGCACATCCAGGTCTTGCAGTACCTCGCAGACACAGTGACGACTGGGTCAGAGACGTGGTGCTACCTACCGAGTCTGCAGACCACTTCTCTTCAGAAGAGCTCCCTCAGATTCAGTAGCTGCCATAGATGAGCGATACTTGTATAGATGAGTGATGTCTTGTATAGATGAGCGACGCCTTGTGCTTTGTACTTATTATCAGAACACTGTAAGAGATTGATGTATAGTTGCCTAGGAGATCTGCAAGCCTGCAGCTTGTACAGATCAGGGGGAGTCAAATGTAGTGTTGTACTCTTTTTCCTTGGCTATTGGTTTTTCCCACTGGGTTTTCCATAGCTAAAGGTTTTAACGAGGCAACCTCATTGACTCTGGATCTAGAAGTATCCACCCCCTAAATACTTCCACTAATCAGGGGAAGTTATGGAAAACTGTACTCTTTTTCCTTGGCTATTGGTTTTTTCCACTGGGTTTTCCATAACTAAAGGTATTAACGAGGCAGTTACCCCTAACTTAGGATCCAGAAGTGTCCACCTCTGATGATATCCATCGATCAGGAGAAGTTATATAGACTTGTACTCTTTTTCCTCAGCCACTGGTTTTTCCCACTGGGTTTTCCATGGCAAAAGTTTTAATGGCAAGAACTCTTAACTTAGGATCGAGAAGTATCCATACCCCCATAGTCAGATAAGCTCAATGAACCCTGAAGCGCTCATTACGGCTTACAACAATGGATGGATAAGGGGAAGTGTTATAAACGGGCTTTTGGAGGCCCATCTGTGTATTGGGTATTCACCCATTATGTAACCCTATTACTATAAATATAGGGCTACGGGGTTCCGTAGCCGCTAAGTTTACAACATTAACAAATTAAAGCTTTGGGTTTTTTTTCGTTTGGACTGTTATTTGGGCTTTCTATTTAAACGCATTTAAATAGACTTATTGGGCTCGTTTGGACTCCGTTTTTGACGCGGTTTGAACCTGCGTTTAAACCAAGATGATCCCGTCATCCAGGTAACCTTTTTCTTGTGTTTAGTGTATTAAATATTGTTGTAAACCATTTACAACACATTTAACTCAGTTTGCATCATATGCAAAATAGTCCCCTATCTAAGCTTAAAATATCATCCGCATCAAATGCAATTTCTCCCTAATGTTTCTACCTATTACTAAACAAAGGTCGCACTTTGTGTGAGACCCTACAGCCTGGCCGTACTACAGGTGGGGCTCGAAGCCCCAGACGACAGTGACCACAAACAACAGTTGTCGTTCCTATTTCAGTATCATACTTATGTGATTAACTCATCGACATGAGTATTGTCGGAACCACCCTGACTGTGTCTGTGATGAATTCCACAGTTATAGTCTCTTCGTCTAAACTATGTCGTTTAGTTCAAGCCTAGGGTACGGCCAAACGGTCAACCCCAATAGCTCGAATCTGGTTAGTCTCCATCGATCTTTAGTCAAATAATGTTGGACTACTTCCAACATACTCTGGCCAGAGTTTTCACTAAAGACCGAACTAACACTACGACACTAACTCCCATTGACCAGGGAGAGACGAATCCTATCTTGGTCATTACTCTCCTCGCACACTTCAAATGTCACCCAACTAAAGACCTTTCGACAGGACTTCCTCGAAGCTAGGTCATGGCTCTAAGTGACACTGTTCACATACAGGTTCATACAATGACCTCAAGTCAAAAGACCAACTTGCCTATCATCACTAAAAGTTATCATTGACAGATTGGTCAATCATAACCATATGATAACTCTTGTGGGTCATTCAGTGAACTCATTCTCCAATGAACGCTTGTGTCTCGTCTTCGACTTTGCCAAGTTAAACGATCATGAGATCATCGTCACCGCTATACGGTGAAGACTAAGACACAATGGTCTATCCGATATTTCGATATCCTTTTCTCAAAACATCTACGATCACAAACGTTTCTAGACTTTTGCTACTAACGGTCAAGCACTTCTCCATGATTAAGATCCTCATCTCGATACATGTTTGACCTTGTATTAAGTCTCGGGACTTAATCTAAGTTTCTAATGATTACTGCATTATTGTTAACTTAGATAAATTCTTACCAAATAGCTTACTGTTATTTCGAACAAGATGTTTGTATAGATACACATGGATGAATTTGCCTCGAGGGTATACCCATCTGTCAACACCTACCCCAGGATGGGGAGGGGATCCCTCCCTTGGTTTTGTGCTAAGAAATGATCCTCATTGTCTTGGTCACTCTTCTACCCAGGACTGTCGTTTTATATCAATATACCAACACTTTCCTTCTTACCATTTCCTCCCAATGCATGTGACAAGTTCTGCTTGTCTTTAGTAAACCAATCCAAGTCTTTAACCTTATAACTAATTGGACGTTGGCGACCGATACTGACACTACCCTCCTATATGAGATGAAGACCGATCATGCTCGTTTAAAACCCCTTAGAGAGTGCATGCTGTTGTTTTCCATTACTTCTCGAGTGTCTCCTTTGTGCATCAGCCCCCCAGGGGGTCAGGGTACACGTCCTCATCAACATACCAAGTGACTTTAAGACTGCCACCATCCTCGCTAATATGCTGAGTGACTTGAAAATCGCTACTCTCCTCCAATCGGCCAGGCGTTTGCTCCAAGCAACTGGCCTGTATATAACCTGAGTGCCCCTCCATGGTTATGGGAGCCACGGTACCCCAACCCTCATGCTAAGGGAGCTTGTGTACCCTCCCTTTGCGTGGGTGTGCCCCCTTACCCCCCCACCCCCCAATACAGGTACGAGCAGGGGGCACTTGCATCCTGTAGGGATAAGCTGAGGGTGCCCTGACCCCCTTGCACTGGTTAGAAGGGGTGCCCCTCACAACAATAAACATGTATGCTTGTTGTCGCCTCAACCTGAACTGCTATCATCTATATGCCCTTCGGTGACGACAATTGTGCATGATGTACCACACCATGCGAAGAAGATAGCTGGCGGTCATACTCCCATTCATGCACTTTGGAAAAGCCTCCACGCATGCCAGCAACTTGCACACTACATGTTCATGAAAGGCCCTAACTAGTGATGAGCACTAAATCATTTACTAATGCATGCTATCACACACACTCATTACATGATGAAATGATGGAGACATACGTGATTTGATTCAACTTGTGAGCCGCTTACCTTCACACATAAGTTTGTCTCATAACTTCCTAACATGCGAGCTCACCAACTCTGGAGGATATACTGTCTAACTTTAAGCGAGACCGCCATCAACTTTATGAAGTGACGTAACCGCAAATGCATCGTAATAATTCTTACATACCCAAAAGCTTCACCTAAGAACCATCACTACAACAAAAATGGTCATTGACAACTTTTTAAAAAGGTTGTAATAGGGGTACGACAACTTTTTAACAAACGTTGTAATATGCGAAGTTGTAATAGGGTCGGCTCCTTCGACCACTTTTTCTATATGTTGTAAGAAAACGTTGTAATAGATAAATATTACAAATTTTTTGAAACGTTGTGTAAACTTCTATTACAACGTTTAGAAAAGGTTGTGTATAAAGATATTACAACTTTTAATAAACGTTGTCTAAACTTCTATTACAACTTTTAATAAACGTTGTGTAAACTTTTATTACAACTGTTATAAAAGGTTGTGTAAAGCAATATTACAACTTTTTTCAAAAGTTGTGATAAACTACTATTAAAACTTTTATAAAAGGTTGTATAAAGCAATATTACAACTTTTTTAAAACATATAAAGGTTGTGAAAATCTCTATTACAACTGGTTTAAATTGTTGATTAAAACTCTACTACAACTTTTATAAAACGTTGCGAAAAAAGCACAAAATTAAAAAAAAATATACACTGTTGCAACTGTTCCAAATAAACATACACATAATATTATTCATAAACCACATTGATTGTTCATAACCACATTCATTGTTCATCTACCCGGAAGGAGCCAATTCCAACTAAAAAGATGCCTAAACGCTAATTGCATGATTGATGCTCACAATACATCGAGGCTGGAATCATATGGTATCCGATCCACACACTGTAACTCTGGTAGTAACCAACATCACACTCTCTCTTACTTGCTTTCCCTTGCCTTAGCAGATGCCGGGCATGTTGCTCCACGGGCAGGATCCAATGTTCCACTCTTGGTCTGCCGGAGGAGCGGCTGGGACGGACAGCGATGATGTGAAGTGCTTGAGCTCGAGGCCGAGCTCCTTGTCCGTGACGACTGACGACTGTCCTCCATTTGAGATGTTGCGGCTTTCGGTTGTAGTGCTGGCGGTGATGTACCAGTCCGACGCTGTGAGCATGCCTGGGGCTGAGATCATATCGATCAGCCTTGGATATGTCATCTTGTGTGGATGGTGGGTGGTTCATCTCCTCCGGTCGATCTCTCTTCATACTTACGCCTGCGAAAAATGATCAGAGAAAAAGAATACTAATTCAGTAACTCAATTATATTTGGAAACAACAGAAAGCTAGCATGCATTTAATAACACAAATGAAGGGCAATTTTTATTTGATGAATTATTACAAGTTTCAAGTGAAGTGTGTTTATTAATGGGTAAATGCCATTAAAATACCCTAACGTTTGGGCCACTTTAACTTATATACCCTAACGTTCATTTTGGTAAACTTTGATACCCAAATCTAAATTTGATGTAGGATTGGAGGAGGAAATATTGTCTGAAGAGGTGGCTGAAAATACTGTGCATCCCAGACATAGGAAGACTGATGGAATACATGCATTCCATCAGTCTTCCTATGTCTGGGATGCACAGTGTTTTCAGCCACCTCTTCAGACAATATTTCCTCCTCCAATCTTACATCAAATTTAGATTTGGGTATCAAATTTTACCAAAATGAACGTTAGGGTATATAAGTGAAAATGGCCCAAACGTTAGGGTATTTTAATGTCATTTACCCTTTATTAATTAACGAGGGGAAAAATAACCAACAAATATTCTCTTTATGTACGGCAAAACCCCAAAGAAGAATCAAAAGCTTCAGAAATTTAATCATTGTTATGAACTTTATATGGGAGGTATAACATACATTATGCACTGATATGGGTGCAATTTTCATGTATGCAAAATAAATGCAACAGAGTAAAGCTATAGATGTATGATTTCAAGTGAACAAGCTACAGACGATGCATAAATAATTTTTAAAGTGTTCATCTCTCTGTATGATGCATTTATTTAGAAAGAAGATGCATAAATAATTTTAAGATCCTCATAGGGATCTAGGAGAAATAGAATAGGAAAGAATATAAACAGTGCCTTTCAGATTTGATTGCTACTAGTTGATCTAGCTATGTTGATAACTGAGCAGGCAAGAGGAATCTAGGAGATAAGGTTTTGCGTTTGGTTGAGTATGCACATATTATGCCTTTGCCTCTATTTTTCATATTCTCCTATATCTGGCATCATCAAATGAATAACTCAACATTTTGATACACCTCTCATATTTGATGGCCAATAAGACATGCACTTCAAATCCTAATTACATGTAACACTAGAAGTAAGAGAACTAGGACCACCTGCATGAACGTGGAAATGTAACTCAGATGTCCCAGGCTCAGAAAAGCATCTCTCAACTCTGTGCTGTCAATCTTGCCACTGCGGTCACGGTCAAACCTTTCAAAGATTCCCAACAGAATGCAACAAGATTAGTTTACATATTGGTCGATGAGAACTTACTTTCTACCTTCTCAATTTTGGAATTTAAATAGTAGACGAAAGCACATAAAAGATATGACAATCAATGGAAGCTGACATACCCTCCAATTCTGAAGGCTGTAAAACACAGAGGTGAATTCCTTTGGTCCTGCAAAGTAACATGGCGGAAAAGACTCAAAATATGGTAATTTAATGGTGACAAAGTCCACCATAGAAGTCACACTTGAATTGAATATGCACATAAATCAACAAAGCAATATGCAGATGTTTTGAGGGGTGGACACACTTGCTTCAACAGCTAAAGGAAAACCTCAGATACTCCAGAATGAAGCTAAGGTTTCTGAAATTTGTTTGTGCTCTGAGTTCAGTCAAATACATGTCGACCTTAACAAATACTAGACCAAAATTTCCTTGCTCATATGGTTTGTTACATAGGGTTAGCAATATGACTGCCAGTCAATAACAGGAACCAACACAATGACGGTCTCTCCTATTAACAAGGATATTAATATGTGTTACTTGACCATAATTGTCCACATTTAAGCTCAGCCAACAACGGTTAAACAACAATTTCGGGAGGAACTAACAAATGACTTTACTTATTAAGCTACAATTTTGGGAAACAAACATCGATGCAAGCGGTCTACATAATTCTCATGTGCACGTTTTCATCTTAGAATCACATTCCTACTTCTGCACAATAAGTGGAAAACATCACAAACTGACAATAGCAAGGCAAGAAATGTAGTGATGACACAAGTATGACTTCATAATATAAGTAATTGGAGTCCGGCAAACTAATTTGAAGTTCAGGCGAACATCCATTGATTCCCTGAGACACAGGAAAACAATGAAATAGGAAACTAGATTTGATATCTGAATTATTGCATGTTGGAGCTAAAATTTCTAAGTTGCATTGTGTTCAAAGTTCAAACAAAGAAAAGAAACAGCAATGCAACATAAAGATATAAGCACTAGCAAAACCTAATACTACAAACAAGTTCAGTTCCCCGAACCAAAGGGAAGCCTGAAAGCACGTCACATACTGAGAGATCAACCTCAAAATGTCGAGCTCGTTTGTAATCAACATTCCACATGCCCACAGCTATATATGGCTTTCTAGTGGTGCACACGAGGCCATCTTTTTACCATGACCATCTTTCTAGCGGTGCACACTAATAATAATTAATTTTGTAGTTATTAGTGTGTAACTACTTGCAGACAAACGCATGCCTTTATCCATTTTCTCCATCTCTTTATTGGTTTTATTATTGTCTGATCTATATCACTCTCTTTCCTATTTAAAGATGATCCTTGAACTATTTTCTTAACCGACAAGGCAGTTTCTCACACCACAATTAACTCCCTGTCTAGAGATAGCTGCCTCAAATAGGTGCTGAAGATGTTAGACCTACCTATAAACATGAGTTAAAAGTTGGTTATTTGAATAACAAGACAGTTCCCTCTTTGAGCATACATTATAGCCCCTCAATAACATTTGATAACCGAAGTGAACTTGAGTCTCAGTTACCACACACTTTAAGTTCACCAGACTTTACAAATTATTACAGCATGACACTACAGCAAAGCAACATGATGGTTTACCACATTGTTTTTTGTTGTTCATGCATTTGAAAAGGTTTGTTAAGGTCCCAGAAACAGTGACTTTATAAGGCATATTATAATGTATGATTTCGATGTCAGAGATATCAAATGGATTATCAAAAACTGTGTGCAAATATAACTGAATCTATGGTGCTTTCCACCAAAAATAGATGTCATGTTTTCAGAAGCACATAGAGAAGTCAAAATTGTTGACTCCATCAAAGCGCCAAGTTAGGAATACACCCAAAGGTTATGACATTAGGTGCTATGTCCTATGAAGTTTTAATTGCTATGTTTTAGCATGATTAAGGTACCTAATGTAGGTTTTCAAAGTGTGCCCTGGTCAAGCACTAATGCATTGTGATTTCTGAATAAAATCTATCAGCTATATCAGCCATATTGCTCCAATAATCCAAATATAGTGTCTCCTAAACCAACGAACCAAAATCCAGACAACCAAGCACATAATTTGTAAGATCACAACACCAGCAATGAAGTAGAATTTTATCATAAAGGAACCACATTCAGAGCATGGATAGTCTCAACTGATTACAAAAGTCAGCTATAAACATAATATTGATTTAACATGAGTAGTTGATTAGGTAATTTAGATAATTTTTAGTATTAGCCTAATCAGATTCTAGGGAACGTTGCTATGACTATCAAGGTATTAGCCTAATCAGGTGTGAATCTGTATAAAGACAGAATAAATCTCTGTGAACTGAAATTTACCATGATTATCAAGTTAACATATCACAATTCATATAGGTATGCTAACCATAAAAGGATCTAGGAGGACGAGGAGGAAGGTGTTTTTCACACAAATGTTAATTTTTCGTAACTATGTTTAAGCCACGTTAAAGTGAGAAGACAATCTAAGAGTTGTTATCCAGCAGAAAGTATGGCATAACCTGTTGGGCGGTAAATAAAAGAATGGGGGAGCATGGCTTTTGATTCATGATCAGAACTGTTAATTCCTCACATTTCATTTCATCCTGATACAATGGCAATTGAAAGGAAATTAAGGAACTAATTCAGTGACCAAAATAACTAGCACTCACTGTTGGATCTGGATCGTAGCCTAGAGGGGGGGTGAATAGGCTAATAAAAATTCTCGTGCAACCCACGAGAAATCCCACGCAGTTATAAGCACAAACCGGGCAAAAATAGCAATGGCGGAATACACACAGATATACCCTGGTTCGGTCGTCCCCACGACCTACTCCAGCCCCGAAAGCAACTACTAGATAGATATGTAATCAAGTACAGCTACACAGTGAGTCAAGATCCCAAATCTACTCTCACCTAGCTCGTACGCACACCACGTGCTCTACACTCTCAATCTAGTCAGATGCTATCCCTCCGTGACGACTCCCAAAGTCGTCAGGTCCCCAAAAGTAACACAGATGGTAAAGGTTCCCCTACAGAGATCGATACCCAAATGCACGAATATAAAGAGTTAAGAGTTTAGAAATGCTCAGTTCGTGTCCGTGTAGCGTCTCTGTCAATCAGCACGGCGTCAGCTTCAGTCTGGCGCGAACGGTGTCTCAATCTGATGTCTGTATCTCAGGTTGTGGTCCAAATAGCTCTCTGGTCTGTGCACACAGAAATTCCAGTTCAATCCAAATGGTATAAGGTCTGTGCACACAGTAATCCCTTAAAAACAGAAATACACGTCAGCAGTGTATTTGTTCTCTTGTTTTCATGTAGCATCCCTCCACGTCAGCCCGCTAATATTCGCGCATGCGTGTCGAATTCGAGGTCTTCGTTCTCAGCTCGGAGGTGTTCGCGAACTTCGACAGCGGCGACGGGATTCTTTGACGGCGAACCCTCAACTCCGATGCCTGCACTACTGTTCCGATGGCGATTCTCTGTCAGCGAGAGAGAGACGACGTCGGCGTCTGCGAAGTAGTCGACGGCAGCGAAGCAGTCGACGGCAACGGCGAAGTCGACGGAGAACTTCGACAAACGCCTCCTTTGGTGAGACGTGTACCTCCGACGGGATGAAGGACAGCGGCCAGCGGCGACGGGATGAAGGACGGCGGCCAGCGGCGATGGGATGAAGGACGGCGGCCACCTCGCTCTCTCCACGGCGACGAGGGAGTTTTATGGGAGCAAGCTTCAATCTCCACGGTGAAGAGGTAGAGCTTCAGTAACGAGGGCTTCGAGACAGACAGACCCTGATGGCGGCGACTGCAGCAGTGATTTCCGATCGATGACGACGTCTCCGACCTTCCGTTGCCTTCTCCGGTCCCTTAAAGATGATGATGATGTCTAGGGCACAAGGCTTTGGATGATGGCTTTAAGTACGTGAGTTGTTACCTTGGATGCACATGCGTGTGTAGTGGTCTTGAAGGAGAAAGCTTGTGCCCTGGAATTCAATGCAGTAATGGGGAAGATGATCTCTCGGCGCCTTTTAATATTATTTGGCCTGTTGTATTTTCTTATTTATTTAAACTTTATTTGCCGCAACCCCCATTTAACCCTAGGAGTTGTACCCTTTATATAGCTAGGGTTTTTGCAATTCGGTTAGGATGTGGATGGCTAGTATGTGAATGGATGGTGCATGGATATGGAGAATCAAATATAGATAGATTTAGTAGGAATTGGTTAGGATTTGATCAATAGCATTAATAGGAATTGGTTAGGAGATAATCCATCTAGTTGGTTTGATCAAATCCTCCTTGGAATCAAATTGGCTCCATCTCTTTCTCCACATTGACCAAGTCCAATTGCTAAATGCATAGCTCTTTGACCTAGTCCAATTGCTATGTGTTTAGCAATTCCTCCATCTCTTTGAGTTAGCCATCATTTGGATATTTACGTCCGTGCCACTCCTGCAAATACTTAACACACACATCAGATCGTTCACAACTGTTTGTCATCATCAAACTATAAATCCTAGATCGTTGTTTTCAACAATCTCCCCCTTTTGATGATGACAAACCCATAAAGGATTTGCACAAATAAGTGTACGTGTGTGACGTGTGATGAATGATGCAATGCAGTATGATTTGCACAAATAAGTGTACGTGTGTGACGTGTGATGAATGATGCAATGAATTATGATATATTCAATTAGATGATATCAAACGATACTAGCATGCACAATAGACCAATATAATTAGCATGCTCCCCATTTTTCCATGCTCCCCATTCTCATGTATTTTCATTGCTCCCCCTTCCCCCTTCAATCAATAATACCGTATTTTGAACCAACATTGATAACCCCCTTCAATCAATAATACCGTATTTTGAACCAACATTGATACCACAAATCTTTCAACACTTTTCTCCCCCTTTGGCATCATCAAAAGAGTATTCATGAAGATTAAAAACATAGCACATGTAAAAAGAGAGCATTATTAATTATAACTAGAATTTGCATGTCGTCATTCTATAATTAGCACTCCAATCCAACGATAATGATAATTAGAATTCAACACCATCGTGTAAGTGCAATTATTAAACATAGAAGTACAAAGGGAGATACTTTTACAAATTTCAACCAAAACCAATCCATCATTTTCCAAATAACTTTATATCACCTAGGATTGATTTTCCCCACCTCATTAGAAATGAGTTCAAGGTATCACTCCCCCAAAACATAGCCTAAAAGGACTCTTAGATGTGGGGGTGACATTGCTTGACGAGTAAAAACACCAACGCTAAAGATTACCCATAAAGCTTATGTTGGATACTCGTGGGTAGTGTATTTGCCATGAATTGTATCCATTTTTCATACGGAGCAATTTTCAATTTTTTCATATTCATTTCATTTGTTTTGTGCTCAATTTTTATTCATGGCAAATCACATCATATCCCTTAGATTTTTCAGTTAATAATCAGCCTACATTCACTTTCCAATATTCATAAATAGTATCTCCAAAAGTACGACATAGTTTAACATTCGTGAAAGTGAAAGTAGGTGTAGAAATCATATTATTAAAGCATTGAACTTGGCATGGCTATTATTGAAATAAAACATACGCATGTAGCCAAAAATAATAATACTACAATTTCTGCAAGGATATGATCATCATTCATTTATAGCACTAGAACGATGCAAAGAGGAAGATATGCAATAAGCTCATTTTTTTTGCTTTTGTTTTTTTTGGTTTTATAATGAAATAAACATACTAAAAACAATCAAGTAAACAAAAACAAACAAATCAATGAAAAATGCAAGCACACAAAGATGTTTAGAAAAAAAAAATGCTATGAAGGTGTGCAATAAGTTCAAAGAATGAGATATACCTTCGCGTCGCCGTTTGACTAAGGAGCTAAAAAATAATGAGACATCCAATTTATTGCTCCTCGTCAAATTTCCATCCACCTACAAAAGAGGTGTCGTGTGTGACCTTGGAATCCAACAAGGTCCACTCACGTTAGTCATCAAAGATTTAGGAACCCATATTTGTTTGAACTTAATGTTTTTGTTCCTATATTTGCAATGATATGAAGTATGACCAACGCATCCACATGTAAAGCACTTAGCATGAAAATTTCCAACCTTTGTTGATTCAATGTGAACTTTTCTATATTTTGATTTTTCAACATTTTTAAGACCATATCCTAGTCCTCGCCTATTATTGCCATAAATTTGATTTCCAAGAATAATGTCCAAATTTTGTTTTCCAATGGAAAATCTCTTTAATGACAATTCTAGGGTGGTGACTTTGGATTTCAAGATATCATTTTCATTCACAAGCAAAGTGCATTTACTAATGAAAGCTTGCTTGTTTTCCTCTTCTTTCTTTTCAAAAACCCTCATTTTTTCTTTAAGTTCAAGATTTAGCATGTTAATCTTTTCAGAAAGCAATTCATTTTCAGTTTCAAGCTTTATCTTATCTAGCTTATACATGCTAATATCCTTTAATAAAGAGGGACATGAAAGACAATCAATTTTTCCAGGCAAGCTAGCTTTCTCTTTTTCTAACATAGTAATGGTAGATTTGCATGCAACAAGCTCTTGTTTAATATTTTTCATTTCTATAGTCATGTCATACTCAGTTTGTTGCATATCAAAATTATCATTCCTATAACATTCCACATCAGCTTCTAGCTCATCAATTCTATGTTGCATTCCTTTACAGATTTCTAAGAATTCAGCTTTAGTGGGAGATTCTACCTCATTGTGTTTGGCCATCAATGCCATGCAGGAGTGGGCTTCATGTTCCTCATCCTCCTCCTCAGCTTCGCTATCCATGTCCCACGTCAGCACTTTCGTTTTTCCTTTTGCAACTTGAGCTATGTGTTGTTGTGGGCAATCTTTTATGTGGTGCCCTTTCTTCCTGCATTTAAAACATTCACTTCTATTAATAGCTTTCTGATCATAGGAATTTCTACCAAAATTAGAATTATTAGAACGAATGAACCTTTTTCCCATCTCAGCTCTTCCTTGATCAGTCTGAATGTATCTCCTGAAGTTTCTGACCATTAAAGCTTGCTCTTCATCAAGATCGTCATCATTAGCTTGAAGAGCTAATGGAGTGGAAGCTTTGGTCTTCTCTTCAGGTTTCTCTCTGGCTTCTATACTCTGCAACTCAAGCTCGTGTGACATTAGGTTGCCTATCAAGTCCTCCACTTTCATTGTTGACAAGTCCTTAGCTTCTTGAATGGCGGTGACTTTAGGCCTGAACGAGCTTGGTAGCGCCCTTAATATCTTTCGTACCTGTTCATGGCTAGAGTATGGCTTACCGAGGGAACTGGATTTGTAGACGATGTCCGTGAACCTCGCAAACATCTCTTTCACAGATTCTGTTGGTAGCATGCGGAAGCTCTCGTATTCTGTGCTAAGCAACGCAAGTCTGGATTCCTTCACTTGTGATGTTCCCTCGTGTGTCACCTCCAGAGTATGCCAGATTTCCTGCGCAGTTAGACAATGTGAGATACGATTAAACTCAGATTTATCAAGAGAGCATATAAGCGCATTCATAGCTTTACCATTAAGAGTATAGAGTTTTTTATCAGCTAAATCCCACTTGTCTTTAGGCTTAATCATAACAGTGTCTTCAATTTTAATAGTGGGTAAACTATAACCATTTTCAACAATATCCCACACATCATAATCTACAGAAACTAGATAGATTTTCATCCTAGCCTTCCAATAAGCAAAGTCTACACCGTTAAACTTAGGGGGACGGGCTATAGACTGACCTTCAGCAAAAGCACAATCAGATATATTCATGGTCATCTAAAAATCTAGACTAGATCCTCTAAACTAGCTCTAATACCACTTGTTGGATCTGGATCGTAGCCTAGAGGGGGGGTGAATAGGCTAATAAAAATTCTCGTGCAACCCACGAGAAATCCCACGCAGTTATAAGCACAAACCGGGCAAAAATAGCAATGGCGGAATACACACAGATATACCCTGGTTCGGTCGTCCCCACGACCTACTCCAGCCCCGAAAGCAACTACTAGATAGATATGTAATCAAGTACAGCTACACAGTGAGTCAAGATCCCAAATCTACTCTCACCTAGCTCGTACGCACACCACGTGCTCTACACTCTCAATCTAGTCAGATGCTATCCCTCCGTGACGACTCCCAAAGTCGTCAGGTCCCCAAAAGTAACACAGATGGTAAAGGTTCCCCTACAGAGATCGATACCCAAATGCACGAATATAAAGAGTTAAGAGTTTAGAAATGCTCAGTTCGTGTCCGTGTAGCGTCTCTGTCAATCAGCACGGCGTCAGCTTCAGTCTGGCGCGAACGGTGTCTCAATCTGATGTCTGTATCTCAGGTTGTGGTCCAAATAGCTCTCTGGTCTGTGCACACAGAAATTCCAGTTCAATCCAAATGGTATAAGGTTTGTGCACACAGTAATCCCTTTAAAACAGAAATACACGTCAGCAGTGTATTTGTTCTCTTGTTTTCATGTAGCATCCCTCCACGTCAGCCCGCTAATATTCCCGCATGCGTGTCGAATTCGAGGTCTTCGTTCTCAGCTCGGAGGTGTTCGCGAACTTCGACAGCGGCGACGGGATTCTTTGATGGCGAACCCTCAACTCCGATGCCTGCGCTACTGTTCCGATGGCGATTCTCTGTCAGCGAGAGAGAGACGACGTCGGTGTCTGCGAAGTAGTCGACGGCAACGAAGCAGTCGACGGCAACGGTGAAGTCGACGGAGAACTTCGACAAACGCCTCCTTTGGTGAGGCGTGTACCTCCGACGGGATGAAGGACGGCGGCCAGCGGCGACAGGATGAAGGACGGCGGCCAGCGGCGACGGGATGAAGGACGGCAGCCACCTCGCTCTCTCCACGGCGACGAGGGAGTTTTACGGGAGCGCGCTTCAATCTCCACGGTGAAGAGGTAGAGCTTCGGCAACGAGGGCTTCGAGATAGACAGACCCTGATGGCGGCGACTGTAGCAGTGATTTCCGATCGATGACGACGTCTCCGACCTTCCGTTGCCTTCTCCGGTCCCTTAAAGATGATGATGATGTCTAGGGCACAAGGCTTTGGATGATGGCTTTAAGTACGTGAGTTGTTACCTTGGATGCACATGCGTGTGTAGTGGTCTTGAAGGAGAAAGCTTGTGCCCTGGAATTCAATGCAATAATGGGGAAGATGATCTCTCGGCGCCTTTTAATATTATTTGGCATGTTGTATTTTCTTATTTATTTAAACTTTATTTGCCGCAACCCCCATTTAACCCTAGGAGTTGTACCCTTTATATAGCTAGGGTTTTTGCAATTCGGTTAGGATGTGGATGGCTAGTATGTGAATGGATGGTGCATGGATATGGAGAATCAAATATAGATAGATTTAGTAGGAATTGGTTAGGATTTGATCAATAGCATTAATAGGAATTGGTTAGGAGCAAATCCATCTAGTTGGTTTGATCAAATCCTCCTTGGAATCAAATTGGCTCCATCTCTTTCTCCACATTGACCAAGTCCAATTGCTAAATGCATAGCTCTTTGACCTAGTCCAATTGCTATGTGTTTAGCAATTCCTCCATCTCTTTGAGTTAGCCATCATTTGGATATTTACGTCCGTGCCACTCCTGCAAATACTTAACACACACATCAGATCGTTCACAACTGTTTGTCATCATCAAACTATAAATCCTAGATCGTTGTTTTCAACACTCACATGTAGAAAGTAGAGAGTATGTATGAATCAGAGAAACATCCCACATGTAATATGGAACTAGAATCAACATGGAGAGAACTACAATAGAAGATTTAAAGCTTAACAAAAAGTCGACAAAATGTAAGAGATTGGACGCTAATATCACGTGCTTTGTCATTCTACAAGTGGATTTTTTTTTCATTTCTCAAATGGAACTTCCCAACAATAAATTGCCCTTTCTACAGTAATTCCAATTGGGTATGAAGAAATCTCCATGTAAAAAATGATGAAATTTTCCCCTATAAAAGGGAAAGCTTCTGCATTGTGAATTAACCAGCATGGCAGTAAAATTGAGACGATGATCAGGATTGATTCATGGAACAAATAATAGCTGAAAGACATCGTTTCATATTGCTCTCAGATCGGCTTCATTGATTCATACATTACGAGCTTCTAAAAAACGGGCATTCAAAATATAATTACAAAATCCAGAACTGAGTAAAAAGAAGAGAGATTGTAAAAGGAAAATTTCAACCAAAAAAATTAAACGAGGGAGAAAAACCTTACAATAACTAAAGTGCTGTCACAACGCGATAATCTTCAATCTTTAGTCTCCAATGTCCCTCCCAATAAAACCAATTACATCATTTGGTGCTATATAACAACAAAATTAGACCTGGAACATGAACTCAAAGGGATTATATACAAATTTGAAATCGCAGTTTCGAGGAACGAACCTTGAAATCTTAGGCGAGCCACGAGATTAGGGTTTTTTTGGGTTCGTGAGGTTAGAGGTTGGGGACGATCGTGAGTTTGGAGAGGGAGAGGCGTGATCCCGAGAGCTTTGTAAGGGACCCT
This sequence comes from Scilla litardierei, assembly GCA_030789695.1. Taxonomy (NCBI): domain Eukaryota; kingdom Viridiplantae; phylum Streptophyta; class Magnoliopsida; order Asparagales; family Asparagaceae; genus Scilla; species Scilla litardierei. The sequence goes on from CM061133.1 coordinate 101,494,667, forward strand.
GCGGGGCTACACATAAGGGGGGTGAATAGTGTAATATCAAGCAAAGTGCTTAATTAAAAGTTACTAAAATTAAAGCACAATAAGCAGTGGAAATTAAACAGAGTGCTCAACAACAACAATCGCAAACACAGAGATTTTACCCTGGTTTCCCAAAACTTGGGTACATCCAGCCACACCAATATTCACTATAATCCCACAAAGAGAAGTGAATACAAATCCCACAAACGGATACACTCCCACAAAGAGAGAGACCTCACCAAGAGGATTTTTCCCTACACAAGGACCCAACCAACCCTACACAAGGGTCAAGACTCCCACCAAGAGAATCACTAACTCCCACTCAGAGAATTAGGGTTAGCCCTACACTAGGACACTAAACTCCCACAAAGAGAGTTACTCCCACAAAGAGAGAGTTATTCCCACAAAGAGAATAACCAAAATCCCACAAAGAGACAACCTCTCACAAAGAGAGAATCCTAATCCCACAAAGAGAAATAGGGGTTCGAACATAAAACTAAACGAAACAACACTTACCTATGCCTTGATATGATCTTACCAATATGAAGAAGAGTGCATGCAAGTGAATGGCCAAGTGCTTGAGATTAGCTTTGATTGCACTTGTTGATCTTTCTCTCTTCTAGGAATGAATCCTAACACTTCTCACTTGAGTGTATGAAATGAAGAGAAGAAAGATGTTCTCCAAGAAGAGGAATGAGATTGAAATCCCTTGGAGAAATTCCCTAGAGCTTAGATGCTATAGCATAAGAATGAAGCTCTTATTAGGGAATGTGGGAGGAGTGGCTTAGAGAAGAGATTAAATGATCCTCTATGAATTCCTAACCTTTTCCAGAAGTCTAAAAGAACTAAGCCAATCCCAATATAGAGGAAGCCAATGGAACCCATAACACCAGCCAAAAACCCAAAGGGAAGAAATCTGCAACGGCTAGATTTTGGCAGTTTACGGCAAGAACAGTCGATTGATGATCATTAGACAGTCGACTGATCAACTGCTAGAAAATATCCCAATGGCTATAATCTAAGCCATGACAATCGACTGTAGAAGACTACACAGGCGACTGAAAAGCAGACAGTCGACTGAAAAGCAGACAGTCGACTGTATATCCTTCATCAGGCGACTGTAGCAGGGATGGACAAGAAACAGAGAGATGCACTCTTTCTCCAGTTAACGCACATACGACTGATATCAATAATACAGTCGACTGTCTTATAGTCAGGCGACTGTAATACCTTCATCAGTCGACTGCTGTATAAGATGGAGAAAAGACAGAGAGATGCATATTTCACACTTACGCCTTTCAGACGACTGAAGGCCATTACACAGGCGACTGTAAATATACAGACGACTGTAAAAACAGCAACAGGCGACTGTCTTGCAACATGGAAAAAATCCCAGAAAATGCAAGAAGCGCACAGGCGACTGTCGACCAATTCACAGGCGACTGTAAGAGTACATGCGACTGTAAATTGAACATCAGTCAACTGATGCGAAAAGCTCAAGATGAGTCAATAGAAAATTTGACTTGAGCAGTGTAATGCCCTACAAGCTACTGCACAAGTACTAGAGGGGGGGTGAATAGTACTTTAAAAATAACAAGGAGTATAATTCCAAATTATAGTGCAAACAACTACCAAATCAATTTGCGGAAGCTTAAATTGAATGACAACAACAAAAATAACAATGCTAACAAAAGATGTTACTGGGTTCGGATCCACCCAAGTCTCTCCGACTTGTTCCCGGTGATCCTACGTCCCAACCACTCGGATCCCCTCCGGATACTTAGGTTAGACACCCTAACCCAAGATTTCCACTATGATATCTTGTGAAAAACCTTCACAAGATCAAATCATACATGCAATGGCAATAGTGAATCCCATAACCCGGGATCACAACCTTCTCTCACAACCGAGAGAATCAATAAGCAATATAAACAAGTTTATAATGAAATAAACAATCTTACCACAAAATCCTATACCTTGAGTTTTCTTACCAAATAGGTGCAAGGAGGGATTTGAGGAAGATGAAGTCACCAAGACCTAGCACCAAAGAAATGACCAGCAATGGGTGCCTAGGAGTGATTTGGAGACTTGAATCAAGCTAGAGCTTGAAGGGCTCACCAAGAACAAACTTCTCTCAAGATGGATTCTAGATCTAGAATGTGAGAGAATGGATTTCTTGTGAGGAAGAGAGCTTTAGAAATGAGTGAGAATGGCTATCTCTTTCAATCTCAATGAATCTCTTGATGGCAGCTCTAACCTAGAGAGAAATGACCTAGGTTCGTATTTATAGGGTCTCATAAAAACAAGTTAGGTCAAGTCCCAACGGATAGAAATCTGAGGCAACTAGTCGGTCAAAGAACAACCACTGACCGACTAGTTCATCAACTAGTCGGTCAGTCAAACAACATGGACCGACTAAGTTAAGAACTGAGAAGAGATAGAAATTCAGACCTAGAAATCTAGTCGGTCCAAGAAGACTTTCTGACCGACTAGTTTCACAACTAGTCGGTCAGTCAGTGAACGTAGACCGACTAAGAGGCAAAAACAAGTAGTCTGAATACAAATTGACTTAGTCGGTTCAAGAACAAATGTTGACCGACTAGATTATCAACTAGTCGGTCACCAAACGTTCTTAGACCGACTAACGATAAACAGTAGCTTAGGAGAAATTTGGCATGTACAGTAAATCACAACTAGTCGGTCAAAGAAGCATCACTGACCGACTAGTTCACAAACTAGTCGGTCTGTGAGTCAACGTAGACCGACTAACTGTAAACAGTACTGAACAAGAAAAGATTAACTCACACTAGTCGGTCCAAGAAGCTCTGCTGACCGACTAGATCACCATCTAGTCGGTCAGTACTTCTTCTTGTACCAACTAATAAGCACAAACAAGTCCGAATCGAAGCGCGATGCTTCGAGGAAGTTAGAGTGGACTTGTACTAAGATCCTAGAGCTACGATATGAGCGTTATGAAGATAGAATCGTAAGATATACTCAAGGCTTAACATTCTATAGATCGAAGCTAAAAGACTATAAATAAAACCTTAATGAACGGTCTTCGAGAGCTTTGATCAATTCTTCATGACTTCCAAAACGGTCCAAGTGCTTCAACGAAGCTTTAGGCAATGAATACGAGCTTTGAGAAGTCTTGAGATGTCGCTTTGATTGTTCTCGTGAATTTGGCGACGATCTCCAATACTGCGCTCACAAATTGTTAGTTCATGAATTATTTATGTTTGCTCATCATCCAAAACCAAATCCGGGGAGTCCAATATTCAACATTCTCCCCCTTTTTGGTGATGACAAACCAACATAAATAATAATCAAAAATAATGATTCAAATGTAAAATACTTACTCCCCCTGCATTGATGACACGTTAATTCCAAAATGAATATATATAAATTGCATCAATGAGACGAGTAAGATATATAACGAGAATCGATTTTTGAAATATCGGATTTTGAAAATCCTTATATATATCTTAACTCCCCCTGAATCTAACACATTAAATTAGATTCTTGGAAATTGAGTTAAATTTTCATTTGCCCTATTTATTATCATTATCTCTCCCCCTTTGGCATTATCCCAAAAATGGGGGGCATACAACGACAACAACTAGGAAAAGGAAAATCCAACATCGGGAGTATTAGATATTGACGATGAACCTAATTGACACCAAGGGAAAAGTGATGAAAACAAGTCAAGGTGTGCCAAATTGTCCATTATCAAATAGCGATAATTAAAATCATCAAAAATACCAAATATTTATTCATTTATTGAATAATGAAACATACTCTCCAATATTCAATATTCTTGGTTAAATTTGTGCATGGAAAACAATTCTATACAATCATAGAAATATAATCTATTTAACCAAGTTTTTTTAAGCGACGAGCGAAGATTTCACATATCATAGACAATGAATGAAAATTAAAGGTGCACGACGAAGTAAAACAAAGAGAACATCGATGTATATATATATAAAAACATCATGAGTACATCCAAAAAGATATCGACTACATCATATCAAATGCAACAGACCGTGTATATCAACATCAAAAAGGAAAATACATCATACATCAATACATCATCATCAACACCCAAAAACATCAAAATACAACACCGACATCCATATAACCAAAATACATCAAAACAACCCCAACACTCCATCCTAACCCAAAATACTCTCAATAAGATGCATCATCCAAAGATCATAGGAGAGGCCTCGAAACAGACGGTCACGAGGAAGTGGCTGGATCTGCAGTCTCCGTGGGTCCAGTCGAAGGAGTGGACTCAGGCTCTGCAGGAGGAGAGGCATGTCAACAGACGTGATCGTTGGGGCAGGGGTGGAGACATCGACGACTGGCTCAACGGCTGGGGTCTCAACAGGAACAACAGCAGGCAAATCTGGAGCAGGGTCGTCAGAAGGAGCAGCAGCAGCATCAGAAGGCTGATCCACTGGTGCAGAAGTCTCAGGAGCACCGGAAGAGGTGCCAGCAACAGGAGCAGATGTGGTAGCAGCAGCAGCAGCAGTGGCCTCATCGCCACGAGCCAAGGAGGTGACAAGCTCATCAATATCCTCATCGTCCATCTCCTCATCCTCCGACACAGGAGGAGGAAGCTGAACGCCCATCAAACTAGCCATACGGCAGACGACCTCTTCGGTACGAGCCAAACGCGACTCGTGCCGACGAAGTAACCGAACGACATCATCAAGTGTGGCGGCGGGAGGAGGGACTGAAGCAGCTGAAGGGGTGGCCTGAGATGCAGAAGGTGTCGACCGCTGCACGTGACGGAGTGCCGCAAGAGATTTCTTGACGGCCGTCGCGTTCAGAGGAGGACCAAGGGGACGCTCATCATCAGGGGGCAAGGGGACACCAAATCGACGGAAAACCAAGGTCAGGAGACACGGATATGGGATATGCGCAGATTTAGTGGTCTTGCGAATACACTCGAAAGAATCCATCTTATCGAGTATAATGCGAGCCCAATTAATCTCGCTACCCATAAACAGAGCGTAAATCAATTTCAGAAACGGCTGAGATGGAAGAGAAGAAGATCCATACTTGGGAAGAAGGCAGGATTTCAAGATCAGGTTAATCACCCAAGCATTCGGCTTGAATGATTTCGAAGGTACTCCTATGAAGGCAGGGGGGATAACCTGGAAGATTTTGCCTAGGGTCCGCTGATCGAGGGAGGAGATATCGTTGACAGAGATGTCAGACGGGAGGAGGCCACACGACGAGCAACCTATCAACTCCCCCAAGATTTCTGCCGTGAGGACTATAGGAGTCCCCAAAACAGAAGTCTCGATGGAGTGAGACTCACCGTACAGGCCCCGGACACGATTGGCATAGAATAATTTGACCAGGCGAGGATAGGGTCTAGGGTTCGCCTTGGAGTCAAATCGAAGGTAGTCCAACAGGCCACTATAGGAGAGCAGATCCACAGGCCAAGAAAATCAGAAAACTTAACGTAATGCTCCAACAGCAGTGGGTAGTGCTCTATACGGTTGTACGCAGCTAGACACTGTGGGTCGTCATGGCACAACGATATATCGACACCGCCGACTGGCATAGGAGCTTTACCCTTAGCCTTACGGGGCTTAGGAGGAGGTGGAGGAGGGGGTGGAGTATGTGCCTTCTCGGGATGTTCAGGAGTGTATTCTTCATCGGAATCATCCTCTGAATCACTACCTGAACCCTCACCGGGAGGAGTGGAAGCACGAAACTTTTTGGGTTTAGGTTTAGGCTTGGAAGATTGGCTGGTAGGTTTAGGCTTGGACGTCCTCTTCCGCTTCAACGGAGTTGAAGACGAAGAGGGGGATCGAGTGGTCTTGGCCCTACGCTTAGGAGGGGTCGAAACGGTCGCGGCCTCTACGGACATGGGGGATGCCCCAGAAGATGTAATCGGGAGTCTCGTTCTTGCCATGATCACGGCACAACGAGTACAATCAAGCGACGAAGATCAAGCACTCTAAGCGTAAACCCTAGAACATACAACACAAGCCCTAAGATAGAGAATCCGAAACCCTAGAACCCTAGAAGTGAAAACACGATGTAGAACTAACCCTAGGGATTAAAAATGAGATCTAGGAAGGGGGAGATACCTAGGGGAGTGGTCGACGACGACGGACGGCGGGGATGGCCGGAAAGATGGCCGGAGAAACGACGGAAGGTGAAGAGTCTCGATCGGGTTTAGGGGTTTTCGAGCTGGGGAACGAAAACAAACCGACTAAATGAAGAATTGATCGGATAAAATTAGATTAAGTCGGTCGGGAATGCGAAAAGACGCGACTGCCCTAGAGCACTTAGTCGGTCACAGTTCAAGCACTAACCGACTAGATTACGATCTAGTCGGTCGGGAAATGAGCTTAAACCGACTAAGTCGAAACAGAGGCAAACAGAAAATTCTAGGGCTAGAGATAGTCGGTCACAGTATAATCACTGACCGACTAGTTTTCAATCTAGTCGGTCGGTAAGAGAACTGTGACCGACTAAAAGAAGTTAAAGACAAAGGAAAGTTAAAGCTTGAACTAGTCGGTCTGAGTTCACTAGCAAACCGACTAGATGAGCATCTAGTCGGTTGGCTGATGAACTGAAACCGACTAGAAGAGTCCAAAAGTTGATAAATGAGTTCTCTTCATAAAAAACACTTGGATGAAACATCTTAACCCTCTCATAAGTCATCTAAACTACCCCATAAAACATCGAAATCTTAAATACGACATTCAACTTAGAATTCGAGCAAAAATTCAAACATATCACATAAAATCCCCAAAAATTCAATAGATCTAGCATGAACGAAATATCGCGAAATATAATAGCATGCAAGATAATTGAATGAGATATGAATCCTATATCTCGGATTCACCCATAATCCCCAATTCTCGACGCAACCGCACAAAGGAGTCCTCCTTTAGGGGTTTCGTGAAAATATCGGCGATTTGCTTTTGGGTTTCAACGTACACTAATATGATGTCCTTTTTAGCAACATGATCATCTAAAAAATGGTGTCGGACATCTATGTGTTTAGATCGGGAATGGTGCACCTGATTCTTTGAAAGACAAATAGCACTTTGGTTATCCACCATGATAGGGCTAGTATCACAATGAATACCAAAATCCTTCAGTGTGTGTCTCATCCAAAGAACCTGGGCACAAGCGGCACCGGCGGCAATGTATTCCGCCTCGGTGGTTGAAAGTGATACCGAATTTTGCTTCTTGGAAAACCAAGAGACAAGGGAATTTCCTAGAAAATGGCAAGTGCCACTAGTACTCTTCCTGTCGGATTTGCATCCTGCATAATCAGCGTCACTATATGAGACTAACTCATATGTGCTAGATTTCGGATAAAGTAATCCAAAATCTAAAGTGTAACTTATATATAGAAAAATACGTTTAACCGCTACTAAGTGAGAATCCTTAGGTTGAGACTGATAACGAGCACAAATACAAACGGCAAACATAATATCGGGCCTACTTGCGGTAAGATAAAGTAAACTACCTATCATACCTAGATATAGACGAATGTCTACATCTTTTCCGCCCGTATCTTTATCAAGATGCGTTGTAGTGCTCATAGGAGTCTTTTTCCCGGAGGCATTCTCCATTCCAAATCGCTTTAGCAACTCCACCGTGTATTTCGTTTGGTGGATGAAGATTGCATCGTTCAATTGGCGAATTTGGAGACCTAAGAAATATTTGAGTTCGACCATGTGGCTCATCTCAAATTGTTCCTTCATAACATTAGAAAACTCTTCGCAAAGAGTGAAGTTAGTAGCACCGAAAATGATATCATCAACATAAATTTGAACTAATAAAATATCATTATTCGCATGCTTAACAAAAAGTGTAGAATCGGCTTCGCCAATTTTAAAATTCAAATCCAAAAGAAAATTCTTTAGGCGATCATACCAAGCTCGAGGAGCTTGTCTCAAACCATAAAGAGCTTTCTTTAGTTTAAAAACATGATTTGGAAATTTTTCATTTATGAAGTCCGGAGGTTGAGAAACGTAAACTTCATCAACGACATCTCCGTTCAAAAATGCACTTTTAACATCCATTTGAAATAATTTAAAATTTTTATGGCATGCATAAGACAATAATAGTCTAATTGATTCTAATCTAGCTACCGGAGCGAAGGATTCTTCGAAATCGATACCTTCCTCTTGGCGATAGCCTTGAGCTACTAACCGAGCTTTGTTCTGGACGACGACTTGGTTTTCGTCGGTTTTGTTCTTGAAGATCCACTTTGTCCCTATGACGGTGTGGTTCTTTGATGGCAAAGGAACAAGCTCCCATACCTCATTCCTCTCGAATTGAATGAGTTTCTCCTCCATGGCAAGTATCCAAGCACTATCTTCGCATGCTTCAACTATATTCTTTGGCTCTATTGATGAGGCAAAGGCACAATTGGCGAAGTGGTGGACTTGCGATCTCGTCTTGACTCTATCATGAATATTGCCAGTGACTTACTCATGGGGATGGTCGCGAACGGTATGAAGCCGCTTGGGAATACCTTGATCACTAGGCACATTCTCAACAACTTCATTAGTCGGGTTAGTATCAATAGAATCAATTGAATCAATAGACTTAGAATTTTCAAATGAATCACATAAAACATCCATAGAGTCATCATCATTTGAAATTCTAGGAGTAGTAAAATTCTCATTAAAAGAGACATGAAGTGATTCCTCGATCGTAGAGGATCTTTTGTTGTATATCCGGTAGGCTTTGCTACGTGAGGAATACCCAACAAATATCCCCTCATCCGATCTCGGATCAAACTTGTCCAAATTATCATATGTGTTTTTAATAAAACATTTTGCGCCGAAAACACGAAAATGTTTAACTTGAGGCAATCTACCAAACAACAATTCATAACAAGTTTGTTTGGTGCCGGGCCTCAAAAGTATTCTATTAAACACATAGCAAGCGGTGTGTACCGCTTCCGCCCAAAATTGATAACCAAGTTGACTATCTTCGAGCATAGTGCGAGCACACTCCACAAGCGTTCTATTCTTCCTCTCAACAACACCATTTTGAGGAGGTGCGCGAGGGAAAGAAAACGTGTGAGTAATTCCAAGATCATCACAAAAATTTGAGAAAGACTCATTCTCAAATTCACCCCCATGATCACTACGAATAGTGACAATGGCGGTTCCGATGAGATTTTGTACTTTCTTCACAAATATTGTGAAGTTTTCAAAAGCTTCATTTTTATTACATAAGAAAAATACCCATGTAAATCTAGAATAATCATCGACGATGACAAGTCCATATCTTGCATTTCCTAAGGAAGCAACTCTAGTTGGCCCAAATAAATCTAGATGTAATAGCTCTAGTGGTTGTTTAGTAGAAATGCTTTTCTTAGGTTTAAATGAAGATTTAGGAAGCTTGCCACGTTGACAAGAATCACAAAAACTTTTATTTTCAAAAACGAGCTTCGGAAAACCTTTAATGGAATTTAATTTTGAAAGCTTATAAAGTGTTCCAAAGTTCACATGTCCAAAGCGTCGATGTCATAAGTGTTGTTCACTTGTGTTGGCAACGAGACATTGTTCATATGACTTAGGAAGATCCAAAATATAAATATCTTTATGGCGTGTGCCGGAAAATAATAACGTATTATTATCATTTGAAATATGACACAATCCTTTCGCAAAGCTAACTTTGTAACCTTTGTCACAAAGTTGGCTTATTGAAATAAGATTATGATTTAAACCATTAACTAGATAAACATCACTAATTAAGGGTTTAGACGGGTTACCCACTTTACCAACACCGACGATGGTTCCGCTCTCGTTGCCTCCAAATACGACGCGGTTTCCATTTGCAATGGGAACTACTCCGGAGAGCAATTGAGCGTCACCCGTCATGTGTTTTGAACACCCGCTATCGAGTATCCAATTCCCTTTGGAGCTAAATTTAAATTTGTTGCTCCTTTCCTTTTTCTTTTCCTTGAGTACCTAAAGATAGAAAATTTCATATCATGGTACCCAAGGTCATTGGGTCCTCAACGGTTAGACCTTTGGAAGCCAAGTCCAATTGGACTTAGACTTCCCCACATAATTTCTACTATGCACAACATCCGAAAGATAAGCATTCATATATACTTGTTTTTCATCCATGCTTGTGTCCTTTGGGCTCAAAATAGTGAAAATCTTAGGAGCCCTCATCCTATTGGGTGCATGCATGCGACGTTGATTTCTACGTGATGCATGTTGTGGATAGGCATACGGAATATGATGGAATGGTGCATGACGAGAATTATTCACATGATGAGGTGGGCGAGCATATGCATGCGTGGGAACACGTGCGTGAGGGTGTCTCACATGGTGTGCACGTGCCCGAGAATGTGTTGCATAAAAATCATCATATGTGTGAGATGGTGGAGTAGGACGTGTGTTCCTACGTGGCATGGTATTGGTGTACATATAAGCATGCCCCTTCTTTGGAGGTCCACCCAAAGTGGGTTTCTTTCCGAAAGAGGGTGTGGACGAGGCGGAAGCACCATTGGTAGAAGAACTACCAATAGAGTGTTTGCTACCACTCGTAGAGTCACCGGAAGTTGGCCTAACAAAAGTAGTGGCCGCTTTGGATGGACATCCCATCGTATACCCCAAACCAATGTGGTGATTGGCCGGAAGTAAGTCACTTAGGATTTTATCCAAATGGTCCTTACCCTTATTGAATTTATTAATTCGGCCTAATGTGTTCTCATATTTCTCTTTGAGAGAACGCATAGAAGTATCCAAGTTTGATACTTGCGATGTGAGCACATAAACACGAGATTTAAGATTCTCATTCTCAATACTCAAAGTCGAGTTTTGAGAAGTCAAATCCGCTATCCTATGTTCTTCCGGATCTTCAATGCTAACATGTTCAAGTTTAGATTTGAGATTGACAATCTCATTTCTTAACTCTTCAACAACGGTGTCGTTGTTGGTGATGATAGTCTTAGGCGAGGTTTGAATGCTAGCTAGGTCATCTTTTACTTTAGTATATCTATTTACTAATTTAGTGTATTTGGACCATAGTTGAGAGTTAGCATTCCTAAGATCATCCATAGTTACCTCATCGCCTTCGTTGTCGCTATCATCGGAGGAGGAAGATCCTTGATCATGCTCCTCTCTTGCCATGAAGCACATGTGCGCTTGCTCCACTTTCTCATCGTCCGACTCTCCGCTTGAGGAATCCTCGGAGTCGGTGAATGTTGCTCCGACAAGTCCCTTTTTATACCCCTTTTTGTACTTCTTGGACTTGTCGAACTTCGGCGCCTTCCACTTCTCCTTTTGCTTGTTTTGAGGACAATCCGCTTTGATGTGTCCTGGCTTATTGCATTTAAAGCACAAAGGTGGAGAGGCGTTAGTAGAAGTAAATTTAGATTTTTGTTTGAAGTTACCCTTTCGGAAGAAGCGATTGAACTTCTTTGCCATGAGTGCAATGGATTCCATGTCCATTTCTTCTTCTGAGTCCTCATCATCGGTAGAGGTGGATGAAGCCACTTTGAATGCAATCACCTTTTTCTTAGGCACGTCTTGGTTCAAATAGGACTTCATTTTTTCTTGTAACTTCACCTTGCTATCGTTGCGTACCTCGTATGACATCAAAGTTCCCATTAATTGAACTACGGTATATTTATTCATGTCATTACCTTCCTCGATGGCGAAGGTACGTTTCTCCCAAGAAGAAGGAAGTCCTTCGATAAGCTTCGAACACTTCTCCTTTTGGGTGTAGGTTTTGCCGAGAGCTTCCAACTCGTTCATTATGTCGACGAAGCGAGCATAATACTCCTTCATCTTTTCTCCCTGTTCCATATGAAACAATTCGTAATCTCTATTGACTACCACGAGTTTAGAATCTCTTACCCGACTCGTTCCTTCATGCAAACTGAGGAGCGAATTCCAAATTTGATATGCACTCTTACATGTGCATATCTTATTAAAATCTTCGGGTTTCAATGCACATTGTAAAGCATTCATTGCTTTGGCATTTGCAATCTCCGCGGCGACCTCCGCGGTAGTCCACTTGTCGAAATCTTCTTCGGTAGGCACATTGTACTCCGACATGGTAATTCTCCACAAGGAGGCGCTCCGGAGGAACGTTTCCATCCGGCATTTCCAATATCCATAATTGACGCCGTTGAAGAATGGAGGCCTAGTCGAGGAATGTCCTTCCATGACCGAAGACGCTCCTTCACGGTTCCTGAAGGTGCCATAGTCGGAAGGTGGACGCACGGTTTTGTTGTCGTTGGCAGACATAGCTCAGTATCTGGCTCTGATACCAAATGTAATGCCCTACAAGCTACTGCACAAGTACTAGAGGGGGGGGTGAATAGTACTTTAAAAATAACAAGGAGTATAATTCCTAATTATAGTGCAAACAACTACCAAATCAATTTGCGGAAGCTTAAATTGAATGACAACAACAAAAATAACAATGCTAACAAAAGATGTTACTGGGTTCGGATCCACCCAAGTCTCTCCGACTTGTTCCCGGTGATCCTACGTCCCAACCACCCAGGTCCCCTCCGGATACTTAGGTTAGACACCCTAACCCAAGATTTCCACTATGATATCTTGTGAAAAACCTTCACAAGATCAAATCATACATGCAATGGCAATAGTGAATCCCACAACCTGGGATCACAACCTTCTCTCACAACCGAGAGAATCAATAAGCAATATAAACAAGTTTATAATGAAATAAACAATCTTACCACAAAATCCTATACCTTGAGTTTTCTTACCAAATAGGTACAAGGAGGGATTTGAGGAAGATGAAGTCACCAAGACCTAGCACCAAAGAAATGACCAGCAATGGGTGCCTAGGAGTGATTTGGAGACTTGAATCAAGCTAGAGCTTGAAGGGCTCACCAAGAACAAACTTCTCTCAAGATGGATTCTAGATCTAGAATGTGAGAGAATGGATTTCTTGTGAGGAAGAGAGCTTTAGAAATGAGTGAGAATGGCTATCTCTTTCAATCTCAATGAATCTCTTGATGGCAGCTCTAACCTAGAGAGAAATGACCTAGGTTCGTATTTATAGGGTCCCAAAAAAACAAGTTAGGTCAAGTCCCAACGGATAGAAATCTGAGGCAACTAGTCGGTCAAAGAACAACCACTGACCGACTAGTTCATCAACTAGTCGGTCAGTCAAACAACATGGACCGACTAAGTTAAGAACTGAGAAGAGATAGAAATTCAGACCTAGAAATCTAGTCGGTCCAAGAAGACTTTCTGACCGACTAGTTTCACAACTAGTCGGTCAGTCAGTGAACGTAGACCGACTAAGAGGCAAAAACAAGTAGTCTGAATACAAATTGACTTAGTCGGTCCAAGAACAAATGTTGACCGACTAGATTATCAACTAGTCGGTCACCAAACGTTCTTAGACCGACTAATGATAAACCGTAGCTTAGGAGAAATTTGGCATGTACAGTAAATCACAACTAGTCGGTCAAAGAAGCATCACTGACTGACTAGTTCACAAACTAATCGGTCGGTGAGTAAACGTAGACCGACTAACTGTAAACAGTACTGAACAAGAAAAGATTAACTCACACTAGTCGGTCCAAGAAGCTCTGCTGACCGACTAGATCACCATCTAGTCGGTCAGTACTTCTTCTTGTACCAACTAATAAGCACAAACAAGTCCGAATCGAAGCGCGATGCTTCGAGGAAGTTAGAGTGGACTTGTACTAAGATCCTAGAGCTACGATATGAGCGTTATGAAGATAGAATCGTAAGATATACTCAAGGCTTAACATTCTATAGATCGAAGCTAAAAGACTATAAATAAAACCTTAATGAACGGTCTTCGAGAGCTTTGATCAATTCTTCATGACTTCCAAAACGGTCCAAGTGCTTCAACGAAGCTTTAGGCAATGAATACGAGCTTTGAGAAGTCTTGAGATGTCGCTTTGATTGTTCTCGTGAATTTGGCGACGATCTCCAATACTGCGCTCACAAATTGTTAGTTCATGAATTATTTATGTTTGCTCATCATCCAAAACCAAATCCGGGGAGTCCAATATTCAACAAGCAGTGCATCACAGTCGACTGTAGAAGGCTCGACAGGCGACTGGAAATCACCCAGTCGACTGTAAAACCTTCAGCAGGCGACTGCAGGAGAGCCAGAGACTCCAAATGAGTCTTTGGGCAAGATGAACCTATTGGGTTGGATTCTATGATAATCCTAAGGCTCACTAAGATGGTTAAAAGCATATGCATGAGAGTATGACCATCTATCAATGCATTACAAAAATCCTAGACTCAAAAAGAGAAATGCAAGTAATAGAAATTACATGGATTACAAATTACATCTCCTAGAGTCTAAGTCTTCAATCTCACTAAACCTTGATGCTCCCCATCATCTCCAAGCTTTCGCACTCCTTGATGAGCTTCCCTTCATCAAGCGCCAAGCTTTGACAATGCTTCTCTAGATGTCCATCCATCATCATGCTCCAAGCTTTGGCTTCATTTGATGATCTTCATGACTTCATCCAAGCTTGAGCACACCATCACTCTTGGAGGTATTTAAGATATCCCTTGTAAAATCCTCCAAGCCTTATGCTTTGTCTCATCAACATATAATCATTAAGATAAACTGAGACTAAAACATAAGATTGATTAGCACACTAACATAATGTATTGATCATCATCAAAATAACATTAGTCTTGAAACCAAGAACTAACAATCTCCCCCTTTTTGATGATGACAATCTATTATGTCAAAATATAATAAACATTGAAATAAACAATGTGTGCTAACAAACTCCCCCATTTAATATGCAAATGTGCACAAAATATAAACATATAAAGCACAAGACATATTGATGGTTGTTATGCAAAAACATACCAATTGATAATAATGCATAAATAAGCACAAGGTATATTTTTACATAACCTATTTCTCTCCCCCTTTGGCATATCAAAAAGATGGGTAAAAGCCAAATAGGAAAACCAAGGGCAAGAGAAATAACCATCCCATATACACAAACATAATATGAATGAAATTCAATGTGACATATGAATGGAAAAATAATGCTAGCAAGCAAAAATTCCATACTCCCCCATAATCATACAAAACATGCAAACATGGGAGTAATGGACACACTCACAAAAATGTGGGTACAAAATGTAAACATACAAGCATGGTACCCAAGCAATGAATAACAATATGAGTTAGCTAGCAAGTTGGAAACCAAACAAAAGTGGAGTTTGGTTTCCGTATATAGTCATATGAAAAAATAACATTACGCACATATGAATCTATATACGCATTCCTATCAAGCCTAGAAACATTCTTAGGAATCCACAAAGAAAGTGATTTGGGATTCTTAAGAAGAGGTTTGGTCAAGGCATGAGTAGGAGGTGAGGGAGCACGCTTATGAGGTGCAACATAAACATTGGCGTGCCCCGTGTGTGAAACATGCAAATTAACATTAGAAGCATTCACACAAGTATTTCTACCATGCATAGGAACATGTGAAGCATGCAAAGATTTATCATCAATTCTAGCATGCAAGCAATAGTGAGATTTCCTATGAGTAGAAACATCATGCATAGCATTCAAAAAAGAAGCATTCATATCAACATGTTTTTGAATAGGCTTCTTAATATATATGCAAGACCGGAATACAAAAATGCATGATTTCTCTTTGGCTTGGAAATAATAGTTGATTTTAGGCCAAAAGAGTTGGATGTGACTTTCTCATTAGAATGCTCCCCCATAAAATTTATTTGGGTTCTTCTAAGAGAAGAGCTTGGTTTGTTCACCTTCAATGAAGAGGATCCCAAAACCGTGTTCTTACTCAATTTGAAATTTTCAATTTGAGTAGACAATAGCTCACATTTCTTCAAAAGTGAAGAAATGTTGTCATCCCTCTTGGATAGACATGAGCTAAGCTCACAACATTTTGACTTGAGAGCCAATGTCTCATCTCTCAAAATGTTGTAATCACTATCCGAGTGCATCTTCTCCATTTGGAGTTTGAGAGAAGCATTCTCATCTCTCAAGGCACTCAATTGAGAAAGACATCTTTCTTTCTCGGCATGCAAACAATGAATTTCCTCTTTATGAGTAGCAAATGCACTCTCCTGTAAAGATCTATGAAATTCATTGACATACACTACTTGAGCTTTAAGAGACTCATTCTCTTTGCTCAACATGCACACACGTGAATCAAGAGTAATCTTTTCTTGATTTAATGCAATGGTTTGTGTATCATCACAAGGTTTGGATGATAATAAAGTGTGTGTGCGTGCATCTCTCTCAAGCTTGTTATTATTCGTATTGGGAGAGTCTATAAACAACGCATTACAATTTTCAATAAAATCACTACGTTGAATGAGAGAGTTACGAGATATCTCATTACCAACGATGCTCTCATCATTACATGATTCCTCTCCTTCATACTTTTCATCAAGATAATCCCATACCTCACCGGCCGTCTCGAGCTTCTTTACTTTCTTAGCAATTTTTGGAGAGAAGGCCTTCTGCAACACATTCCAAACTTGAGCATCCGAAGTGATAGACATTGACTCCTCGTGATCATCAAGCCATTGGAACATTTTCTTCCTCCATTTTGAGAAGTGTTTGCCTTTGAAGGCGGGAGGAATGGAGAGTGGTTGTTGAGACTTAGAAGTCATGCTTGCAAAACCCACCAAACCAAGGCTCTGATACCAACTGTAAGGGACCCTGCGGGGCTACACATACACTAGAGGGGGGTGAATAGTGTAATAGCAAGCAAAGTGCTTAATTAAAAGTTACTAAAATTACAGCACAATAAGCAGTGGAAATTAAACAGAGTGCTCAACAACAACAATCGCAAACACAGAGATTTTACCCTGGTTCCCCAAAACTTGGGTACATCCAGCCACACCAATATTCATTATAATCCCACAAAGAGAAGTGAATACAAATCCCACAAACGGATACACTCCCACAAAGAGAGAGACCTCACCAAGAGGATTTTTCCCTACACAAAGACACAACCAACCCTACACAAGGGTCAAGACTCCCACCAAGAGAATCACTAACTCCCACTCAGAGAATTCGGGTTAGCCCTACACTAGGACACTAAACTCCCACAAAGAGAGTTACTCCCACAAAGAGAGAGTTATTCCCACAAAGAGAATAACCAAAATCCCACAAAGAGACAACCTCTCACAAAGAGAGAATCCTAATCCCACAAAGAGAAATAGGGTTTCGAACATAAAACAAAACGAAACAACACTTACCTATGCCTTGATATGATCTTACCAATATGAAGAAGATGGCATGCAAGTGAATGGCCAAGTGCTTGAGATTAGCTTTGATTGCACTTGTTGATCTTTCTCTCTTCTAGAAATGAATCCTAACACTTCTCACTTGAGTGTATGAAATGAAGAGAAGAAAGATGTTCTCCAAGAAGAGGAATGAGATTGAAATCCCTTGGAGAAATTCCCTAGAGCTTAGATGCTATAGCATAAGAATGAAGCTCTTATTAGGGAATGTGGGAGGAGTGGCTTAGAGAAGAGATTAAATGATCTTCTATGAATTCCTAACCTTTTCTAGAAGTCTAAAAGAACACAGCCAATCCTAATATATAGGAAGCCAATGGAACCCATAACACCAGCCAAAACCCCAAAGGGAAGAAATCTGCAACGGCTAGATTTTGGCAGTTTACGGCAAGAACAGTCGACTGATGATCATTAGACAGTTGACTGATCAACGGCTAGAAAATATCCTAACGGCTATAATCTGAGCCAAGACAGTCGACTGTAGAAGACTACACAGGCGACTGAAAAGCAGACAGTCGACTGTATATCCTTCATCAGGCGACTGCAGCAGGGATGGACAAGAAACAGAGAGCTGCACTCTTTCTCCAGTTTACGCACAGACGACTGATATCAATAATACAGTCGACTGTCTTATAGTCAGGCGACTGTAATACCTTCATCAGTCGACTGCTGTATAAGATGGAGAAAAGACAGAGAGAGATGCATATTTCACACTTACGCCTTTCAGACGACTGAAGGCCATTACACAGGCGACTGTAAATATACAGACGACTGTAAAAAAAGCAACAGGCGACTGTCTTGCAACATGGAAAAAATCCCAGAAAATGCAAGAAGCGCACAGGCGACTGTCGACCAATTCACAGGCGACTGTAAGAGTACAGGCGACTGTAAATTGAACGTCAGTCAACTGATGCGAAAAGCTCAAGATGAGTCAATAGAAAAGTTGACTTGAGGAGTGCATCACAGTCGACTGTAGAAGGCTCGACGGGCGACTAGAAATCACCCAGTCGACTTTAAAACCTTCAGCAGGCGACTGCAGGAGAGCCAGAGACTCCAAATGAGTCTTTGGGCAAGATGAACCTATTGGGTTGGATTCTATGATAATCCTAAGGCTCACTAAGATGGTTAAAAGCATATGCATGAGAGTATGACCATCTATCAATGCATTACAAAAATCCTAGACTCAAAAAGAGAAATGCAAGTAATAGAAATTACATGGATTACAAATTACATCTCCTAGAGTCTAAGTCTTCAAGCTCACTAAATCTTGATGCTCCCCATCATCTCCAAGCTTTGGCACTCCTTGATGAGCTTCCCTTCATCAAGCGCCAAGCTTTGACAATGCTTCTCTAGATGTCCATCCATCATCATGCTCCAAGCTTTGGCTTCATTTGATGATCTTCATGACTTCATCAAAGCTTGAGCACACCATCACTCTTGGAGGTATTTAAGATATCCCTTGTAAAATCCTCCAAGCCTTATGCTTTGTCTCATCAACATATAATCATTAAGATAAACTGAGACTAAAACATAAGATTGATTAGCACACTAACATAATGTATTGATCATCATCAAAATAACATTAGTCTTGAAACCAGGAACTAACAAGCTCTGGTGAGATGGTGAGGGGAGAGACGTCGATCTAGGGCCCGGTGGAGGGATCGAAGTACGTGCAGTCAGAGGGAGGCTCGATCTAGGGCTTGGGTGGGCCGACGAAGGGAAGAGAGAAGTGAGGAGGGGATAGGAGCATCCGCGAGTTAGAAGGAGAGGGCTCTGGGAGCGCTTGTGAGGTGAGGACGATCACGGATTGAAGTAAGGCGATTGGAGGTTTTTTGGGGAGAAGCAGTGGAAGTCGAAGGATGAAGGCCTTGGTTTTTTTAGGATGAAGCAGCAATGAAATGGTCTGCATGCGCTTTTTTGAGTGAAATGATCTCATCCGTCGATGCAGATCCAATGAAGAATTGAAGGTCAGATAAATTGTAATAACCATTATATATATAATAACCATTTTAACAACTATCTAAGAAAAAATGTTGTAATAAACAATTTTTACAACTTTCAGAGCAAAAAAAGTTGTGGTGTCAAAATTAATATTTAAAACTATTCATGAAAAAAGTTGTAATAAACATTTTTTAAAACTATCCAAGAAAAAAGTTGTAATAAACATTTTTTACAACTTTCAGAGAGAGAAAAGTTGTGGTGTCAAAATTAACATTTACAACTATTCACGGAAAAAAGTTGTAGTAACCATTTTTACAACTATCCACACACAAAAATTGTAATAAACATTTTTTACAACTTTCAGGGAAAAAAGTTGGGGTAAATATTTATTACAACTATCAAAATAGAAACGGTATCCCATGAAAGTTATAAATGACTAGTTTTGTTGTAGTGCATGCATGTGTGCCACTCTAGCCTGATCGTCATATTCAGGAAATATATCAAAATGGCAAAATCCAAATACTTTGCCCAAGTATTACGACTAAAATATCCACTCAAAATTCTTTCTTGAATCGTTATTTCTGATCGTCAGGTCAAAATTATCAAGTTGGACCAAATACCACATCACCACCAAACAAATACATTTTCTGCCAGCTTATGTCGATGAAAAAAATAAATGCTAATTGTTGTAAGCTTTGCGGCTACGGAACCCCGTAGCCCTATATTTATAGAAGTAGGGTTACATAATGGATGGATACCCAATACACTAATGGGCCTACAAAAGCCTACTTATAACGCTTCCCCTTATCCATCCATTGTTGTAAGCCATACATGAGCGCTTCAGGGTTTGTAGAGCTTATTTGACCATGTGGGTATGGATACTTCTGGATCCTAATTTAAGAGTTCTTGCGTCGTTAAAACCTT
The DNA here is from genome assembly GCA_030789695.1 of Scilla litardierei. Lineage (NCBI taxonomy): Eukaryota > Viridiplantae > Streptophyta > Magnoliopsida > Asparagales > Asparagaceae > Scilla > Scilla litardierei. Next base: position 101,514,844 of record CM061133.1, read on the forward strand.
TGCCATGGAAAACCCAGTGGGAAAAACCAGTGGCTAATGGAAAAGAGTACAAGTCTCTATAACTTCCACTGATCGATGGATATCATCAGAGGTGGATACTTCTGGATCCAGAGTTGATGTGGTTGCCTCGTTAAAACCTTTGGCTATGGAAAACCCAGTGGGAAGAACCAATAGCCAAGGAAAAAGAGTACAACACAACATTAACTCCCCCTGATGCGTACAAGCTTCAGGCTTGTAGATCTTTTAACTGTCTCATCCCAATTCCTAATACAAGTTTTCTAAAGGTACAGCGAGGTAAAGCTTTAGTAAATAGATCTGCCATGTTGTTGCAAGACTGGATCTGCTGGATGTCGATCTGGTTGTCTACGTGTTGTTCATGCATCCAGAAGAACTTGGGGGAGATGTGCTTTGTCTGGTCACCTTTGATATAGCCACCTCGTAGTTGAGCTATGCAGGCAGCATTGTCTTCGTACAAGGTGGTTGGTCCAAGATCTCCCGTCTTTAGGTCGGTAGTCACGAGGATGTGGTGGATGACTGAATGAAGCCAAAAGCATTCTCTGCTAGCTTCGTAGATCGCAATGAGCTCGGAGTGGTTGGATGAGGTTGCTGTTGAAGTCTGCTTCACAAATCTCCATAAGATGGTTGTTCCATCGTAGGTGAATACGAAGCCGGTCTGGGACTTTGTGGTGTGTGGATCAGATCTGTATCCTGTGTTGAATATTGGACTCCCCGGATTTGGTTTTGATGATGAGCAAACATAAATAATCCATGAACTAACAATTTGTGAGCGCAGTATTGGAGATCGTCGCCAATTTCATGAGAACATTCAAAGCGACATCTCAACACTTCCCAAAGCTCGTATTCATGCCTAAAGCTTCATTGAAGCTCTTGCGCCATTTTGGAAGTTATGAAGATTCAATCGAAGCTCTCGAAGACCGTTTATTAAGGTTTTATTTATAGTCTTTTAGCTTCGATATATAGAATGTTAAGCCTTGAGTATATCTTACGTTTCTATCTTCGTTACGCTCATTTCGTAGCCTAGGATCCTTGCACAAGTTCATTCTAACTTCCTCGAAGCGTCGCGCTTCGATTCGGACTTGTTTGTGCATGTTAGTTGGTACAAGAACAAGTACTGACCGACTAGATGGTGATCTAGTCGGTCGGCAACTGTTCTTGGACCGACTAGTTTGATTCCTTATTTTCTTGGACTTTACTGTTTACAGTTAGTCGGTCTATGTTGACTCACCGACCGACTAGTTTGTGAACTAGTCGGTCAGTGATGCTTCTTTGACCGACTAGTTGTGACTTACTGTTCATGCTAAAATTCTCCTAAGCTACTGTTTATCGTTAGTCGGTCTAAGAACGTTTGGTGACCGACTAGTTGACAATTTAGTCGGTCAACTTTTGTTCTTGGACCGACTAAGTCACTTTGTACTCAGACTAATTCTTTTTGCTCTTAGTCGGTCTACGTTCATTGGCTGACCGACTAGTTGTGAAACTAGTCGGTCAGACAGTCTTCTTGGACCGACTAGATTTCTAGGTCTGAAATTCTATCTCTTCTCAGATCTACTCTTAGTCGGTCCACGTTGTTTGACTGACCGACTAGTTGATGAACTAGTCGGTCAGTGATTGTTCTTTGACCGACTAAGTCTCACAGATTTCTATCCGTTGGTGAATGACCTAACTTGTGTTTTTGGGTTCCTATAAATACGAACCTAGGTCATTTCTATCTAGGTTAGAGCTGCCATTAAGAGATTCATTGAGTTCTAAAGAGATAGCCATTCTCACTCTAATCTAAAGCTCTCTTCCTCACAAGAAACACATTCTCTCTCATTTCTAGATCTAGAATCCATCTAGAGAGAAGGTTGTTCTTGGTGAGCTCTTCAAGCTATTGCTTGATCCAAGTCTCCAAATCATCCCTAGGCACCGATTGCTGGTCATTTCCTTGGTGCTAGGTCTTGGTGACTTCATCTTCCTCAAATCCTCCATTTCACCATTTGGGTAAGAAAAACTCAAGGTATAGGATTTTGTGGTAAGATTGTTTATTTCATATTAAACTCTTTAATATTGCTTTGTGATTCTCTCGGTTGTGAGAGAAGGTTGTGATCCCGGGTTGTGGGATTCACGTTTGCTATTGCATGTATGATTTGATCTTGTGAAGGTTTTTTTCACAAGATATTCATAGTGGAAATCTTGAGTTAGGGTTTCTAACTCAAGTATCCGGAAGGGATCCGGGTGGTTGGGACGTAGGATCACCGGGAACAAGTCGGGGAGACTTGGGTGGATCCGAACCCATTAACATCATTTGTTAGCATTGTTAATTTTGTGTTGTCATTCAATTTAAGCTTCCGCAAATTGATTTGGTAGTTGTTTGCAATTTAATTTGGAATTATACTCCTTATTATTTTAAAGTACTATTCACCCCCCTCTAGTACTTGTGCAGTAGCTGGTAGGGCATTACATTTGGTATCAGAGCCAGATACTCAGCTATGTCTGCCAACGACAACAAGACCGTGCCTCCACCTTCCAACTATGACACCTTCAGGAACCGTGAAGGAGCATCTTCGGTGATGGAAGGACATTCCTCTACGAGGCCTCCATTCTTCAACGGTACCAACTATGGGTATTGGAAATGCCGGATGGAAACCTTCCTCCGGAGTGCATCCTTATGGAGGACTACAATGAAGGAATACATCGAACCCAAAGAAGAAGACTTTGAGAAATGGACTACCGCGGAGGTCGCCGCGGAGGTAAGCAATGCCAAGGCAATGAACGCCTTGCAATGCGCATTGGAGCCCGAGGATTTCAATAAGATATGCACATGTAAGAGTGCATATCAAATTTGGAACTCCCTCCTCATTCTTCATGAAGGGACGAGTAAGGTAAGAGACTCTAAACTCGTAGTCGTAAACAAAGATTACGAAATGTTTCATATGAAACAGGGCGAGAAGATGAAAGAATATTACGCTCGTTTTGTTGACATAATAAACGAGTTAGAGGCCCTCGGCAAGTCCTACACTCAAAAGGAGAAGTGCTCAAAGCTTATTGAAGGACTTCCCTCTTCTTGGGAAAAACGTACCTTCGCCATCGAGGAAGGTAATGACATGAAAAAATATACCGTAGTTCAACTAATGGGTACTTTGATGTCATACGAGGTACGCAAAGATAGCAAGGTGAAGTTACAAGAAAAGATGAAGTCCTATTTGAACCTAGATGCGCCTAAGAAAAAGGCGATTGCATTCAAGGCGGCTTCATCCACCTCTACCGATGATGAGGACTCGGAAGAAGAAATGGACATGGAATCCATTGCACTCATGGCAAAGAAGTTCAATCGCTTCTTCCGAAAGGGTAACTTCAAACAAAAATCTAAGTTTACTTATACTAACGCCTCTCCACCTTTGTGCTTTAAATGCAATAAGCCAGGACACATCAAAGCGGATTGTCCTCAAAACAAGCAAAAGGAGAAGTGGAAGGCGCCGAAGTTCGACAAGTCAAAGAAGTACAAAAAGGGGTACAAAAAGGGACTTGTCGGAACAACATTCACCGACTCCGAGGATTCCTCAAGCGGAGAGTCGGACGATGAGAACGTGGAGCAAGCGCACATGTGCTTCATGGCAAGAGAGGAGCACGATCAAGAATCCTCCTCTTCCGATGATAGTGATGTCAAAAGCGATGAGGTAACCATGGACGATCTTAGGAATGCTAACTCTCAACTTTGGTCAAAATACACTAAATTAGTAAATAGATATACTAAAGTAAAAGATGACCTAGCTAGCATTCAAACATCGCCTAAGACTATCATCACCAACAACGACACCGTTGTTGAAGAGTTAAGAAATGAGATTGTTAATCTCAAATCTAAACTTGAACATGTTAGCATTGAGGATGCGGAAGAACATGAGATAGCGGATTTAACTTCTCAAAACTCGACTTTGAGTATTGAGAACGAAAATCTTAAATCTCGTGTTTATGTGCTCACATCGCAAATATCCACTTTGGATACTTCTTTGCGTTCTCTCACAGAGAAATATGAGGACACATTGGGCCGAATCAACAAATTCAACAAGGGTAAGGGCCATTTGGATAATATCCTAAAAGATTTACTTCCGGCCAAACACCACATTGGCTTGGGGTATATGATGGGAAATTCATCCAAGTCGGTCACTACTTTTGTTAGGCCAACTTCCGAAGCCTCAACGAGTGGGAGCAAACACTCTATTGGTAGTTCATCTACCAATGGTGCTTCCACCTCGTCCACACCCTCTTTCGGAAAGAAACCCACTTTGGGTGGACCTCCAAAGAAGGGGCATGCCTACATGTACACCAATACCATGCCACGTAGGAACACACGTCCTACTCCACCGGCTCACACATATGATGATTTTTATGCAACACATTCTCGGGCACGTGCACACCATGTGAGACACCCTCACGCACGTGTTCCCACACATGCATATGTACACCCACCTCATCATATGAATAATTCTCGTCGTGCACCATTCCATCATGTCCCGTATGCCTATCCACAACATGCATCACGTAGAAATCAACGTCGCATGCATGCACCCAATGGGATGATGGCTCCCAAAATTTTCACTATTTGGAGCCCAAAGGACACAAGCATGGACGAAAAACAAATGTATATGAATGCTTATTTTTCGAATGTTGTGCATAGTAGGAATTATGTGGGGAAGTCAAAGTCCAATTGGACTTGGCTTCCAAAGGTCTAACCTTTGAGGACCCAATGACCTTGGGTACCATGATATGAAAGCTTCTATCTTTAGGTACTCAAGGAAAAGAAAAAGAAAAGGAGCAACAAATTTAAATTTAGCTCCAAAGGGAATTGGATACTCGATAGCGGGTGTTCAAAACACATGACGGGTGACGCTCGATTGCTCTCCGGAGTGGTTCCCATTGCGAATGGAAACCGCGTCGTATTTGGAGGCAACGAGAGCGGAACCATCATAGGTGTTGGTAAAGTGGGTAACCCTTCTAAACTCTTAATTAGTGATGTTTATCTAGTTGATGGTTTAAATCATAATCTTATTTCAATAAGCCAACTTTGTGACAAAGGTTACAAAGTTAGCTTTGCGAAAGGATTGTGTCATATTTCAAATGATAATAATAAATTATTATTTTCCGGCACACGCCATAAATATATTTATATTTTGGATCTTCCTAAGTCATATGAACAATGTCTCGTTGCCAACACAAGTGAACAACACTTATGGCATCGACGCTTTGGACATGTGAACTTTGGAACACTTTATAAACTTTCGAAATTAAATTCCATTAAAGGTTTTCCGAAGCTCGTTTTCGAAAAGAAAAGTTTTTGTGATTCTTGTCAACGTGGCAAGCTTCCTAAATCTTCATTTAAACCTAAGAAAAGCATTTCTACGAAACGACCACTAGAGCTATTACATCTAGATTTATTTGGGCCAACTAGAGTTGCTTCCTTAGGAAATGCAAGATATGGACTAGTCATCGTTGATGATTATTCAAGATTTACTTGGGTATTTTTCTTATGTAATAAAAATGAAGCTTTTGAAAACTTCACAATATTTGTGAAGAAAGTACAAAATCTCATCGGAACCACCATTGTCACTATTCGTAGTGATCATGGGGGTGAATTTGAGAATGAGTCTTTCTCAAATTTTTGTGATGATCTTGGAATTACTCACACGTTTTCTTTCCATCGCGCACCTCCTCAAAATGGTGTTGTTGAGAGGAAGAATAGAACGCTTGTGGAGTGTGCTCGCACTATGCTCGAAGATAGTCAACTTGGTTATCAATTTTGGGCGGAAGCGGTACACACCGCTTGCTATGTGTTTAATAGAATACTTTTGAGGCCCGGCACCAAACAAACTTGCTATGAATTGTTGTTTGGTAGATTGCCTCAAGTTAAACATTTTCGTGTTTTCGGCGCAAAATGTTTCATTAAAAACACATATGATAATTTGGACAAGTTTGATCCGAGATCGGATGAGGGGATATTTGTTGGGTATTCCTCACGTAGCAAAGCCTACCGGATATACAACAAAAGATCCTCTACGATCGAGGAATCACTTCATGTCTCTTTTAATGAGAATTTTACTACTTCTAGAATTTCAAATGATAATGATTCTATGGATGTTTTATGTGATTCATTTGAAAATTCTAAGTCTATTGATTCAATTGATTCTATTGAGACTAACCCGACTAATGAAGTTGTTGAGAATGTGCCTAGTGACCAAGGTATTCCCAAGCGGCTTCATACCGTTCGCGACCATCCCCATGAGCAAGTTATTGGCAATATTAATGATAGTGTCAAGACGAGATCTCAAGTCCACCACTTCGCCAATTGTGCCTTTTCCTCATCGATAGAGCCAAAGAATATCATTGAAGCGTGCGAAGATAGTGCTTGGATCCTTGCCATGGAGGAGGAACTCATTCAATTCGAGAGGAATGAGGTATGGGAGCTTGTTCCTTTGCCATCGAAGAACCACACCGTCATAGGGACAAAGTGGATCTTCAAGAACAAAACCGACGAAAATCAAGTCGTCGTCCGGAACAAAGCTCGGTTAGTTGCTCAAGGCTATCGCCAAGAGGAAGGTATCGATTTCGAAGAATCCTTCGCTCCGATAGCTAGATTAGAATCGATTAGACTCTTATTGTCTTATGCATGCCATAAAAATTTTAAGTTATTTCAAATGGATGTTAAAAGTGCATTTTTAAACGGAGATGTCGTTGAGGAAGTTTACGTTTCTCAACCTCCGGGCTTCATAAATGAAAAATTTCCAAATCATGTTTTTAAACTAAAGAAAGCTCTTTATGGTTTGAGACAAGCTCCTCGAGCTTGGTATGATCGCCTAAAGAATTTTCTTTTGGATTTGAATTTTAAAATGGGCGAAGCCGATTCTACACTTTTTGTTAAGCATGCGAATAATGATATTTTATTAGTTCAAATTTATGTTGATGATATCATTTTCGGTGCTACTAACTTCACTCTTTGCGAAGAGTTTTCTAATGTTATGATGGAACAATTTGAGATGAGCCACATGGGCGAACTCAAATATTTCTTAGGTCTCCAAATTCGCCAATTGAACGATGCAATCTTCATCCACCAAACGAAGTATACGGTGGAGTTGCTAAAGCGATTTGGAATGGAGAATGCCTCCGGGAAAAAGACTCCTATGAGCACTACAACGCATCTTGACAAGGATACGGGCGGTAAGGATGTAAACATTCATCTATATCGAGGTATGATAGGTAGTTTACTTTATCTTACCGCAAGTAGGCCCGATATTATGTTTGCCGTATGCATATGTGCTCGTTATCAGTCTCAACCTAAGGAGTCTCACTTAGTAGCGGTAAAGCGTATTTTCCGTTATCTAAGTTACACTTTAGATTTTGGATTACTTTATCCGAAATCTAGCACGTATGAGTTAGTCTCATACAGTGATGTCGATTATGCGGGATGCAAATCCGACAGGAAAAGTACTAGTGGCACTTGCCATTTTCTAGGAAATTCTCTTGTCTCTTGGTTTTCCAAGAAGCAAAATTCGGTATCACTTTCAACCACCGAGGCGGAATACATTGCCGCCGGTGCCGCTTGTGCCCAGGTTCTTTGGATGAGACACACTTTGAAGGATTTTGGTATTCACTGTGATACTAGCCCTATCATGGTGGATAACCAAAGTGCTATCTGTCTTTCAAAGAATCCGGTGCACCATTCCCGATCAAAACACATAGATGTCCGACACCATTTCTTGGATGATCATGTTGCTAAGAAGGACATCATTTTAGTGTACGTTGAAACCCAAAAGCAAATCGCCGATATTTTCACGAAACCCCTAAAGGAGGACTCCTTTGTGCGGTTGCGTCGAGAATTGGGGATTATGGGTGAATCCGAGATATAGGATTCATATTTCATTCAATTATCTTGCATGCTATTCGATTTCGCGCTATTTTGTTCATGCTAGATTAATTGAATTTTTGGGAATTTTATGTGATATATTTGAATTTATGATCGAATTCGTATTTGAAAGTCGTATTTAAGATTTCGACGTTTTATGGGGTAATTTAGATGACTAATGAGAGAGTTATGATGCTTCATCCAAGTGGTTTGTGAAGAGAAATCAATTATCAATTTTTGGACTCTTCTAGTCGGTCTAAGTTCATTTGTCAACCGACTAGATGCTCATCTAGTCGGTCAGCAAGTGAACTCAGACCGACTAGATCAAGCTCTCATCCATCTCCTATCATTTTCTTTCGTTAGTCGGTCATAGTACACTTTCCGACCGACTAGATTGAAAACTAGTCGGTCAGTGAATATACTACGACCGACTAAATCTAGCCCTAAAAATCCCTCTGTGCCTCTGTTTCGACTTAGTCGGTTCAAGCTCATTGACCAACCGACTAGATCGTAATCTAGTCGGTCAGTGCTTGAACTATGACCGACTAAGTGAGTTAGGGTAATTGGGTCTTTTCGATTTCCAGACCGACTTATACTCGTTTCGTTCGACTAAAATCTCTTTTAGTCGGTTTGTTTCTAAGCTCCAGCCCGAAAAACCCCTAACCCCTCTCGAGCCCTCTCGTATTCCCGTCGACTCCGGCCTGATCTCCGGCGATCCCCGCCGTCCGCCGCCGTCGACTCCACCTCCTAGGTATCTTCCTCCCTCTCCTAGGTCGATTCCTACTCTAGGGTTTGTTATTTATCTCATCTAGCTCCTAGGGTTTCGGAATTTTTCCTCTTAGGGTTTGTGCTTTTCGATTTCGTTTGATCTCTAGGGTTTGTCTAGCTTGTAGTTTGTGTTGCTTGTACTCGTCGTGCCACGACCATGGCAAAGACGAGGATTCCTATCGCCTCTTCTGGGGCTTCTCCTATGTCCATAGAGCAACCTACCGCTAGGAATCCCCCGAAGCCTAAACGTCGTGCCAAGTCTACCCAAGCCTCTCCATCTTCGCCTCCTCCTAAGAAGCCTAGGACTGCGACCGTCAAGCCCCGCAAATCCAAGACCAAAAAGCCCATACTCCACTCTCCGGCTACTCCTCCCGATTCCGACACTGAATTTGTGCCTGAGGATGAGCCTATCACTAGGGAACCCACTCCTCCACTCCGTCCTAGGACTCGCCAGCCAAAGGGAAAGGGCCCAATGCCAGCGGGGGGTGTTGACATATCGTTGTGTCGCGATGACCCTTTGTGTCTCGCGGCCTACAACCGTATTGAACACTGCCCGATGTTATTGGAGCTCTACGTCCAGTTTTCTGATTCCCTTGGCTTAGCCGATCTTCTGTCCTATAGTGGTCTCCTTGATGTCACGACCCGCTTCCCTAAAATGGAGGCAAGACGTGAAAAGGTCCGCACGGGAGTGGAGCGGTGAAGCCTCAAACCCGATAAGCGTCAATTTAGTATAAGCAGGTCCCTGTAATTGCAATCGAAACAACAATAATAATAATATGAGACGGAAAAGAAACACCAATCCCAAGGGTTGTCCACAAATATTCAACATCACAGAAAAGCCACCAGGCTAAAAAGAAAGAGTCTAAGGCCCAGAACAAGGCCAAACAAAAGCAACGACATAAATAAGTATAGGTGCCATGCACCGATAACAAAACAACTGTTTAACAAAATTTAAAACACAACGGAGACACTAGGACTGGTCCCCAGTGTCCACGTACTCCCCGTCCAACACGGGCTCAAGCTCGGCGTCCGCAAACACCTCACCCTCAGCAAGCAACTCAGGCTCAGGGTCTAACATGCGTCACCCAAAAGAGAAAGGGGCACATGTCAGCAAGTCTAAAAGACTTGAGCAAGGAAACTGAAAGTGACTAGCAACCTAGCATTTAAAGGTTAAACGATGGCATGGCAGTTGAATATGATGCAACATTTTAAAGGAGAGACAAGCATGCACAATGTAGCCAAAGCTACCAACTCACTAGTTCACGAATCACTTATCACTGTTTTCACTTATCACTGTTAATCACTTAAACACTAGAGATTTCGCCTGCAGGCTGGAGTGGCGGATCAGGCCATCTCGTGCTCTGGTGACGCATATCTCTCACTCACTTAAACACTAGAGATTTCACCTGCAGGCTGGAGTGGCGGATCAGGCCATCTCGTGCTCTGGTGACGCATATCTCTTACTCACTTAAACACTAGAGATTTCGCCTGCAGGCTGGAGTGGCGGATCAGGCCATCTCGTGCTCTGGTGACGCATATCTCTTACCCCACCCCTACGTGTATCGAGCATTTGCTCGCTTCTGGATCACGGGCCAGGAAGTGTATTTGGCATAGGGTTGTGCCCACGAAAAGTGGGTGCCTAGCCGGTATCCGAGCGTTGGGGTTTCCAACTACAGGGCTCGCTTCTGGAACACGAGCCAGGAATATAATGTTGTAGCGTGTGCTACACAATCACAATAATTTATTACTATGCAATGACATGAACAAATGATTGCGTACCGTTAATTGAATTTAAACGTGACATACAAGCATGATGAGGGTGACGGACCAAGCTTCGTTGTCAAGCTAGGTCAATGGCGTCTAAACGGCTATCCTTTCACCGTTTAGTCTCTTTTACGCTAAAACAAGGTAATGGCCTAAGACATGGCCCAAATCAAGAGATGCAAGTTTCACTTGCCTATCACCGGGGATGACGGTTATGAAAGTTCGTTTCCGCGAATGCTAGGCTACGGGGAATCGCTGTTATGGGGAACAATCATCAAAACACAAGTATTTTATTAGGGTTTCATAAAAATTACAATAAGATAAGAAAACAACGGTAGATCGATTTCTTGCCGAGAGGAGGCGGAAGAAACACTCCGGGGAACCCTAGGACCAGATCTGGAAACTAATGGAGAAGTTTGAGGAAACTAGGGTTTTGGGGGATTTTGGGGATTTGATGGATTTTGGTGAGATTTTGGGGAAGATGAGTGGTAGATAGAGTGAATGGATGGATTGGATGATGGATTTAGGGTTTGGAATGAAGGATTGAAGCTTGGAGGAAGATGGAGGCTTGGAGGGGAAGAAACTAGGGCTTAGGGTCGTGTTGGAGAAGAAGAAAACGATTGGGTTGGGTATTTGTAACGACCACTTCTCGTGGTACGTTGTTCGTGCACGTGCTTTTGACCGTGCACGTGTTTGTTTTAGACTTTGTTTGTTTGTGAACACTTTAGTGTGATATGTCGTTGTGAACGTCCCTGAGAGTATTAAATAGTGGCACTATTTTGGAACGACGTTTCTCGAGTCGTTTTCCCACAATTTAAACTTACTCGATGAGACGTGACGATTCTCACTCTTGACGGGAGACGTTTCTATTTTTAGTTTCGTCGTCCGACGTCAAAATTGAGTTCCGTCTTCTTAGTTAGCTCACATTCGTCATCACGATCACCACGATATTTATTTTATAATTTTTGGAGTTTATTTGACCACTTTTATAATTTTTACAAGTTTTATATTATTTTTAATAATTAATTTATAAATTATTTTCGGCCAAATAAAATTTATTTAAGTTTTAAACGTTTTAAAGAATTTTTGAGCCAATTTCCAGCTCATTTGGACCAGGTCAAACCCTTGGATGAGATGGAGTAATTGAATTTCAAATTTTAAATCTTTTTAAACTTCTAATCCTATTAGATTTAGCCCTAGACCAAGTCAACCCATCTATATTATATAAGCAACCCCTAGCAAGACCTATTTTCCAAAGAAATTAGCCCTAGCCTCTTCCAAACTTGAAATTGGACGTTGCGACGAATCGTCGCAACGTTGCGACGTTCAGCCCCCCGCACGACCGAGAAAACCCACCGCATCCGCCCGCTCCGACCGATAGCCACCCCCGCATCCTCGCCGTCCGCACGCTGCAGCAGCCGCCCACGCCCGTTCCCCCCGCTTGGCCGAGAGAGGCCCTCGGTCTGACCGAGGCCCCGCTCCGCACAAGCGCTCCGCATCGACCCGCCCCGTCGCCCCGCTCCGCTCCGTGTCTGACCGGTCGCCCCACCCGCTGTGACCGAGCGCCCAAGCTTTGCACACCGCAGCCTCGCATCCCAAGCGCACGACCGACGGTCCCTATCGGTCTGACCGAAGGAAACGCCCGCACCCGCCGCTGTGACCGACCCCCGCTGCTGCACAGCCCCGTTCTCTCGCAGCGACCGAGGAATTCTCCCGCATTGGAGGGGTACGACCGAGAGTCACTCGTCGCAACCCCGCATCCGTCGCACCGCTTGCCACCGTGGGCCCCCCAAGTTCTCCAGAGTTATTGTGGGTCCCCCAAAGGCCCCTAGGAGTACTGTGGGCCCCACCTAGGTGCTTGCTCTTCGAGGATCCGTCGCGTACGACGTCGTCGCACGTCGTAGCCCGTCGTCGCACGTGCTAGCTTTGGAATCTGGAACCGTCGCCCCGGTCGAAGCTCTGAATTTTCCAGCAAGGAATATATATTGGAATCAGGACTTGGAGCGCGTTCTATTATTCCAACCCCCGGTGTCGCTACCCGACGCCGGTGTAGCTTTCGCGTCGTGTTGAGGTAACGCTTTGCACCCCTAGGACCCCCAACCCAATGCATGCTAATCAAGACTAAAATCAGTATTTTCAGAGTATTTTAAATGTTTTAAATTCACTAATCAAGATTAATAATATGGACTTTAGGCCGGTGGACTTGTGCACGTAGGAATCGTGACTTTGGACTCGTTGGACGGTGTTTTCTTGACGTGATAGTTGCAGGCAAGTGAAACTTGCCAACTCTTGTGTAGGGCCATGTTTTTAGGCCACTTACTTGCTTTTAGCGTAAAAGAGACTAGTCAGTGAAATGATAGCTGGCTAGACGCCTACTTGATCTAGTTTGACAACGAAACTAGATCCGTCACCTAAATGATCTAGCTTGACAACGAAGCTAGATCCAACCCTTAAACTTGTCATTCATGCATGCTAAACTGTCACGTTTACTTTTCTTACCTGTACGCTTTACTACTTGCCATGCCATGTCATCCATGCATTGAATGTTGCATTCGTAGCACACGCTACAATACTTGTCCTTGTACTACTTGTCCGGCTAGGTGCACCCCTACGCCATACTTGTTTACACACTTCCTGGCTCGTGGTCCAGAAGCGAGCATTCCGTGTTCGGGGGTAATGCCCTGGCTCGACACACGTGGAGGGGTAGGGATAAACGGTTACTTGAGCTTAGGAGTGGCCTGATCCGCCCTCTAGCCAAAGGACGGAATCTCTGTGCACGAGGTGCTTACTTTTCTTGTCTTGTACTTGTCTTGTGAATGTCATGCCATGCTCGTACCTTACTTCGCTTTACTTTACCTGTTGCACTCATTACTTTAACTGTCATGTCATTGCATCATGCTAGAACTTTTAGGTTGCTCTTACTTGTACTTTCAGTTTCACTTGCACAAGTCTTCCAGACTTGCTGACATGTGCCCCTTGCTCTTTTGGGTGTCACATGTTAGACCTGAGCCAGAGATCGTTGCTGCGTACGTGATGTGTTGCTGACGCTGAGTCTGAGTCCATGATTGCACATGAGGATTTTGGTGGACACCGGTGACCATTCTTTGAGTCTTTGTTGAGCTTTATTTTGCTTTAGGCTTTTTGTTAGTTGTTGGTGCGTAGCACCGTTGTTTTGTACTTTGTACTTTTGTTGGCCATGTTTGGGCCTTTAGACTCTCTTTTATTTCAGCCTGGAGGCTTTTCTGCGATGTTGGAATTTATATTTATGGATATTCTGATATTATTCTTTTGTCTCATTTCATTATTATTATCTTGTTTCGTTCGCGTTGCAAGGACCTGCAGTTTTAAATTTGATTGACGCTTATCGGACTTGCAGCTTTGTAGCTTCAAGTCTGAGCGGACCTTCTCACGCTTCGCCTCCATATTTTTGGGAAGCGGGGCGTGACAGGTTTTGTTGGTGGCCCATGCAGGTCCAATCTTGCAATTGCGAATTAACGAAACAACGATAATAACGGAATGTCCATTAAATAAATTGCAACATCCGAGTCATAAGCCCTGAGTCTAGTTGTTTTCTTAGGACCCTAGGTGATAAGAAGGCTTAGTTAGACGTCCGTATTTGCTATTTAGAGGCCCCTGATTGTAGTTAGACTCCCTTTTAGCAATTGACTTGATCGCCATAGGAGTTACCTTAGTGGTTCATGTCTACCCCTGACCATATTAGACTTCTAGAATTTCCCTTTGGTCGTTCGCTTGGGTTCATCGATTTCGGACCAAGCTGAACGCATTTCGTTTCCGTCTAGCTCCTTAGAAAGTCTTAGCGCTTAGTTCTTAATCCTTAGTTGGTCGACCGTAGGAGTTTTTCCCGTAGATCCTTCAGATTCATATCCTAGGCGTATGAATGTTTTGATCATCCGACCAATTTCTTTGCCTCGATTCACGAGATCGCCTCATGACGATCGTCGTCAATTTTCAAACATCGCCATTGCAAAACTTGACCCCTCTGAAAGTATTTTTCAATCTTCTCTTCCACTAAGTTTAATTTTGTCCAAAATTTTAATATACTTCATACTCCTTCATTGATTTAAATTTTTAAAACGTTTGTCGGAATTTTTGAATACTAGCTTATAGTATTTTCCCAGCCTATGTTTTTTCGTACTTATGTAATTGTGTTGCCCTTCATATACTAATTTTATTCTGAACCGTACTTTTATTTTTCCAATACGATTTATAATTTTCCTTCTCATTTGTGTTATACGAATGATACGTCGTGTTACTTTTATATACTTTCAAGACACATGGAATTTCAGCTTTCAGCAAGTTGGTTTTGCTCGTCGTTTTCTCCACTTCAGATTCTTTTGCAAAATTACTATTTTCATAACCACTTCCCGATTTAGACCCTCCATGATTTGATTTTAAAGACTTGCTATTCGATTTCGATAATTCTACTACTAAGTTAATATTATTTTCCGTGCACCATACATACTTTCAACTATTTTTATATCTGTACCAGACTTTTTGTGCTCGTATATTAAGAACCTTATGCAAATCAGTTTTTCATTTTTGGCAAACCATGGTTTTCTAAAAGAAGTTTCAAAATTGATTATTTTAAATCCTCCGAAGCCTAAAAGTTTTGAAAGCATTTAACATGAGTTTAAATCCTTCCGTTACTTGATTTCATTCTTTGACTTTCAAAAACTTTTGACAACACTAACGGATAGAATTTTCTAAACCACGTCCTTAATATTCGTGTAAATAATTTTACTTCCTTTTACATTGATTTTATATAAACCAATAAAACATTTTCTCTTATTATGAATATTCGACTCAAACTTATTTCAACTCGCCTTGTCGATCTTCAACTATTTTATACAGATGAGGAATTCCAATTTTTTGAAGTACAACAGTTTCAATTTTGCGTATTTTAGCTCATGCTATTTACCCTATTTCCTTTTCTATATCCTATATAAGCATCACTACATCTCCTTTTTCCCTCAACCTAAACCTCACCTTTGAGTCAATGTTTCGTCCAACCAAGCCGTCTCCTCGTATTCGTCCTATCTGAACTCGTGCTTGTCGATCCTTCCCTCGTCTCGCCCTCGATCTCTCTTTATTGCTTAGGCCTTAGGGACCGTCAATGTCTGTGTCAACCCTTAGTTGTTAGTAGACCCTTGGACCCTTGTGAGGTGTCGTTGTGCACGTACCTAAGTTGTGTACGTGGGCTTGAATGAGTGTACCCCCATAGTATATTGATGCTTGCCTATTGTGTGATATATATATGTACTTGGAGTTATTCGTGATATTATGAAGTTGTTTGTGTGCTAGAATGTATAGACTTGTGAGTGGTTAGATATACTATACTAGGGATGCTTGTGTATATTTGAATTAGCGTTGGAATATCTAAGTTGTGTATGTAGTAAGAGATACTTATAATGGTTGAAATAAAATGATTGGTAAAGATATGTGTGTGCTAGGTGTGATAATAATAAGTGTACGTATAATTAAGTAAGTAGGCCTATTGAGTGACCCATATACTAGTACGAGTGAGTATGTGCTCGTAGGTAGATATATATGGTGCCTATACGTAAGTATTTATGTTTTGTTGCATGGGTATATAGGTGATATACATATGGTAGTAAGATTATAATTTTGATTGGTATTGCTTGCTTTTGCGGGATGTTGCATGCGTGCATACCGTGAGGTATAAACGACTATTTCACATCTTAATTATGTATGTGTGAATGTGTTAGTATACTAATTATAGGTAGTAGGCTATGGTGTGAATATATATATTATTTATGTGTGACTATACGGTGAATGTTTGTACTAAGGAGTATATTATAATTATACATGTGCTGATGTCTGTATTATTATTATGGTATATAGAGTGATTGAACTACGTAAGTATTGCCTGACTAAATATTAAGTGTGATTGATCTATGAAATGTATACGGTTGTATTGGTAGATGTATATATAGGGGAGTGGCATTGGTATAGGTATGAATGTCGTGTTACGTATATAGAATATTCTGATATGTGTATTGAGTCTCACCCAAGCTTGAGTGGGTATACTCTAAGTATATTGAATGAATGTTTGTAGTTTGAATATAGCAATGTTTGATGTATGTATAGTGATAGGAGTGGTTGTGCCTGGTCGTGCTACGCACATGACTGTGGGTCGCTACGCCAGTATATAGTTATAGGTGCTGGCCTTGTGGTATAGTTATTTACTAAGGACTTGTTATGTGAACGTATGTGTACTAGCTAAAACTATGTGTGTGGATGTACTAGTAATATAATGGTATGATTGGTGTATGTAAATGAAATGTTAGCGTGTATGGGTGTGCACCATGCACGGGTAAGTATGTGCTTAGTTATAGGTTTTGATGACTATGGTATATGTGGCGTGTCGTAAATACAGTTATAGGACCGTACGTGATGTGAATATATGGTGAACTATTTGCATGTATTTGAATGACTATATATTGTGAAATTATAGTAGCGGTGAATGTATATTAGATATAGTGAATTTGATTTAGTAATGGTATGGTGTGACTATAAGTGCTGAGATGTTGGTATTGGATGAATATTAGAGGGAAGTATACTCTTGATGTTTGTGCATAGGTAGCTATCTATATGTAGAGCAATGGTTGTATTTGCTAAGTGTGACACTATTCTTATGTGAGAACCTGAATTATTGTATGTGAGTAGTAGTTATATAAGGGATGTATGTTTATATACCTGATTGAAATACATGTATGAATTTGACTGAATATAATAGGTATAAGTGTATACGTATGTGAATGTATATACGTGTTGGTGGTATTAATGTTTGACTACTTAGTGCATATATAAGTACTTGCAATGACTATACTTGGTTTAAATTATAATGTGGCTTGACTGGGGTAGTTATTAGAGCGACTAGATATATTAGAAAGTCCGAGGACGGACTTTATTCTAAGGTGGGGAGGATGTAACGACCACTTCTCGTGGTACGTTGTTCGTGCACGTGCTTTTGACCGTGCACGTGTTTGTTTTAGACTTTGTTTGTTTGTGAACACTTTAGTGTGATATGCCGTTGTGAACGTCCCTGAGAGTATTAAATAGTGGCACTATTTTAGAACGACGTTTCTCGAGTCGTTTTCCCACAATTTAAACTTACTCGATGAGACGTGACGATTCTCACTCTTGACGGGAGACGTTTCTATTTTTAGTTTCGTCGTCCGACGTCAAAATTGAGTTCCGTCTTCTTAGTTAGCTCACATTCGTCATCACGATCACCACGATATTTATTTTATAATTTTTGGAGTTTATTTGACCACTTTTATAATTTTTACAAGTTTTATATTATTTTTAATAATTAATTTATAAATTATTTTCGGCCAAATAAAATTTATTTAAGTTTTAAACGTTTTAAAGAATTTTTGAGCCAATTTCCAGCTCATTTGGACCAGGTCAAACCCTTGGATGAGATGGAGTAATTGAATTTCAAATTTTAAATCTTTTTAAACTTCTAATCCTATTAGATTTAGCCCTAGACCAAGTCAACCCATCTATATTATATAAGCAACCCCTAGCAAGACCTATTTTCCAAAGAAATTAGCCCTAGCCTCTTCCAAACTTGAAATTGGACGTTGCGACGAATCGTCGCAACGTTGCGACGTTCAGCCCCCCGCACGACCGAGAAAACCCACCGCATCCGCCCGCTCCGACCGATAGCCGCCCCCGCATCCTCGCCGTCCGCACGCTGCAGCAGCCGCCCACGCCCGTTCCCCCCGCTTGGCCGAGAGAGGCCCTCGGTCTGACCGAGGCCCCGCTCCGCACAAGCGCTCCGCATCGACCCGCCCCGTCGCCCCGCTCCGCTCCGTGTCTGACCGGTCGCCCCACCCGCTGTGACCGAGCGCCCAAGCTTTGCACACCGCAGCCTCGCATCCCAAGCGCACGACCGACGGTCCCTATCGGTCTGACCGAAGGAAACGCCCGCACCCGCCGCTGTGACCGACCCCCGCTGCTGCACAGCCCCGTTCTCTCGCAGCGACCGAGGAATTCTCCCGCATTGGAGGGGTACGACCGAGAGTCACTCGTCGCAACCCCGCATCCGTCGCACCGCTTGCCACCGTGGGCCCCCCAAGTTCTCCAGAGTTATTGTGGGTCCCCCAAAGGCCCCTAGGAGTACTGTGGGCCCCACCTAGGTGCTTGCTCTTCGAGGATCCGTCGCGTACGACGTCGTCGCACGTCGTAGCCCGTCGTCGCACGTGCTAGCTTTGGAATCTGGAACCGTCGCCCCGGTCGAAGCTCTGAATTTTCCAGCAAGGAATATATATTGGAATCAGGACTTGGAGCGCGTTCTATTATTCCAACCCCCGGTGTCGCTACCCGACGCCGGTGTAGCTTTCGCGTCGTGTTGAGGTAACGCTTTGCACCCCTAGGACCCCCAACCCAATGCATGCTAATCAAGACTAAAATCAGTATTTTCAGAGTATTTTAAATGTTTTAAATTCACTAATCAAGATTAATAATATGGACTTTAGGCCGGTGGACTTGTGCACGTAGGAATCGTGACTTTGGACTCGTTGGACGGTGTTTTCTTGACGTGATAGTTGCAGGCAAGTGAAACTTGCCAACTCTTGTGTAGGGCCATGTTTTTAGGCCACTTACTTGCTTTTAGCGTAAAAGAGACTAGTCAGTGAAATGATAGCTGGCTAGACGCCTACTTGATCTAGTTTGACAACGAAACTAGATCCGTCACCTAAATGATCTAGCTTGACAACGAAGCTAGATCCAACCCTTAAACTTGTCATTCATGCATGCTAAACTGTCACGTTTACTTTTCTTACCTGTACGCTTTACTACTTGCCATGCCATGTCATCCATGCATTGAATGTTGCATTCGTAGCACACGCTACAATACTTGTCCTTGTACTACTTGTCCGGCTAGGTGCACCCCTACGCCATACTTGTTTACACACTTCCTGGCTCGTGGTCCAGAAGCGAGCATTCCGTGTTCGGGGGTAAGGCCCTGGCTCGACACACGTGGAGGGGTAGGGATAAACGGTTACTTGAGCTTAGGAGTGGCCTGATCCGCCCTCTAGCCAAAGGACGGAATCTCTGTGCACGAGGTGCTTACTTTTCTTGTCTTGTACTTGTCTTGTGAATGTCATGCCATGCTCGTACCTTACTTCGCTTTACTTTACCTGTTGCACTCATTACTTTAACTGTCATGTCATTGCATCATG
This sequence comes from Scilla litardierei, assembly GCA_030789695.1. Lineage (NCBI taxonomy): Eukaryota > Viridiplantae > Streptophyta > Magnoliopsida > Asparagales > Asparagaceae > Scilla > Scilla litardierei. The sequence continues at coordinate 101,534,503 of CM061133.1, forward strand.
CTAGAACTTTTAGGTTGCTCTTACTTGTACTTTCAGTTTCACTTGCACAAGTCTTCCAGACTTGCTGACATGTGCCCCTTGCTCTTTTGGGTGTCACATGTTAGACCTGAGCCAGAGATCGTTGCTGCGTACGTGATGTGTTGCTGACGCTGAGTCTGAGTCCATGATTGCACATGAGGATTTTGGTGGACACCGGTGACCATTCTTTGAGTCTTTGTTGAGCTTTATTTTGCTTTAGGCTTTTTGTTAGTTGTTGGTGCGTAGCACCGTTGTTTTGTACTTTGTACTTTTGTTGGCCATGTTTGGGCCTTTAGACTCTCTTTTATTTCAGCCTGGAGGCTTTTCTGCGATGTTGGAATTTATATTTATGGATATTCTGAGATTATTCTTTTGTCTCATTTCATTATTATTATCTTGTTTCGTTCGCGTTGCAAGGACCTGCAGTTTTAAATTTGATTGACGCTTATCGGACTTGCAGCTTTGTAGCTTCAAGTCTGAGCGGACCTTCTCACGCTTCGCCTCCATATTTTTGGGAAGCGGGGCGTGACAGGTTTTGTTGGTGGCCCATGCAGGTCCAATCTTGCAATTGCGAATTAACGAAACAACGATAATAACGGAATGTCCATTAAATAAATTGCAACATCCGAGTCATAAGCCCTGAGTCTAGTTGTTTTCTTAGGACCCTAGGTGATAAGAAGGCTTAGTTAGACGTCCGTATTTGCTATTTAGAGGCCCCTGATTGTAGTTAGACTCCCTTTTAGCAATTGACTTGATCGCCATAGGAGTTACCTTAGTGGTTCATGTCTACCCCTGACCATATTAGACTTCTAGAATTTCCCTTTGGTCGTTCGCTTGGGTTCATCGATTTCGGACCAAGCTGAACGCATTTCGTTTCCGTCTAGCTCCTTAGAAAGTCTTAGCGCTTAGTTCTTAATCCTTAGTTGGTCGACCGTAGGAGTTTTTCCCGTAGATCCTTCAGATTCATATCCTAGGCGTATGAATGTTTTGATCATCCGACCAATTTCTTTGCCTCGATTCACGAGATCGCCTCATGACGATCGTCGTCAATTTTCAAACATCGCCATTGCAAAACTTGAACCCTCTGAAAGTATTTTTCAATCTTCTCTTCCACTAAGTTTAATTTTGTCCAAAATTTTAATATACTTCATACTCCTTCATTGATTTAAATTTTTAAAACGTTTGTCGGAATTTTTGAATACTAGCTTATAGTATTTTCCCAGCCTATGTTTTTTCGTACTTATGTAATTGTGTTGCCCTTCATATACTAATTTTATTCTGAACCGTACTTTTATTTTTCCAATACGATTTATAATTTTCCTTCTCATTTGTGTTATACGAATGATACGTCGTGTTACTTTTATATACTTTCAAGACACATGGAATTTCAGCTTTCAGCAAGTTGGTTTTGCTCGTCGTTTTCTCCACTTCAGATTCTTTTGCAAAATTACTATTTTCATAACCACTTCCCGATTTAGACCCTCCATGATTTGATTTTAAAGACTTGCTATTCGATTTCGATAATTCTACTACTAAGTTAATATTATTTTCCGTGCACCATACATACTTTCAACTATTTTTATATCTGTACCAGACTTTTTGTGCTCGTATATTAAGAACCTTATGCAAATCAGTTTTTCATTTTTGGCAAACCATGGTTTTCTAAAAGAAGTTTCAAAATTGATTATTTTAAATCCTCCGAAGCCTAAAAGTTTTGAAAGCATTTAACATGAGTTTAAATCCTTCCGTTACTTGATTTCATTCTTTGACTTTCAAAAACTTTTGACAACACTAACGGATAGAATTTTCTAAACCACGTCCTTAATATTCGTGTAAATAATTTTACTTCCTTTTACATTGATTTTATATAAACCAATAAAACATTTTCTCTTATTATGAATATTCGACTCAAACTTATTTCAACTCGCCTTGTCGATCTTCAACTATTTTATACAGATGAGGAATTCCAATTTTTTGAAGTACAACAGTTTCAATTTTGCGTATTTTAGCTCATGCTATTTACCCTATTTCCTTTTCTATATCCTATATAAGCATCACTACATCTCCTTTTTCCCTCAACCTAAACCTCACCTTTGAGTCAATGTTTCGTCCAACCAAGCCGTCTCCTCGTATTCGTCCTATCTGAACTCGTGCTTGTCGATCCTTCCCTCGTCTCGCCCTCGATCTCTCTTTATTGCTTAGGCCTTAGGGACCGTCAATGTCTGTGTCAACCCTTAGTTGTTAGTAGACCCTTGGACCCTTGTGAGGTGTCGTTGTGCACGTACCTAAGTTGTGTACGTGGGCTTGAATGAGTGTACCCCCATAGTATATTGATGCTTGCCTATTGTGTGATATATATATGTACTTGGAGTTATTCGTGATATTATGAAGTTGTTTGTGTGCTAGAATGTATAGACTTGTGAGTGGTTAGATATACTATACTAGGGATGCTTGTGTATATTTGAATTAGCGTTGGAATATCTAAGTTGTGTATGTAGTAAGAGATACTTATAATGGTTGAAATAAAATGATTGGTAAAGATATGTGTGTGCTAGGTGTGATAATAATAAGTGTACGTATAATTAAGTAAGTAGGCCTATTGAGTGACCCATATACTAGTACGAGTGAGTATGTGCTCGTAGGTAGATATATATGGTGCCTATACGTAAGTATTTATGTTTTGTTGCATGGGTATATAGGTGATATACATATGGTAGTAAGATTATAATTTTGATTGGTATTGCTTGCTTTTGCGGGATGTTGCATGCGTGCATACCGTGAGGTATAAACGACTATTTCACATCTTAATTATGTATGTGTGAATGTGTTAGTATACTAATTATAGGTAGTAGGCTATGGTGTGAATATATATATTATTTATGTGTGACTATACGGTGAATGTTTGTACTAAGGAGTATATTATAATTATACATGTGCTGATGTCTGTATTATTATTATGGTATATAGAGTGATTGAACTACGTAAGTATTGCCTGACTAAATATTAAGTGCGATTGATCTATGAAATGTATACGGTTGTATTGGTAGATGTATATATAGGGGAGTGGCATTGGTATAGGTATGAATGTCGTGTTACGTATATAGAATATTCTGATATGTGTATTGAGTCTCACCCAAGCTTGAGTGGGTATACTCTAAGCATATTGAATGAATGTTTGTAGTTTGAATATAGCAATGTTTGATGTATGTATAGTGATAGGAGTGGTTGTGCCTGGTCGTGCTACGCACATGACTGTGGGTCGCTACGCCAGTATATAGTTATAGGTGCTGGCCTTGTGGTATAGTTATTTACTAAGGACTTGTTATGTGAACGTATGTGTACTAGCTAAAACTAGGTGTGTGGATGTACTAGTAATATAATGGTATGATTGGTGTATGTAAATGAAATGTTAGCGTGTATGGGTGTGCACCATGCACGGGTAAGTATGTGCTTAGTTATAGGTTTTGATGACTATGGTATATGTGGCTCAAGAAGCATTGCTGACCGACTAGTTTGCAACCTAGTCGGTCAACCAACGTTCTTAGACCGACTAACGATAAACAGTAACTCCTGAGAAAATTTAGAAAGCTCACTAGTCGGTCCAAGAAGGATTGCCGACCGACTGGATCGTCATCTAGTCGGTCGGTGCCCCTTCTCACACCGGCTAATAAGCACCAAAAGCTCTGATACGGAGCGCGGAGCCCCGTGATCGAATCCTAAGACTCCTAGGCTTGATCTAATAGTTAGATATGACCGTTGTGAAGCCCGTCACAAACGACGTACTTCGAAATCGACGATCCTAAGGAAGAATCGAGAAAATACGACGAATCGATCGAAAATGAAAGTTACGGAGACGAAAACCACACAAGAGGAGAAAATCCACCAAAACATATATTATATTATAATAAATTCTGATACATGAAAAGCAGTCGTTACATCCTCCCCAACTTAAGAAAAATTCCGTCCTCGGAATTCCCAAATACTCACGAGTCCGGAAACAAAAGTGGGTAGCGCTCCCGCATCTCATCTTCTCTCTCCCAAGTGGACTCTCCCGGTGAACCGTGTCGCCACATCACCCTCACAAGATCGACAATCTTGTTTCGAAGTGACTTCTGACGCCTGTCCAGAATCTGCACCGGATACTGTTCATACGTCAAATCTGAGCGAACGGCGATCTCCGAGAAATCCACGGCATGAGATGGATCGCTAATGTATCGACGAAGCTGCGACACATGGAAAACATTGTGAACTCCTTCCAAAGATGGCGGCAAGGCCAAGCGGTAAGCTACCTCGCCAACCCTCTCCAAAACATCAAATGGTCCAATGTATCGCGGGCTCAACTTCCCACGCTTCCCAAAACGAATCACACCACGATTCGGGGAAATCTTCAAGAACACATGGTCGCCCGGCTGAAATTCCAAAGGACGACGTTTAGCATCAGCCCAATGCTTAAAACGGTCCTGAGCAATCCTCAACCTCTCCCGAATATTCCTGACAATATCCACGGCCTCCACGATCATCTCAGGTCCCAACAACTCCCGATCACCAACGTCATCCCAACTCAATGGCGATCGACATTTCCTCTCATAAAGAGCGGCGAAAGGCGCCATGCCAATACTCGCCTGGAAGCTGTTGTTGTAGGAAAACTCCACCAAATGTAGATGGTCCTCCCACGAACCCTTGAAATCCAACATGCACGCCCTCAGCATGTCTTCCAAAATCTGAATCGTCCTCTCGGACTGGCCATCCGTCTGCGGATGGTACGCCGTGCTGAAACTCAGACGCGTACCCAAGCTCTTCTGCAAACTCTGCCAAAACTGAGATGTGAACCTCGTGTCTCTGTCCGACACGATACTCACGGGGACTCCATGAAGTCGCACGACTTCCTCCATATATCTCCTCGCTAGCACCTCCGTGGACTGTCCCACTCGGAATGGAATAAAGTGCGCAGATTTGGTCAATCGATCTACGATCACCCAAATCGCGTCATTCTGCTTCGGACTCCGAGGTAGTCCAGTCACGAAATCCATAGTGATGTGCTGCCACTTCCACTCCGGAATCGGAATCGGTTGTAGCAACCCGGCCGAACGCTGATGCTCCGCCTTCACTTGCTGGCAAACCAAGCACTTGGCTACACTCCGAGCCACGCTCCTCTTCATACCATGCCACCAATAATTCAGACGAAGATCTTGGTACATCTTGGTGCCACCAGGATGCACAGAATACGGCGAACTGTGTGCCTCCACCATCAACTCCTCTCTGATATCCCCAGCTGGCACACACAACCTGGCTCCAAACCTCAGCGAGCCATCCTCATGAATCAAAAAGTCAGTCCGCAGACCGGCTTCCACCATCTCCCGAATCCTGACCAACTTCGGATCTCCGGCCTGGCCAGCCTTAATCCGATCCACGATCGTCGACTGTACCTGCATGTACATCAACGAAGAAGCCTCCCCAGGAAGAACAATCTCCACTCCAGACTCACAAAAATCCTGCTGCAATCTCCACTGCGAGGTCAAAATCATCATCGCTGGAAGCCTACTCAAAGCATCTGGAACCACATTCACCTTGCCAGGGTGATACTGCAAATCAATCTCATAATCCGCCATAAGCTCCAACCATCGACGCTGTCGCATGTTGAGCTCCTTCTGAGTGAAAATATACTTCAAGCTTTTGTGATCGGTGAAAATCTTCACTTTCTCACTCAGCAAGAAGTGCCTCCAAATCCTAAGAGCGAACACAACGGCAGCCAACTCCAAATCATGCGTCGGGTAGTTCTTCTCATGAACCTTAAGCTGACGAGACGCATACGCCACAACATGTCCGTGCTGATGCAGCACGCAACCGAGACCCTTGCCAGAAGCATCGCAAAAGATCTCAAATCCACCGCTGCGATTAGGCACGACAAGAATAGGGGCACTCGTCAACCTCTCCTTCAGAATACCAAAAGCACTCTCACAATCACCCGACCAAACATAAGCAACATCCTTCCGCGTCAACCTGGTCATCGGCTCAGCAATACGAGAAAAGTCCTTAATGAACCGACGATAATATCCCGCCAAACCAAGGAAACTCCGAATCTCAGATGCAGACGAAGGAACAGGCCACTCCCTGATGGCCCTAATCTTCTCGGGATCCACAGAAATACCATCTCCGGTCACCACATGCCCCAGAAAAGCAACTCGATCCAGCCAAAACTCGCACTTCGAAAACTTAGCATACAAACGATGCTTCCTCAAAATTTCCAACACCGTCCTTAAGTGCGATGCATGCTCTTCCTCCGACTTCGAATATATCAGAATGTGGTCGATAAAGATAACGACAAACTTATCCAAAAAGTCGTAGAAAATCAGGTTCATCAGATTCATGAAAACTACGGGCGCGTTAGTTACGCCGAAAGGCATAACCACAAACTCATAGTGTCCATACTTCATCCTGAACGTTGTCTTCGGAACATCATCCCTCTTCACCTTCAACTGATGGTAACCACTCCTCAAATCCAACTTAGAAAACACCCTCGAACCTCCAAGCTGATCAAAAATATCATCGATGCGAGGCAACGGGTATTTATTCTTATTGGTCACCGCATTCAATCCCCGATAGTCCACGCACATGCGACGCGAACCATCCTTCTTCTTAACCAGTAACACCGGTGCTCCCCACGGAGACACACTGGGATTAATATAACCCTTCAACAACAGCTCATCCAACTGCTTCCGCAACTCTTCCAATTCAGCAGGCGCCATGCGATACGGCGCCTTCGAAATCGGCTGCGCACCTGGAAGAAGATCGATAGAAAATTCCAAAGCTCGATCAGGCGGCAAACCAGACATCTCCTCGGGGAAGACGTCGCCGAAATCTCGCACCACAGCTGGCCACTCCAGCTCCAACTGCATAGCCACAGCCTCCACCGGCCTGGCCCGAAATCTGACAGGACCAAGCGAACTGCTACCACGACTGAACTCAAATACTGGATGTCCGGGAATCTCGAACACCACCTTCTTCCTCCTGCAGTCGATCGTAGCATAGAAGCTCGCAAGCCAATCCATCCCAAAGACCGCATCGTAGTTGGTGATGTTGTGGACAATAAAATCAGCATAAAGCTCATGTCCACAAACCACCACAGAGCAAGGACTGCACCCACGATGCACCGTGACTACTCCATTCCCTGTGACGATATTCCAACTCTTGGAGAGAGGGGACGTCGACAAGGAATGCTTCTCCACGAAGCTCTGGGCCAAAATGCACATTGACGCACCAGAGTCAAAGAGGACTCGGGCAGGGAACGTGCAAACCAAAACCACACCTAACAAACAGTCTAATCAATCAAATCTTACTCTAGCAACATTCATACACAAGCATCCAGCATAATTTAACAATCAACTAATTAAGGAAGGAACAATCTAGATCGAAAGTTACCTGCAATGACCTCATCCATGGCCAAAACCTCCTCCTCAGTCATCAGGAATGCCTGCCTCCTCGGCGGAGCGGCCCGCTCAAAAGCCTGCCTCTGCGGGACGAGGGGCACCCCACGACCAACGGGCACCGGGGCTCTCTGCTGCAAAGGCGGGGCAGCAATAGGTGTCCGCCAAGGTTGCCTCAACTTCGGGCACTCCCTGAGAGCATGGGCGGGATCTCCACAAGCAACACATTGCCCCAAGAACTTCCTACACGATTCCTTGATATGACCCTCCTTGCCACAGAAATGGCAAACCCTCCGAACAGGCTCTCCTGGCCTCTTGAACTGAACAGGATGGTTCGGCCTGAATCCAGGTCGAACCATAGCTCTCGCCTGCTCCACAGGCCTCTTCCCAGCACCAACAACAGACCCCTTCCTCTGGTTCACAAGCAGCTCCTGCCTCTTGGCAGCGACCAAAACCTTCTGATAAGATTCCTGGTCAGAAGAGGTCACAAAGCTCTGGAGCTCTGAAGCAAGCCCCTGCAGAAACCTCTGAGCTCGCTCCTCAGCGTCCTGCACCATCTTTGGTGCAAACCGACTCAGCCTCATGAACTCCTGGTGGTAGCCTCATGAACTCCTGGTGGTACATGTCCACCGACGAGTTCCCCTGCTTCAGATCGATAAAACGCTGCAGCATCTCTTCCCTGGCAGCCTTCGGGAAGAACTCACCATCAAATCTGGCCTTGAAGGTAGCCCAGACGATCGGCTCCACCAACATCTTTTCCTCAGCATCCCACCAATTCCTGGCGTTATCCTTCAGCTGGCGCTTCGCCAAGTCAACCCAACTAACTTCGTTGACCTTGGACATCTTCAGATTGTCCTCGATATTCCTCATCCATTCATCAGCAGCTAGTGGACCTTCAGTTCCATCAAAATACGCAGGACCCAGCTCTCTGAACTGCTTCGCCCCGGGATCAGGGCGAGGGGTCTCCACCACCCGAGCAGCTCGAGTCACTGGAGCATTCTGCACCTGCAGGAGCACGCCCTGCTGAACTTGCATCATCTACAACATCATCCGCATCATCTCTCCATTAGTGGGCTCCCGCTCAGGCTCCTCGTCATGAGGGGGCGCACCACTACCACCACCACGGGTGATTCGCCTTCATGCCATCTAATGACGCAGAAAACGAAACAATTAGACTCATAGCTTAGGGCTCAGATGTCGAACTTATTTGTTGGACAATGTTGTATTATTATTGTTATCCCGATAATTACAGTTACAGAAGGACCTGCATGGGCCACCACTAAAACCTGTCACGACCCGCTTCCCTAAAATGGAGGCGAGACGTGAATAGGTCCGCACGGGAGTGGAGCGGTGAAGCCCCAAACCCGATAAGCGTCAATTTAGTATAAGCAGGTCCATGTAATTGCAATCGAAACAACAATAATAATAATATGAGACGGAAAAGAAACACCAATCCCAAGGGTTGTCCACAAATATTCAACATCACAGAAAAGCCACCAGGCTAAAAAGAAAGAGTCTAAGGCCCAGAACAAGGCCAAACAAAAGCAACGACATAAATAAGTATAGGTGCCACACACTGATAACAAAACAACTGTTTAACAAAATTTAAAACACAACGGAGACACTAGGACTGGTCCCCAGTGTCCACGTACTCCCCGTCCAACACGGGCTCAAGCTCGGCGTCCGCAAACACCTCACCCTCAGCAAGCAACTCAGGCTCAGGGTCTAACATGCGTCACCCAAAAGAGAAAGGGGCACATGTCAGCAAGTCTAAAAGACTTGAGCAAGGAAACTGAAAGTGACTAGCAACCTAGCATTTAAAGGTTAAACGATGGCATGGCAGTTGAATATGATGCAACATTTTAAAGGAGAGACAAGCATGCACAATGTAGCCAAAGCTACCAACTCACTAGTTCACGAATCACTTATCACTGTTTTCACTTATCACTGTTAATCACTTAAACACTAGAGATTTCGCCTGCAGGCTGGAGTGGCAGATCAGGCCATCTCGTGCTCTGGTGACGCATATCTCTCACTCACTTAAACACTAGAGATTTCACCTGCAGGCTGGAGTGGCGGATCAGGCCATCTCGTGCTCTGGTGACGCATATCTCTTACTCACTTAAACACTAGAGATTTCGCCTGCAGGCTGGAGTGGCGGATCAGGCCATCTCGTGCTCTGGTGACGCATATCTCTTACCCCACCCCTACGTGTATCGAGCATTTGCTCGCTTCTGGATCACGGGCCAGGAAGTGTATTTGGCATAGGGTTGTGCCCACGAAAAGTGGGTGCCTAGCCGGTATCCGAGCGTTGGGGTTTCCAACTACAGGGCTCGCTTCTGGAACACGAGCCAGGAATATAATGTTGTAGCGTGTGCTACACAATCACAATAATTTATTACTATGCAATGACATGAACAAATGATTGCGTACCGTTAATTGAATTTAAACGTGACATACAAGCATGATGAGGGTGACGGACCAAGCTTCGTTGTCAAGCTAGGTCAATGGCGTCTAAACGGCTATCCTTTCACCGTTTAGTCTCTTTTACGCTAAAACAAGGTAATGGCCTAAGACATGGCCCAAATCAAGAGATGCAAGTTTCACTTGCCTATCACCGGGGATGACGGTTACGAAAGTTCGTTTCCGCGAATGCTAGGCTACGGGGAATCGCTGTTATGGGGAACAATCATCAAAACACAAGTATTTTATTAGGGTTTCATAAAAATTACAATAAGATAAGAAAACAACGGTAGATCGATTTCTTACCGAGAGGAGGCGGAAGAAACACTCCGGGGAACCCTAGGACCAGATCTGGAAACTAATGGAGAAGTTTGAGGAAACTAGGGTTTTGGGGGATTTTGGGGATTTGATGGATTTTGGTGAGATTTTGGGGAAGATGAGTGGTAGATAGAGTGAATGGATGGATTGGATGATGGATTTAGGGTTTGGAATGAAGGATTGAAGCTTGGAGGAAGATGGGGGCTTGGAGGGGAAGAAACTAGGGCTTAGGGTCGTGTTGGAGAAGAAGAAAATGATTGGGTTGGGTATTTATAGGTTGAGCTGGCGGCTGCCCAGAAATTAGGGTTTTAACACAGACTAGTCGGTCAAAGAACAACCACTAACCGACTAGTTTGGCAACTAGTCGGTCGGTCGACCAACGCAGACCGACTAAGTGTAAACAGTAACTCCTGAACGAAAGTAGGATTTAGAGTTAGTCGGTCCATGAACAAGTACTGACCGACTAGTTTAGCATCTAGTCGGTCGATGAACGTTCTTAGACCGACTAAAAGTAAACAGTAACTGATACAAAAATAATATGATGAGTTAGTCGGCTCAAGAAGCATTGCTGACCGACTAGTTTGCAACCTAGTCGGTCAACCAACGTTCTTAGACCGACTAACGATAAACAGTAACTCCTGAGAAAATTTAGAAAGCTCACTAGTCGGTCCAAGAAGGATTGCCGACCGACTGGATCGTCATCTAGTCGGTCGGTGCCCCTTCTCACACCGGCTAATAAGCACCAAAAGCTCCGATACGGAGCGCGGAGCCCCGTGATCGAATCCTAAGACTCCTAGGCTTGATCTAATAGTTAGATATGACCGTTGTGAAGCCCGTCACAAACGACGTACTTCGAAATCGACGATCCTAAGGAAGAATCGAGAAAATACGACGAATCGATCGAAAATGAAAGTTACGGAGACGAAAACCACACAAGAGGAGAAAATCCACCAAAACATATATTATATTATAATAAATTCTGATACATGAAAAGCAGTCGTTACACTTGATTATCTCCGCTATGATCCTAAGGCCAATCCCAAACCGTATCCTCGCCTCGTGAAATTGTTCTATGCCAATCGCGTTCGAGGCCAGTACGATGTCAGCCACTCCATTGAGACGACTGTCTTGGGAACTCCTATAGTTCTCACGGCAGAAATCTTGGGGGAGATTCTTGGTTGTTTGTCGTGTGGTCTCCTCCCTTCGGACATTTCCGTAGACGATATTTCCTCCTTGGATCAGTCAGTTCTTTCAGATATCTTCCAGGTTATCCCCTCCGCATTCATTGGTGTTCCTTCGAAATCTTTCAAGCCGAATGCGTGGGTTCTTAACCTGATCTTGAAGTCATGTCTCTTCCCTAAGTATGGATCCTCTTCACTCCCATCCCAGCCGTTCTTGAAATTGATCTACGCTCTTTTCTTGGGGTGCGAGATTAATTGGGCTCGCGTGATACTCGATAAGATGGATTCTTTCGAGTGTATACGCAAGACCAATAAGTCTGCGCACATTCCATACCCTTGCCTGTTGACTCTTGTATTTCGACATTTCCGAGTTCCTCTCCCTCCTGATGATGAGCGTCCTTTGGGTACTCCTCTGAACGCGACGGCCGTGAAGAAATCTCTAGCGGCACTTCGTCACGTGCAGAGGTCTACCGCATCTGCTTCCCAGTCTACTCCGTCAGCTGCTGCAGCCTCCTCTTCCCCTGCTACATTGGACGATGCCGTACGCCTACTTCGTCAGCACGACTCCCGTTTGGCTCGTACTGAGGAGGTAGTCTGCCGTATGGCTCGTATGATGGGGATTGATCTTCCTCCTTCAGTGTCTGAGGCCGAGGAGATGGACGATGAGGAGCTTGATGAGCTTGTCACTTCTTTTGCCCGTGGCGATGAGGCCACTGCTGCTGCTGCTGGTACTTCCACTTCTGCTCCTGGAGTTGGCACCACTTCCGGTGTTCCAGAGCCTTCTGCTTCAGCACTTCAGACTTCTGAGCCTGCTGCTGACCCTGTTGACGAGCCTGCTCATGTATCTCCTGCTGCTGTTGACACTGCCACTGCTGCTGCTTCTGTCGAGACCCATGCTGCTGTTGAGATTCCCGTTGTTAAGCCTGTTGCTGAGATCTCCACTCCTGCCCCGACGATTCCATCTGTTGAGACACCTCTACTCCCTGCAGAGCCTGAGTCCACTCCGTCGACTGGACCCACGGAGACTGCAGATCCTGCCACCTCCTCGTGATCGCTTGTTTCGAGGACTCTCCACTACGCTTTGGATGATATATCTTAGTGAGAGTATTTTGGGTTAGGATGGGGTTTGAGAGATGTTTTGATGTATTTTTTTGCGATTTCTGGATGTCGGAGTTGGATATTATGATATGATGTTGTTTTGATGTATTTTGATACACTTTGATGATGATGTTGTTGTTGATGTATTTTTTTATGTTTATATAGATGATGTGTCTCGCTTCATATGATGTACCACATGTATTCGATGTGATACCTTTTTGATATACTCATGATGTCTCTATATATATATATATATGTTCATCGTCATTCACTTTGTCTTTTATTCGTCGTGCATTTTTTTTCATATTCGTTGAATGCATTTGAAATGTGAATTCGTCGCTCGACGATTAAAAACTTGGTTAAATAGATTATATTTCTATAATTATATAGAATTGTTTTCCATGCACAAATTAACCAAGAATATTGAATATTGGAGAGTATGTTTCTTTATTCAAGAAATGAATAAACATTTGATATTTTTGATGATTTAGATTATCTTTGATTTTTATTGATAATGGAATAATTGGCACACCTTGTTTTGATTTCCACACTTTTCCCTTGGTGTCAAGTTGGTTCATTGTCTTTGTCTACGACTCCCGATGTTGGATTTTACATTTCCTAGTTGTTGTCGTTGTATGCCCCCCATTTTTGGGATAATGCCAAAGGGGGAGAGATAATGATAATAAATAGCGCAAATGAAAATTTAACTCAATTTCCAAGAATCTAGTTTGATATGTTAGATTCAGGGGGAGTTAAGATATATATAAGGATTTTCAAAATCCGATATTTCAAAAATCGATTCTCATTATATATCTTACTCGTCTGATTGATGCAATTCATATATATTCATTTTGGAATTAACGTGTCATCAATGCAGGGGGAGTAAGTATTTTACATTTGAATCATTATTTTTTGATTATTATTTATGTTGGTTTGTCATCACCAAAAAGGGGGAGAATGTTGAATATTGGACTCCCCGGATTTGGTTTTGATGATGAGCAAACATAAATAATCCATGAACTAACAATTTGTGAGCGCAGTATTGGAGATCGTCGCCAATTTCATGAGAACATTCAAAGCGACATCTCAACACTTCCCAAGGCTCGTATTCATGCCTAAAGCTTCGTTGAAGCTCTTGCGCCATTTTGGAAGTTATGAAGATTCAATCGAAGCTCTCGAAGACCGTTTATTAAGGTTTTATTTATAGTCTTTTAGCTTCGATATATAGAATGTTAAGCCTTGAGTATATCTTACGTTTCTATCTTCGTTACGCTCATTTCGTAGCTCTAGGATCCTTGCACAAGTTCATTCTAACTTCCTCGAAGCGTCGCGCTTCGATTCGGACTTGTTTGTGCATGTTAGTTGGTACAAGAACAAGTACTGACCGACTAGATGGTGATCTAGTCGGTCGGCAACTGTTCTTGGACCGACTAGTTTGATTCCTTATTTTCTTGGACTTTACTGTTTACAGTTAGTCGGTCTACGTTGACTCACCGACCGACTAGTTTGTGAACTAGTCGGTCAGTGATGCTTCTTTGACCGACTAGTTGTGACTTACTGTTCATGCTAAAATTCTCCTAAGCTACGGTTTATCGTTAGTCGGTCTAAGAACGTTTGGTGACCGACTAGTTAACAATTTAGTCGGTCAACTTTTGTTCTTGGACCGACTAAGTCACTTTGTACTTAGACTAATTCTTTTTGCTCTTAGTCGGTCTACGTTCATTGGCTGACCGACTAGTTGTGAAACTAGTCGGTCAGACAGTCTTCTTGGACCGACTAGATTTCTAGGTCTGAAATTCTATCTCTTCTCAGATCTACTCTTAGTCGGTCCACGTTGTTTGACTGACCGACTAGTTGATGAACTAGTCGGTCAGTGATTGTTCTTTGACCGACTAAGTCTCACAGATTTCTATCCGTTGGTGAATGACCTAACTTGTGTTTTTGGGTTCCTATAAATACGAACCTAGGTCATTTCTATCTAGGTTAGAGCTGCCATTAAGAGATTCATTGAGTTCTAAAGAGATAGCCATTCTCACTCTAATCTAAAGCTCTCTTCCTCACAAGAAACCCATTCTCTCTCATTTCTAGATCTAGAATCCATCTAGAGAGAAGGTTGTTCTTGGTGAGCTCTTCAAGCTATTGCTTGATCCAAGTCTCCAAATCATCCCTAGGCACCGATTGCTGGTCATTTCCTTGGTGCTAGGTCTTGGTGACTTCATCTTCCTCAAATCCTCCATTTCACCATTTGGGTAAGAAAAACTCAAGGTATAGGATTTTGTGGTAAGATTGTTTATTTCATATTAAACTCTTTAATATTGCTTTGTGATTCTCTCGGTTGTGAGAGAAGGTTGTGATCCCGGGTTGTGGGATTCACGTTTGCTATTGCATGTATGATTTGATCTTGTGAAGGTTTTTTTCACAAGATATTCATAGTGGAAATCTTGAGTTAGGGTTTCTAACTCAAGTATCCAGAAGGGATCCGGGTGGTTGGGACGTAGGATCACCGGGAACAAGTCGGGGAGACTTGGGTGGATCCGAACCCATTAACATCGTTTGTTAGCATTGTTAATTTTGTGTTGTCATTCAATTTAAGCTTCCGCAAATTGATTTGGTAGTTGTTTGCAATTTAATTTGGAATTATACTCCTTATTATTTTAAAGTACTATTCACCCCCCCTCTAGTACTTGTGCAGTAGCTGGTAGGGCATTACATCCTGCATCTGCATAACCAACTAAATTGGAGGATACGCCTTTCTTGAAGTATAGTCCCAGGTCAACTGACCCTTGGAGGTAGCGCAGAAGTTGCTTCACTCCATTTCAGTGGCGCTCTGAACTGTATCTGGCTAGTAGGTTAACTGCGAACGCTATATCGGGACGCGTGCAGTTTGCCAGATATAGGATTGCTCCAATTGCAATCAGGTAGGGTACTGCGGGACCCAGTGCTTCCTCCCCCTCTTTCAACGGTCGGAAGGGGTCCGTATTAATATCCAATGATCTGACAACCATTGGTGTACTAAGCAGATGACATTTGTCCATAAGGAAGTTTTTCAGCAACTTCTTTGTGTAGGTGGATTAGTGTAACAGGATGCCTCCGCTTAGGTGTTTGATTTGTAAGCCTAGGCAGAACTTCGTTTTGCCAAGGTCTTTCATCTCAAAAGTCTGTGTGAGTCTCTTGGATATCTTAGCTATCTCTTCAGGAGATCCGATGAGGTTTAAGTCGTCTACGTAGACGACAATAATTACGAATCACGTTCCCTTTGCTCTTATAAAGATGCAAGTGCAGACTTCATTAGTTGTGAATCCTTGTTGCACTAGGAATTCACTGAGTCTGTTATACCATATTCTCCCCAACTGTTTTAGACCATACAGTGATCTTTGGAGTTTGACAGAATAGACGTCCCGAGGTCTTTCTGTCATTTTCGTCGGTAGTTTAAATCCGTCCGGAAGTCTCATATAGATATCATTATATATATATTCATATAGGTATGCAGTCACAACGTCCATGAGCTGCATATCCAGGCCTTCCATAGTAGTTAGGCTAATAATGAAACGGAAAGTGATTGCATCCATGACCTGGGAATATGTATCATCATAGTCTATTCCTGGTCGTTGGGAAAAGCCTTGTGCAACAAGGCGTGCTTTGTAGCATACGATCTCATTATTTTCGTTTCTTTTTCTTACGAATACCCATTTATATTCCACAGGTTTAACACCCTTCGGTGTTATGACTATAGGTCCTAAAAATTTGCGCTTCGAGAGTGAGTCCAGCTCTACTCATATTGCCTCGTTCCACTTTTGGCCAATCCTCTCTGTGTTTACATTCTGCTAGAGAGCGTGGATCGGTCTCATCATCTTATTCAGTGACGTGATTGGCAATAATGAGCGCGAAGTTATCATCGATGATTGTGCTTTTTCTGTCCAGTACCTCCCCAGTACGTACATAGTTTAATGATATTTCTCCTATATTTTCCTCTTCAGGGGGTTTTAGGAGGGAAGAGGTAACTGGGCTGAGCTTAGCATCCTGTGGTGGTATCTTTATCATTACTCCAGGATTTTTCCTCTTTCAAGGATTTTTATCTTTGGAGCTTGGGGATCGTTCTCTCTTTTGTTGAGATATGGTCGTTTCTACTGTAGGTGGATTGCATCCATCTTTGGGTATGTCAATCCTAGCTGGCGTGTTTGCAGCAGGGACGTGTGATCTAACAATCTTTTGGTTGCCAGTAAATTTTTCCAGTAAAATGTGAGACGTATTCTGTATTTGGAGGATCTTCAGGATCTCATCTTCACATTGGTTTGTACGCGGATCAAAATGAGATAAAGTTTTGGTATCCCATGAAATGGTCTTTGAAGCTTCTGGCTTCTCTGTGTTAATGCCTAGTTTGGGAAAGGTATTTTCATCAAGCTCACAGTCTGCTAGACGTGTCTTAAAGGCATCCCTCGTTAGGGGTTCCAGGTATCTAATGATCGATGGTGAGTCGAATCCTATGTAGATACCCAGTCGACGTTGAGGACACATCTTGGTCCTCTGTGGTGGTGCTATGGGGACATAGACAGCGCATTCGAATATCCGCGGGTGAGAGATATCCGGTGGAGTCTCATATGCGAGTTGCATTGGGGAATAAGATTGACTTCCTGACGGTCGTAATCTTATTAGCGATGCAGCATGCAAGATGGCATGTCCCCATGCATTCACCGGTAACTGGCATTGCATCAACAATGGACGAGCAATCCATTGTAGTCTCTTTATAAGAGATTCGGCTAACACGTTCTGGGTGTGAACATGAGCTACATGATGTTCAACTTCAATGCCAGTTGCTTGGCAGTAGTCTAGGAAGACTTGTGATGTGAATTCCCCAGCGTTATCCAGACGCAATTTCTTGATCTGGTTGTCTATGAAATGTGCTTGCAACTTAATGATTTGTGCCAGTAGCTTTGCAAAGGTTACGTTGCGGGTGGACAGGAGGCACACATACGACCATTTGGAAGATACGTCTATCAGTACCATGTAGTATCGAAATGGGCCACTTGCAGGGTGAATAGGCCCGCAAATGTCTCCATGTATTCTCTCTAGGAAGCTGGGAGACTCTGAGTCCACATTAAGTGAAGATGGTCTCGTAATCAATTTCCTTTTGTGACAAGGGGGACAAGCAAATGCACCCTTTCGAAGTAGCTTCAGGCTTTTCGAGTTAATTCCACGGGATTGGGATATGATGCGGCGCATCATGTCCCTTCCAAGGGTCCGAGTTTATTGTGTCAGTGTTGGAATTCTGGTCGATTATCGCACTTCTGGTGCTCAAGTGTGTTGGCTTCCATTGCTCGTATCCTTGTATGGTAGAGACCCGACGGGAGTCCCTCAAAACGCTCGACGATGGTTTAGCACCGTTTTTATGAGTCGTTATATACAAGAATTCTCTGTTTTGTTTGTTCACCGTTTCTAGGTGGTATCCGTTTAAACAGATATCTTTAAAACTTAACAGATTTCTGTGAGAGCTAGGGGAGAAAAGATCATCTTTTATTAGTAGTTGTGTTTTGTTGGAGAGCAGAAAATGTGCTTCCCCTGATCCTTCAATTATTCCCGACGGACTGGATATTGTATTCACGGTTCCATCGTATTTATATATGCTTTGAAAAAAGCAAATATCTTGGAGGATCATGTGCGTAGAGGCACTATCCACTATGCATTTATAATCCATCTAAATTAAGAGAAAAAAACATAGCAGTATAAGGCACAAAAGATAACCGAATATCATTCAACGTCTTAAAAATCATTCAACATGCTATGAAATAAACAAACAGAGAGTAAATTGTTTCAATTACAATGCATTGCAGAAAATAGATAAGGCTTCAGTCGAGCAGGTCATCGTTTGAGAAGTCCTCAGCGATGAACCTGATTGGTGACAGGTCTTCGTGTTCCACCAGGTTTGTTTCTGCTGGCTTCTGGCTAGCTTTGTACAAGTCCGGAGGTGGCGTGGAATCCGACAATTCCTGGACCAGTGTCCAATCATGCCACACCTGTGGCATTTATCTTACCAGCCTTTTCTGAGGGCAGATGTCTGGCCGTTGTCTTTTCTCTTCCACATATTTTTCTTTTTTCCCTCATTGTTGGACTTTGGAGGGGGGGTCCTCTAGCCCGCTTCTTCATTGCCTTGCCCTTCTGGGGTTTGCCTTTGAAGTTGGTCATCTTCTTCTGGGAGGAGATATGGTGCGCTTCAGGCGCAGGAGCAGTACCAGAAGGGCGCGATTTATGGGTGGCCAGAAGGAGGTCTCTATTCTGTTCTGCCATCAGAAGGCATGAGAGAAGCTCCGAGTATTTCGTGAACTTTCGTTCATGATACTGTTGCATAAGTATGACATCCTTCTCGTGGAAGGATGTATACGTCTTCTCTAACAGGCGCTCCTCCGTCACTTTCTCACCACACAACTTCAGGCATGAGGTGATACTGAAAAGTGCCGAGTTGTACTCGATGATGGACTTAAAGTCCTGGAGACGGAGGTTCTCCCATTCATATCGCGCTCGGAGAAGGATAACATCTCTGTGATGTTTGTATCTATCCTCGAGGGCAGTCTATAACTCATAAGAGTCTTCCACAGTGAGCTACTCGGCCTTCAGGGTCCAATCGATATAGCGTCTGATATAGATAATTGCTTTCGCTTTATCTATGTCAGAAACCTTATCCCGTACAGCTATGGCATGGCTCAGTCCCTGTGAGCGCAGGTGGAATTTTATATCCAACTGCCAGCTCAGATAATTTTTGCCTGTAGCATCCAATACGTCAAAGTCGACGCTCGCGATTTTAGCCATTATTTCTAGCCTGTTAAGAATGAGCAATAATTAGATATTTTAAAGTAAAACAAGTAATTATGCATTTCAGACACAGATATTTGTTGCGTGGATCCGCTAATCACCGTTTTAAATAAAGTCCATACAGTCCCATAAAATAGAAAATACAACTCGGGAACCCTCGTGGGGCCCCTATTCTTCTGGAATAGATCTTCATCTTCGTGGGACGTGCGCCGATCTTGGAAATTATACAATTATATCCTTACTACAATTTCTCTCAAAAAGTAAAAAAAATACGAGAAAAATAATGGTGATAGCTAGCCGATCCAACCCCACAACAAATATAAACATACGTCGCAGAAAAATGCAGCAGGCATTTTATTTCATTGCAGATAATTAATCATTATAGGCAACTCATCACATGCATTTTATAATGGAAATGAAATTTTTTCGTTTAATAATTATTGGACCACTGGGCAACGTCATACACCGTTAGGTTAGTTAACTAACGGCAAAGCGGTCGCAGGATCTTCCTAACTATTAAACGTATAATAATCAGATAATCCAAAAATGCGATGATTTATAAAGCATGTGATTAATCAGAATTTAACGAAGAAAAAACTTAATTAAATCTGAAAAAGAGTTTGTAAAAACAAAGTTTTTGTGGAAAAACCCTCGTTAGGGTTTTTGGAGGCGATCTGCCGTGCGATCCTATGTAACCGGCTAGGGTTTCCGTCGCGTGGGTTGCCGCTTCTGGCGGCTAGGGTTTCGTTCGCGCGCAGGGGGGACGCTGCCACCGCCGCTTCTGGTGGTATGGCGGCGGTGGCCGCCGCTGCGGGCGGCGACAGCGCGGCCGCCGCTGCAGACGGCGGCATCGATGGCCGTCGCTGCAGGCGGCGGCTCAAGCTGCCGCCGGAGCGGCAGCGGCACGACGTCGCTTCTGGCGGCGGGGAGATTGCTAGGGGGTCGTGCGTTCGTGGCTTCTGGCTACGTTGCAACGAAAAAATCCCCAATATGGTTTGAAAATTTTTTGGGGACGAAGATGGTAAAAACATGATTTTTATTAAAAAAAAATCTATTTTTAGTCTTCAAAACATCGTTTTTCATCGTAAAAAATTGATTTTTATTGATAAAAACGTCGAGTTTTCATTAAAGGGTTGATTTAGCATGCATATCTGAGATAAAAATCCGATATATACTAATCAAACATCGATCCAAACATTTAGATCTAATCGTATGCGCATAAAAGTTTAGATCTAGGGAATAAAAATTACCTCTAGATCCTACCCGCCGGATCTAGTAGCGACGTTCGGTGTAGGAAGCCCGTTCGCGTCGCGATTCGTCTGTCGGCAGAGGTTCGGCTCAGCTTTGAGCGTGCTGATAACGTGTTGTAAGCTTTGCGGCTACGGAACCATGTAGCCCTCTATTTATAGAAGTAGGGTTACATAATGGATGGATACCCAATACACTAATGGGCCTACAAAAGCCCGCTTATAACACTAATCCAACTTTGCGTTGAATTGGTGAATGATTATTAGTGACGTACCGCCTAATTTGGTAGCTACAAGCGAAGACATATGAAGCACAACCAGCCCAATAAAACCTGACCTTAAAGATGAAGAACCCGTTGTTAAAACTGAATTACTAAATTACTCTTTCAAAACCTCATATATGCCCCCTCTCAAATCAAAACCTTATATATGCCCCTCCCCTTTGAGAGGAATTCATTCTAAGTCTCAACTCTCTTATTATATATATTTCTTCCACATGTTCTCACTAGAGCTTCGAAGGGATCAAAGCCAACGCATCCGTCCGAGTTTGACTGACTAACGCTCTTTATCTAACACTCTTGACTGTTATGCAGATTACATGATCATCCGCTAACAGGTCGCTCCTGCTTTTCGCCACAACATCAATCAATACATTGCACACAATTATCTAAGCAAGACACTGTAACATACAAAAGAGAATATAACAGGCAATTCTTTGGATAACAAAATAAGTATGTGATGGCGGCTGGTACTTAAACAGGAACCTTCATTTCGTGATCTCTTGAGAAGGGCTTATGCAATGAGAAAGGTCCGTAAATCAATAAAAATAAACACATAAGCACAAGCTTGAATAACATGTATCAGTGGAACCTGCAATTTTTTGAGGTAAATTTATCATACTTGCTCAAATATGCAGCGCTTTGTGGAAATTATATTTCAGCACTTGATTTACAGCATCCCACTTCCTTGACGAGGGACAAGTCTAAATCACGCAAACTAACTTCGTACGAGTACAATCACGCGATAACTCACCCTTCCACGCTATGAATCCAATACCGTGCCTTAGCCATATGAGGAACATGGGCTATTTTCGCCTTTGACATATTTACATAACTTCCACCAGAAAATCCAAACACCTGTGCAATTACACTGGGCATGTAAAACACTGATCAAAGGGCAATCGCCTCTAGGCCCCTGAGCCTGAAAGAAAATTTGTGTAATCTTCTTGTATCAGTCAATGTGATTCTTCATTCCTTTGTAATCCATCTGCGGCCCCTGATTTCATACCCACTGCGACCAGGATCACTACCGCTCTCACCTCCACTTTCAGCACTTGTATACCCTGCTTTCTTCCGGTGTCTTCTTCCTCTGGCAGCAGCACTATCGCTAAAGCTTCCGTTCAGAAGCGGATCATCAATACCACGGATTACTCTCCTTGTAGGTGACGATGAACCAATGCAACTATCATCCTTAGTTCTCTTCTTTTGTTTCTCATGCTTTTTTATGTTCTCAGAGATTTTGTGGAGCTTTTCATTGAATCGCGTGAAACCCTTCTCCATGGGTTCCACTGCATGGCTGACAGTAAACTTCAAATCATTTACAATCTACAAAATCAAATCAAACATTGTATCAGTACCAGCTCGATTCTGAACGGCAGTGTCAAACATTTGGGGGAAAAGTAACATTGAACTACAGCCCTTGCCTTGGTTGCCTGTTCCTACAGGCTACTGCATGCACATATCTTGTCGGACAAGTAAACAGAAGAAATATTTTGGTCTCTGGTAATCATGAACATATAGATGTCAGCCCCTTATAATTTGCTTGGTCGGTTGGGAAACTGGGTGCAATTCTGTTTGAATATATAGCACACTGAAATTGCCCAAAAAACGAATGCAAAGCAAGGGAGAATGTTTAACTCATGAATCGTTGTTAACTGTCAGGGGAACGCGATAAGACCTTTGGTTTTGAAAATAAAGACATGCATCATGAGTGGCCAGCGGGCAATGTTTTTGAATATCTTCAGAGAAGGTACGGCAACTACACTATGTATACAGTGCCATTTTCAACTGTCGCTTGTATCCACTTGATTTCGGGCCTTGCCACATGGGGAAGCATACCATGCTGCAAGTTTGCAAGAAATACTAGGGCACTAGACGATTTAGGTACATTATATTGTATCCAAGGTATCACCGATATATGATTTATGTGAAATAAACATTAAAATGGTGACTCTGTTCTTCTTAAGAATTAGTTACATATTCTAAAGGTTTCTTCCGCTAGTTTTGCTAGTTTAACAGTTTCACTAAAGAATGGCTAGTTCATTTCTAAATGTTTTTGTTCTGTTTCCAAGAATCATAGAGCGCCACATTGCTAGGGATAGTAAATCTAACAAGAAATATATAAACATCACTCAAGGCAATCTAAAACGTTAAAAGATTGGAGTAAGATAAAAATTCTTGGAGGAAAGAGTAGGGTAAGAGACTAGTTGAAATTCAATGATATGCCATTCATATGCAAAATCCAACATTTAAAAGGACCCTCTCTTGAAGCAAAAAGCATAAGCCTCATGAATTTTAGATTTTTGGGTTTTTCGCATATTTGTCCCTTAAAATGCGTATTTTGATATTAGTCCCGTAAATATGGTTATTTTCTCATAATTCCCTCAAATCTTAAACTTTAACCTAAATATTCCCGCCATCCTATATTCTCTGTAATTTTCTGTGAAAATCTAACCGAAGAAGGAATATTTTGTAAGATGATGGTTAGGGCTTGGGGGGCTTTTGGTTGGAGGGTGTCCGGGCGGTTCACGTGGAGGAGGCGACAGCCGCCTCCTCCCCTGCTCCCTCCACCTGCAAAACCCCGAGGAGAAGGGGTGGAGGAGGTGAGACGGTGCTACCACCTCCTCCGTCCCAAAAAAATTTCGGGAGTAGGCGGCATTGTCGCCTCTGCGCGCAAAAACCGACGTGGTGGGGGGAGGCAACGTCAGGTGGGGGAAGACAGTAATACCGCCACCTCCCCCCAAAAAAATTGACAGGGATGAGGCGGCACTGCCTCATCCCCCTCCTCGTCGCATTTTTGTGGGCCCGCAAAAACAGACGATGATGGGGAGGCGGTACTGCCGCCTACTCCATCCGTCCAAAACTAAATGAGGGAGGTGTTTTGGGGTTGATTAATTGTTAGTTAGTGTTTAATTCTTAATTAATAATAATTAGTATGTAAGCATTAATTAATCTACGTTTGGTTAACTCTTTAACAGAATATAAGATGGAGGGACTATTTAGGTTAAAGTTTAAGATTTGAGGGACTTGAGAGAAAATACCCATATTTAAATGACTAATATCAAAATACGTATTTTTAAGGGACGGATATGCGACAAACCCTAGCTTTTTTTATTTTTTTAAATATGCAAATATTGTATAAAATGTGCATAAAGATGGTGTAGTACCCCATGTGTAACAAATCATAGTGTAATATTCGACAAGAGTTGACCACTAGATGACTACACCATAGTGTAATAAATCATAGTGTAATATTCGACCAGAGTTAACTAGATGCTAAACCGCATTAACATCTCTAGATCTCATATGAAATTAATGTAATCAAGAGGGGGAAAAATGAAATACTGAAACAGATTGCACATACAAATAAATTAAGTGCAGAGTGGTCAAGGCCACCAGTCTCGTTAAATGACATGTATCCTATTAGAGTACACTTGGCCACAAATAATACATGACCAACTGAATTTTTTATTAAAACAGTGGCCAGTGTTGTGCTTTGCTAGAATTATTGAGACTATAAATATAAAGGGGCAACTTTGGATGTGTCTAATCATAGAACAAGAGGAAACAACAAATTAAATTAAACAAACTGAATCGAAATAGAAAATGAGAGAGAGAGTAACAGGAAAATCAACTATGGAAAAACTCCAGCACCACCACAACACATCTAAGAGAAATAATGAAAATGGGAAGGATGAGGAAAATCAAAATTCATGGCAAGTGGGGGAAGTCATAACGTGTGGTCGCTAGAAGTGCTTGTTCAAGATGATTAAGTCAGAATCATTATCATCTGTTGTTTGAAAGAGATAAGATGAGAGAAAGGAACAATAAGTTTTTCTCCCTGTCATTTTATTAAAATTTCTTCAACTTGAACATTTTTAACCCTGGAAAGAAACATTGCATCTCCAAAAAAAGACCTATCTGTGGCGCAAAGTGCATGCTTCATCAATGCCTCACATGGTGAAGCTTAAGTTCATAGAGAAAAAAGAAACTATCAGACACACTTCAAGATATTTTGGGTTCCCAATGCCTCGAGGAACACCTCAAATGTGCCTCAAAAACACCTTTTTTTAATACACGGGCAAAATCAACTTGATTAAAATGGTGTACATTATTCAGAATGCATAAAAACCAAAATTCCAGTGCATTTGAGCTTTTCTTGCCTATGCATCAAACAACACGAAATGGATGGTCTGAAATAACATGCTGCTAGACATATTGTTGTAAGCTTACATGATAGGGGAAAAAATTGAACATGATTTAAACAGTAAATACCCTCACATCCAATTTGGTCAGATTAAAAACATTCTAGATTGTTGAACTAAACAACTCACTGTTTAGGCTGTATACTTTTGTGTCTACTTGATGAATAGGAAGTAAGACTTGAAGTCACTTGACCATTAGGGTTATAGACTCTAAATGTGTGCATCAACTTGAAATGAGAGGATTCTTTATTTATTTCTCCGGTAAGTGCAGAAAATACCCATATTAAATGGCCATAGTTGCACCAATACCCCCCATCTAAGAAATTAGTAGAAACTATCCCCTAAATTAGCAGAAACTACTTATATTCTATTCGCGAACAAAACAAACGTCTAGAGTAGTTTCTGCTAATTTCTTGGGTAAGTGTGGATTAGTCTAACCATGTTCGTAGAAAAGGGATAGTTTCTGCAGTTTACCCTTTAGTTACCATATGAAGCAAATATGCACCCTTCATGCTGACTTGCACACGTTAACTGGGCTCCATGGTGAAAAATCAAGTGATCTGCAAACCACGTCCACATGCCTCAAGATAAATCATAAATGGGCAGAGACTATGATAATGTGACAAGTAAAATACATGTCTTTCATGACCGCGTGCCCCCCAAAAAAGAAGAAAACGAAAACGAAAAAAACGACAGACACACGCACGCACACCAAAAAAAAACCACCACCACAGACACATGCAAAAAGCAAGGGGAAAAAGAGGGGAACTATAACAGAAAACAAGAAATAATAATAGTATCAGTGAAAAAATTTCCTATGTTAAAACTTTTTATTGGACGGATTTGGCAAATAGACTCAGGAAAAAGAATTTATATATCTGCATTGGGGAAACAAGTAACAGAGCATTGACTTGATTACTTTCCATCTGTTTCATGAGAAATGGATTGCAAGAGACCTATACTAGTCTTTCCATCAACCAAAAGTAAAACATAATGAATATGTGCATGCCCAGGTCATAGACAAAATGGAAAAGCCTGATGTCCTTACAAGACAGTGGAAAATAAATAACAGAAGCTTTCCACTACATACTGTGGGAAAATTAATCATTAGAAAATGAAAATGTAATAACATACCGATGACCTGTCAAATCTCCAGACAAATCAGCAAATGGACTAAGAAGTGAAGCTTTACCAGGACCAAGTTAATGCAAGACAGACTCGCTCTTTGTTGCATGCAAACATCAGATGGTGTTAATGTAAGAACCAATGCATAATACACTGGACAAGGAGAATTGACAAGCAAACTAATCACTCTAACTAGTCACATATTCTTGGCTAAAATTCAGGTATGCAAACCAACAATAAGCTGGCATTATCTAGTGAGATTGATGTTCTTCAACAGTAGGACCAAAATTTTGATCAATGTTCTGTTGTGGAACCTAGAAGACTAGCGGTAAAATATGCTTTATTAGTCAAAATAAAGGTTCAATTGACCATTTGGATGAGAAATTCATAGCGCAATTAAAGAAAAAGGATCAATCTCTAGCATCCCAAATCTCCTTTTGCATAAAGTATCTTTATCTTAGTAAATAATGCTTCCTCCTTAGTAAATAAAATCATATAAATCAAAATCATTTGTTGAGTAATTGATCATATGCTTAGACATTGAGTGATAACTAGTGAATGTAACTTTTAACACCAAGCAGTGCAGTCAGGAGAACCAAAAACACCTTAGGTTATAAATAACACATGCAAAAATCTTATCAGAATATATGTCACCTTCACAGTAGAGGCTGTAATGGTAGCGATAGCTATAACAGGAATGTGACGCCGATAATGGTGGCAAAAATCTTACACGAATGTAGCACATCCACCAACAATGTTCTCAGAAAATAAGGAATTTGCTGCCAATAAGAAGCTAACATTCCTGGGAAACCATAATTGAGCTTATGTCAAAAAGGGATGGGACTTCGGATTCTAGGTGTATTCATGCATGGTGCATGCACACCCTAACAAAAAGATGATGAAAGGGAGCATATTGTTCCCTTCTATGGATGGACTAGAAGGGCAAATGTTGCAGCTCCATCAACAAAGATAAATACACTCAAGACATAGATAGCCGGGTTATGGCCACAATAAATAGGCAAGGTAACAAAATATTGTAGTTGAGTGGCTTCCTGTCACAGTTTTAATGTGGAGGAGTATGAAGAAAATAGGAAATTTGCGCGGAAACATAACAAACAAATAAATAACAAAAAGATTTTGTGTTCATTGAAGCAAATTTCAAGACTACATTAATAAGCATAGAAGAGCAAGAAAGATAGGACAGAAAGGAATGCAACATGTGAAAATATCAACCATAACAATGCAGAAATACAATGGCCAGCAAGAATACGGAACATGGCCCGGAAATTGTCTATAACCACACTATGAAAGAAATAAGGCTAATGGTTGATTAATCTGAAAGGGTAAAGAAAAGGCCTTGAATTATGCGCATACACGTGCATGCGTGCAGCATTCAAATACTTTCACTCTGAATTTGACAATGGACCCATCACAAAGATATGATCTACTGCCCAAAATCTATCAAGAAATTAAGTTTAAATGAGTTTGGCATGCTTTGCTCGTATAACATGTAGCCAAAAATCATCACCTTAAAATAATGCAAGGTTTTGAATTATTTTTAATGCATTGATTTAAGTTTCTTCAAGTAGGTCAACGATCAAATGTCTACTCTACACTTCTTTGTTTGATGGTAGGTATCATTCATGTTGATCACCATGACTAAAACATATATACACCAAAATCTCGTGTTTTGCATGCTATGTATGGATCTAGGGTGAAAAATTGTTCTATTTTTTAAGAACAATTAAAATTTCGAATATCCTTTGTAAATAAAAATAATATGGAGGGTATGCTTATATCTTAGGATACAGAGATAAGTAAATGACGTCTATTGTCTAAAAGACGAGCATAGAATAGACTTTTCAATAGACTTTTCCAAGACCGCCTGACGAGATTTCCTCAGTCTCGGCTACCACTTGATACCCATTAACGATATATACTTAGATGTTGGCCTGCACCCACCCACCCACCCCACTTGCCACACCGTGCATGCATGAATAGAGAGAGAGAGAGAGAGAGAGAGAGAGAGAGAGAGAGAGAGAGAGAGAGAGAGAGAGAGAGAGAGAGAGAGTACATATTCACCACACCATGCATGCATGAATAGAGAGAGAGAGAGAGAGAGAGAGAGAGAGAGAGAGAGAGAGAGAGAGAGCTTACATATTCACCACCACCCAGGACAACATCTCGAACACTTTCTCTTATGGTCATGCCACTCTTGGAGTCAACATCAGGCTGAGGAAGTCTCAGCTTTGTCGGACGTTCACTGTCCCTTACCTCATCGGGGTCTAAAGGGTCTACAGATACATAGTCTCCAAGGACCGAAACCGTTCCAGGGAAGCGATCACCCATTAGCTCATACGTTTTAGCAGGGAACACATAAAGGTGGACAATAGAGGCAACACCCATCTGTGCTGGAAGAAAATGAGCTGTTAGAGTTTACAGAACAGACAAAGTAAATAAATAATAAAATCATGAGGAAATTCACTGTAAATTTATATAAAAATATTGAGAACATGAGAATTCAACCATAAACACACAAGTTATACAAGATAAACCTTATCACCCCTAATTTAATTTAGTTCAAGTTAAGAAAGCATAGCAAATAAATGGGTGCATGGAACTTTAATCTTGGTGTAACACCTGATGCATTCTTTTAGACGTCACCATTCTAGCATGTAGGTTTCTGAATTAGTTTAGAAACCAGATAGGTTCGGGCATACTGGAACAAGTGTGGATAGGGTTACTAGGACATAGGAAAATTGTAATGGTATGAGAACACGGCTTTAGAAAATATTATATTGTATTATATACCAATACAAACACAAATCAAACAAAACATAAAAGATGATATCAAACATTATAATCTACGAAGCATGTATATGGACATGTAAGCATGTCTCCAATGTTTTTGCAAAGTGTTATAAAAAATATAGTACAAAATTAACAACGTCACATGTTCGAAGAGTGTTTAGGGAAGAATACGAGTTTCGGTGTGTCCGGTACAGGTACGGCCTCTTGATAGAAGTAATTGTGCAACATAAAACCAATCCATCCATGCATGATGAATTAACTTCCAAAAGTCTAATTCAGAACACCATAAAAAACATTCTACATTTCTTGAACACATGAATGGATGTTCTTCGTACACAAAAGGTATTATCAAGCAATTCTTCCACTAATAATGAGTTATGAGGCATTTCAGTCTCCTTCAACATGCAACACATACTCAATGATTTAAATAGATGAGGACTGCACTTCCTGTAGACAACACATAATAGATCA
The DNA here is from genome assembly GCA_030789695.1 of Scilla litardierei. NCBI lineage: Eukaryota > Viridiplantae > Streptophyta > Magnoliopsida > Asparagales > Asparagaceae > Scilla > Scilla litardierei. The sequence goes on from CM061133.1 coordinate 101,563,946, forward strand.
TAGTCTTTTGTTGCAGCCAAATTGATCCATATCGGCTATATTTCATATTGGTTTTTGAATAGGATCCCTCCATAAGAAGGTCACAGGGTTTGTCTAGCACACATATCATTAAAAGCAACTGGAAACAGCTGGAAAATAATAGTTATAATGCTGTATCAACCCTGATTGATTGATACACACATAAAGATAGAACAGTACACTACGTAAGGACCCCATTAGCTTTGTGCTTACAGTGCCGCACTACTTTTGCTATTCTTTGTTACATTTCCCCTCCATTTCAGATGATAGCGGTGCTGAAATTGGTGTTATGAGAATAGGGTAGCAATTCGTAAGGTCAGATAAATATTGTACATATAAAAATAATGATTAGAACAATTGTCTATTAAATCTAATTTGGATAAGCTTGAAAGAATTATTCATCTTGGAGAGAAATAAGACTAGATGCCAAACAAGCAGACAAACGGTTCTACTTTAAAAATGAACGTGTGGCAAATGAAAGCAGCCAGATAATTGGAATTTGGCACTGCTTTACAGCTTTTGGCATTTATCCTCAAAATTCCATAATTTATGGAGATACATATTCTCCAGATATTACAAACTCCACTTCTTTAATTAGGTGTTGGATGGTTTTCCAATCTGCAAGTAAAATCAACTTAAATCATTAACATTCACTAGCATAATTTTGTTCTCACTTCAACGTTTTATACCTATACAAAACCAAGATGGTTCTTATATCATGATATATATTATTTATCAATTTCTATAATTATTGTATCATATATCGTATCAAAACACATATCATAAGATAAATATATAAAGCAAATTACATATATAAATAAATATATTCCAAAAAATATGAATAGATTTATCATAGAGTAATTATACATAAGGAGATATGTTTAGAGTCTGAAAATTGCAGGTACAAAGGTCGGTGGGAGTGAGCGAAAGTCAAAAAGGATTGGCATGACATACTTGAGTGACTGTAAAAGTCAAGAGAGTCTCCCATAGGATTGATTAGAGTACCTACACAAGTGACTGTAAAAGTCAATGGATCCTCACAGAGGACTAATTAGATTAGATGGATCCTTGAGGATCAGCGAAGTTTGATACATAAAGTTGTATGAGCTCCAAAGAAAGTTGACATGGTTGGTGAACGTCATCTTGAACATCATCAAGTGTGACGAACTTTGTGAGCATCCACAACTAAGAGAATTGGATGTTTTTGCTAAAAGAGTAACCAATCGAATTTTAGACCTAATATGAAGCACATTGAAGTTTATAACTCGATCCTGCCTGACAAAATTAATCATAACCTAATGTTTGATCAATGATATATTATTTGATATGAATATCGGTCGATATATATCGTATCATTCTGGTATGACAACCATATCTTAAGAAATTTTATATTAATATGATCATCTGATGTGTATCGAAATTCCTTCAATGATATTGGATTGTTTATATGTATCATATATCGTAAAAATTAACTATGGGAACAACAGCGTATAAGAACATATATCTTCACTAAATTAATTAGAGGGAGGGTTGGTGCTGAACATATGTAGCAAGCTTTTTGTGTTTTTTCTTTTCTTATAATTTTTTGGGTGCTTATAGGGGATGGAATATGGACGAGGCATGATTTCATGAGAAATTTACCGACTGATTTTTCTTTTTGTTAAAAGGTTTTCTCGGTCTCATCTCATGTGATGTGCCATGGCATCGATGAGAATTTTATTGGTTTCTTTTCTGTTTTTGCCATGTATCACGGTCATAGCCCCACTACCACCCTCTCATTTGCTATGTTGTCCTTCGCGGCCCGCAAATCGACTGTCTCATCTAATCTCTCTTTCTTTGTCGCATCTCTCTTGCCCCGCCCCCACACTGCTCATTCATATTCCTAGTTACAATGGTGGAAGCATTCTAATTAAGGTTTGAAAAATCAATTTTGATTTCGGTTTTGTTTCCTTAAAAAATTAGTTACGACAAGTTTTGGTAGTTTCGTTGGTTTCATTTAAGCTTTAGTTTTGAATTCCATTTAATGTAATGTATATATTTGTATGCATATATATGTGTGTGTGCATGCGTGTGTGGAGAAACAAGAGGCATGTGCACGTGCATAGGTCTTTTAATAGTGCATGTCTGAATCTTTCCCAAAATAGTCCCGATAATTCTCTTAATCTCACCCATTTAATTCTCATGATACCCCATACATATTTGTTCTTCCTTCAACCTCTCAAGTCTCACGGACATCCCAAGGTTGCAACCATAAAAGCTTTGGAGAGATCTTGAGAGGGTGAATGCGGTAGCAGTAAATGGGGTTGCAGAGTCTGAATCTTTCCCAAAATAGCCCCGATAATTCTCTTAATCTCACCCATTTAATTTCCATGATACCCCATATATATTTGTTCTTCCTTCAACCTCTTAAGTCTCACGGACATCCCAAGGTTGCAACCATAAAAGCTTTCATTGGAGAGATCTTGAGAGGGTGATTGCGGTAGCAATAAATGGGGTTGCAGAGGATAGAAACATGGATATAGGTTTCGATGGAACCCGTTGAGTTTCAACCGTTTCATACCGATTTTGGCGGGGCCCGATACGAAACTTGGTCGAAATCTCGGTTTCAGACCGAAACCTTGAAAATCCCCCGAGAAAGTCCCCAAAATAGAAATAGCAATAGCAAAAACAGGGAAAATAAAGGCAAAATAAAACAGAAACAAAAAAGAAGAGCAAAAACTTAGCCTTGGTCTCGCCATCTTCATCATTACTGTCATCTTCATCGTGTCGTCGTCATCGTCATCCACGGCATCTTCATCGTCGACATTTGCACCATTGCCTCCGTCTCCGTCTTCGTCTTCATCACTCTGCTTCATCGTTTTGAGATCAAGATCGTCGAGAGATTGTCGAGAGAGAGATTGTCGAGAGATCACCGAGAAAGAGGGGCTGAGAGAGATTTTCGAGATATCGCAGAAAGAGAGAGATCGAGAGAAAGTGGGGAGATAATTTATTCCTTAGTGTGCTAGTCATATTACGATTTTGCTTGTTACATTAAATTTATTTACAAGTTTGACATTAGCTTTTACAAAAGGAAATGACAAACTTGTAAATAAAGTAACATCTTCAGCACAATGTGTTGACGTGCATGCTAGTCATATTTAGCTAAAAGATATTCCATTTAATTACACATTTGACATTCCCTATGGAATTTTGGGTCTGGGTCGATGGAATTTTTGCAACCTAAGGATCATGTTTGTAATATTATATGTTTGTTCTTTACATGCCCATGTTTACTAGCTCCTGAATTTTTTTTGCTATGGAAGTAATATTACTATTAACCGAAACGAAACTCTTTGAAACCACCGAAACTATCGAAACCTGACCGAAACCTAAAATTTCCAAAATACCGAAACTGAAACCATAACTGAGAACTTTAACCTTGGATAGAAATTCAACGGTAGTGGGGTAGTTACGAGGGCGGCAACCATGAGAGTGAGGCCGTTGGGGTTGAAGTAAGAAGGGTTAGCACTGGTAAGTTGGAGATAGCAGAGGGTTGTGATATCGCTAAAATCGACAACGAAGTAGAGGTCCTCGACGACATATCAAAGGGGCTTAGGATAACTAACTTTTTAGGGTTTATTAATTGATTTTAGGATTTATTAACTTGATTAAAAATTAATTAAGAACCTAATAAGTGGACGTGCATACATAGCTTAGCTATGCACGTCCACAGCTATATATTCCTCTCTATATAATAAGGATTTAATATAGAAAAGGTGGCACCTGATCCATTGGATCAGGTGTTTAGACACAAAAAAGGTGGAAAGTACAAGCCCCCACATAAGCTTGTACTCGTGGGGCCCCACCTTTTTCTGTCTTGCACCTGATCCAATGAGTCAGGTGCCACCTGCTATACATTAATCTCATATAACAATTAAATTTTACCAGGATATTAATAATGGTAAGGTTAGATGTAAGATGATTATAGATTGAGGTGTTAATTATAAAAAGCATGATCATACCTGAAGTCTTTTAAATTATAAAGAGCATTTAGGTTAAGATTTAAAATGCAAACCCTACTCATATCAAACCCATCTTTTAAGTTATCTTGTATTCCATGTTCAGTTCCTCCATCTAACCTAGCTGCCATAGTGAACGCGAGCAGCTCGAGAGAGATCAGAAGCTGACGAATGGTAGGTCAGAAGCAAATGGAGCTAAATTGGAATCAAAACTTGAAGCCAAGATCATGTATGATCTTGCTCACTCCTTCCTACATTGTTTTTCCTTTTCTTCTCTTTTTTATTTTCTTTTTTCGAAACAGACGGAGGCAGAAGGAAGCAGTGCAGTCAATCTCGATGCAGTCAATCTCGACGAATATTTTCTATTGCCACTGTGATTGGACTTCAAAAAGAAAAGTTACAAGTCTCACACCTTGCTGCAAGAATTTGGAAATCGATTTGTCAATGTCTTTTCGACGGAGATGAACCGTTTCCATAAAGTCATGATATCTTTATGTTGGACTGCTATGTCGAGTAACCGATGGGCCTTTGTCTTTTTTTTCCTTTAATTATTTCCCCCCTCACGTGACCCCCTCCCACTTATTCTCTCTCCCCCCTCATTTTCTCTCCCCCGTCTCTCTCTCGTGTGTGATTCAGCGGCGAACAAAAAAAAAACATCGCCGCACCGCCTCTCTCTCTCTCGTCGAGCCCTCTGTCTTCCATTCCTTCACCCCGAAGGAACGCCACGAGGCCATCTCTCCCCTCGCCACCTCTTACCCTTCGTGGCGTGCCCATACGCCTCCACCGTGCCCTAAGAACATAGGGTTTCGACGCGTCATTGCTTTGATTCGAGGCTAACTGCGTTCGTGGCATCCCTCTAAACATCTCAGGTCTTCTCCTACCTCTATTTAAGCTCGATTTGAGCTCTAGGTTTCGGTTTTGAGCAAAACAGAACTTTTCAAGCTAAAATCTGGGGTTTTATTTGAAACTGGTTTCGGTTTTAAGCTTTGTAGCTGGATTTCTCTCTGATTTCTTCATCAGTCCACGAATTGAGGTAAAATCACTCTGATTCTCTAAATTTTGGAATTTAAAGTTGTGAACTTTTCCTTTAGCTATCTGCGATGATGAATCTGAGCGTCGGGCGTGGCGGCGAACTTTCGTTGCAGCCCTTTTAGCTTTCGAAATTGACCTCTGAGGGATTTCCCTCTTAACTGTGAACTGTATGTCTTCCCCCTTTGACTGCGGGCTGTTTTAGGTGTCTTCCCCTTGCTGGAATTATCTAGATATCTGATTTTGCTATAGTGTACAGAAAATATTTTGCAGAACCAAGCTAGAATTGGAATAGTTTCCATGACTAAAAATTGTGACCGACCCTAGAGATTTTTCCCTTATCGTATCTGTTGGGATTTTTCAGAGTTGGATAATAATGTTTATGCTTGGTAAAGGGTATGGGTTGGCTTAGAATTGGCCCAATGATCGAAGATGAGGGCCTGGCCTCAAAGACCATCGGAAGGTATGGATAAAAAGCTGCCTGAAGGATCAAAATTTACTGCCCCCTAGGAACATAAAAAGCTGCCTGAAAGATCATATGAAAACCATTAATAAATGGTTAAGTCTCGAAAAGATCGATAATGAAAACTATTTGAGATCACCAGATTGTCCCTCCCCCATTTGACCATCCCCCCATAAATTCCAAAGAGTATGATAATTGGAAGTTGTCTTTACTTGCAGGTTCGTTCTTATACTTGTTTATATCCAAGTTTCAGATTGTTTGGCATATTAGAATAGCATGATATTAATTGTCATATCCATGTCTAGATATTTAATTTCTGCACTCTTAAAACATGTTGAATATTATGATGCTCTTTATGAAGTTAATAAAGTGGCCCATAACATTGGACTAGTTGGTATATTAGGTGTGCTATGGGAACAATGATTCGAAATTTAGTGAACTATTTATATGTTTAGAATGAATGAATATGTGATTGAAATCAGAATGTCATAGCACATTAATATACAAATTGAGTCTAGTGTGGCTTTAGAATTTAATTCACTTTGAAAAATCATGCTTGAAACATTGTATAGAATAACATTTAGACTATATCACTGAGGCACTAAGAGGTGTACACTATTATGCACTTGGCACTTCAGACTCACGGGTTTTGGGATAAATCATATTAGAGAAAGTGCGGGAGCAACTGGAGCCACGCTCCTATTGACTTGACCGCATCAGGTAGTTCTGACCTGGGTCATATCATTGAATCAGGATCTGACCCCTATTGTACCGTCGGACATAATTATTGAGTTCCACACGGTTGACTCACGGCCCCTACCGTCCCTGTTTTGGGCCTGGCCCAGGTGAGCGCCCCTGGGTACTGAGGTGAACTCCTTGGTTGTTTCTGTACTCTCCAATATGATCCACGGTCTATTTTGGCATAGAATAATGAAACCATGATATTGTTACCTTTAAATTGAGCTGTATGTTAGTCTTAAAATGCCAATGCAACATTAACTAGTTTGTTCTCGGTTACTGTCTCCTAGTTAGTGTTTTCCCATGTTCATATATTTAAATTCCTAGATTTTTAGAATCATTGTGATTTACTGGTGGGCCTTCATTGTTGTTGTACCACCAGGTATTGATCCAGACGTAGAGGAGACACCAGAGTTTGTGGACTCAGCTGACCTTTGACTAGAGGTAGCATATGTATTTTTGTGATAGCGACAGATGTACTTTTGTTTGCATGATGTATAGCTTTTTGTAAACGTGCTTTTAGCATGATGTACATCATTTTGTAAACTCGTTATATATATAAATGAAAGTCTTTTGTTAAGCATTTTGATACATATCTGCTTGTGTCTAGATTGGTTTCACTGGTTAAATGCAGGACCTGCTATCCTTTGCAAAACATGAAGCGACCCCGGATTACGGGGCTGACAGACGCTGACAATTTTTCCTTCCAGTACCAGTTTTCTTCTATATTTCATCTTGATTTTAAGTTTTCAGCTTGATTTCCATATTTTTTTGCAAGACATTTCTGAAGGACTTTTTACATACTAGTCCGAAACCGAGTTTTAAGGGTCGTTTCAGATCGGTCCCTTCCAAAATGGTTCCATAGCACCTTGATTCAAAGCAATAACAAATGAGAAGGATTCACAACAAAACTCTAAGATCACATTCCTCAATGAGAAATTAATCAAAAAAGGCAGCGTTTTTTGTGTGCAAGTGAGTTGATTTTGATTAAAAACGTCGATTTGGCTAATGGCAGTGATGTAATGGCTCGATGACATAATTGTTTATCCTCCCCTTCAAATCGTTAATAGGGCTTGGATTTGGATCTCAAGTTTTGTCGGTGTTTTTAAGGTTTGTTTCATATTACTTGATTGTTCACTTTTTAAGTAAAGGTATTAGTGTTAGAGTACTACCAAACCACTACCAAACCTCTAACTAGATTAGTGCTTAAAGAGATTATTCCATTATCAGGTTTCATAGATGAGATGTGGCAGTGGTTAAAGACTCATTGTATCAGAAAAAATTGTGTTTCTTCTCTCTTTGGCATGTAACTACAAAACTCATTTATTTATTTCCTTCTTATTGGTAATGATTGTGTTCATATATATATATATATATATATATATATATATATATATATATATATATATATATATATATATATATATGTTTTTGCTCATCAATATTAATCAACTCCATATTTTAGTTTTAATCAGAGTTTCATAATTTGGATACTCATTTAGCTACCATGTAAGGAAGTTATGAAGTGTGCCTATACTTTATGCCTTTTTGTTTTCGATTTGAAAGCGTTAAATGTTTGCACAAATAATTATGGGATGTAGTCATGCTTGCTCAAGCATCGGCACATCACAACATTGTACAATCTACACAACTATATACAATATTAGCAGTGTAAGGCAGTACATGAGCTTTTCTTCTCCTTCAATTCATGTTCATTTATTACATGTGGTAAAAAATTCTTAAGAAGGTTTCTACAGCAATAAATGATATACCCGAATTTTTTATATTGGTTTATTATGTATCTTACAGAGAAGAGAAATTATTAAAAAGGTTGAAAAGTACAAGGAGCATGATTAGCCCTTTTCCCTTTATGTCTTATTTATAATACATGAATTATACATGTTACAAATCTAGATCCAGCATACATGCCACTAAGGTACTAATAAAGGCCTGTCATATGATACATTATATCTAGATTCTAGACATTATATTAAACATGTACTTGATTCTAACAGCCATGCTTGAAGTCTAACAAACCCCATCAAGTGGATCATATATATTTATCATTCTCAGCGCATACATAAAAAGGAAAATTGACTTGAAGCCAACTGCTTCGATGAAGAGATGTAGGGAGTGCAGATCCACTTCTTGTCAAGAGCATCTCTAACAAAATAACAAACCACTTCTATATGCATAGTTCTCACTCATGAAAAATTACATTGTTGGCAATATATGTAGCAACTTGATTGTAACAAGGGATTAATGGGTATCATACGCCATATGAGATATGCTCTCATACGCCCTCTCACATAAAGCAACCAAGTACAAGCCCACATGGGCTTGTACTTGATTGCTTTATGTGAGAGGGCGTATGAGAGCATATCTCATATGGCGTATGATAGCCATTATTCTCTTGTAACAAACCACGAGGCATATGCCTATAAACTGAAAATCCAAACTCACATAATAGAGTTTTTAACATCATATCACACGTACTGTGAGTCAGATAACTTCAACTCTAGAGCATAACACAATAGCTTGCTTCTTGCTTCCAAAGTAACTAAATTTTCTCCTACATAAGTGCAATAGTCAGTGGTGGACTTCCCATCTATCCGATCATCTGCATAGTTTGCATCCAAAAGGCCTCAATCTTCATGTTTGTATCATCTACACAACAAACCTTTTCCCAAAGACTTCTTGATCTAAGCTAAAATTCATAAAGTAGCTTGATGTGATAGCATGTGCATAAACTGATTTACCAATCATACAGGATGATTGATGTTTGACCTCATTACTATAACATAGTTGAGTCTCCCACCTAATCTCTAGTAGCGAGATATATCCTCAAATCCCGGTCATGACTATTCCTATCATCATGCACATGTAATGGTACTTACTAGTTTGCACCGAAACAACCATGTCTTCTATAGCAAGTCAAGGACATACTTTCATTGGGGAAGAACTACTTCTCGTGGACTGTGAGCGATTTCAATCCCTTAAAAAGTATCTAGGCCGTCCCATGTCATTTGTCATAAAATTCTCCTTAAGATATTTATTGGTTTTCTTTATTCACCCAATATTGATCCTAGTGAGAAAAATATCATCTACATATACTGCAAGAATTACTACGCCCGTAAGAGAACGATGAATAAACATAGAGTGATCAGAATGACACCTTTAAAGCGTACCTTGCGAAATTTACCAAATCATGCATGGAGACTCTATTTAAGCACATATATAACCTTATTGAGCGTAGACAACATTCTTCCCCAAGTAATATACACTAAAGGTTGTTCCATATACATCTTAAGATCTTCGTATAAGAACTGTTCATCATATCAAATTAGAACTTCATCTACAGCTGATTAATAGCAATTAAGATGAGAACACGAATGGAATTAAGTCTGGCTACTAGGGAAAGTCTTTTAGTGGTCCACTCCATATGTTTATGTATAACCTTTATCCACCAACCGAGCTTTATATCTGCTAAGTAAACCAACTAGGTGATATTTAAAGGGTTATTTAGTACTGACCCCCTGTGTTTTCTCGGAAATTAGTAGTACCCCCCTATGGTTTCAATAATTAGTAAGACCCCCCTGCCATAGGGGGGTGATACTAATTTTTGAGAAACCCGGGGGGGGTGATACTAATTGTGGAGGGGGGTCTTACTAATTATTGAAACCATAGGGGGGTACTACTAATTTCCGAGAAAACACAGGGGGTCAGTACTAAATAACCCGATATTTAAATGTAAAGATACATTGGCAGCACATAACTTGTTTAGATGATACATGCACCAAGTCTCACGTTTCTCCAAAAAATACAGCAGTGATTTCCTCATCCACAATTTGCATCTAAATTGAGTGCTTTATTGGCTCCTGATAATTCATGGGAATAGAACAGACGAGAGTGAAAGTGCAAACTTTCAAAAAAGAGTAAGATGATCATACGAGACAATTAAAAATACAATGAATAGTAATAGACTGTTTATCCTTTCAGTGTGCAATATGGACATCAAGATTAGAGATTATTGGAGTTAATGAAATCACAAATGATAATTCCTTCTCATGATCTAATGTCGAAGATAAAGGATGAGTTGATGCTGAGATAGGTTGCACTGCATTTAGATGCCTGGTGTACACCTGCAGCGATTCTGAGAAAACAAATTCCTATGATGGACAATACACTGGTTGGGAAAGAAGCGGATGTATAAAATCATATTTGAAATAAGAAGTAGAGTCAAAACATAACATCTACAAAAACACAATTCTTGAATTGAAAATAATGACATCCTTTTGGCGTCTAGAGTAACCTACACACATTTTATTAACATGTGAGACAGTTTGCGAAGTCGTGTGTATAGACTCGGAATAAAGAAAACACATCAAAGACTCTAATAGTCACCGAAAAATATGGCTTATCATTGAAATCGAAGGATCAACACAAAACATTTAAGACGGTATACAATTAATTAACATGTAATATAACTGTATCAGGTCATAAATACTTGGAAACATTCTGATACGAATTAGGGTTTCGTATAAATTAATTTCAGAATTTAAAGAGGAAAAATATAAAAAGGTGGAATTTTTGGATCTTAAAATGCGAAGAACTATGGAAATTGATAGATAATGAGCCTCTTTCGAGAGGAGACTCGCTCTCCTAGCTTTGAATGTACGGAACAAAGCCTAAACACCCTCACAAATGACGCCTACAATTGTTCTTCACAAAATAAGCATAAAACAAAATAAAGACGGCTAGCCCTAATTTATAGAAAAGTGGGGAATTACTAATCTAGTCTAAAATGACTAGAATACCCCTAACTAACCCTCCTACGTGCTACCGCGCTTCCTACGGCGCACGTAAGTGATAAAAGGGGGGTGGGTCCCCCCTTGGTAGCCGCCGGCCTGTAGGGGATGCGGGCTCGGGTCCAGGTCCGCATCAATACCCCCCCTAAAAGAGCCACCTTGTCCTCAAGGTGGAAGTGGGGAAACTGCTCCTGGATCACTCGATAGGCCTCCCATGTCGCATCACAGTCCGGTAGCCCCGACCAGTGTATCAACACCTCCCTCTGCCCACGCGGTCCCTGCCGAACAGCTCGAACCTCCAGTGGCTCCAACATCACCTCCATCTCCTCAGTAAGTGTAGGCGGTAGGGTAGAGGACACCGTATGCTCTCCGATGGCTCGCCGAAGCTGCGATACATGAAAAACCGGGTGTATCGTCGCCGTCGATGGCAACCTCAACCTGTAAGCCACCTGGCCAATCTTGGCCGCAATCTCAAACGGCCCATAGAATCTCGCTGATAGCTTCTCGTTCCGTCTCCTCGCTAGCGACCTCTGTCGGTACGGCCTCAGCTTCAGATAGACCATATCACCCTCCTGGAAGTGCACATCCCGCCGATGCCCATCCGCCCTAGCCTTCATCACCTGCTGAGCACGCAGCAAATGCTTCTTCAGCTCCTCTATAATGCTCTCCCGCTCCCTCATATAGTCCTCTACCCAGGAGACTGGTGTCTGTCGTGCCCCAAATCTCAGCAGCTCTGGTGGATCCCTGCCATATAATACCCGAAAGTGGGTCGTACCTGCTGCTGAATGGTACGAAGTATTGTACCAATACTCCGCCCAGGCTAACCACCGATACCACTGTCGAGGTGTCTCCGACGCGAAGCACCGCAAATATGTCTCGATGTTGCGGTTTACTACCTCCGTCTGCCCGTCGGTCTGTGGGTGATAGGCGGTACTCCTCTTCAGTACAGTACCCTGGACACGAAATATCTCCCGCCAAAACCCACTCAGGAAAACCTGATCTCTGTCTGTGACGATGGAGGCTGGGATCCCATGTAACCGTATGACTTCCCTGGTGAAGGCTGCAGCCACTGAAACAGCTGTGTACGGATGTTTCAGCGGTATAAAATGGGCGTACTTGCTCAGCCTATCCACCACCACAAAAATCACGGAGTACCCCTCCGACCTGGGTAGCCCGTCTATGAAATCCATCGTCACCTCCTCCCAGACCCGCTCAGGGAGTGCTAAGGGCTGCAATAGTCCGGCTGGCGCCATGGCCATGTACTTGTGACGCTGGCACACGTCACAAGCAGCAACCAAATGTGCTATCGCTCTCCTCATACCAGGCCAGTAAACCTCCCGGGACATTCTCATATATGTCTGCTGCACCCCAGAATGTCCCCCCACCACCGAACTGTGGAACTCCTGAAATAATGCGGGTATGAAAGTGGACGTCCGCGGCAAAACTAACCGCCCCTGGTATAATAGTCTCCGCCCCTCTAGTGAGTACCCTTGCAGCGCCTCCCCGCCTCCCTGCAGCTGCTCACGAATCAGTCTCAACTCTGGATCGGCCTCGGCCTCCTGCAACATGGGCTCGCCATCTATCCATACCGGCAACGAGAGTGCTCTCAAGTGCACCCCCTCCTCTCTGCGTGATAAGGCGTCTGCCGCCTTATTTTCCAGCCCCGGCCTGTACTCAATGACGAACATGTACCCTACCAGCTTGGATAGCCAGCGCTGGTGCTCCTCTGTCACCAACCTCTGCTCCAATAGATACTTCAAACTGCGCTGGTCGGTCCTGACCACGAACTCCCTGCCCATCAGATACGGCCGCCACTTCTGGATCGCGAGCACAATAGCCATCAGCTCCCTCTCGTAGACAGACTTCAGCCGTGCTCTAGCGGAAAGCACCTGGCTGAAGTAGGCTATCGGCCTCCCTAGCTGCATAAGAACCGCCCCCAATCCTACTCCTGACGCATCAGTCTCCACCACGAATGTGATGCTGAAGTCGGGCAACGCCAAGACTGGTGCGGTGGTCATCGCCTCCTTCAAGGCCTCAAAGGCCTTGGCCGCTGCCTCTCCCTACTGGAACCCATCCTTCTTCAGCTGATCTGTCAGTGGCCCTGCAATGGTGCTGTACCCCCTCACGAATTTCCGGTAGTAACCTGTCAGCCCGAGAAATCCCCGTAGTGCCCTCAGAGTGGTGGGTACCGGCCAGTCTAACATCGCCTCTATCTTCGCCCGATCTGCTGCTACCCGGCGGCGGACACCACATGTCCCAAGTACTCTATCTGCCTCTGACCGAAACTGCACTTCTTTCGGTTGGCATACAGCTGATGCCTCAGTAACTCTCGGAACACCACCTCCAAATGGCCCAAGTGCTCTCCCATAGTCCGGCTGTAGACCAGGATGTCGTCGAAGAAGACGAGTATGAATCTCCTCAGGAATGGCCGGAAGACGTCGTTCATCAACGCATGGAATGTCGAAGGAGCATTCGTCAAGCCAAACGGCATGACGAGAAACTCATAGTGGCCCTCGTGGGTACGAAATGCTGTCTTCGGCACATCCTCTGGCCTCATCAGGATCTGGTGATACCCCGCCTTCAGATCAATCTTGGAGAACACCACTGCTCCATGCAGCTCATCTAGCAGCTCGTCTATGACAGGGATAGGAAACCTGTCAGCCACTGTCTCCTTGTTCAGAGCCCGGTAGTCTACACAGAAACGCCAACTCCCGTCCTTTTTCACCAGAAGGACCGGGCTCGAAAATGGGCTAACGCTGGGCTGTATCACCCCCGCCTGTAACATCTCCCCGACCATCCGCTCAATCTCATCCTTCTGCACGTGGGGGTAGCGGTAAGGACGCACACTCACCGGTGCAGCGCCATCCCTCAGGACTATCGCATGCTCGTGCCCTCTCTCTGGCGGTAGCCCCTGTGGGTCCTGAAAGACCTCCTGGTACTGCCCCAACACCTGCTCTACCTCCTCGGGAACCCCTGCCTGCGGCTCCTGCTCTGCTCCTGCTAATCGGCACTCCACCAAGTACCCCTCCCCCTCTCTCCATAAGGCTCGAGTGATGGCTTTGAAAGCCACCATCGATAAACATAGGGTCGGGTCCCCAGTGAGCACCACGGTCCGCTCCCCCTCCTCGAACTCCATCCTGAGCCGCTTCCAATTCACTCGCATGTCCCCCAGTTTCTTCGGCCACTGTACGCCCAGGATGATGTCAACCTTACCCAGCTCCAGGGGTAGGAAATCCTCTATGATCTGTACTCCCTGCAAGGTCAGGCACAGACCCTTGCAGAGCCCCTTGCTCTCCTCCATCTTCCCTGTCCCCAGCAGCACGGTAAACTTCTCCTGCGTACTCAGCTGCAGCCCATGTCTCTCCACTATCCGGTTGGAAATGAAGTTGTGGGTGGCCCCACTGTCGATCAGTACCGTCACCGCCGCGTCTCCTAGCTGTCCCGTCAACTTCATGGTGTGGTTCGGAGTGAACCCCACCACAGAGTTTAGGGACACCTCCGCGAAGTCTAGGTGAGACTTCTCCTCCTCTACTGGCGTCCCCTGCTCCACCTCGAACTCCTCCTCATCACCCACGTACTCCTCCTCATCGGGCACCATGGTGATCTGCAGCAGGCGGCTCGCACATCTGTGCCCAGGGGTGAACTTCTCGTCGCAACGGAAGCACAACCCCTTGGCTCTCTTCTCCCTCACCTCGGCCTCCGTCATCCGTCGCCCCAAGGTAGCTGGGCGACCCTCTCCTCGCGTCTCGGGAACGGCCGCAGGTGGCCTCGATGTCGTGGATGGTGGAGTAGGGCGGGAACTCTGTACCCCCCAAGCGCCCCGTATCCGTCTCTCCTCTGTGTGCTTCTCCTCCGCTTTATGTGCCAAGCGAAGGACATCCTCCAGGGTAGCCGGGCTCTGCATCCGCAACTCAGCTCGTATCGACGGTTTTAGCCCCCTCATGAAGTTCCCGATCATCACCTCGTCGGTAACCCCCTTCACCCGGCTATTCAGCATCTCAAATCTCTCTACATAGTCTCTCACTGTCCCCTCCTGCCTCAGGGCCGACAGCTGCTCGTAGAAATCCCCCCCTGCCGTCTCCTGGAATCGATCCACGATCATCGCTGACAACTCCTCCCAGGTCCGAAAGGGGGACCGTGCTATCTTCCACCGGTAGCAAGCCAGAGCCTTCCCCTCAAAGTAGATCCCGATGGCCTTCAGGACCTCCTGCTCCGTCAGACCCATCACCTGGAAATACCTCTCTGCTCGGTATATCCACCCATCAGGGTCGGTGCCGTCAAAGGTCGGCATCTTCAGCTTCATCAACCTCCGATCTGCGTTGATGTCGCCTAGATGCCCCCTATCTCCGCCCCGGTCACCTCCCCGGACCACCTCGCCACCCCGAGCCTCCCTCGGGCCTCCCCCGTCAGCTCCGTACAGCTCCTCTGGCCAAGCAGGTCTCTCCCATGCCTCGGGCTGGTAATAATGTCCCGGAAACTCTGGGGGTCGTGCCAAATTGGGCCTCGGCCCAGGCGCAAGGGTCTCTGCTCTCCAAAACTGGCCCGCCGGGGCCCCAATAGCTGCTCCCGAGGCCCATCCGCCTCCCGCCGTTCCCGGAGTTCCCCCGGAGTGGGGTACGATCCCCGCCACACCCCCAAAGGGCTGGAACGTCGTCATCGGGCCCCCGAATGGGCCGGCCCTACTCGTCGGCCCCCCAGGTGGGCCTGTCGACCAAGCCGGACCCCCGCCTGGGGTCGCCGAGCCTCCCGCACCCCCGAAAGGGGGTGCCGCCGCCTCTGCGAAGCCCCCAGGGCCTGCCGTCGCTCGAAACAGGCCTGGCGGCCTGTCCGCACCCCCGGATGGGGGTGCCGATGTCTCCCCGCCCCCGTAGGGGCCTGCCGAGGTGTCCAGACCCCCTCCGGGGTTCGCCCCGTGCTCCACGCCCCCGGAGGGGCTCGCCGGTGGCCGCAGGTGGCCTGGCGGCCTCGCCCAGGCCTGGGAAGGGCCGGGCGGGGCCGCCGAGGCCCTGACAGGCCCAGGCGGGCCTGTCGATGTCTTCCCCGACCCGCGCGGGTCTGCCGGCGCCCACATGGACTCGCGCGACCCTAGGGTTGGCCCCACCGGCCCTCCTTGCTCCCTCGGGTGGTCGTCTTGTGTTGGAAATCCGCTGGGGGCTGATTCTAGGGTAGAATCCCCCCCTTCTTGGATCCCCTTGCCTCGATCTCCCCCTTTCGCCACCGTGAGGGCTTGAATCATCTCTTTCAATTCTCGGAGATCCCGTCCTTGTTGCGCGGCATCCGTCCTCATCCCCCGAAGTTCGATTTGGATGTCTTCTTGTGAATGGGCGTAATCCTTGAGTGAATCTCCCATCGTTTTCTTCAATCCCTCGAACCTCTCTTCGATCTCCCGATTGAGATCCTCCCGTAGCCCTTGGATCTTTTCTTCGACCGCATCCGCCTTCGATCGAGTATTTGCCGCCATTTTGATCTACCGCTCTGATACCAATTTGATACGAACTAGGGTTTCGTATCAATTAATTTCAGAATTTAAAGAGGAAAAATATAAAAAGGTGGAATTTTTGGATCTTAAAATGCGAAGAACTATGGAAATTGATAGATAATGAGCCTCTTTCGAGAGGAGACTCGCTCTCCTAGCTTTGAATGTACGGAACAAAGCCTAAACACCCTCACAAATGACGCCTACAATTGTTCTTCACAAAATAAGCATAAAACAAAATAAAGACGGCTAGCCCTAATTTATAGAAAAGTGGGGAATTACTAATCTAGTCTAAAATGACTAGAATACCCCTAACTAACCCTCCTACGTGCTACCGCGCTTCCTACGGCGCACGTAAGTGATAAAAGGGGGGTGGGTCCCCCCTTGGTAGCCGCCGGCCTGTAGGGGATGCGGGCTCGGGTCCGGGTCCGCATCACATTCATATCAATCATCAAAGATTTAGGGACATCAAGGTGTCTGTTTTCTTTCGGTGATACATTTTGTTTGGAAGCATGCAGATATGTGGTCTGATACAAAATACCAGTAAAATACAAAAATCAGACATGTCCTTTTGCATAAACTCATAAGCCTAATCAATACGCAATATACATAAAGGCATAGAAAATTCAGTCCTTATTTATAAGATTTTTGAACAATACCGAGAACCTAAGAACGATCTTCAAGAGATACACCCAAGCTCAAGAAAACCATCCACAAGCATAAGAAAATAACGAAATTCGGAAATATATGTGACATGACTAGAACTCCAAACATCACAATGAACCAACTTAAAAAGATGGACTCCTAATAGAACAACTTGGATAATCAACACAGTTACACTTTCCTAATTCACACAAGTCACTCTACAATTAAAGGATGAACAAATATTGCTTTATTTGAGTATTTGCAATGATGGAGGACCTAGAAAATGATGTCATTTCAATGCTGTTACAAAGGAAGAAGTATCTACCAAACCAGCTAAAGGAAGACGTGTGTCCAAATAATGTATGACACCCTAGTAAAGGCCTGACTAATATGTATTCCAATCTGTAGATTCTAAAACACACAATATGAGAGAGAATGTAACAGAACAATTGTCATGCTTCTAAGCTGACTAATAGATAATAAGATGACAAAAATTTAAGAACATATAGAATATTGTGATAGATCTGCAGTTTTGGCCCATTAGGGGCATTTTGGGACATTAAGGTCGTTTTGGAAATTTTCGGATTTTTATGGGCGTTTTGGGAATTTTTAGTCCTTTTGGGGTTTTCTACAAATTTGTATTTTCTTTGATTAATATTTATAGGTCATGGGTGGGGAGGGATTTCCTTAGGCTATTATTTGTGAGAGAATATTCAAAGAAGATGTGAGATTATCCCTCTACATCAGGAGAGTGCGGACATCATCTTTAATTGGCGTCTTGGGAGAGCGATGGCCTCTTCAATTGTAATCATCTATCTTGTTTTATTTTCAGTTTTTTCTAAATAAACATCAGATCTTTGTTTGGTTCCTATCATTTTGGTATCAGAGCTTCAAGATCCATGGTGGCGACGACAAGATCTAAAGACAAGTTCGATGCTTTCGAAAATAAATACAACAGCAACTTGAGGACGTGAAGCAAAACCTAGCGAAGCATGGTAAGGCCCTAGCGAAGCAAGGCAAAACCCTAACGAAGGTTGAGGATACTCAAGAAAAATAAGGAGAAACCCTAACGCAAATCATGCAACAACTCGCACGCATCTCGGTGAAGTTAGGCGACGTCGACGAAACCCATAATCGAGCAAAAAAGGTGTCATCTTTGGAGAAGGGAAATGGAAAGATGAATGATTATGAAGAAAGGCTGCTTTCCGACGACGAGTATTATGCAGATGACGAGGAGGAGCCGACGATGAAAGGTCGCGAACCAGGAAACCATAGGACAACAAAACAGGGGCAGAGGACATTCGGCAGCTAAACAGGGGCTGCTGCTAGACAGGGGCACAGGCCCTGCACGGGGCTGGATATGGGCGTCGGCCCCTCCAGATCCAGACAGGGGTTGCCGCCCCTGTCCAGAGCCCAATGGGGTGCCAGCCCCTCCAGCATGGGTGCCAGCCCCTCCAGAGCCCATAACATGGGCTGCGGCCCCTGTCCAGAGCAGTGGATGGGCACCAGCCCCTCCAGCAGAGGTGCCAACCCCCAGGCAACAAAACAGGAGATGTCGCCCCTATGGGACCCCCTACAGTGGGCCGCACAGGGGTGCCATCCCCTTGGCCCAAAACAGAACTGGTTTGAGCCCATGCAGCAGCGGGGCAGGTTCAGCATGAATCCAGAGAGCCGGCCAGGTCCCCAAGGTCCCCTGGCGATGTGCTAAATGCTGACGACCCTCCAGAGTACTTGTGAGAGCCCGACGACGATGGTGACGAGTTTCGAGTGTCCCATGTTTTCCGATATGCTGCAGAGAGACGACGATGCCCACCCTCGACCTATGAGGAGTACCCAGGAGATGGCGACAGAGATGTGGACTAGGAGGAGGATGATCGTGGCTTCTTTATTGACGGAGATGACTAGGGAGGTTATAGGGACAGAGATAGAGGCCAGCGGAAAGGGTTGGATGGTAACAGAGACCGTTGGAGACACACATATCAGTCCCACCGTCCTCAACACTTCGAGAGACGCGCTAAGCAGGGAAATTTTGGGGTGGATAGCCGGGTTTGAAAGCTGAAGATGCACATCTTCGAGGGTAAGAATCCCTATGGTTGGATATACATGGCAGAGATATTTTTCAGTGACCTGCATGACTAAGGAGCAGAAGTTGGCGGCGACGGCGGTGTGTTTGGAAGGGAAGGACATCTCTTGGTTTCAGTGGAGAGAGCAACATCGTCGTTTCCGTTCTTGGGAGATCAAGGATTGCTTGGTGGAGAGGTTACGCGAGATTTAGAGGGGAATTTGCAGGAGCAGTTATTGGCTATCAAGCAGGATGGCACTGTGAAGGGGTATAGGGAGCGATTCGAGGCACTGTCAGGGCGAGTTCAATGGATCTCCTATGAGACATTGAAGAGCAACTTCATGCGGAGCTGAAGCCTACTATTCGCACAGAGCTATGGCTGCAGAGACCACATGATCTAATAGACGCCATGGAGTTGGCCCAGATGGTGGAGGATCAACTTATGAAGGAGAAGAAATCTAAAGGGGCTAAAGACGACTCCTCTTTCCATAGCCAGCCTTTGATAAGAGGACATCGGAAGACGACGACATGGACAGACCCGTCCAGATCCGTCCAGTCAGGAGAAGAGCGAGATGCCACCGTCAGGAGGACAGTTAAGAAGAATGATGGATGCACAGATGTGGGAGAAGAAGCAATGCTTTAGATACGACTAGTAGTTCACCCCAAGACACCATTGTGAAGTGCGCAAGCTTCAGTTGCTGATAGCGGGAGAAGACGAAGAAGATATAGTTGTTTTTTTGAAGAAGAGCCAAGAGAGACAGACATCTCCACTTAGAGTAAGACCGCCATGGACTTCATGCACCACATCGAGTACAAGTTGGTTTTCAGGGGACGGAGTAATGATAGATCTGTACTTTTGGCCCATTAGGGACGTTTTGGGACATTGGAAGCGTTTTGGAAATTTTCGAAGTTTAAGGAGTGTTTTGGAAATTTTTAGGCTTTTTGGGTTTTTCTGCAAATTTGTGTTTTCTTTGATTAGTATTTATAGGCCATGGGTGGGGAGGGATTTCCTTAGGCTATTTGTGAGAGAATATTTAAAGAAGATGTGAGATTATCCTTCTACATCGGGAGAATGCGGATGTCCTCTGTGTTGAATATTGGACTCCCCGGATTTGGTTTTGATGATGAGCAAACATAAATAATCCATGAACTAACAATTTGTGAGCGCAGTATTGGAGATCGTCGCCAAATTCACGAGAACATTCAAAGCGACATCTCAACACTTCACAAAACTCGTATTCATGCCTAAAGCTTCGTTGAAGCTCTTGCGCCGTTTTGGAAGTTATGAAGAATCAATCGAAGCTCTCGAAGACCGTTTATTAAGGTTTTATTTATAGTCTTTTTAGCTTCGATATATAGAATGTTAAGCCTTGAGTATATCTTACCATTCTAACTTCATAACGCTCATATCGTAGCTCTAGGATCTTAGTACAAGTTCATTCTAACTTCCTCGAAGCGTCGCGCTTCGATTCGGACTTGTTTGTGCATGTTAGTTGGTACAAGAAGAAGTACTGACCGACTAGATGGTGATCTAGTCGGTCGGCAACTCTTCTTGGACCGACTAGTTTGATTCCTTAATTTCTTGGACTTTACTGTTTACAGTTAGTCGGTCTACGTTGACTCACCGACCGACTAGTTTGTGAACTAGTCGGTCCGTGATGCTTCTTTGACCGACTAGTTGTGACTTACTGTTCATGCTAAATTTCTCCTAAGCTACTGTTTATCGTTAGTCGGTCTAAGAACGTTTGGTGACCGACTAGTTGACAATCTAGTCGGTCAACTTTTGTTCTTGGACCGACTAAGTCAACTTGTGTTCAGACTATTTCATTTTGCCTCTTAGTCGGTCTACGTTCACTGACTGACCGACTAGTTGTGAAACTAGTCGGTCAGAAAGTCTTCTTGGACCGACTAGATTTCTAGGTCTGAAATTCTCTTTCTTCTCAGTTCCTCTCTTAGTTGGTCCATGCTGTTTGACTGACCGACTAGTTGATGAACTAGTCGGTCAGTGATTGTTCTT
The DNA here is from genome assembly GCA_030789695.1 of Scilla litardierei. NCBI lineage: Eukaryota > Viridiplantae > Streptophyta > Magnoliopsida > Asparagales > Asparagaceae > Scilla > Scilla litardierei. Next base: position 101,585,200 of record CM061133.1, read on the forward strand.
TGACCGACTAATTCTCCCAGATTTCTATCCGTTGGAGAATGACCTAAGTTGTTTTTATGAGACCCTATAAATACGAACCTAGGTCATTTCTATCTAGGTTAGAGCTTCCATTCAGAGATTCATTGAGATCAAAAGAGATAGCTATTCTCACTCAAATCAAAAGCTCTCTTCCTCACAAGAAACTCATTCTCTCTCATTTCTAGATCTAGAATCCATCTAGAGAGAAGCTTGTTCTTGGTGAGCTCTTCAAGCTATTGCTTGATCCAAGTCTCCAAATCATCCCTAGGCACCGATTGCTGGTCATTTCCTTGGTGCTAGGTCTTGGTGACTTCATCTTCCTCAAATCCTTCATTTCACCTATTGGGTAAGAAAAACTCAAGGTATAGGATTTTGTGGTAAGTTTGCTTATTTCAATATAACTCATTTATATTGCTTGTTGATTCTCTCGGTTGTGAGAGAAGGTTGTGATCCCGGGTTGTGGGATTCACTATTGCCGTTGTTGTATGATTTGATCTTGTGAAGGTTTTTCACAAGATATTCATAGTGGAAATCTTGAGTTAGGGTTTCTAACTCAAGTATCCGGAGGGGATCCGGGTGGTTGGGACGTAGGATCACCGGGAACAAGTCGGGGAGACTTGGGTGGATCCGAACCCATTAACATCATTTGTTTGCATTGTTAATTTTGTTGTTGTCATTCAATTTAAGCTTCCGCAAATTGATTTGGTAGTTGTTTGCAATTTAATTTGGAATTATACTCCTTATTATTTTAAAGTACTATTCACCCCCCCTCTAGTACTTGTGCAGTAGCTTGTAGGGCATTACATTTGGTATCAGAGCCAGATACTTAGCTATGTCTGCCAACGACAACAAGACCGTGCGTCCACCTTCCAACTATGACACCTTCAGGAACCGAGAAGGAGCATCTTCGGTGATGGAAGGACATTCCTCTACGAGGCCTCCATTCTTCAACGGTACCAACTATGGGTACTGGAAATGCCGGATGGAAACCTTCCTCCGGAGTGCATCCTTATGGAGGACCACAATGAAGGAATACATTGAACCCGAAGAAGAAGACTTTGAGAAATGGACTACCGCGGAGATCGCCGCGGAGGTAAGCAATGCCAAGGCAATGAACGCCTTGCAATGCGCGTTGGAGCCCAAGGACTTCAATAAGATATGCACATGTAAGAGTGCATATCAAATTTGGAACTCCCTCCTCATTCTTCATGAAGGGACGAGTAGGGTAAGAGACTCTAAACTCGTAGTCGTAAACAAAGATTACGAAATGTTTCATATGCAACAGGGCGAGAAGATGAAAGAATATTACGCTCGCTTCGTTGACATAATAAACGAGTTAGAGGCCCTCGGCAAGTCCTACACTCAAAAGGAGAAGTGCTCAAAGCTTATTGAAGGACTTCCCTCTTCTTGGGAAAAACGTACCTTCGCCATCGAGGAAGGTAATGACATGAACAAATATACCGTAGTTCAACTAATGGGTACTTTGATGTCATACGAGGTACGCAAAGATAGCAAGGTGAAGTTACAAGAAAAGATGAAGTCCTATTTGAACCAAGATGCGCCTAAGAAAAAGGCGATTGCATTCAAGGCGGCTTCATCCACCTCTACCGATGATGAGGACTCGGAAGAAGAAATGGACATGAAATCCATTGCACTCATGGCAAAGAAGTTCAATCGCTTCTTCCGAAAGGGTAACTTCAAACAAAAATCTAAATTTCCTTCTACCAACGCCTCTCCACCTTTGTGCTTTAAATGCAATAAGCCAGGACACATCAAAGCGGATTGTCCTCAAAACAAGCAAAAGGAGAAGTGGAAGGCGCCGAAGTTCGACAAGTCAAAGAAGTACAAAAAGGGGTACAAAAAGGGACTTGTCGGAGCAACATTCACCGACTCCGAGGATTCCTCAAGCGGAGAGTCGGATGATGAGAAAGTGGAGCAAGCGCACATGTGCTTCATGGCAAGATAGGAGCATGATCAAGGATCTTCCTCTTCCGATGATAGCGACGACGAAGGCGATGAGGTAACTATGGATGATCTTAGGGATGCTAACTCTCATTTATGGTCTAAATACACTAAGTTAGTAAATAGATATACTAAAGTAAAAGATGACCTAGCTAGCATTCAAACCTCGCCTAAGACTATCATCACCAACAACGACACCGTTGTTGAAGAGTTAAGAAATGAGATTGTTAATCTCAAATCTAAACTTGAACATGTTAGCATTGATGATCCGGAAGAACATAGGATAGCGGATTTAACTTCTCAAAACTCGACCTTGAGTATTGAGAACGAGAATCTTAAATCTCGTGTTTATGTGCTCACATCGCAAGTATCCACATTAGATACTTCTATGCGTTCTCTCAAAGAGAAATATGAGAACACATTAGGCCGAATCAATAGATTCAATAAGGGTAAGGACCATTTGGATAAAATCCTAAGTGACTTACTTCCGGCCAATCACCACATTGGTTTGGGGTATACGATGGGATGTCCATCCAAAGCGGCCACTACTTTTGTTAGGCCAACTTCCGGTGACTCTACGAGTGGTAGCAAACACTCTATTGGTAGTTCATCTACCAATGGTGCTTCCACCTCGTCCACACCCTCTTTTGGAAAGAAACCCACTTTGGGTGGACCTCCAAAGAAGGGGCATGCTTATATGTACACAAATACCATGCCACGTAGGAACACACGTCCTATTCCACCATCTCACACATATGATGATTTCTATGCTACACGTTCACGGGCACGTGCACACCATGTGAGACACCCTCACGCACGTGTTCCCACACATGCATATGTTCACCCACCTCATCATATGAATAATTCTCGTCGTGCACCATTCCATCATGTTCCGTATGCCTATCCACGACATGCATCACGTAGAAACCAACAACGCATGCATGCACCCAATAGGATGATGGCTCCCAAAATTTTCACTATTTGGAGCCCAAAGGACACAAGCATGGATGAAAAACAAGTATATATGAATGCTTATTTTTCGGATGTTGTGCATAGTAGAAATTATGTGGGGAAGTCAAAGTCCAATTGGACTTGGCTTCCAAAGGTCTAACTTTTGAGGACCCAATGATCTTGGGTACCATGATATGAAAGTTTCTATCTTTAGGTACTCAAGGAAAAGAAAAAGAAGAGGAGCAACAAATTTAAATTTAGCTCCAAAGGGAATTGGATACTCGATAGCGGGTGTTCAAAACACATGACGGGTGACGCTCAATTGCTCTCCGGAGTGGTTCCCATTGCAAATGGAAATCGCGTCGTATTTGGAGGCAACGAGAGCGGAACCATCGTCGGTGTTGGTAAAGTGGGTAACCCTTCTAAACCCTTAATTAGTGATGTCTATCTAGTTAATGGTTTAAATCATAATCTTATTTCAATAAGCCAACTTTGTGACAAAGGTTACAAAGTTAGCTTGCGAAAGGATTGTGTCATATTTCAAATGATAATAATAAATTATTATTTTCCGGCACACGCCATAAAGATATTTATATTTTGGATCTTCCTAAGTCATATGAACAATGTCTCGTTGCCAACACAAGTGAACAACACTTATGGCATCGACGCTTTGGACATGTGAACTTTGGAACACTTTATAAGCTTTCGAAATTAAATTCCATTAAAGGTTTTCCGAAGCTCGTTTTCGAAAAGAAAAGTTTTTGTGATTCTTGTCAACGTGGCAAGCTTCCTAAATCTTCATTTAAACCTAAGAAAAGCATTTCTACGAAACGGCCACTAGAGCTATTACATCTAGATTTATTCGGGCCAACTAGAGTTGCTTCCTTAGGAAATGCAAGATATGGACTAGTCATCGTTGATGATTATTCGAGATTTACATGGGTATTTTTCTTATGTAATAAAAATGAAGCTTTTGAAAACTTCACCATATTTGTGAAGAAAGTACAAAATCTCATCGGAACCACCATTGTCACTATTCGTAGTGATCATGGGTGTGAATTTGAGAATGAGTCTTTCTCAAATTTTTGTGATGATCTTGGAATTACTCACACGTTTTCTTTCCCTCGCGCACCTCCTCAAAATGGTGTTGTTGAGAGGAAGAATAGAACGCTTGTGGAGTGTGCTCGCACTATACTCGAAGATAGTCAACTTGGTTATCAATTTTGGGCGGAAGCGGTACACACCGCTTGTTATGTGTTTAATAGAATACTTTTGAGGCCCGGCACCAAACAAACTTGCTATGAATTGTTGTTTGGTAGATTGCCTCAAGTTAAACATTTTCGTGTTTTCGGCGCAAAATGTTTTATTAAAAACACATATGATAATTTGGACAAGTTTGATCCGAGATCGGATGAGGGGATATTTGTTGGGTATTCCTCACGTAGCAAAGCCTACCGGATATACAACAAAAGATCCTCTACGATCGAGGAATCACTTCATGTCTCTTTTAATGAGAATTTTACTACTTCTAGAATTTCAAATGATAATGATTCTATGGATGTTTTATGTGATTCGTTTGAAAATTCTAAGTCTATTGATTCAATTGATTCTATTGATACTAACCCGACTAATGAAGTTGTTGAGAATGTGCCTAGTGATCAAGGTATTCCCAAGCGGCTTCATACCGTTCGCGACCATCCCCATGAGCAAGTCATTGGCAATATTAATGATAGTGTCAAGACGAGATCTCAAGTCACCACTTCGCCAATTGTGCCTTTGCCTCATCGATAGAGCCAAAGAATATAGTTGAAGCTTGCGAAGATAGTGCTTGGATCCTTGCCATGGAGGAGAAACTCATTCAATTCGAGAGGAATGAGGTATGGGAGCTTGTTCCTTTGCCATCGAAGAACCACACCGTCATAGGGACAAAGTGGATCTTCAAGAACAAAACCGACGAAAATCAAGTCGTCGTCCGGAACAAAGCTCGGTTAGTTGCTCAAGGCTATCGCCAAGAGGAAGGTATCGATTTCGAAGAATCCTTCGCTCCGGTAGCTAGATTAGAATCAATTAGACTTTTATTGTCTTATGCATGCCATAAAAATTTTAAGTTATTTCAAATGGATGTTAAAAGTGCATTTTTAAACGGAGATGTTGTTGAGGAAGTTTACGTTTCTCAACCTCCGGGCTTCATAAATGAAAAATTTCCAAATCATGTTTTTAAACTAAAGAAAGCTCTTTATGGTTTGAGACAAGCTCCTCGAGCTTGGTATGATCGCCTAAAGAATTTTCTTTTGGATTTGAATTTTAAAATGGGCGAAGCCGATTCTACACTTTTTGTTAAGCATGCGAATAATGATATTTTATTAGTTCAAATTTATGTTGATGATATCATTTTCGGTGATACTAACTTCACTCTTTGCGAAGAGTTTTCTAATGTTATGAAGGACCAATTTGAGATGAGCCACATGGGCGAACTCAAATATTTCTTAGGTCTCCAAATTCGCCAATTGAACGATGCAATCTTCATCCACCAAACGAAGTATACGGTGGAGTTGCTTAAGCGATTTGGGATGGAAAGTGCTTCCGGGAAAAAGACTCCAATGAGCACGACTACGCATCTTGACAAGGATACGGGCGGTAAGGATGTAGACATTCGTCTATATCGAGGTATGATAGGTAGTTTACTTTATCTTACCGCAAGTAGGCCCGATATTATATTTGCCGTATGCATATGTGCTCGTTATCAGTCTCAACCTAAGGAGTCTCACTTAGTAGCGGTAAAACGTATTTTCCGTTATCTAAGTTATACACTTGATTTTGGATTACTTTATCCGAAATCTAGCATGTATGAGTTAGTCTCATACAGTGATGCCGATTATGCGGGATGCAAATCCGACATGAAAAGTACTAGTGGCACTTGCCATTTTCTAGGAAATTCTCTTGTCTCTTGGTTTTCCAAGAAGCAAAATTCCTATCACTTTCAACCACCGAGGCGGAATATATTGCCGCCGGTGCCGCTTGTGCCCAGGTTCTTTGGATGAGACACACTTTGAAGGATTTTGGTATTCATTGTGATACTAGCCCTATCATGGTGGATAACCAAAGTGCTATCTGTCTTTCAAAGAATCCGGTGCACCATTCCCGATCAAAACACATAGATGTCCGACACCATTTCTTAGATGATCATGTTGCTAAAAAGGACATCATTTTAGTGTACGTTGAAACCCAAAAGCAAATCGCCGATATTTTCACGAAACCCCTAAAGGAGGACTCCTTTGTGCGGTTGCGTCGAGAATTGGGGATTATGGGTGAATCCGAGATATAGGATTCATGTTTCATTCAATTATCTTGCATGCTATTATATTTCGCGATATTTCGTTCATGCTAGATTTATTGAATTTTTGGGAATTTTATGTGATATGTTTGAATTTATGATCGAATTCGTATTTCAATGTCGTATTTAAGATTTCGACGTTTTATGGGGTAATTTAGATGACTAATGAGAGTGTTAAGATGTTTCATCCAAGTGGTTTGTGAAGAGAAATCAATTATCAATTTTTGGACTCTTCTAGTCGGTCTCAGTTCATTAGCCAACCGACTAGATGCTCATTTAGTCGGTCAGCAAGTGAACTCAGACCGACTAGATCAAGCTTTTATCTAACTCTTTTCATTTTCTTTCTTTAGTCGGTCACAGTACACTTACCAACCGACTAGATTGAAAACTAGTCGGTCAGTGAATATACTGCGACCGACTAAATCTAGCCCTAAAAATCCATGTTTGCCTCTGTTTCGACTTAGTCGGTTCAAGCTCATTGACCGACCGACTAGATCGTAATCTAGTCGGTCAGTGCTTGAACTGTGACCGACTAAGTGGGTTAGGGCAAATGCGTCTTTTCGATTTCCAGACCGACTTAAACTCATTTCGTCCGACTAAAAATCATTTTAGTCGGTATTCATCTCCTCTCCAGCCCGCAAAAACCCCAAACCCTCTCGAGACTCTTCCTATTCCCGTCGACTCCGGCCAAATCTCCGGCCATCCCCGCCGTCCGCCGCCGTCGACTCCTCCTCCTAGGTAAAACCCCCTCTCCTAGGTCTCGATTCATTCTCTAGGGTTTGTTTTATATCTCTTCTAGCTCCTAGGGTTTCAAAGTTCTTCTAGGGCTTGTTTATTTCGAGTTTGATGTAGGAATCTAGGGTTTCAGCTAGGGTATTTGATCTTCCGTCATCATTAGCTTGTACTCGTCGTGCCACGACCATGGCAAAGACGAGGATTCCTATCGCCTCTTCTGGGGCTTCTCCTATGTCTATAGGGCCTTCCGACCCTAGGAATCCACCTACGCCTAAACGTCGTGCCAAATCAACCCAAGCTTCTCCGTCTTCGCCTCCTCTGAAGAAGCACAGGACGGCGACCGTCAAACCCCGTAAATCTAAGACTAAAAAGGTCATACTCCACTCACCCTCTACTCCTCCCGATTCCGATACTGAGTTTATCCCTGAGGATGAGCCTAGCCATAGGGAACCCACTCCTCCACTTCGTCCTAGGACTCGCCAACCAAAGGGAAAGGGCCCAATGCCAGCGGGTGGTGTTGACATATCGTTGTGTCGCGACGACCCTATGTGTCTCACGGCCTACAACCGTATTGAACACTGCCCGATGCTATTGGAGCACTATGTTCAGTTTTAGGATTTCCTAGGCTTAGCTGACCTCCTCTCCTATAGTGGTCTCCTTGATTATCTCCGATACGATCTTAAGGCCAATCCTAAACCATATCCTCTCCTTGTGAAATTGTTCTATGCCAATCGTGTCCGAGGCCTGTACGATGCTAGTCACTCCATCGAGACTACTGTCTTGGGAACTCCTATAGTTCTCACGGCAGAAATCTTGGGGGAGATACTTGGTTGTTCGTCGTCCGGTCTCCTTCCTTCTGACATTTCCGTCGACGATATATCTTCCTTGGATCAGTCCGTACTTTCTGACATCTTCCATGTGATCCCTCCTGCCTTCATTGGAGTTCCTTCGAAGTCGTTCAAGCCAAATGCCTGAATCTTATTCTGAAGTCGTGCTTGCTTCCCAAGTACGGCTCATCTTCACTTCCATCCCAGTCATTTTTGAAGCTCATATACGCTCTTTTCTTGGGTTGCGAGATTAATTGGGCTCGCGTAATACTCGATAAGATGGACTCGTTCGAGTGTATACGCAAGACCAATAAATCTGCGCATATTCCATATCCGTGTCTGCTGACCCTTGTCTTTCGTCATTTCCGAGTCCCTCTCCCTCCTGACGATGAGCGTCCCTTGGGTACTCCTCTAAACGCGACGGCCGTTAAGAAATCTCTAGCGGCGCTTCGTCACGTGCAGAGGTCTACCGCATCTGCTTCCCAGTCTACTCCCTCAGCTGCTGCAGCCCCCGCTCCTCCTGCCACATTAGACGATGTCGTACGCCTTCTTCGTCAGCACGACTCACGTTTGGCTCGTACTGAGGAGGTCGTCTGTCGTATGGCTCGTATGATGGGGATTGATCTTCCTCCTTCAGTTTCTGAGGCCGAGGAGATGGACGATGAGGAGCTTGACGAGCTTGTCACTTCCTTAGCCTGTGGCGATGAGGCCACTGCTGCTGCTGTTGCTGCTACCACTTCAGCTCCTGGAGATGGCACCTCTTCCGGTGCTCCAGAGACTTCTGCTTCAGCACTTCAGACTTCTGAGCCTGCTGCTGACCCTGCTGTCGAGCCTGCACATCTATCACCTGCTGCTGTTGAGACCCCTGCTGTTGCGACCCCTGCTGTTGAGCCAGTCGTTTCCACTCCTACCCCGACGATCCCGTCTGTTGAGACGCCTCTTCTCCCTGCAGAGCCTGAGTCCACTCCGTCGACTGGACCCACGGACACTGCAGATCCAGCCACTTCCTCTTGATCGTTGTTCCGAGGACTCTCCACTACTCTTTGGATGACATATCTTTTTGAGAGTATTTTGGGTTAGGATGGAGATTGAGGGTTGATTTGATGTATTTTTGAGTTTTCTGGATGTCGGTGTTGGATATTTTGATGTGTTGTATTTTTTGTTGTTGGACGTTGATGTTGATGTTCTCATGATGATGTTGTATCAATGCTATATGATGTATTTCTTTTTGATGGGTATGTTGCATTTGTTGTATCGATCTCTTTTTTTGGGATGTACTCTTGATGTTTCTATCTATATATACATCGTTGTTCATGTTGTGATAATTACTTCCTCGTGCACATTAATTCTCATTCAATGTCCATGCTATGTAAAATCGTCGCTCGACGATTGAAAAACTTGGTTAAATAGATTATATTTCTATATTTGTATAGAATTGTTTTCCATGCACAAATTTAACCAAGAATATTGAATATTGGAGAGTATGTTTCATTATTCAATAAATGAAAAATTACCAAATATTTTTGATGATTTTGATTATCGTTTTTTTTTATAATGGACAATTTGGCACACCTTGATTTGATTTCATCATTTCTCCCTTGGTGTCAATTAGTTCCATCGTCACTGTCTACGACTCCCGATGTTGGATTTTCCATTTCCTAGTTGTTGTCGTTGTATGCCCCCCATTTTTGGGATAATGCCAAAGGGGGAGAGATAATGATAATAAATAGCGCAAATGAAAATTTAACTCAATTTCCAAGAATCTAGTTTGATATGTTAGATTCAGGGGGAGTTAAGATATATATAAGGATTTTCAAAATCCGATATTTCAAAAATCGATTCTCTTTATTTATCTTACTCGTCTGCTTGATGCAATTCATATATATTCATTTTGGAATTAACGTGTCATCAATGCAGGGGGAGTAAGTATTTTACATTTGAATCATTATTTTTTTTTATTATGTATGTTGGTTTGTCATCACCAAAAAGGGGGAGAATGTTGAATATTGGACTCCCCGGATTTGGTTTTGATGATGAGCAAACATAAATAATCCATGAACTGACAATTTGTGAGCGCAGTATTGGAGATCGTCGCCAAATTCACGAGAATATTCAAAGCGACATCTCAACACTTCACAAAACTCGTATTCATGCCTAAAGCTTCGTTGAAGCTCTTGCGCCGTTTTGAAAGTTATGAAGAATCAATCGAAGCTCTCGAAGACCGTTTATTAAGGTTTTATTTATAGTCTTTTTAGCTTCGATATATAGAATGTTAAGCCTTGAGTATATCTTACCATTCTAACTTCATAACGCTCATATCGTAGCTCTAGGATCTTAGTACAAGTTCATTCTAACTTCCTCGAAGCGTCGCGCTTCGATTCGGACTTGTTTGTGCATGTTAGTTGGTACAAGAAGAAGTACTGACCGACTAGATGGTGATCTAGTCGGTCGGCAACTCTTCTTGGACCGACTAGTTTGATTCCTTAATTTCTTGGACTTTACTGTTTACAGTTAGTCGGTCTACGTTGACTCACCGACCGACTAGTTTGTGAACTAGTCGGTCAGTGATGCTTCTTTGACCGACTAGTTGTGACTTACTGTTCATGCTAAATTTCTCCTAAGCTACTGTTTATCGTTAGTCGGTCTAAGAACGTTTGGTGACCGACTAGTTGACAATCTAGTCGGTCAACTTTTGTTCTTGGACCGACTAAGTCAACTTGTGTTTAGACTATTTCATTTTGCCTCTTAGTCGGTCTACGTTCACTGACTGACCGACTAGTTGTGAAACTAGTCGGTCAGAAAGTCTTCTTGGACCGACTAGATTTCTAGGTCTGAAATTCTCTTTCTTCTCAGTTCCTCTCTTAGTCGGTCCATGCTGTTTGACTGACCGACTAGTTGATGAACTAGTCGGTCAGTGATTGTTCTTTGACCGACTAATTCTCCCAGATTTCTATCCGTTGGAGAATGACCTAAGTTGTTTTTATGGGACCCTATAAATACGAACCTAGGTCATTTCTATCTAAGTTAGAGCTTCCATTCAGAGATTCATTGAGATCAAAAGAGATGGCTATTCTCACTCAACTCAAAAGCTCTCTTCCTCACAAGAAACTCATTCTCTCTCATTTCTAGATCTAGAATCCATCTAGAGAGAAGCTTGTTCTTGGTGAGCTCTTCAAGCTATTGCTTGATCCAAGTCTCCAAATCATCCCTAGGCACCGATTGCTGGTCATTTCCTTGGTGCTAGGTCTTGGTGACTTCATCTTCCTCAAATCCTTCATTTCACCTATTGGGTAAGAAAAACTCAAGGTATAGGATTTTGTGGTAAGTTTGCTTATTTCAATATAACTCATTTATATTGCTTGTTGATTCTCTCGGTTGTGAGAGAAGGTTGTGATCCCGGGTTGTGGGATTCACTATTGCCGTTGTTGTATGATTTGATCTTGTGAAGGTTTTTCACAAGATATTCATAGTGGAAATCTTGAGTTAGGGTTTCTAACTCAAGTATCCGGAGGGGATCCGGGTGGTTGGGACGTAGGATCACCAGGAACAAGTCGGGGAGACTTGGGTGGATCCGAACCCATTAACATCATTTGTTTGCATTGTTAATTTTGTTGTTGTCATTTAATTTAAGCTTCCGCAAATTGATTTGGTAGTTGTTTGCAATTTAATTTGGAATTATACTCCTTATTATTTTAAAGTACTATTCACCCCCCTCTAGTACTTGTGCAGTAGCTTGTAGGGCATTACACTCTGGGAGATCGATCACCTCTTCAATTGTGATCTTGTTTTATTTTCAGGTTTTTCTAAATAAACATCAAATCTTTGTTTTGTTCCTATCATATTGTTTTAAAATAAACTAAAGGTAGCATGTACAATACCACTATCAACCATTGAAGAGGAAGACTCATAAGTAGTATGAATAGAAGCAACAAAATAAGTATAACAAATGAAACCTAATGATTGGAATCACTTGAATATAAAATTCAAAACATATTAGGAGTAGCAATAAATGCACTAGCACCTAAATCTGATACATGAGAAGCTAAATATATTGACTAAGTACAATGTAATGACTAAAACTGGAAAAAATCTCTTGTACTCAGACTGAGATATATGCATTCTGGCAACAGAAATTAAAGAGCTTGCAACAACATGAGTGTCTAGAGTAGGACTGATATCTACAATCTACACATGCAAGTTTTACATGCTTCTCTGCCATGCTTCTCCAGTACTTCCATGAAAATGATAGGAACCAAACACAAATCTAGAAATTTATTAATAATACTGAAAATAAAAGGTATAAATGATTACGATTGTCGGAGTAATCGCCATCCCAAGACGCCGATTGATAAGGAACGTCGGTACCTTCCAGAGGACTAAGAGAATTATATCTCTATTACGAAAATAATACAATCAATAGCATAAACTAGGTCCGGCTAGCACCCCTCCCTCTAATACAATTTTAGAAATTAGCCAATTAGCCAATTACCATTACCTAATAAAATAAACTAAACACTCAAAATGACCCGCCTATTGGGCGGGCCGGCCAGATCAAACATTACTGCGCCCCCGAAAATCCACTTTGTCCTCAAGGTGGTGCAAAAAGTTTCTGGCGGTCATACTCCAAGTGGGAGTCGTCTTCCACTCCGACCTCTTCATCCTCCATGTCATCCTCCTCGTCTTCGCTGGCTATCAGCACTTGCAGCTTGCGCATCCCACGGTAGTGCCCTGGGGTGAACCGCTCATCGCATCTGAAACAGAGGCCTTTCTGCCTCTTCTCCATCATCTCGGCGTCAGTCATCATCCTGAACTGACCCCCTGTTGACGGTGTGCTGCTCTGCTCTCCAGTCTTCTCAATACTCGTCTGATCCGTCCCTTTAGCTGCCTTCTGTTCTCCTGTCGCGGTCGGGTCACTGCGAGAAACTGGTTCACTCCAACCACATCTCGCCTTTCTCTCCTCCAACTACCAGTCATCCGCCATCTGAGCATACCATGGCATCCATCAGGCTTTGAGGCTTCTGCATGCGAACAGTTGCTTAAATAGTGGCCTTCAGCCCCTTCATGAAGGTGCTCTCCATTGTCTCGTCAGACACCACGTGCACATGTCCTGATAGAACCTCAAACCTCTCTGGATAATCCCTCACGGTGCCCACCTGACGGAGTGTAAGCAGTTGCTTTCTTACATTCCCCAAATGATCTCTGAACCTATCCACCATCTGGTCCCTGATCCCCTCCCATGAGCAAAAAGGACGTCTCGCATCCTTTTAATGAAACCAAGCATGGCTTCCTATCCAGACAAATGTCGGCTGCCTCCAGCTTCTGCTCCTCAGTTATGCGAGAGACTCTAAAAAATCTCTTTGCTCTGTTGATCCACGACACTGGATCTATCCCATCGAATACATGCATCTTCAGCTTTCGCAGCCTGTCAATATTGAACGTGCCCTAGTCTCCTTGTCCCCCGTCATATCTGGGCTGATAGTAGTGCTACCACATCTCCTGATGTGTCTCATAGCCCCCACGTTGGCCACCATCATGGAGACCGTGACCCCCTCATGGGCCTCCTTCTCGAGCCCCATGTCTCCCCATGCCGCCTCCTGCGTACCTCCTGCACCCCCTGGTAGTCTCCGTAGCCTTTCCCAAACTCTTTAGGATGTCCCTCCTGAGTGCGGGTGATGGTTGCCTTCTGTCATTACTGCATCGAGTGTCGGGAGGGTCCCGAAACCCTCCTCACTCATCATCATACTCCTGAAACTCTCCCGGTCATAATCCTTATCGTAAGCATGCACAGGATCCTCCGAATAGGGCTGAAAGCCGCTAAAATCCTCATCGCCTCCACGATCTGTGCCAAAACCACAGTGGGGGGGTTCCTCTGAAGCCGGCGGGGCCTCGACGGCCCTGGGGAAGGACCGCCGAAGGCTGTCGGCCTCTATCGGGGCCCCAGCGGCCCTGCCACTGATCGGCGGGGCCCGCTGGGGCTTTGGGGGGGTTCACCACCCCCATGCGGCTATGGGGGGTGCGCTGCCAAGCCGTCGATGCCCCATGTGGGCCGCAGCCTCGTGGGGGAGGGTCCCGACCCTCCTCGTGCATGCCGCTGCTTCTGAGGGAGGCAGCTAGGCCCGCCGGCATCCCGTCTCGCCTCTTCCGCTTCCGAGTCGTTGCTGTCAAGATCCGTGAGCCTTTCGTCCTCCGTTTACATCGCTACATACTTCCCCTAGTCCAAAGGTGGCACCTTTGTCGATGTTTTAGAGTTCGCATAGCCTCCTTTCAATTGCGACGAAATCGCCCCGAGTTGGAAGATGATATTCGCTAGGGCTTCGCCGTGTTCTTTCAATTGTCCACTATGATTTGCTAGGGTTTCCTTCACGCTTGCGACCTCGCCCTTAAGGCATCGATCTCCCCCCGTCAATTTCTCCTCTACCACATTGATCCGATCTTTGAATCTCGTAGCCGCCACCATGGATCGACGTGCTTGATACCAAAATGCTAGGAACCGAACACAAATCTGGAAATTTATTAATAAAACTGAAAATAAAAGGGATAAATGATTGCAATTGTAGGGATAATCGCCCTTCCAAGACGTCGATTGATAAGGGACGTCCGCACCCTCCCGATGACTAAGAGAATTATCTCTCTATTACGAAAATAATCCAATCAATAGCATAAACTAGGGCCGGCTAGCCCCTCCCTCTAATACAATTTCAGAAATTAGCCAAGTACCCAAATACCCTTACCTAATAAAACAAACTAAAACACTCAAAATGACCCCCTATTGGGCCGGCCGGCCGGATCTAACAAAAATATAATCAGTTCGGCCATAATGGATGCATTGACGAGTCCCCTGCCAAAAGAGACGCATATGTCTATCAAAAGAAACTCCATGATCATCAACACCATTGTGACCCATACGACAACCACGATCATGGTCACAAGGTCATGCAATCGTAGCTGAGCTCTCTCACCTTCAGATTTAGAATCAATGAGGACTTCATTATCAGTAGAGACTCATCAAGCTTAAACAAGCACAATAGCAAGATAAGTCACCAGATCTCCACCAAGTATGTATCCTCACATCTGATTGGCTAGAGTAAGATTTATCATTGCTAAGAACTTTTCTCTTTCAAGTTCTTCCCGATGTCATATGAGAGTCTTTAAATCGAGGACGAGAGGTTGATTGAAGTCTAGCTACTCTAAGATGCTTTTTAGAACAAACAGTAATAAAAATGTCATGATCTCACATGTATGTTTATTTCTCTTAAAAGGAATGGGATTTCAATCTTTTCATTATAAGGTACAACATTGCAGCTATGCAGTTCTAATCATGATTGATCATGCATAGAGAGTACAACAATGAAAGATTTTACACGTCTTGACCCATCATCTCCGCCTTTAATTGATCTTTCTGATAATTTGAATAATGTGCACCATCCCTCTCTTTTTGTTGCATGCACTTTGATGTAAAATAATTTCTGGCGTTTGATGAGAGTTCATTTCATTCTTGCTTATAAAGAGATCAGTTGATCATGCAACTCAACCACAACTCAACCACCGTGGAGATATTTGCATTAGAATACTCTTGTTGAGTTGGCTCCAACCCTTTTTCGATGTAAGCAGAAACATCACATTAGTACTCGTGTGGATTCATGATGTTTACTAGCCAAGTGAGCACCCAAGTCATTGGCCACCTAATTTGCATACTAATTTGATTTGGAATCTTATGAATTATCGGTAAGATGGTGCAATCTCTTCTGAGACCCAATGAAGATATTGATGGAGCGAAGGTAAATTTAGTAGTTATCACCATTAACTTTCATGGTAGTAGAAGACAGATATCTAGTGAAGATTGATACTACAGTAGGAGAGGCTAACGAAACATCATCAAAAGATGCCATGATCGTCAATCGACAGTGTTAATGATAACAATTAGTAGTAATAGTAGCAAGACATAGCAGCAGATTTAAGATACCTGCATGAAAAAGATTTTTATGAAATCGATCTAATATAGATTTGATGTGGAGAGGAAAAGTGACGCATGACGGAAGCGGGAAGGGAGGTGGTGGGAATGTGGGGAAAGAGTAAATTAGGAATTTGATAACTTTTTGAATCTCACACCCCGAAAATCTGACGATCATCGCCTCGCACGTGAAGATTATTTAGACCTCTTCACATGCAATAAAACTCACTCTCGCACACCAATGCAAAAGATTTAATTTTGTAGAGAACCTAAAAGTTTGCACCAAAAACTATTCTTCGTTGACTTCTTCATGAAAACGTAATAAGTTTATGATCTTTATACATGCTTACAACTTAACTCTTAAAACCAAATATGATTAGAACTTCTAAAATAACTAAAACTCCTAAAACAAATAAAAGGACTCAAAATAAAAAATAAAAGACTCAAATAACAAAAAGGACCCAAACCAACTAGAATTCTTTTATGAATCAAATTCTATTCCATCACATATAAAATAAAAAGAATCCTTCTTGAATTCGATGTCCATTATTCTACTGGCTTAAGAGCTTCACCACCTGGTGAACGATGATATGCATATCATAACCGAACAAAATTCTGTAGTCATCCTTTGCTACAGGAGAAGATGTGTCCATAAATTTTGAAGTATAATAGAATGTAGATCTGTAGACGAATATCTTCTGTAAAATTCTCCTAAATAGTAAAAGAGATGAAAGCATATAAAACCTTCTTGTTAGGAGTATGTGGAGAATCAGGGATGACAAACTCAATGTGCTCTATCTCCTCAAACTTCTGTAAAATACTCAACTCAGTTACATCAAGATTATCACTTAATAAAGCTCGTCGATAACATGTATGATACACACAAAGCCTCCTTACTGGTTCTAATACGACCCTCTTAGTGCAAACTCGAATCTTTTCGTCATCCATAACTGCAAATTTCTGAAAATTTTCCTTTGATTCTGTAGCAGACTAGTGATTATCATTATTAATAGCAAGAGTTTCATCAGTCTCAAGATGTAAAGCAACCAAATCAGATGCAAAATACTCATGAGATGCACTTGGTATAAGGTCAAAATCTAATTCTAAGGAATTAGGATTCTCGTGAGTGTGCTATTAATTGCACCGCAAGCTTTTACGAATTCAACTCATCTTTAAATTCACCGCATTGATATTTTGGTTTTTATTAAAAACCACTCTTATTTCCAATTTTAACCCAGTCTCTTTTCAACACTCAGATTTTTTTGCGCATTCCTATTCTACGGTGGCCGTCACTCAAATTTAGTTCCTAAAATCCAGTCACCGCCGCGGCTATTGACATTCTTTTCTGAAAATGCTTCAGCCATCAGATTCTCTGCCTCCGGAGACCCAACCTCTCGAAAGGCCCAAATCCCACGACATCTCCAGTGAGCTCACCGCCCTCAACCCCACACCGCGCCAGCATGCGTCCATGTTCGTTGCCTTCCTTCCTCTCAAGCGCACCCTCCTCTCTGTCGGCCCTACCTCCCCCTTCCGCCGTCCTCCCCCTCCACCGCAGCCTCTTCTGACAGCGACGAGTGCAGCTCTGGAAAGGTCTTCATCTATGGCCTCCCCCATTCTTCAACAAGGAGCTCGTCGACCACTGTGATGAGCTCAATCCATGGAACTCCCGCTACGACGCAGTCTCTAACAACAGGTTTAGCAGGAGCTCCATTCTTTACCTCACAGTACAGAAATTCTTGAAGATGAGAACATTCAATATTTTAGTTTACCCCCTCATCAAATTTCTTGAATGTTTCTCAGGTACTTACTTTATGATAGAGACACAGAGAAGAAGGGGAGGGTTCACTTTTGTGACCATGAGCTCAATCAAATACTTTGAGGCATTCATCCAGAATGTCCATGGAACTCCTGCCATGACGCACTCTCCAACAACGGGTTCGACAGGATCTCGGGTGTCGATCTCGCCAGAATCGTCCCCGACTCCCTCCTTCACTCTTGGTTCACCACCACCGAGTTTGCCACTGAGCTCATCTACCATAACCGCATGCTCTCTCACCACTGCCAGACCCTAAACCTGACTAAGGCGGCCACATTCTACATTCCCTTCTACGCCGGCCTCATCGTCGGCAAGCATCGCTGTCGTTCTACATTCCATGTCTTATTAAGAGAAGTGGTTTAGGCCGGCGATGAGGAAGAGGTTGATAGTAAAAAAAGTAATATTTTTTTTGCATTTAGGCAATGGCAAACTTGCAACTGAAAGTGTGGTGAAATCATAAGAAATCGTGATGCAAATAACAGCACTCTTTTCATGATGAGCTATTTGTTGTAGTGGTTCTTCAACCTTAGCATTTTCTTTTATCTCTTTAGCGGTATTAGTTTCAGATTTAGTCGTATTATCACTTGACCTCTTAAATAGCTTCTCGGCTTTAAAAGTAATCTTTATGTCTCGGGGGACTCTCCTAAACTTCAAATTTAAGGCTAGGTTAAATGTGTGTTGCATATTACCACAGTATATAGATGCATCACATGCCTAATATCTTCTCTCAGAATGAAACGTAGTAAGTGTATAAAAGAAATCTTCTTGTAGTTTACTCCTAACAAATAGGTCATTAAACTTAGTCATGTATTCCCCCACGATCATGCTACCTTGACGTAGGTCATTCAATTTATTTATTAGACGATCTCTGTAGGTAGGAGACATATTTTTATATAGACTCAAGTCTTATTTAGAAATTTTGTCATTTAGCCAATTTATTTTCTAGGGATTCTAGGCGATCTTGTATTCGATGTATAGTTCTAGTACATCTTTTGAAATTGATTTTCTAATATTTAAATTGCATTATCATACCTATTTGATCCTAGGTTTAAATCTATATGATGCAATCCTAAATATGATAATGCGGCACACAGATCGAAACTAAAAAATATGCAATACCAATGATAGCGACTAATCTAAACAAAATCAAATAAAGGAATTTTTTTGAAATTTAACAGTTGAGGATTTGATCAGATTAGAGGTTACTTATGGTGCAAATCAACGTTGTTATATCATGCAAGGTCTCGAGAACTTGTAGAGCTTTAATCTGGAAGATCATGTCCAAAAATTTCACATGAAAAGCTCAATAAATCGCCAAAATACGCTGAAATATGCTGAAAATATGGTTGAAATACTCAAAAAAATCACAAGCCCCACAGTTGAGCCGTGGCTCAGTCAACGCGGTCAACGGCTCGGGATCGGCTCGGCTCGGTCACGGGAACGGTTTGCCAGAGCCGATATTGCAGCAGTTTGGCGCCGACGGCAATTCTGGCTGACTTCGACGGTTTTTTATGGCACTTCTCCTTGCTAAGTGTTTGCCTGGTGCTAGAGAAGATTTTGGTGGGATCAATTTCTTCGATCGTCGCATGAGGTGGCGCCATCGAGAGATCAAAATTTTGTCGACAACGATTTTGGTGTTTCCATTCGATGGTGTGGATGCTGGCAGGGCTACGGAGGTCGCCATGTGGTTGCGAAACTGATTAAGGGATCGGTGGTCTCAGATGTCACAAGTGGCAACACTAGGGAATTGCCATAGGTTGGTTGATAGCGGATCAGCAATTTCTGGACGAGGACAGCGATGATGCTGGGTGCAGAAGACGACAGCGATGATGCTGGTTGCTAGAGAGTTTTGAGGATAGTGGCGAGGGTCGTGGGGGCTTCAAGCTGCGACAAAGGCGAGCACGTCGGCTGCACAGATTAAGTTAGGGTACAGTGTGTTTTTGGTTTTTGGTTTTAAGAAATTTTCTTTTCCTCTCCTTTTGTTTTAAAACTCAATTTTTTAGAAATTTTTTTGATCTATTTTTCATCCCTCTGCTCTTTTTCCTTCTGTATTTTGCGGAAAATTCTCTGTTTTGTTTTCTCTTTTTTTTATTTTTTGCATATAACTAAAATTTGAGAAAGAAGAAAGTTAAATAAACCAGATTGCACCCTGATACCAATTTAACGCATACCAGAAGTGGTAAAGGATGTATTGGGAATTTGGGGAATACGTAGATTAGTTATTTGATAACTTTTCGGATCTCTCACATCCTGAAAATCTAACGATTACCGACTCGCACGCCTCGCATGTAGAGATTATTAGAACATCTTACCAAGCAATCAAGTCCATTCTCGCACACCAATGTAAAAGATTTAATTTTGTAGAGAAACTAAAAGTTTGCATCAAAACATATTCTTCGTTGATTTTTTATGAAAAACTAATAAGTTTGTGACCTTTATATAGGTTTACAACTTGTATCTTAAAACCAAATATGGTTAGAACTTCTAAAATAACTAAAACTCCTAAAACAAATAAAAGGACTAAAATAAAAATAAATAAATAAAATTCTCAAATAACAAAAAGGACCCAAACCAACTAGAATTCTTTTAGGACTCAAATTCTATTCCATCACACATAAAATTAAAAAAACCTTATTAAATTCGATGTCCATCAAAAAGATAGGAAGAGGGAAACATTGATGGTGACGTGATGGATTATCAAAGTGACAGTGTTGTTGGTTGAGGATGTAAAGGTGATGTTTCTCTGATAACATGTCAAAGTAAAAAAATAGTAAAGATGAAAGGAAGAATTAGAATATCATGATTAGCACTTCCCCCTTGGCATCTTATTTATATAGGAGACAAATTGCACGTGTTACAAATCTAGTTACATCATGCATGCCAATTATTAAGCCACTAATTAAGTTATAACATCAATCAGTGTATCTAGATACTATATTAAACAGCACTGCTTGAATTCTAATGGCACATGTTTAAATTCTAACAGTATCTACATGGTTTCATTTCCTCCCTTGTACATAATACAAATTATGGTAGATTACTTATAAACGACAAATTAGAATTTGTTAGTTAACCATATTCATCATAGAACGTCTACGTGTATGTGTACCCATGTGTTGATATATGAGTGTATATTACTTGCAAGTTGGCCAAAGAAAAAAGAATTAAAACTTGTCATTTGCATGTGTAATAAGCATGCATTTGCGATTTTATTATTTTAAAAAAGGTAACATAAGTTCATGGATTTCTTTTTTTATACGTGTGCAAATGCACGTGCCAGAAGCCTAGTATAAGATTATAGTGTAATAGAGGGGATATGTACCAAATGACCAAGTTGCTTATCCATTACATTCATGATCAGCACGACTACACTACAGCTGATTCTCACAAGGCTACTTCATGTTCCAAATGCAAACATAACTAAGATAAGTGAGACTATCCCACCATTACAGAACAGGTTTTGACATCTAGATTGCCATTTGATAATTGGCTCCTGATGGTTAGAATACTTTTTTTTAAATTCGGTGTACTTTTTCTGGTGGGTTGGGGGATAGGAGAACGCAATTTTAGATCATATCTTTTATTGCAAATATCATCATTCCAAAAGTAGATCGAAACAGGAGGGAAACTTCACGCTAGAGAGCGCTCTCCAACTCAAGTGGAGGGAAACCCAAACAAAAAAGTGAGATACTACTTTGACTTCAATACATAATTATCATGTGATGTTGATATCTTAGAAACTTGATCCGAACAATCCAAACCCTTCTTAAACATCAGCCCAACTACATGAGCAAATGAACAATCTGTGTCCAGTACGCCCAAGGAAATAGGTATATGCTGAATTGTATCGGTTTCGGACATTTCATATCTGTTTTGAAAGGGACCAATATGAAACCGTGGGGTAAACTCGGTATCGGCCGAAACTATCACGTTTCAGCCAGTTTCGCCCGAAACGTGAGAGTTGTAGCCCAAAAAAGTTAAACAAAAAACACCGAAGATGAAGAGGATGAGAAGAAGCACGTGAGCCAACAACAAGCATGTGAAAACACAGTAAAGAATCTTCACCGACAATCATGTGAACCAACAGCTAGCCCGTGAACCAACAACAAGCATGTGAAAACACATGAAAATTTTTTCCTATCAAAACGAGGAAAGAACACATACTTAAGCAATGTTTCAAATATCGGTCTGATATCTGCAATATCAGTCGCAATATCGGTTTTTAGGTGTCTGTTACCGATTTAAGCTTTCGATATCAGTTTCCGATATTGAACCTAATTGCAATTTAATATCGAATATCGATCGATATTCCGATCTTTATTACGGTTACAAATATCATTTGATATTCATTATTTTTAGCTAATGTGTCTTAGTTGAATCAGATCAAATCCAATTAACTAATTAGATTTGACCCGATAACTACCTAAATCATTTAAATATTTTTTTTACTAATTTCATTCACTTTTCAGCATAATTTTATTTTACCACATGGTTTTACTTTCAATGACAACTCAAAAACTCTTTTTGTTAGGTTACCATTAAAGTTTATGGCAACATATCTTAATTGTATAGTTGGTACTTTCGATGACAACTCAACAACTCTCTTTTAGTTAGGTTAACATTAAGTTTATGGCAACATATCTTAATTGTATAGTTGGTACTGCATCTTCAAAGATACAAACCTTAAGATATTATATATAATATTTTTTAGTAAACTTAGCTGCTACAAAGAAAGTATATAAGTATTGACTAGCATATTCTCTTTTGGTATTACAAATCTAAAAATGAGTTCATGCATTATTTCTATTTTGCAATTTAGGATCTGTTGCTTTGATTTTTTGGTAATACTTTGCTCTATTGTATCATAAAGAGGCAATGTGTTGGTTTTTTGTATTATTTATGTTCTTCGATGGCTCGGTTCATTTCTTATGATGAATCAAGTCTTTATAAATTGTAGTTAAATGTAATGTATTTAGATAAGTATATCATAAGCACAAATTAATGTGAGTATATAATTTATATATAATTAGATATATGCATGGTATGTATATGACATCTATTTTTGGCATATAACATAGTATTCTGTTATTTAGTCTATCCTTGATATATTCCCGATATCCGCTATCCGATATCATATTTTTAAAGCCGATACCGGACTGATATCCGATATTTCAAACACTGTACTTGAGAGCAGCAATTCAAGAGCCTCCAAAAAATACCTCAATCGATTTCCTCGTGAGCTGCTGAGAAGTCGAAGCGGCTGAGCTGCTGAGGAGTCGAAAAGACTGAGCCTTTAAGGAGTCGATCACGATCAAGAAGCCCTAGGTAAATTTTTGAAGAAGCGAGAAGAAGAGACGAGCAGCTCGAGCTTGAGAGACCCTCGATGTCCCATTTCCCCTTCGATTTGCCCAATTCCCCTTCATTTCAGCATGCATTTTGAAGAAAAGAGAAACGAGAGAAGAGAAGAAGAGCATCGATTTTCTCGTTGCCCGCATGAAGTATTTATAGGGATGCCCTTTACAGTACACAATTGCCACGAAATGACTTCTATATACAAGTTTTCCATTAGAGTTCAACATTGGTAATAAACATAATAGCAAACTTGTAACTAGATGAAATAAATTGTGCAAATTGTGAAGTGCGAACGGATAGTAGCGGGTAACAGTTGCCGGCCACTTTACATTTTGCTCAACATATTTCATATATTTACACCTTTGTCATTGCCTTTAAACCTTCTTAATAGACACAATGGCAAACTTGTAAATATATGTAATATTAAGACCGAAGTTTAATGGAAGACCGGCAGCTGTGCTGAGTTAAGGGGATCCCTGCTTTTCACATTCTATATTTTGCTAAATATATTGCCTTTTATTTACAAGTTTCTCATATTCTTTTGGACGAGTGTATTTAGCAAAATGTGTAATGTGAATAGCAGACTTTAACTAATTTTGTTATACATTATAGTTAGACATTATCTTATTAGTTTGACATTATCTTATTAGTTACAAAGTTTAACTAATATTGTTAGTTACACTGATACGTTCATAGGAACAATCTCTCAGAGGTAATATCCAACTGAAATTAGCGAACTATTAAATCTCTCATAGGTGCCATTAGCTTATCTCTCATAGGTGCCATTAGCTTATCTTGTAAAGATTCAATGGCAAACTATTAAATTTACTTCCTGGAAGTGCTTCATGAACCTAAAATCATGGAAATCGAGGAATTTTATGGCACTATGCAACTGAAATTAGCGATAAGTGATGACATCTCGTAGGAATAAGCTATCTGAAACAACCGATACTGACGAAATGAAACAAAACTCCAAAACCACCGAAACGAGCGAAACCTAACCGAACCCTAAAATTCTTGGAAGACCGAGACCGAAACCGAGACTTCTAACCTTGGGTACAACATAGGAGTTGGAATGTAAGCTTATGATGCAAGAGAGTGACCAAGTTATTTATCCATTTCTAGTTTACATTCAGGAGCAGCACAAGGACAGCTGATGATCACAGGACTAACTGCATGTTCCATATGCAAACGCAATACACCGGTAAATGGTGTGCTCCCACCATTACAGCACAGATTTTGAAGGATATTGCAATTATAACTATTATGTCATATCAATTCTTCCCTTCAGATACCCAGATACCCAGGGTCGAATATTCGAAACAGAAGGGATAATGTGTACTGCAGTAAACTCTTCAGCTCAAGAGAAGCAAAAAAAATCAATAAAACAAACTGTGAGATATTTACTATTTTGAATCAAATCCATTTGTGGCAACATGTGCTGTTGTTAATTCAGATCATAGCATAAAAACATATAAACAATATGTATCAGTAGGGCAAAGCCAGAAATGATTGCATACCTCTATACAAATGATGAAGTCTTGTACGCTCGTTTTGAATTGTAAACCTTGTGCTATAGGACTTTTGAACAGGCCCAAGGTAGAAAATAGTGCAATCGCCACACCTTGCCACCAAGTTAGGAAGACTATTGATTTGAAGACTAGGAATTTAGCCAGTGGGTTTATATGTTCTAATTCATCCTTGGTAGCAGCATAGAACTGAACTAGACAGTACAACGCCCATGATTGACTGAAATTGAGGACTACGGCAATGTAAGGATACCTACAAAATCAAAGCAAACAAGCACGCTTATCTAAATCACACCAATTAAGGTTTCCAACAACTGTCACAGAATGAGAAATACATGAACATGATAAGTTATTTTCTGGCAGGAAATAATGGACAGTATACAAATGAGATCGTATCAACATTTCCATAGATAATGCGCTACAATAAAAGTAGCTTTTCTACATCAAGAATGTAAGGCAAATCAGTAAATTAAACTTCATACAAGAAAAGCATGGCACTTCACCCAGAACAAAATGCAGGAAAAAATGATTTTCACCAAGTTTCTGAATATATAGTCCTCTGCAATACGCAGTAGCTTTTTTACAATGTATACATAAAGTTTCAACTTTTCTTGTATAAGTGATCAAAACTCCTAGGACCAACTGATAAAATAATATGATTTCATAAAAAGAAAGCATCAATGGCATATTCTCTGTTACTCATTCACATGGCATATTATCTGTTCCTCATTCACAAAACCATCAAGCATCCAATGAGTTATATTTATTCAACACATACTCAAAATGGACAAGTAATCAAATATTAATTAGAGGCAACTTCATGAATGGTTACACATTTAAAATCTATGTGAAAAGTGCTCGCAAGTTGGGTCACATATAATTTATAAAGTTGGGTCACATATAATTTATAAGAAATAGACATGAAATGACATGGTGGGTCATCTCATGGATGAACCATGCCATTCATCATGATTTTCACACCATAAAACGTCACTGGAAGAAACAAGTATCACTTAATTTTGACTTATGAACCAAGTTGTCTCATTTCTTCTATTATAAAAACAAGTATACTTAGAAAGTATTTGATTCATGGTTAAGAGGTCTTCAAATTATGTAATTTTTTATCACTGAAGCATTATAGGCATGGAAATCACAATGGGCAGTCTCCACTCATAAAACACCCTTGGAAGAGAAACGCACGATTTGATTAGCCCTAATGCATTAACAAGTTGTCTCATTTGCTCAATTGCCAAAACAAATTGAAAGTACTTGGCTCGTGGATAAAAAGTCTTCAAACATCACAATATTAATATTGTTGTTTTTAATACATATTAGTGTTTACGGGTGTTTTCTCACCACTGAAATCGTTGGAAAAAGATTAGGTATGAGCTGTTGACTTGGGCTGACTTGGACAGTGGACCGGGCACTGGGCGAGGAGACCACGGCCTGAACGGGCTCAGATCGAAGTCATCGAGGGTGGCTCTGTGCTATCTTCGGCCTGTCTACAACACAAAGAGCCCGTTAGGGGGGACATATTTGAGGTCCGACATATTCCCCTCCGATGCTTAAGTTAACAGATGACTCAAGGAGACTCGAGATAACTATGTCCAACCTGTTGGGAGATCGTCTGCTAGTTATCGCGTCGAGCTTATGGAGGAAATCTATAAAGGTGGAGCAGATCTTTAGTGCAGGATTACCTGACGGTTTAGTGGATGTCAGAAAATGAGAGTGCAGAATCAGAAGAACAAAACCCATCTCTCGTTGATTGAGTGATTACTTATAGACAGCAGATGTCCAGTTCTAACGTCCGAGCTTTTATGGAGCTTTATTGCTTGGTGATTTGAGCCGCAGCCATTGATGATGGGCTGAACAGTCAATCATTGAATGCCCTCATTGAAGGCAAGCTTAACGATCGGTATTAATGAGAAAACCCAATGGTCAGCTCCATTGTCGTCTTTGATGGAGAGTCTGTCAACATCGTGTGTGAGCTTCTAGGCTGTTGGGCTGGAGCTCTTGACTTCACTAGGCTTTTGGGCTCAACCAATTCAAAAAATTGATTAAGTGTCTAGTGGGCCAGTCCTATGCTATGAAATGACCCACATCTCCCGAGCCCAACCGTTGTGGCACTTAAGGTCGGTTGATGTGACCCGAATTAATTGGGTATGGCAGTCGAGGCGGGAAATTTAATTTTTGACCACCAAAATTCCAAACCATAAGACTTGACTGCCACACCGATGCAGAACTTGAAGCATCGGGGCTCCGAGATATCAGCATGTGTCTTAGATCGGACGAATGAGCTCAATCTCAAATCATATGATTCTCTGTATAAATAGAAAGTGGGGAGAAGGAGAAAGCTTCTTCATTTACTTTGCGTCCATTTTCGCTTTTGCTCTCTTCTTCCTTGTTCAAGCACGTCGCCGTCCAAATAAGGTAGTCTTTCTTTCTGTTCATGCGACTTCGATCATTTTCTTCTTCAGATTCTGAATTTGCAGAATTATGGGCCGAGATGGTGAAGCTACTTCAGAGCCCACTAGCCCCGGTATGGAGGAAGTTTCTCCCTCACGTCCTGAAGATGCACCAGAGATCACTCAATCCTCAGAACCCAAACAACTTCGTGGTAAAAGAAAGGGCTTGCTCATCGAGCCCCTCCGCTCGAAGGCCCCAATCTTACAGCTAGGGAAGACGAGCCTAATGTGCCAAGAGAGATCATACAAATGGTCCCGATGGTCCCTAACTCCTAAATCCCGAAGCTTCGAAATGAGTATATCCGACCTCCTTATGAGGTTCGGGTCCCTCGTCCAAACGAGTGAATCTGCTTCCCTGGTAAAGCGTGGGATCATAGTATAATGAACTTCGTTTCCCTCTTCACCCCTTCATTCTCGAAGTTTTTAACTTTCTTGGAATCCCCCTCTGTCAGTTGATGCTGAACGTAATTGTAGCTTTGATCGGCTTCAATATGCTCTGCTTTTTGAATGAAGTGGAGCTAACCATAGCACTTTTTAATTATTTCCGTGGGATCCTTTAGATGGCAAACAACACTAGAAGGGATGTTTAATAGGGTTGTCAACAAATAATAAACTTTTTAGCGCAATAAAAATCCTTCTACGAGTTGCCTAAGTCTCAAATCGAGTTGTCTCAATTTGTACTTAATCAACAATACTAATATGCTTGAATATAAGTTACATCGGAAATAAAATAGTTCAAGCAAAAAAATAATGAGTCAGAGGAAAATGGTCACAGCGCAGACACAGAGATTTTATCCTGGTTCGGCCCAACATTGTCATACGTCCAGTCCCCGACTCCCTTCGGGGTTTAATCCACTATTGCAACACGCAATACAATCACATAGCTTCTCTTGCTAGGAATTTCCACGCACACACCTAGTTACAACCAACTAGGATTTCCAACACCAATTTCCTTTATAACTCAGGAATTACAAAGCTCAAGTCTTCTCCAAAGACTTTCACAAAAGATATGAAAAAGAGTCAAGATTTCTTATAAGCTAATGGTATTTAAGTGTGAAACGTGGCTTAAGAAAATTTGAAACTTTTGATCAAATAAATGATATAAGTAAAGCACAATTTGATCAAAAAGTTGTCTTGAAAATTGATCAACAAACATTGAGCACTTGGCCTTTAGAGATCAAATATTCAAGATTTTAATCTTTGAAAAAGAATTTGAATTTAAAATACAAAGATAAAAACAATAGCCTTATGATTTGAATCTCAAAGAAGAAAGTTATTAGCTTAGAGATCAAAAGGGACGGGTACTCTTAAAAAGGCTAAAATAAAAATGAAAATTATCTTAGAACAATTTAGCACAAGAGTTAAAATCAACAAGCCTTTAACAAAGAACGGAAAATAGAGCTTTTGATAACTTTTTAGCACAAGAGAGATTTCTTTTCAATAAGAATTGTGTTTAAAACTTCTGAAATCCCAGCTATTTATAGAGAAATTGCGGCATAAATCTGCTCATAATAGCTTAAAATCAGCTCTCAAAGTCAACTACAAAGGCTAGCTAACGGCTAGAAAAAATCAATGCAGATTTCCTAATTTGTCTTTAGTTGACCCAGATAGTCGACTATTTCTCCAGATAGTCGGTTATTATCTCAAATAGTCGGCTATTATTTTGACAGAAAATTTGGAAAAAATCCCGGACAGAAATAGTCGGCTATCAGACTATACTAGTCGGTTATTTTGGGATACAACAATTTTTATACTTAAAATACTTCAATAATAATTTATAAAAATTATATTAGAGAAATATATAAAGTAATATATTTTAAAATCATTTTTCAAAGAATTTTGCATGTGTGTGAGATATACTATACCTTTACATTTCTAAGTAATTACTCACACAAACATAACTTTAGCTCTTTATTCTTCATTCTTTATCTTGAGCTAACTTCTCTTGTTCTCAAATCTTCATTTGATTCACGATTCAAGACCTTCATATACTTCAATTTGTAGCTTTATTGGTCGTGGCTCTAAGTCTTTCAATTTGCTTCACAATGACTTTGTTCTTCATATCTATAAAAATAATAAATATACACTTGAAATGAAACCATTAGTTCACATATCACTTGTGTACATCACCAAAAAACACTGGGGTGGGTCTCAATATCCCAACAATTTCTTCCAGGCAGAGCTTTCTGTCTCCGACATGTGGTATTCCATCACCGCCGAGAGGGGAAAAATTGCTTATTTTGAACCTTCCGAGCTCTGCTCGTGTCTGGAAAGGAAATTTTGTTTTCATAACCTTTCCTGACGAAGTAATCATTCTGTGTCACCTTGGCCTCAAGGCTTCAAAAGAAATAGCCCTCTCAGAGGCTGAAATTGAAGCAGCCGAATTTTTGTTAGCCCTGTCAAACCATGAGAGGTCGGTCACGTTTCTGCCGTCGGACGAGGTGTTGAATAACACCGTATGGGCAGCATGTAAGGCCGACCTTTAAATTTCACATTCATTTCTGCTCACCATAATCTTCCTTTTTTGCAGATGTGATCTGTCAGGAGTATGCTATGGACCCTGAGATGCATAAACTCCTCCGCATGGGGACCAAGAAGTTTGGGAGTAGCACGTCCACCCAACCATTGTCCCTTCCATTGACGAAGAAGGTGAAGAGTTCGGCCCCGGCCGCTAGCAGTTCAACCAAGATGTTTCTAGCTCAGAAGGCAGCTAGGAGCTCTACCACAATCATCAGTAGCTCGGTCAAAGTCGATGGGAGCTCAGATAAGGTCGCTGGGAGCTCGAACAAGGTCGTTGGTGGCTCGAAGAAGAGGGACCCTTCTCCGACTAGAGGTGTCATGCTAGGAAAAAAGATGGGAGATGAGGTTGTCCCACTTCATCCAGCCCCCAAGGAAGCTACCTCTGGGACATTGGTGACGCTCCCTGATCCTGAGGGCTATGCAGATACGTGGTCGTGGGGAGGCCTCAATCCTTCAAGGCTAAGCACGATTTCTCCTGAGTTTGACTGGCTCTGGTGGCGTTTAAGTCGACTCAGGTCGAACTGCACATCCCAGAAGACCATTTACACAAGTCTATCTTTCCGGTGGGCGTGGAGGAGTCAGTCTTTCTGGACTGTAGTCCCGCAGCTTAGGTTACCGAGAACTCCCTCCTTCCGAGAGATCGCTCCATTCTATGGAGGGTTGACTCGAAGCGACTGGCTAGTACCATGGGTGGGACAGTCAACAAGTTGACGTTTTTCCTTTCTTCTTTCTTTGATTTTGCCAAGTGGTCTGATCCTTTGTATTCTTTCATAGCAGATGTCAACGATGGCCGTTGAGTTGCGTCGTCGAATAGTGAAGACTGTTAATGCTGAAGCAAGACTAACTGTGAAGCACAGGGCCGTTAGTGAAGCAAAGAGCCAGTTGGAGACGTCGACACTTAAGGTTACCAGGCTCACATCTCGTGTTGCAGAGCTTGAGACGGATATGGCCAAAGAAAAAGCGGTAAGGTTGGCCGTCGAGATGCAAGGTTGACAGCTGAGGAGGATGCCCATATTGCGGCTACTCGGAAGAAGCAAGCCGAAGAGAATGTCAAGGCTGAGGCTGTTCGGAAGAGACGGTCCGACGAGCATCTGTTGGACGAAAAGAAGTGGCAAAAATGAGAGTTAACCTACATGCTCAGATCATCGACCTCAAGGCTGAGAACGTCGAGTTGAAGAAGATTGACCATGAAAAATAGCTGTAGAGGCGGTAGATAAATATACGATAGATTTTGTCGCTCCTCGGGTCGCCCAGATGTTCAGTGCGGGTTTCTTCATGTGTCAGGAAAAGATTGTTCGGAAATTCCCCAACTTAGTAGTCATCTTTGAGCAACTTGAGATGATCTCTGAGGAGGGCGGATCCTCTGTAGCTGATGAGACCACTGGTGCTAATCCTGAGACTGTTAATGTGGCGCTTCCTGAAGCCCTGACTCTTGAAGCTCCGAACTCTTGATCTGCAAATTGTATCTTTTTGTTTTTCTTCTTTTGCACAGGCTCTGTCCATTTTGGTATGTAAGGACAGTTCCCTTCTTAATAAAATTTCTTTCACCAAGCAAGAAGTTTCATCTTGTTGTAGAAGACCTTCGAGCTGGAGTAGAAGACGTGTGAATGCTCCAAGTCTTAGTTCGGAATATTCGCAATTAGCTCGTCCATGGCTATAAAATAGCTCCAAGCTTCCACATCAGATAGATGATTTGAAATAACTCCAAGACTTGAAAAAAAAAATTCCAAGTCTTAGGTCATAGAGGACCGAGATTGGCCCCAGTGCCATCCATGCCCCCTCCACAGCTCGGGCTTAAGTACTGTGTGAGTTGGAAGGGTGAGATGTGGAAGAGCGTCCCCCTTATTAATGGCCAAGCCAGTAATAGATAAATGTAGGGACCGGCTTCTGTGGCCAGATTGGTTTGTCGAGGAGAGCATGTTCGAACTAGACATCAATAGTTCGCTGCAACCAAACATATTGGCTTGACATATTAGAGAAGAGATGACCTCGATTGTTGAGAATCAAGGTCATCTGAGAATACCCCTGATCGCATAGCTAGGTCGGCCCGTGAGGAAGATTCCCTCTGATCGTATAGCCGACCAGCCCGTGAGGTCTTCATAAAGTCGTCCTCGGTCGTATAACTAGGTCAGCCCACGAAGTAGATATCCCCCAATCATATAACCGACTAGCCCATGAGGTTTTGATAGAGTTATTCGTGCTGATTTGTAGACATGCACTAGTTAGAAAGAATAAATTTGGAAATATCAATTTGATGATACCTCCGCCGATGATATCCTGGGGGTAGTGCAATCATGCATAAAGATTTGGCATGGTAGAAAAGAAATTCCCTGATTGCAAAGATATGCCCAAAAGGTCGAGGGATGATCCTTTCATAAAGTTATTCCTGATGGTATAACTAGATCGGTCTACGAGGGAAATTCCCCCGATCGTATAACTGAATCAGCACATGGGGTCTTTATAAAGTTATAGCTTGCACATGAGCTAAATAGGCCCGTGAGGTTCGGCCTGCAAGGATCGGCCCGCGAGAGGAGTGGCCCCTGGACTTATAGCCGACATGGAGCTAGATCGTCTTACGAGGGAAGTGGCCCCCTCGACTTAC
The DNA here is from genome assembly GCA_030789695.1 of Scilla litardierei. Classification (NCBI taxonomy): domain Eukaryota; kingdom Viridiplantae; phylum Streptophyta; class Magnoliopsida; order Asparagales; family Asparagaceae; genus Scilla; species Scilla litardierei. The sequence continues at coordinate 101,617,262 of CM061133.1, forward strand.
AGCTGAGAGAGAGCTATTTGATGCGAATCGCTAGGGTTTTGATGATAAACATAGGATTTTTAGATCTAGATCTGGAAATTCAGATCTGAAATTATAGGATAAATCTCACAAAATAAGCTACTCGCTAATTGACGATTACAAAATGAAAGGACAATTACCTAAAAATTAATCTAAGGGAATAGGAAAAGCCTAATACAATTGATCTAAGAAATAATCTAATAAAAGAAACTTCTCTCACAATTTTCGCATGCTAATTAGGGCCGGCTCAACCCCTTTAAATAGAAAAACTCCACTATTTGTCATTTTACTCAAATGCCCCTCGCCACCAAATATCAGCCACATCACCGCTCCACCCCTGAAAAATCACCTTGTCCTCAAGGTGGTACGTGAAGTGTATGGTCGGCTACTCCACGTGCAGGTGCTCCTGATCATCGTCGGCGGCGGCTTCCAACATTTCCACACTCTCTCCACCCTCGTCATCGCCATTTACTATCAAGATCTAAAAAGTAGTCTCCGCACCAGTGCCCTAGAGTAAACTTCTCGTCACATTTGAAACAGAGGCCATTGGTCTGCTTGTCACGAATCTCTGCCTTTGTCATCCTCTGTGTTTGTCCTCCAGATCGTGATTTCCCCCTTCTTGCTAGCCGCTACCCCGTCTGTGGAGGTTGTTCCCCTGTAGTCGTCTTCTATACCCCTCCCAGATCCGGCCCTCAAAAAGGGGAGCCTCCTCATGCCCTACGGACTCTCCTCTCTATCTCCTGATGGTCCTCCACCATCCTAACTGAGGTCATCATCCCTAGCAGGCCCACGAGCTGCAGCTGTCCCAGCCCGGATCTAATAGTGGGCATCAGCCTCTTCATAAAGCAGCCATCCAAAGATCCCCCTGAGACCCCTCGACATCGGCGGCAAAGCGACTCAAACTTCTTTATGTATTCTCACACACTCCCATCCTACGTCAATGAATAGAGCATCTCAAAGACTCTCCCAGACTGCACTGAGCCAAAACGCTCCATCAGAAAAGAGGTGAACCCCCCCAAGTCCGAAACGGCTGCTGCTGATGAGTCCACCATACCATCCCAGTGCCTCTCCCTACAAGCAAACTCCTACTGCCCGTAGCCAATCCTCCACTGGTACTGTCGACACCTCAAATTACATCTCCACACGGTACAGCCAGTCATCAGTGTCTCTGTCCTCAAAAATGGGTATCTTCAACTTCTTCAGCCGACTCTTTCCAGCAAATCCCCCTCTCTCCTGCTGCTGAAATCCTCCTCTCAGCTGATACATAGATGGTCGGTCAGGGATGTATGCCACTGCAGCATCACGTGCACCTCCATCTGCTCCATCCCACTGCCAGTCTCCCCTCCCATATCCCTGTGGGTGCCCATACTCTGTCTGATGGACTCTGTGGATGCCCTGAAACCCTCTCCAATTTCCTGTCACACCCCCGAAAGGTGGGAGTTGGGTCGACGGACCTCTAATATGCTGCTGACGCCCTTCAGGCTGTTGTAGTCCTCCTCCAGGTCCCGTGGTGGCTGAAATTGTGACGTATAAGCTGTTCAGGTCCCATATTGAGCCCCAGGTGATGCTGACGAGGTCGAGGGGGGCTGCCGGGCCCCAGGAAGTGCGGCGGAGCCCCTAGGTGGTCCGGCGGCCCTCGAAAGGAACCGTGGGGGCGGGCGAAGCCCGCCATGGGTGCAGCGGGGCCTGCCGGCCCCAGTTTTGGGCCAGCGGCCTCCCGACAGCCCCAGGAGGCGGCGAAGCCTCCAGGAGAGGCGGGCGGCATCTGACGCCCCTCTGAAATGCTCGCCGGAGGTCCTTGAGCATGCAGGGGACCTCCGACATAGCCCCAGGTGGCGGTGGTTGCTGCAGGAGGGGCAGGCGGCACCTGCCACCCCTCCTGCAGGTTCGTCGAAGCCCCTGTGGGCTGTCGATGAGTCGCTCGCCCCATTTCGGCGGCCGACGATCCTCCTCGCGGCGGCGACGTGGCTGGAAAAGCATCCCAATCCTCTGGATCAGCAGCGGAGAGCGGTCCGTGCGACTATATGCCTTCGTCTTCAACATCCTCCGGAACACCTTCGATAAAAATCACATTGTTACCTTTCTTCGTTGTCAAAGATGGCTCCTTCTGCTCAGATCTAGCTGAGGGTTGATGTTAGCTATCATTGCCGCTATTTCCCTCATCATCTGAGCTCGATTCGTCTCCATAGTTGCAGTTAATCGTGCTTCGGATGCGGCTTCGACGATCTCCACTGTCTCTTTTCTAACTTCGTTAAATCACTCGTTGATTTGGATCTCAAGTTTTTCCACTTTCTCTTCCAACGCTTCAATCTGCTCCATAGATCTTGTGCTCTCCATGGATCTGGTGTTCTGATACCAATTGATGCGTTTCGCTAGGGTTTTGATGGTTAAAATAGGATTCTTAGATCTAGATCTGGAAATTCAGATCTGAAATTATAGGCTAAATCTCACAAAATAGGCTACTCGACAATTGACAATTACAGAATGAAAGGACAATTACCTAGAAATTAATCTAAGGGAATAGGAAAAGCCTAATACAATTGATCTAAGGAATAATCTAATAAAAGAAACTTCTCTCACAATTTTCGCATGCTAATTAAGGCATGCTCAACCCCTTTAAATAGAAAAACACCACTATTTGTAATTTTACTCAAATGCCCATCGCCACCAAATATCAGCCGCTTCACTATGTCGGTATGCGAGGGGAGTGTCCCCTCGACTTCTAGCCGACCTACATATGGATCGGCACCGCAAGGAGAGTGGCCCCTTGACTTACAGCCGATAAAAAAGCTAGGTCAGCCTGCGATGGGAGTGGCCACTCGACTTACAGCCAACAGAAAGCTAAGTCTGTCCGCTAGGGGAGTAGTCCCTCGACCTACAGTCAACCTATAGTTAGATCAGCCAGCGAAGGGAGTGGCCCTTCGACTTGCAGCTGATAAAGAGTCAGGTTAACTTGCGAGGAGGGTAGCTCCTTGACTTACAGTCGACCTATAGCTAGATTGGCCAATAATGGGAGTGGCCCCTCGACTTACAACTGATAAAGAGCTAGGTTGGCCTGCGAGGGGAGTGGTCCCTCGACCTAAAGCGGACCAGCCTGAGATTTGATTGCCAAGGTAATTTGTAGGCTTGTGTACTTTAAAAAATGAAGTGGAAAAGCCGATCAAATGCTATATTTGAGTACACTCGTTGAAGGTGTATTAACTTGGCAAAATGAAATTTTCATTAGAAAGGAAAATAAAGTAAAACTCAACATGAAATAATACATGTGTTGATTCAGTACTTGTCCTTCATTGATGATAACTCGGCAGGTGCTTTGTGTTTCTAGGACGGACAAGCTAGCATAAAGTCCTAGAGCGAGCAAACTATGTGGATATGTAAGTTTCTCCAATCTAGGTCAGAGGAGAGTTTAGTCAATGATCCTTGTGACGGGTTGGGCTACGAAAATCGATTTTCCTCGGTCCTCGGAGGTGACATCCTCATGTCTTTCTTTTGGGGCATCAACGAATTTCCTCATGTGCCCTCGTTGAATAAGATGCTTAATGTCCTTCTTCAGCTGCCAACGGTCTTCTGTATCATGACCGTGGTCTTGATGAAATCTACAGAACTTGATCTCTCTCGCTTGCCTCATTTCATCTTCGGAGGAGGTCGACTGATGTACCCCTCACCCTGGACATAGACCATCACTACCTCCATAAGAGCATTGAGCTTTGTGAAAATCGTGTCGGCTCTATTCGCCATGTCTCTAGTGCTACTATCTCGTCTTCGACAGTCTTTCTGTTCTTGACGGGTCCCCTCCTTGGGCCGAACTTCCTTCTTTGCTTCCCCGAAGCTCTGGAGGCCACCATGGGCGGGGCTTGTAACGGGCCCATTCTTGGGCCCATTTATTTTACCCCCCCCCCCCCCCCCGTTGGGCCGGCCCACCCACGAGCCACTCGGGGCTCTTTATTTTTCTTTTCGCCACTGCTCTCTCTCACCCTCATATATTCGATGAAGCTCGTTAGGGCTTTCGCTCCTCTCGTCGATTCGACGGAGCACATCTGTCCTTTCTCTCTTGCATCACCGTGGGGCCCTCGATAGGGCTTCGACGCGTCCCTCTCCGTCCTCTGTCCTCGTCGACGACACTCAGCCCCTCTTTGTCCTCTCTCTGTGGCTCTACGGAGACTTATGCCCCTTTTGATGCGACCGTGTCCTCTTGGGGTTGCTTCGATGGCTATTTGACCCTCTTCTCCCACTTCTTCTATCGGTTACATGCACTGTAAGTCTCTCTCTTAATTTCTTCAAAGCTGGTTGATTCATGCGGCTCTTCGGGATTGATCTCTTCCTGATTTCTCGGTTGATCTGCGGTGGCTTCGATTCTTAATTTTTATTGGTTCTTCGACTTCATTTTCGGTAGACTTTATCTCTCATTACACTGTAGATTTCTTCGATTTTTCTGCATGCTTTATCTGAGTTAGAATCTTGAGATTTTGAGAGAAAAATGGGATTTTTATTAACAGGAGAGGATGATTTTGGGGAATAGCATAGGGTTTGAGTCCCTACGGTAATTTAGTGGGGTTGGTTCCCTCGCCTACTAGTCGTGGAGTCACATAGTCCTTGCATGGGGCTAGTTTGGCTTGCGGTTTGTCCCTTGCTGGCTGATTTAGGGGTTTGGTGGCTCCTTTGCTTGCAGGTTGTCTCTTGCTTGCTGAATTGGGGCGCTATGGCTCCCCTTGCTTGTGGTCTGTCCCATCTTGGCTTTACCTGGGGTTCGATGGCTCCTCTCTTGCTTGTGGTTGGTGGTTTCTTGCTGACTATAGTTGCGGCTGATTGTTTCATGCTATTGTTTGGATTCGGCTGAGAGCTTTGTTCGCTGATGTGGGTTGTCGTCGTGGTTTTCTTGGGACATAAGCTCCGTTTCCCGTTGTTTTCGTCATTAGCCCCTAGTTCCATGTTAGAAACCCCGTGGATTTTGTCGTAGGTACGGGGTTTCCCCACCTTGTGATTAAAAGACCCCGAACCTGATCCCAATGGCCTAGAGCCTCTAGAGCCATTATGAGTTTGAGTTTTAGGTTTTTTCGTTATCAAGTAATTACTATGTTTTTCTTCGTTTCTTGGTTTGATGCATGAAACAGTTGGGTGTTCTATTATCAGATTAGTTTGGAATATCATACCATGAGAAACATCCATACCTTACTTATCACATGCTAGCTTTATTTTCATGTCATTTAATTATCTCCTGCAGCATGCAAGTATTAGAAAGTTTGAAATTGTGATTAAATTGCATAGTCTCTAGGTTGTTACTTGTGATGGCACTTATACTGATTGACTGATGGATTTGAGATTGGCTCTAGACATGACAAGTTACTATTGCATAATTGGCAGTGGACCCACTTGACTATGTAATTTAAATGACATTAAACTGAGACACATCACGACACTAAACTAATAAATGGTTAATTTTGTTTGACTCGACGGGTTTTGAAAAAACTTATGATCGAGGGAGTGCGGGAGCGACTGAGACATGTTCTTTGGCCCCTGTCTAGGGGGACATCCATTTTAATGGGTCCCGAGTCCCATGGCTACAAGGACGCCCATCATGATGGGTCCTGAACCACTGTCGCAGTGTTACGATTCTTACGGTACGGTACTTTCTTCTTTTGGACTCGGCCCGGGGGGAGCATCCTTGCGGTCCAGAATGGTCCAGTTGCAGACCGTGCTCCCCTTCATAAGTCACGACCTAGGATTGGTTTACATTAACAGTTACTCTCTCACAGTAGTTGAGACATTAAATGTTTATAACATGCTTCATTTCGGTACCATGCCATTATATCTGTTACTCATATTTTCTTTCTGCGCCATTATTACTATGATATCGTTTGGCTACATATTGTCTACTCCTTTGAGCTGTGGCACAACTTCTGTTGTCCACTAGGTGACGCACAAGATTACCCAGAGGCGTTGGAGTCAGAATTTCTGATTCAGGACGTCGGGCCTTGAGTTTTGTTGAGTGTGAGTGTGTTCTCGGGGTTTTCCCCTTTTTGTACTTTTGGTTTAGTCCTGGAGTGCGTTGTGAGTTGTACTTTTGTCTCATGTATTTCATTTTTGTATCAGCATGTGGAGTTTATGCATGAGTATCTATTTATCTTTCTGTCGGTTCTCCTTATTCTCACTGACACATGTGGGGCCTGCACTACACTTGCACAATTGTGATGGCACCCGGGGAGCGGGGCGTTACAGGCTAGAAACAAATAATTATAGAATGCAACTCATACAAGTTTACTATGCAACAAAAAGAATTCAAGTTTAGATAAATAGTATCTAGCCAAAGCAATCACAGCTGCACTTCCAAAATGATGTTTTATTGTTCAGTCTGTCAAATAAAGTGGTGAACATTATTGTTAATAATTTTCATTTTTATTGTCTCAAAAAAATAATTGCCATTTGTAAATTTCAATATTTATCTCACCCACAGTTCCACTTAAATTCTCCTTCACAATATGCCCCAAAAGCTTCAAGTAACAAGGACAACATGGCACAAAGTGTCTTTATTATCATCTGCACAAAAAGAGAACACTAAGTTAAACCAAAATTGACTGCCAGTATATGGATTGTCGGAGAAGTAAGTTGGCAAAAAAATGTCTGACGTACATATTGAACAATCCCAAACTTTATAACCAGATAAAACCATTCACCCAACCTCCATGGTTTTAGAAAATATTTCATTGGAAAAGGATGCTTTATGACACCCTTTTCAGACGCATGTGGCAACAGAGGTGCACTAGAAGTTGAACCACCCTCCCTCTTCATAAATTCAATTGTTCTCTCTTCCCCACCTAAAAGGATATTTCAAATATCAATAAGAAAGCGTAACAGGTGAAACCTGAAAATGAAATGTATGATCTAGTAGACACCATATACAATACAAACACATAAAACAAACACCAGCAAACACTGTGTAGCCAATCTACTTAGGCAGGGTAACTCACTCAAGCAAGAACTAAAATGTAATAAAGAACTAAAATGGTCAGATCCAGAAAGAATAATGATTTAGGATAAGCAAATTATTATATTTCAGTATCAACCAAAGTAACATAACAACATTGGAAGCAGCATATTTGGAAAATAGATCCAATAGTTGGCAATGTCTGCTCATGTGACAAAAGATACACGGTGAACACTACAAAGAAATAATGTGTAATGTCTTATTGTGTGACAGAGGATACATGGTAGATGCTACATAGAAAGAATGTGAAAGCATTAAGCGAAATTCATTCGTACCAAATCAAAAGAGGGTGCAGAATATGTCAGAATTCACCCCCAAAACAAAATACATTAATACGTTTGTACATTTAGTAGAATCTGTGCATCACGTTGAAAACCAATGCTAATTCTACCTGCGAGAAACAAACAATTCATGCGAGGGTGGTGCGACAGGCATAGGTATAGAAAGTATCTGATGCGGACGCCCCCTAGCCGCCGCCCCGCTTGTCGCAAGCCGCACCCGGGTCCCACTTGATGCTTAGGCTTTGGTGATTTAGTTATCTAGGGGTATTCTAGTCTTTTCAGACTAGATTAGTAAATCCCCTCTTTTTCTATTTATTAGAGCTAGCCGTCATTTTATTACCTTATGCTTATTTTGTGAAGAACAATTGTAGGCATCTTGTGAGGGATTGTAGACTTTTGTCCGTGCATCAAAAGTTAGGAGAGCGAGTCTCCTCTCGAAAGAGACTCAATTATCAATCTATTTCATAGTTCTTCGCAATTTAAGATCCAAAAATTCCACCTTTTTATATTTTTTTCCTCTTTAAATCTGAAATTAATTGACCGATCCTCTAGATCGTATCAAATTGGTATCAGAGCGGTGAGATCCGATGGCGACAAGCACGAGGTCAAAGGCGGATGACGTGGATGAGAAGGTGCAAGGGCTTCGCGAAGAGTTTAACCGGGAGATCGAGGGATTGAAGAAAACCCTAGGGGAGTCCATCAAAGATCACGCCCATTCACAGGAGGACATCCAAATTGAACTTCGGGCTATGAGAAGAGACGACGCGCAAACGGGACGTGATATCCAAGGGTTAAAGGAGGCAACTTCAGATCTGAAATTTTTGAGGGAGGCCACGTCGTCGATTCCGGAGATAAAAGCTATGCTTCAAGCCCTAACGATGGAGAGAGGAGGAGATCGGGGCAAGAAGATTCAAGGGGGAGAAAACCAAGGAGAATCGACGCTTGAATCGGCAAATCAGGAGCAACCGGAGAGGGCGACGGCTACGGCGACAAATCTGGAGCAAGCCGCAGCCGCCGCAAACCCTAGCGGGTCCGGACAGGCGCATGGAGGGACCGGGGGCCCCTGGAAAAGGGCGGCAGGCCCACCTGGGCCTACGGCAAGCTCGGCAGGCCCATCCGGGCCTGCAGCGAGCACAGCAGGCCCTTCAGGGCCTGCGGCACATTTTGCAGGCCCTGTCGAGCCTGCGCAGCTTGCGACAGGCCCAACTGGGCCTGCCGCAGCAGCTGTAGGCCCCGCCGGGCCTGCTGTGACTTCGGCAGGCCTGTTCGGGCCTGCCGCTGTCCCAGCAGGCCCAAACAGGCCTGCAGTCGATCCATGGGGGCCTGCCGCAGTGCAGGCAGCCCCCTGGGGGCCCGCGACGACGCAAACAGCCCCCTGGGGGCCCACAGCAACGCAAACAGTCCCCTGGGGGCAAGACGGAGGCGGATGGGCCCGAGACACGATGATTGGGGCTCCAGTAGCCCAATTTTAGAGACCAGAGGCTCATCCACAGGTACTGAGGCCACAGGTTGATCCCAGACAGACGTTTGATAGCTTTTCGGGGCGGGGACAAGGCCCGGGAGGCTATTTTGGGGGCCGGGCAGCACCAGTACAGCCACACAGAGGGGCAGGAGGGCCCGGGTTGGCGCGACAGCAGGAGTTCCCGGGGTACCATTACCAGCCTGAGGCGTGGGAGAGACCCGTTTGGCCCGAGGAGTTGTACGGGGTGGACGGGGGAGGACCAGTTGAGGCAGGCGGCGGAGGATTCGACCGTGGGGGTGACCGCGGAAGAGATGGGGGACCACAGGGGGGACATTAATGCGGATCGCCGCCTTATGAAGCTGAAGATGCCGATTTTTGATGGCACGGATCCGGATGGGTGGATCTATCGGGCGGAGCGTTACTTCCAGGTGATGAGGTTGACGGAGGAGGAGGTTCTGAGGGCCATCGGAATCTATTTCGAGGGCAAGGCGTTGGCTTGGTACAGATGGAAGGTGCCGCGGACCCCTTTTCGCACTTGGGAAAAGCTGTCAGCACTGATACTAGACCGATTCCAGGAGACCCCTGGTGGAGACTTCTATGAGCAGTTATCTGCTCTGAGACAGGAGGGGACGGTGAGAGATTATGTGGAGAGGTTCGAGATGCTGAACAGTAGGGTGAAGGGGGTGACCGATGAGGTGATGATAAGGAATTTCATGAGGGGGTTGAAGCCCTCTATAAGAGCGGAGCTGAGGATGCAGAGCCCAGGAACATTGGAGGATGTCCTTCGCCTGGCCCACAAGGCGGAGGAGAAGCATGCAGAGGAGAGACGCATTCGGGGGACTTGGGGAGCCCAGGGCCAACGTAGTCAGACAGCACCGGCCCCACTTTCGGGGGTTACATTGCACCAGTGGACACGGAAATCAAGAGAGAGGAAACCCGACCAGTGATCCCTGGTAAACGGATGACTGAGGCTGATATGAGGGCGAGGCGTGCTGCAGGCCTCTGTTTCAGATGCGATGAGAAGTTCAGTCCCGGTCATCGATGTGCGAGCAGGCTGATGCAGATTGTGCTAGTACCGGACGAGGGGGAGTATGCAGATGATGGGGAGCCAGTGATGACGGAAGAGAGCGAGGTTGAGCACGCACATCTGGATGTAGCGGAGGTGTCCCTGAACTCCTTGGTAGGTGTAACCACGAACCATACCATGAAGTTGTCAGGGCGATTGGACGACGCGCCGGTGACGGTACTCATAGATAGTGGGGCTACCCACAACTTCATCTCTCGACATTTGGTGGATCGTCATAGGTTGCAGGTGAGCACGTTGGAGACGTTTACGGTCCTCTCAGGGATAGGGAGGAGGGAGGAGAGCAGTGGGATGTGCAAGGGGTTGAGTCTGACCTTACAAGGGGTGCAGATCATGGAGGACTTCTTGCCCCTAGAGTTGGACAATATCTATGTGATTTTGGGCGTGCAGTGGCTGAGGGGGTTGGGCGAGGTGAAGATGAATTGGAAGCAACTTAGGATGGAATTCCAGTAGGAGTGTCGCACGGTGGTTTTGACAGGTGACCCTAGCCTCTGTTTTCCCTCGGGGGCCTTCAAAGCCAGATCTCCACCTTGAGGACAAGGTGGCTCTTTTAGGGGGAGGTATTGATGCGGACGCCCCCTAGCCGCCGCCCCGCTTGCCGCAAGCCGCACCCGGGTCTCACTTGATGCTTAGGCTTTGGTGATTTAGTTATCTAGGGGTATTCTAGTCTTTTCATACTAGATTAGTAAATCCCCTCTTTTTCTATTTATTAGGGCTAGCCGTCATTTTATTTCATTATGCTTATTTTGTGAAGAACAATTGTAGGCATCTTGTGAGGGATTTTAGACTTTTGTCCGTGCATCAAAAGTTAGGAGAGCGAGTCTCCTCTCAAAAGAGACTCAATTATCAATCTATTTCATAGTTCTTCGCAATTTAAGATCCAAAAATTCCACCTTTTTATATTTTTTTCCTCTTTAAATCTGAAATTAATTGATCGATCCTCTAGATCGTATCAGTATCCTTACTGTTAAGAGTTATTTATTAATTAGATATTTGGTATATGGGTTGATTGTTGTAAAGTCGCACCCGTATTCTATTTTTTTTGTACTGCAATACAATGAAAAGAGAGATATTTCTTCTCTCTCCCCAACGTTTTCCCTTACACAGTACCAAAGTGAACCTTAATCAACATCACCTACCAAATCCTAATTAATCATCGTCATCTTTCTCTTCCTTTTCATTCTCATTCACATCTCCGCATCATCGTCATCGCCATCCCATAGCGACCCACCACCATCCTTCTCCAATACATCGCTGGCAGCCACTCACAAAGTCACTGCTACTCTTTTTTCCTTGTCGTCATCGTCCTAAACAACCGTTGTCACCTCTATATTCTGCTTCATCACTCGCCCTCACGTTGTGATAGGAACTAACAAAGATCTGAAATTTATTATTCAAAACTGAAAATAAAAGAGGATAAATCGATTACAATTGTAGAGGTAATCACTCTTCCAAGAAGCCAATTGAAGAGGACGTCTGCACTCTCCCGAATAACGAGTAACTCTATCCTCTTGTTATCAAACTTATCAAAATGTGCATATTCTCCTCTTTAATGTCCCTCTTTATTTATAATAAGACCCCCACTAATTGGTAATTAGTCAAAAGAACTAATTCACCCTCCCTATTTAAAAAATTGCCAAATAAAGTCTAATATTATTCTCCCACTAAATGACACGATTCTCGCATTAAATCATTTCCAAATAAGATCACGTTCACATTCGACGCATCGTCCACGTTCGACGCACCCCACCATTCATATCATTAGTCCGCCCCCGAAAAAACCATGTTGTCCTCAAGGTGGTGCATAACGTTCATGGGCTTGCTATAGGTTGCTCGTTACCTCCAGGATCGAATGGATGATCTTCTCCTCTGGATCAATGGATTGTTGGGTTTGCCGAGACGAGAGGAAGGTGCTGGTGGTGGCGGCGGTCCCAGATTCCGCCAGACGGGCCGCCGGCAAAACTCAAAATATGAGGCCGATATCCTCCGGGGGTTTGCCCGCGTCGGGGCGGCCCTCAGGGGGGGTCTTCCGACTAGGAGCGGCCCTTATGGGGTCCACCAACACCAGAGGGGGCACGTCTGTCTTTACTGGCAGCGGATCTTCATTGATCGACGTCGACATCTTCAGATCTGCTTCGTCGTCCATCTTCTTCTCCGAATCTGGTAGATCTGAGTTTGAGATCTTCAAATCTGTGCTCGTGGCCGTAGTCATTGGGGCTCAGATCTGAAGCCGGATCTAGCTTGCCGGCCTCCAAAAATTTTGCATTTTTCATTGCCTCAGCCGTCGCTTTCTCGGCCTCTTCTTCCTCAATGACTTCCCTCAACTCCTGAAAGAGTTGTTTGCAAGATTTCGTTTCTTCCTTTTTCGTCAAAGGTGTCGCCTTTAGCCCTAGATCTAGGTTTTCGTCCAGATCTAAATCTTTCGCTCTTAACAACAATGTGATTTGTTGTATGAGATGTTGATTTGATTGCTTGAGCCCCTCCATTAATTGTACGAGCCGTTCCATGAACTTCGCACAGAGCATCTCGGAGGAAGAAGAGCAATTTTCACGGAAAAAGAAAAGAGATTTTGTCAATGTCTTACTGATCAAAAAGACCTTTGTGACCGTGACAGATGCTAGGAGGAATAATAAGACTAGGGCCTCCGCATGTTCTTTGGAGGAAAGAAATGGTTGGTCTCGTCTTTCTCGATATGCTGCTGAAGCAACTGCAGAACATGTGGGGCGATCTGCCAGAAAGATTGGTTTGAAGTCAGTTGTGATGAAAATGAAAGGATCTACTTATTTCAGGCAGTGTTCTAAATATCGAATATCAGTCGTATATATGCCTATGAAATTTGATATCGGATTGCGGATATTGGGGATATATCGGGGATATTGACTAAATATCAAAGTGTCATATCAGACGCTTAAAAATGATGACATGGAAGCATAGATGTACTAAGAAGATATAAAATATACTAACTCAAATAAAAGTATGTTTTGGTTATACTTCTCTCGTTAAACATGAACATCAGAGATATTGCCTAAATATCAGAGTGTCATATCAGAGGCTAAAATGATGTCAAATAAACCCAAAACTGGAAGAAAAAATCAAAAAACTGGAAAAAAAATAATATGGAAAACTGAAAAAAGGGCTCGATTACTCACCTTGATCGGAGAACACCCCCTTGCAAAGATTGAATGCTGGACGTCGAAGCTCAATCGATTATCGCCAACGGAGCTGAGCAGAGCAGCATGAGGACCGGAGTGTCGAGAGGAGTGAAGCGACGTGATTAGATTTAGGGTAAAGCATCGATTATCCCTCAAAAAATCCCGATGCCTTATCGTTTTAAGTAAATGAGTTGGGTCAGGTGAGTCGGGTCGGATCCACTTCTAAGTGGACCGACCCGCTAATTTTATTTTACAAAAACAGTGAATTGCGGCTGATATTTCAAAGGATATATCGGCCGCAATATCGGCCGCAACCAGATATTGCCGCGATATTTCCCCAAATATCGAAAACCGCAATATATATGCATATATCGTATCGGCCTAGTGATAAAACCGAAATTGAGGCCGATATATCGGATATCGGTCCGATATTTAGAACACTGATTTCAGGAAAAAGAAAAAAGTGATCTTGAGCTGGAGAGGGTTTTGGAGGTGAAAGTTGAACCCTTAGGTGGGTTGCATGATGGCCTCCAAATCCTTCTTCACGGATCTCCTCCCCTCCATCAAGATCGAACCGCTCTGATACCAATTTGATAGGAACTAACAAAGATCTGAAATTTATTATTCAAAAATGAAAATAAAAGAGGATAAATTGATTACAATTATAGAGGTTATCGCTCTCCCAAGACGCCAATTGAAGAGGACGTCTGCACTCTCCCGAAGAACGAGGAACTATCTCCTCTCTTTATCAAACTTATCAAAATATGTACATCCCCCTCTTTAATCTCCCTCTTTATTTATAATAAGACTCTCACTAATTAGTTAATTAGTTAATTAGTCAAAAGAACTAATTCACCCTCCCTATTTAAAATATTGCCAAATAAAGTCATAATATTATTCTCCCATTAAATGAAACAATTCTCCATTAAATCATTTCCAAATAAATTCACGTCCACGTTCGACGATCATCCGCATTCGTCGCATCGTCCACATTCGACGCACCCCCATCCATATCATGTTGTTGCCGCATCTTCGTCCTCTTCCTTATAGCCTAAATTAGTGTCTTGCCCACTACTATCCAATTCTCTCTTGTCTTAGATCTAATTAGATCTGAAATAATGCTTCAAATAATTTCATATCCAAAACCATCAACCCTATTTTCTTGTAAAAAGTCACTAGTGCAAAAAAAGAAAAAATATCTTTTTTCTTTTTTTTGCTTGTTCAGAATGTTTGATCCAGATGTCTAATCTATTTGGCTCCTGTTTGAATCTGGTTACCCATTCTAATTTTGATCAATCTGTTCAAAGGACTTCTGGCTATCATGGTTTTCTTTTAAGGATGACAAGAAGTCCCCAGCATCTGTTTCTAATCTTGAAAAACTCACAACGGTAAACATTAAAAGAACAAACTATCTATTGACTATTGTGGATGTATTCTTTCACTCTTTTTGATGGCTCACAAAAGGAAAAGGACCTTACAATGATCCATGTATTGGTCATCATCTTTTTTCATGTATTTCAAGTTTTCAACCACAAAATGTTTTAAAATATAAAATTTGTACCAAATATTATCTTAAATTTTCGGTGATTTTTTGTATTTTTTGTATTTTCTGAGTCATTAGCCTCAAACCCATTAACTTGCAACTTGCAACTCGTTAACCCTTTTAAAAATAAACCCAAAACCAACCCATTTTTACCTCTTTAACATTCAAAACCATATTCATATTCTCTTTTATTTTTTTCTCTCTCCTCATAATACAGCCACATCCCCGTTTTCCATGCCCTACCACCTTCTCTGTGGATCTCGACCCATCGACATATAACAGACACCGATCGTCTTTCCCAACTCATATCTTCCATTATCTCTATTTTAAACCCATGATTTCTCTTAAATCTTCATGAATCCCTCTTCACCACATTCAATATAACCTCTCTCTCCTTTATAAAACCTAAGATCAGAGCTTAAATCTATACGAACTCTAATTTCACTCGCACAAGCTCAGATCTCCCCTCCCTCCACGATCATTTGGATTTTTTCACCCTTCGAGCAGGAATAACAGTCGCAACTGCGAGGACAGTGAGATGATGTAATTCTTCCTCGTTTCTTCTCTCATTTCTTTCAATCAAGTATGTTCAAATTTTGCGTCAAGCCTTGATAAACTTGGCAAGCTATTTGATTTGTTATGATTTTGGAATCTTGGGCTCTAAATTTTATTGGGGATAATTCTTGATGCTTGGCCTTAGATCTTTTGGGGTGTGATGTGTTTGATTCCATTCTACTCTTGTTTATGTTAGGTTGATTTGTTGAAAGAGGCTAAGCTTGTGTTGCTCCTTTTAAAGCTCACTACTTCACCCTTATGGGATTCGGATTTGCATCAAAATGTTGTTTTACTTGATGGTTGGCCTTCTGCTACCTTTGCGGGCTCAATTGACCGTCTTCAGGGGTTTGGCCTCTATTTGTGCCAATATTGTTCTGACAATATTGTGCCAATATTGTTCTGACATATCCTTTTTGGCCTCAATGTGCCGTTGCAATTCTGCAATGGCCTCATTGGCCTCTATTTGTGATGTTTCTATTCTATATCGTATCTCATTGGCCTCTGGTTTGGCCTTGCTACTCTGTTGTGGTTTGCTCGGTTCTATTTTGTGCATCTGATATCTTATAATTAACTGTTGTGTTTCATTTTCATGTGTCGTTAACATGTATTGGTTTTTATGGTTTATAGAGGTTTTGACCTCAAAATCATAAGGTAATTATTGAGTTATACTAGTATTTGATCCTTGATGGCTTCTACCTAACATTGAATCTGAGATGCTAGGCTGTGTGGGATATGTACACTGCATAAATGATTAGTCATATAATTGACCTAGGGCTACGCCCATGACATGAGGCCATGCTTATGTTGCCTCCTAGGCTATGTTAGATGATTTCATTAATTGGATCATGAGAATGATTATGCTTATGTTTCTTATATTTTTATAATGCCTCTCAATTACATGAGTCTATAATTACAAGCATTATTATTGATGGTCCCTCAAAGCATATGCCAAGTCATACCATGATATTAAATATAGGCCATCGACCCTCATTTGGGTCGTGACATTGAGATTGTCTCTTGAATTATGATATGCATACTTATCCCTACCACGATACTATTGGGACTAAATCATGATATATAATTAAATGTTTCCTTATTAAATGGGTAATTTGTTAGTTTAACTTTAAAAGATAAACATCTAAATAATGTATTACGCTGATAATGTAATTCATCATGCTTTTAGTATTTCTTCTCTGTACATGACAACATATATATTACAGTATAATAGTTATTGCTCATGACACTCTGTCCATTGTACCTGATTTCATGCTTACTGATCATGATACTAACTGTCATTGTACATGAGTATCATACATGATCATATGTTCGTGATACTATATCTATGATACTATATCTGTACTTAATTAGATGATTCTGTACACACTCATAAACACTGTATTAATAAATACCACATGGGGATGAGAAACCTATTGTCTCAGAAGATGTGGGAGCATCAACAATCCTTACTGTATCCATATTTTCCACCTTCCAGCAATTAAAGTGAGGTTATATTACTGTATCTATGCTTTTCAATATCCAACAATAGAAGTGGTGTTATACTATTGTATCTATTTTGTCTGTATTTTTAGCTCTTCAATAATGGAAGCAATGTTATTTACGGTTGGCACACATGTGTGCAACCACAAGACCCGTGACCTTGATTATACCTAAGTTATATATCACACCCTTGGACACGAGATTAGGATTAGAATAGGAGCACTGCACTAGTAGTATTATCAGTAGTAGCACGAACTTAGTATTTATCTTGCTTAATCATTATATGTTTGTTCACTACCAATTATTACTGATCCTGCTTTTAGTAGTGCTACCTATACCCTTTCATACTCATATACATATATATTGATATGTTGCATTCCATATATTTGTCATGTATTATATGATTTACATTTTACACTACTATTTTATCATGTATTTTCATGTTTTATGTTATCTTATTCTTATTTTGGGAAACATATGCAAGCACATTTGCTGACGGATATTCTTTTATACTTTGTTATTATTTTTCTTAGGAATATCTGTCAGATACGGTGATTCCAAAAAGTTTTCATTATGTCATGCCTCTACAAATAGATTTCTGAACATAAGCTTTTTAACCATGTTTGTTTCTATACGCAATCATTATAGTTGATAGGTATGAAAGATTTCTGAACATAAGCTTTTTAACCATGTTTGTTTCTATACGCAATCATTATAGTTGATAGTCTTTTCATACCTCTTTATTTGTCATACTTGCTATCTTTCCTATCTGTAGTTGATCATTATTAGTTAGAAAAAACATGTAGTTTATTACAGATGTATAATGTATTTAAGTCAAAAAGGTGAATCTCAATTAAGCTTAATTACGGGCAGGCTTGTCACATTCTCATGTACCTTAGTATACCGAGAAGTGTGTCATGACAACACACCAAATCTTAAATCTAGTGAGTATTCTGATTGTCTTGATAACAACTGTTGTGTAATAATTTAGCTCTTGCACAGTATTAAGGAGAAAGTAAGCACAAGTGTTATGTTTATAATACTGCAATGAAACATATGAGACTCTAAAGGAGATTTATTAAAATAATAAAAACTACTCTCAGTTAGCAAATATATATGGGAGAATGTTTACACTGAAACAGAAATAGCATGCCCTTGTCTGATTACTATTCACAGTTGAATGGTACCATAGATAATATCGCTCTTTATCAGCCACTTGTGTTAGATCTAGAAAGCTTCAATGATATGGTAAGGAGCTTGCTATGGTAAAGTTCATCTCCCAATTGAACACTTCCTTGGCTATCCAGGTTTGTGATCAGATAATTAGTAGTTAGTATGTTTTATCATTAGCTGTAACTTTGTCCGTGTTCCACATGTGGCAATAACTGAAAGAGGATACATAGCTATACCTTCCCCTACTATTGAGAGTTCTGGTATGATTGTGTATGGACATGATCATGTATGACGACGTGAGATTGCATGTGGGTAAGGAGCACCTGGTGGTCAAAAGCATGTGTCGGATAAAGGATCATCATATTGTATTCAATGTGGATGCAGTAATCATGGGTCAAAGAAGTCCGGGATAAAGTTTGAGAGGTCGGACTAGGCATAAATTGCTATTAAATTGGCTCTAGTGGTCTCATTTTCCTCAAACTAGCGCATCTACTATCCTAACAGTACAATTCCCAATTTAAGTATATGAGAATTCTACAGCTCCAGTCTTCCTAAACTCAAGCAGCATATCCCGCTACTCATGCCTATGCTACAATGCATTCATTTTTTTCATCTGATAGGCCTTAGGTATTAGATTATGGCACATCCTCTCATATGACTGGGTAGTAAGGACAAATTCATTCCCTATCATTTTCTAGTTCCATACATTATGTTTGTATAGCTGATTGTACATCCTCTATTGTTTCTTATGAATGAGTAGGGCATGCTACTTTTACATTGTCTTTAGCTAATATATTATATGTTCCTAAATTCCGGGTCAATCTTTTATCAATTAAGTAGCCTATGAAACATAAAAATGTTCAGTGACATTCTTCCCTTCATATGTGTGTTTAAGATCTATAAACTAGGATAAGGATTGGTTTAGGTAATGAGTGTGGAGTCTACTACTTGGATTATAATCATTCAAATGCTGATTTGGCTACAGTTTTCTATTCTGATGCTCGATTACAGTGACACCATTGATTACATCATTTGTCTTTGTAGAAGTTACATAAAGCTTTACATGTTGAATCTTCTGTTTCTTCTTAGCAATGTAGCCAATATAAGTTTAACAAACACCACCGTGCTTCCTACCCTAATCATGTCAGTGGTCATAATCGTTTTCCTATTAAACTGCTTCATTCTAATGTATGGGGCCAAGTTGTTCTTATTTTGGTCACAAGTACTTAGTTTTCATTGATAATTTTTCAAGAATGACCAAGGTTTATTTGCAGAAATGCAAGTCATGTGTACGAAAAAATTGTTAAATTTTTTTAACAAAATAAAAACCTAATTTTCAATTATTATTTATTATCTATAATTCACGCACAAATAATGCTCTTGAGTTTATGCAAAATGATAGTTAATGTGTCCAATGCTATCTTGCATCAGATTTCATATCCTCATGCATCCTAGTAAAATGGGATTGTTAATGAAACTATAGCTATGTTTTAGACATGGGTAGAAACTTTTCTGATTGAGATGAAAGTTTCAAAATATCTTTTGTTTGATGACGTGTTATGCCAATGTCATTTGATTAATAGAATGTCATCCCCCATTCTTAATGGTCACATTTCATTCTCATGTTTGTTTCCTGAAAAGCCATCTTTCACTTTGCCCTTTCGTATTTTTGGGTGTATGTATCTTCAGCTAAACTTGACAAATATTCACCTAGCTCCATCAAGTGTATATTGTGGAATAATCTAGGATACAAAAGGTTCCCATTTTTATAACCCAGAGCATCGTAGGTATTATGTGTCGGTGGATGTCACTTTCTTTAAGTACATGGCATACTTTTGTAATGATTCAAGGATTTCATATTCCTCTTTGTATTTCCTCACCTTATGGTTAGTACTAGAATTAAAGAAGTGTCTTCTGCATTCAAACATTTATGTACGATAATAGACATACATGAAAGGCCACCATTGTTATTCCCTTATATAGCTGCAGATCCTAAATAGTTTACTACTCTGCCTACCTTTCATCCCTCAAATTTAGATCTTCACATTGCTTTTCTAAGTGTAAAAGATTGATCACTTTGCATCATATGTCTCATTTTATTTCTTATTATCCAATTAACCCTTCTTTACAATATTTTACCTTGTCAATATCTCATATCTTCAGTGTATGTATGCAAGTCTTATCAGCAAGCTTTCAAGAATCAGTGATGGATATATTTTTGTATATATAGACGTGAGAGTTGGTTCATGCTTCTTCTATGCTTCTTCTACATCAGATGTTGACTACCGTTGGGTATTTACTATGAAGTGTAGGTCAGAGGCTCAATTGACAGATATAAAGCTTGATTGGCTGCTAAAGGGTTCGTGCGGTAATATGACGTGATCTAGAAACTTTTCTCTACATGATTGACTCAATTCCCACTCACATTATTTTTTATAATATTGTTAATCAAAAGTGACATGTGTTCCAGTTGGATGTGAAAAAAGTTTCTTACTAGGTGTGTTACTTATAGGAAGAATATAATGTGCAAACTCGAGAAAGCAATTTATGGTCTCAAACAGTCATCGAGCATGGTTTGATAAGTTTAGTAAAATTGTTATGGCAGCTAGCTTTAGCTTTGAAGATGTTATTATGATCATTTTATCTTCATTCGTCAATATAATTGTGGATCAATGGTTCTGCCCGTCTATGCTAATGACATCATATTGACAGACGTTGACTACGTTGAAATTAAGAAGGCAAAAAGTATCTCAAAGAGCACTTTATGATTAAGGACATGGGCAAGCCTAAATATTTTCTTAGAATTGAAATTGCATGTAGCCAATGTGGAGTAGTTCCTTTCCAATGGAACCATGCCTTAAATTTATCATAGAAGACAGGATTGCTTAGTAGTAGGGCTTAAAAGTACTTTATAGACACCGATGTTAGCTTGTGGGATGATACTAGTAAAAAATATTGATGATGTTTCTCGTTATAGACGATTAGTTGCAAAACTTATTTACCTTATGGTGATCAAACCAAAAACACTTTTGCAGTTAGCATGTCAGTCTGTTTATACACGAGTCTAAAGATATGCATTAGAAAACATCCTTGCAGATTCTGATGTATGTCAAAGACTCTCCTAGCAAAAGTTTGCTATGAAAGAATGAATATTTAAGGATAAAAGATTTTTCACTCCCGTTATGCAGGCAACAAAAGACACATAAGATCCAGCTCGGTATATTGCACATATATTTGAAGCAATCTTATTATATGAAATAGCAATGTTTTATAAAACAGAGGCTGAGGACAGGCGCCATGCTAGGGCCTAAGCAGGTATTGGGTGTTTTTGCCTTTATAAAAATTAAAATATATGCACATTCAAAATATGTTAAAATTTTCAGAATCATTTTAAGAGCTATAAAAGTATATATAACAAATATCATATTCAATGTTTTAATATTCACGTTTATTATAAACAAGTTAAACAATAAAAAACTTGATATGTGTATTTTTTGAAATCTAGACCTATATGACTATTCAAACTTACGTAAAATATGCTAAAATTCTAACAATTATATCAAGAGTAGCAAAAGTATGAAACAGTACATTTAATATTTTGATATTCAAGTTTCAACTATAAATATGTTGAAAGTGAATGGGCGATGTCATGTTTAAAGGAACGCCTAGGTGGTTAGGGTGGACACTAAGTGTTCCCTCAGACAAGCTAAGGTGCCTATCTACGGGAAGCATAGGCAGCTTGCCTGAGTGCCCAAGTCATTTTGGCAGCCACCTGGCTGGGTACGCAGACCATCTTGGGCAGTTACATAGGCATGACCTAGGCCCTAAGCGGATGGCCAAAATGTGACCTATGTCTATACAGTGGCCTAGGCCCCTCTAAGCGGGGCTTTTTGAAATAATATAAAGGAAAATGCAGAATGTTATGGCTCGCTCTAGTATCGAAACAGAATATGAAGTCATAATCTATTCAACAAAATGATGTGGTTAAAAACATTATGAGAACTTGGTTTGTAAGAAGATGGTCATATGCATACGTAAGTGATAATCAGTTTGCAATCTACATAGCAAATAATCCAACTTTTTTCAGCGGACAAGCACATAGAGGTTGACTATCATTTTATTCGTGATGTTATAATTGTAAAATAGATTTGCACTCCCTTTATTTGTACAACAGATTAGTTGGCAGCGATCTTCACTAATGCAACTTCTCAGAACATATGTTTTCTTTAAGTGGCATACTCGGCATTGATTAATATATATGCTCTAGCTTGAAGAGTGTTAGAGCAATTTATGAAATCAGATATTCAGGTATTTGGGTTACTTAGTTGTAAATTCATACCCGTATTCTACAATCAATACATATTGCAATACAGCGGAAAGGAAAAGAATTTTTTATCTCCTATCCAACTCTTTCCCTAATCATCTTGTTTTAACAATTATAATTCAAAGCAATAAAAAAACACACACAAGGGGAAAAAGCAAATAATTATCATGTGAGAAAGACATACCTAAGCAGGCCACGAGATATCTTCCGAAACAATACATGGCAAAGGACTCGTAGCAATCGCGGAGGATACCACAATAAGCACTTACCGAAGGCTTCACCAACGAGACATACTACAACAAAAACATAAATTAAGTATGTTATCATACTGCTACAACATAACAATGCCTGATATAGATTTAATGATCTTTCTTAAGTAACAGTTCATATGAAAAAGATAAAGAATTAAGGATCAAAATATAATAATGTAGATCATAACGCATCCATCTACCATTTGTGAATGAAAATTACAATGCAAAATCCCAATAAAGTAATTTGTATGTGCTCAGAAACATGAAGTACAAAAATTATAATATTTAGTAGATGTTATGAAGCAGTACTTGATAAAGAAAAAAACTACCATCATCCTAAGTAATCTTGAAAAGACCCTAAGATTATGGATGTTGAGCCACATGCCATCCCAAATATATGACGAGAATGACAGCAAAAACCATAATGCATAGAAGATAATAAAATTCACAAGAAGGAAAAAAAATAATTATACCAAGAACTGAAATACCAACAAATTACCACATGCGCTTGAAAAGTAAGAATGGTGAGAGGAAATATACTCAGCAAGGAAACAATGAGCCAAATGCCTTTAAGGCTATCCTGATTATAACAACTTACTCTTTATACAAAACAGGGGGGTTTACCCAAGGCCGAATCCACGTAGGACAAAGGGGTGAGTGGAGTGGTGGTCAGGATTTGGTCACCTCAAACTGTGGACCCCACCTCCCCCCTCAAAAATTCCCCTTGCACCCAAGACCACTTCACACACCCACACTTCGCCTTTGCACCAGTTCGGCACCCAGCCCATGTGGGGCCCACATTATGAGGAGGTGAGTGGGTTTTGTGTGCCCATGCACTTTGTGCATGGGTTTTTTTACTAGTACTACTTTAAGAATTGATCATTGAAAGTGCATGGGTTTTTCACTAGTACTACTTTAAGAATTGATCGTCGATGGTTTGCATCTGAAGGTACAACGAACATGCTTGAAATTCGAAAATACAGATATGACTACAAAGGTCTTTCCAAAGAAATGTGTGAGGGTAGGCAGGTGGATTTCATTCGGGGAAGAAGCACCATGGACAGGAGTTTTTTTTGTCAAAAGCACGGTATGGTTTTAAGAAATAAAGAATATGAGTAACTTTTGAAATTTATATTGAAAAGGTTTTAAGAAATAAAGAATATGAGTAACTTTTGAAATTTATATTGAAAGGCCCTATAACAAGATGAAGCCGGATTATGTGATGGCGACATTTTAATCCAGGAGTGTTAAGTTTCTAGAAATGTCTCTTGGACTAAGAAAACCATGGTGTCAAATAGGGCAGCAGAAAGAGATCAGGTGTTGCCGAGACTTGAGCAAAAAAAGACCATGCATCATCATTATTCTTTGGGTCTATGTTGTACCAAAAGATGTTGGACACCCATATGCATGTGTCAAACACGAATCCAAAAGCAACATATGCAAGATATTAAGTGAATGCTTGTCTTGCATGTCCAGCAGGGTCCATACTTGGTTCAAATGCCCAAATATGGACTTAGATACATCCATGACATGTCCTGAAACATGGTTTTAGCCGTGGGGAGAGGGGGTTCATCATGATATCCTTGGAGTGATATATGTGTGTATTTGTGGTTAGAATGTTTACTTTCATGGTTTCTACGATTTGGAAATTTAGAGTTTATTTAAAATCAGATCTTTGTGATTTGCCAAATACTAATATAATACTCCGTCCAAGAGTTGTCAGTGTTTATCAAATCTCTTCCTATCTAACAGAAAGCCTATTCCATCAAATGACAAATGCATTGTAGAGACAGACATGGCATTTCCCTGATTAAATGAAATACACAGACATTTTTCGGCATGTGTAATGCACATGCAATTCTGATAAAAATAGTACAACTATAATTATACAGTTTCCCTATATATTGATATTTAGTATTCTGTCTGGGATTGGGATTGTAAGCAAACCACCAACTTAACCATTAAGTTGGCGGCACCATAATAATGATGATGACAAATAAATGCAAATCATTATACTGTTAATAAATTAAGTAGTCCTTATCAAATAAGATTATGCATAGTTAGTAAATCATAATCAAACATAGAGTTCAGTAAAAAAAACTAGTTTATAAATATTTCTAATTTGATGGTTTTCTAAGCAGTAAAGATTATGAATAAATAATAAACTAATTGATATAATAATATTTTAGTGAAAAAATTTGAAATAATTTGTATTACGATTGATGTTTAATTTAATAGGATTTCCAATTATGAAGTCATAAATAATTATTAAATCTTACTCAAACGTTATTAACTATAATTAAATTCTTAATTGATGGATTATAATTGATTAGAAATTCATAATTACGTAATATCCTAATCTAAATAAATTATTTTAAAGCAATATAAAATTATGTTAACTATTGACCATACTGCTAGAATTTCCCAGAAGTGAAGAACTGAAGATTCAGTCTATATCATTAATTCTCGCGTAACACCTAAATTATCTATTGGTGAGTAGTGTTTAAAAACAAGTTTTATTTGGGTGCATTGAAGCATGCAACCTTCATCTACTTCAAATATACATTAACTGTGGAAATTATATGGCCAAACAGCATGATCAGGTATTGCGGGTGCATAGCCTGCACGACTTATTATGTGGGAACATAATCTCACAGGTTGGGCCTGGCATGTGTTTTTAGAAAGACTACCCCAAACACAATTTCGTTAACTAAACCCTAGTCCAACAGCTTTCTTCCCTCTTTCTTGTGATATATTATCCTCTCTCTCTCCTCCCATGTGATCTCTCTAGCAAACCGACCCATCAGCAGCT
Source organism: Scilla litardierei (assembly GCA_030789695.1). NCBI lineage: Eukaryota > Viridiplantae > Streptophyta > Magnoliopsida > Asparagales > Asparagaceae > Scilla > Scilla litardierei. The sequence continues at coordinate 101,642,396 of CM061133.1, forward strand.
TTAACAGCAAGCGCAGTCAGCAACCGATAGCTATAGTAGCAAGCACAGTCAGCAACCGATAGCTTCAGCAGTGGCCAAGTGCAGCAAGCATCCTTATCAACAAAAAGGATAGGCAGGTTTTTTTATTTTTATTTTCTTTTGTCTTTACAGCTAATACCAGATGATATCTATCTCAAATTTCTTTGTTGTGAGTGCACCACATGCGATCAACTCAAAACTTCTTACTTTGCTATACCCTTTCAGCTTAGGAATTTCTTTAATCAGTCAAAAAATTCTATTTTTTCCACCTTATATGATCATTTCTTGAGGCTAGAATTGTATTTGAATCTAGAAAGTATTTTTTATTACCAAAACTGATTGAATTATGCTCTAGAGCTAGTACTTGGCCAATTCCTTACCCATTGACAACAGCGTATAAGAACAAGTTAAAGCCTAAAAAGCATGAGTTGTGCAAGTTATTTTGACATTTAATATGTAGCCTACACACATATTATATACGTATATGTATAGAAACGCTATCCTTTGAAATTGGTATTCATACTAAACTTCATGAGAACTTCACGGTGCAACATTCCGTGAATGATATAAACTATACATATTGAAGTATGAACATAAGTTAGCTTAATGACGAAAAATAAAGTGATTACAAGGTATTCTACACATGGATCAAATGGTTACATGAAATATGTTATTTCAACCATTGAAACAATATCATTTGATATGTAGGCAAAATAACTCAGAATCGCATTCTTCAAGCTAAAAATGATAACTTCCCTAAATTTTAAGTTGTCCACCCTCAACCATCATGATGATGCACCTTGTGATGACAACAATGACTGTAACCCATATAAACCTCAGTGCAAGAGCACTTGGGAACCAACTGTATTGAAAATAAGCTTTCTTAGAGTCCAGTTTTGACAGTCATCCAAATGAACCAAATCTAAATGTAAGTATATGCACCACTCAGTCATTCTAACAGAGGATCGTTATAGATAGATGGATTTAACATCTCCTACAGTTTTATGAAAGTTCTCTGACCTTTGTGTTGATTTAGGATTCAAACTTGGCGCGAAGATTTTGTTCCTTTGATTTTATAAGGGCTTAGAGGATGAGATACGATTATTTCAAAGTTGAAATTCTACTGCTCACCTATTAGACTTTGTTTTATGGAAGTTCTTGGTCTCTAAGAAGGAACAAGCTTACTTTATATAAGGAAAACTGTAGGAGATGTTAAATTCATCTATCTATAAACCTCGGTGCAAGAGCACTTGGGAACCAACTGTATTGAAAATAAGCTTTCTTAGAGTCCAATTTTGACAGTCATCCAAAGGAACCAAATCTCAATGTAAGAATATGCACCACTCAGTCATTCTAACCAAGGATCGTTCTAAATAGATGGATTTAACATCTCCTACAGTTTGCTTATATAAAGTAAGTGTGTTTCTTCTTAGAAACCAAGAACTTCCATAAAACAAAGTCTAATATGCGAGCAGTAGAATTTCAACTTTGAAATAATCGTATCTCATCCTCTGAGCCCTTATAAAATCTAAGAAACAGAATCTTCGCGCCAAGTTTGAATCCTAAAGCAACACAAAGGTCAGAGAAAGCTTCATAATTCCAATTGTACCCTCTCTTTTACATCAGCAAAGTGCAGACCAGCTCCAAGCACATATTTTGCCGTATCAATTGCAATTAGATAGAGCAAACTCTATCCAGTTATCTCATAACTAAATCAAGTGTTACATAAGCCTGGCGCCAATATATCATGTGCTAGTGATTGATGTTTAACCCAATTTTACACAACCACCAGAAGGGCAAGTTTCTACCAACCACACTTCCAATCTAGCTCTAGCTCAACAATTTGTAAGAGGTAAATGGTTTCTGACTCTAAAGTGACCGGCTATAAGATGCAATCCGAAATGCCTTACTTATAACAGTGTATCCTTAGCTACCCGAAGAAAATCATGAAGCTCCACTTTATTCTAATAACCTGCACTACAACTAAGCCCGAATAATATCACATGTTTCTCTTAAAAATTTGCACATGTCTATTAGATATTGGTCCCCCCATTACGAATAATTTGAAAAGAGACCCCCAAGCCCCATCCCACCTTCCAAAAAAGAAAATCATACTATTTATGATTGAATCCCTCGAATCCAATTAGTCGTTTGAAATCAGGATCTTGCATACCATCCAATATTTAACTCGAGTCTACATAAGTACTACTCGGACCAGAGCTACCCTTATTAAATCAACTTTTGGATGAAAAAGAATGATGTGATTGCATGTCTCCTCACCTTCTCTCTCCCATCTCAAAATTTGCTTCTGCTTCTTTTCAATCTCTCCATTTTCTTAAAAGATCAAAACCTTATCTGAGCCCTTTGATCTTACATTTTGATTGTTATGATTGGCCATGGTATGAAGTCATATATTCAAAAGTGAACCTTACCATGTTGTTGAATCGAAGCGATCGAAAAACAGTCTGTTGCAACAATCAAATATGCGAGTACTGTTGGGGTGAACCAAAAAAAGTTTGAGAACTCTTTTCGCCTATTAGCTTTCAACTTGGCACTCAACCCACACCTAGAATTACCAACTCTCACCCATTTCAATAGATAGAATAGTACCTTTTTCATTTCATTTCATATTCTATTTTGAGACTTATTTGTGCATACTAGCTGCCTTTTGATTTTTATCTAATATTTATATAATTTACTATAGTATCCAATGGATCAACATCCGAGGTGGAAGCATTTTAGTGTATCAACATCTGATGCAGAGGCATTTCATATCCAATTAATCCCATAGAAATGCATATACAACTGCATCTAAGCTAATGTAAGTGATTGATTCAGCTTATATCCCGTCCATCTCAATCACGTCTTAAGGGATGCTTTCACCAACACGCTTAGAGGTGGCGATCAAGAGGAAGATGTAAAGAATTTGAAATGCAAAGCATTTCAGATCTAAAGGTGAAGAAAAATATTTATTTTAATTTTTTGAATCTTTAAAGTAAATTCTCCCCTGATTTTCATTTATGATATGTCCACTCTGATCAATTGTTCATCACAAATTAGAGAAAATGTTACCTTCTAAGTATAGTCATCACTATTTGTAAAGAACTAGGACTCTTTTTCATATAGAAATTCATTCATTAGTATTGAGGAAAAGGTAGAATTTCTGCTCTCTCATATTTGGATGAAAGGACATGGCAAGATATAAAATAAAAAACATCCAGTTCTGTTAAATCATCACCATCATCTTGGCCTTCATCCCAAAATTATCTGGTCAGCTTCGTGGACTCAATAGACAGAGACAAAATATTATTATTATTATTATAACGAATAAAAAGAAATAATATTAATAATAATAATAATAAATATTTTGATATAACAGAATATTATTAAATTAGATAAAGAAGCTAACTAAACGGACTAATTTCAAACAACTTGATGGATTTAGTGAACCTAAGCGCAAATCACATAATTTGCAAGGCTCTTTCCAGATATAATATAATTTAGAGGACTGAAATCCCAAAAAATTCACTTTGCATATATGTATTTTTGTGACTTGACATGTTTTGTCCTTTCTCCATACATATCTACCAGAATCTTTGCCTTTGGGGTGGATAGTATCACTTAAATGGTATTAACAGCAAAAAAGGGAATTTGGGCTGACATTGGAGCAGTGACAAACTAACAGAAAGTTTAGTGTTACCATATTGCAATACGGTGGAAATATTAGACTTTTTGGACCAAAAGTACAATGGAGGCATTATCACTTAGAGCCTGCTACATTTATTAAGATTGGTCAGCCAAAACGAATTTCTCATAAAAGATCGCCCGGTAGATTAGTATAGATTGGGGAAATGAAGGGAAATATTGTTGCCATCACCCAGTCCCTGAAAAAAGAAACTTTATCCTCTAATTTTCCAAAGGTCAATTGAGATCAAACATACTAAGAAGAACGACATACTGTAGTGACTTGCAAATTGGGAAAGAACTTGGCCTGAATAAAAAGCAAGTTGCTCTAATTAGGTAGTCAATTAATGAATTACAAAGGTGAAAAGTAAACATATGAGAAAATGTTTTTCAAAAAGCATCATACTCAAATACAAAGCCCCTTTTACGGTCATGTACGGAGTCTTTAAAGGAAAATTCATGGTATATGAATTATGAATATATAGGATTTGGTCGCGGCTACACAAATGTTGACATAGGTTGGAGGCATGTGAATTGGTTATTTGAATGTCATAGAGTCACATGTGAGAGGAAATTAACAAGATATCTATCACAGGAGGAACTGGAATCACATGTTTTTGGAAAGGTATAGATGGTGGCCACTAGAAGATAAATACCAAATGAAACTAAATTCAATGTCTGGTAACAGAAAATACCATATTTTTGACAAATTGTTCGTGTTCCAAAACCCCAATTTGACACATGTATCTCTTCCCTCATTTATGTTGCACGGAACGAAGATAATAGCAATGCAAAGAGAAGAATGTGTAAGATAGGAATTAGATCAACTTCACATGGAACCTTATAATTCAAACAACATTTCATAAGTCAAAGAAAAGAAGTTTAGATGCACAATCTAACTTGTTATGTAAAATATGGTAAACATATTACTGAAGACTATATTTAAAGGCATGGATGTGAGGAAAAGGTGTGTGCTTCCCAATCCCAACTCTCTCAATTTTGGGGATGTTTCTAAAAAAGGTTTAGTAAATTATAGAAGAAGAAGCTCATATCCAAATTCAAACCTCTAAGCATATGAAATCTAGACCAAACAAAATTTAGAAAGTAGCACTTATATCTCCGTTGTGTCTTTGGTCAGTAGTGATTTGAAACAACAAAGCATCTCTTTTAGGTGGAAGGAAAAGTAGCACAAGATAAAGGACGTGTTGGACAACTTGTAGGGCATTTGTGCAATTCATAGAAGAAGTATGGTCTATAATGACAAAAGAGCAAATTAAAAGAAGATACAGAGGGGAATCGAATATGCTAGTTGGAAACATACATATGGGATGATACCAGGAAACTTAACACTGGACTTGTTGTTTTGTGATAAATCACATTAAATACAGTCCAAATTGGGCAGGCAACGTAACAAAAGTTAGAATACAAGAAATGGATTGTTCCTCCCAACCAAAAAAAAGAACAAAGCAAAAAAGTAGGTCAATGAAAGGGAAATAAGGAACAAAAGACTATTATTTTTATTATGTAAGAGCTAGTTTAGTGCAAAATCAGTCATAGTTACATATTTTAAGCCATTCCATGTGTTTTTGAGTTAAGAACTTATAACAGTGGTAGCAACGATTCGGTATGAAGTTAATGATCATCTAAGCCTTCTTTAATATTTATGACATATATCAATTAGTGGACACAATAAGTTCAGACATTTGAGATTGCGCCATGAAATTGTTCCAAAATGATGGTCAGAAAATAACTTTCTCACATACACTACCTGCTGCTTCAAAATAAGTAAAGGTTCATACATCACCGTCATCTCTCATGGCATATGCAAAAGAGTTCCCAGATTCTTACTTGGTTACCTTGTCAAACCATAAAACTTATCCCATCTAAAAGTATCGCTGAAACCTCAACATAGTAGATCATGACAGAAATATAAAATTCACAAAAGAGACATTACAACTCTTGTTTGAATTGATTTTTGTTGCTGCTTGAGCATAGAAATTTCAGGTCACAGTCATATGTGAGAGAATACTTTGTGCTTTGGATGCTCCCAACAACTATAATTGATCAAATGTGATTAAAAACTTCCAACATGTTCCGAAACACTACCAGAATCTATCGTATCTACAAATGTAACTAACCACATTTTACATTTAAGTTTATATTCCATGTTAGGTGCAATTTTTCTGCATTTGCATGAGAAAGTATAGTAATATTGTAGTTAACATTCTATATCTAAGCAAATACACAAAAGAACCTTATCCAAAATTAATTTAACCTTGTGAATGCCTTTGTAATGTTAAATAGATGTTTTACAAACTTAAAGTATATGTTTGAAATGTATAAGCAAAACATACAATTAAAATCATCTTTGTTGTGAATCCGTATAATGAGTAATTAAGTTACACAATAGTTCAGTTTAATTTGCTCAACTATACATAATAGCATGTTGAATAAAGATAGAACTACTTAAACCGAATATTGTTTATGTAGTCATGTTTCGTTTTGGTTCTTGGCATATTAAGTGTGCCTTTGGAATACATTAGTTAATTGAGTTAGTGAAATCCAGTTGTCAGTTGGAGTGAGAAGTTTAATTGTCTTTACTTTACTCTTCAATATTTTCCCTCCCAAAACTTCAAGACTACTTTATTAGGTTTTATTATTATGCATTACTGTGTAAACAATATATGTAATAAATGAATATGGTTTTGGAAATTAAGGTAGATGCTTAGTTGGTATTAAGTATCATTGACCATATAGTACTGGAAATTAAAGTACATTCGGGATCATAAACAGTACCGACTCAATGGCATAGAACGGAACCATCAAGATTACACCAATCAGAAACTTCTGCTCCTGCAATTTCATACGCAAAAACGAACAAAGAGCTAATTATTCAAACAAAGAATAACAAATATCAACCACAGCTCAATCGGATGATGAAGATGATGATCACCAAACCTCAGGGTTCTTGTAAGCAGAGAGATGCTGCAGCAAGAGATACATAGAGAGGGAGAGCGTGATGACTACAAATACGCCGGCAATAGCAGTGGCCCAAGACGGCGGCGAGTAGGTAGCAAGAATCGGGGACAGATACCCCGAAAGAATCTCCATTGCCGACACAGTTCGCCTCGGCTCTCATGACTTTAAAACCATTTGAATCAGCAGAAAGAAGAAGATCGGCCTCGGTCCTTGGGATCAAAAACTGAAGGACAGAACTTTTGCTGGTAATTTAAAAAATAAAAACCCTATGGTTTGGATCGAGGCGCTCGATCGCGAGAGGGATTTGGTTGGGTTCTATTTTGGTGGAGACGACGAAATTTTGAAAGTGAAGTTTCGAGGAATCTGGCGAAGGTTGGATTTCTGTGGGGTGAACGTTCAACGAGTTGGCTGTGGACCCACAGGGAACAATAGCGCAGGGTCGTTGCGTTTATTTATTTTAAGAAGCACATGATATTTTGCTGAAATATTGATTCAGGGTTAAGGTTTTGATGAAAGCGAGGGCAAGGGATGAAGTCTGAGATAATGGGCCCAATCGTGGCCCGACTAAGTGGGTTAGCCACTTAGCCTTCCGGTTTTTGTTAATGCCGGTTGCTGGATGACACACGCAACTCGGCCTAGAAGAGTCTGGGTTAGGTGGAGTCGCTCGACTCTTGGCCCGCGCATGCGCCCCAAGTTGTTTCAGAATACAAACAATCAATGAAGTCCTAAGAGTTGTGTGACTTATTCCTCGGCCAGAAGATCTCCTCTTCTGGCGACTATTATTCACTGCTGCAATCAATAAATGATTGGGTTCCATGACCTGTTGGTCACAGAAAAGAGGAGGTCCATTTTGAGAACACACACCACAGACAACAGCAGTGTTGGCGGCGTCGGATGATCCATCTTATCTCCGCCTGTGCTCACTTTAAAGCAAGATTAATCTTAATGCATAAGCAGAATTGTTACGACCTAAAGATTGTGATACCTCGACCTTCCTTTCAAGTTCGCCAAACGGCAAGCTCGCACATCATCCGTGAAGTCCGCCTCGACCAGCGAAGGGCGCCCTTCGTCCCAACCTCGCCGGTTAGACGCATGCTCTCCTCCAAGCCCGCTCGCCACCATGAAGTCTGCATCGCCAAACAGGAAGCTCGCCCGTCATCCGTGAAGTCCGCCTCGACCGGCGGAAGGGCGCCCTTCGTCCCAACCTCGCCGGTTGAACGCCGGCTCCCCTCCAAGCTCGTCGGACGGCAACCAGCTCGCTCGTAATCCACCGGAAGCGACCCGTGTGCGGCCCCGCTTCTCGGACGCTCACAAGCCGACCTTCTAGCCCTTCGAATACGACAAGTGCCCTCATACAAGAACCCTACTGACACTTCCGCCGCTCGACAGCCTGACAAAGGAGCCCCTGGCTGCTGCACAGTCTGACCGCCTAACGGTTTCGACTCTGACACTTTGACAAAGCACCCCCGGCCGTTGCGCCGTCTAACAAAAGTATGGCTGACAGGCACAGCTCTGACATCCTCGGCCGAACCTTCCACAGTCTGACAACGACAGCTCATCACGCCAGGTCAGTCTTACCTAACCGCCTCCTTCAGCTATAAATACCCCTCCACTTCCATCGAGAGGGGGGTTGGCTAATTAATTCTCAAACTCTCACTCATCCACAAGAGCAAATATTGTCCATATATTTGTTCTTCCATACAAGCTCGCCACGTAAGGTCGACCTGCATTTTGGTCGGCCTACGTGTCCGACCCACTTTTCTAAGCCCTAATTCTGACTTAGGCATCGGAGAGGCTATGGGTTGGAACCCAACCCAGCCTTTCTGACGAGATGCTCTGTGCGCAGGTTGGCTCTTCCAATTAGCGAGCAACCGACGACCTACTCGATGGGAGCAGCAAACAAGCGGCGGACTTGCAGGATCGATCCAGAGATCAACCTACGAAGGGCGCCTAGCCTCATCACCCCCTCACTACTTGTAAATGTCATACCCAATCATCCCTCAACTTGTAAACACCGTGCCCTTGGTTCCCCCTCTATACAAATTCATTGTACGTGTCACGCCCCGCTTCCCAAAAATATGGAGGCGAAGCGTGAGGAGGTCGGCTCAGACTTGAAGCAACAAAGCCGCAAGTCCGATAAGCGTCAAGTATCACAAAGTAGCAGGTCCCTGTAACGTGACTCGGAAACTACAATAACAATAATAGAAAAAGAGGCAAATAATTAAAATTATTCAACTCAGAGTCCAGATATAAATTCAACAAGCAGAAATGCCACCAGGCAAACAAAAGAGTCCAAAAAGAAAAGGCATAGCATGGCCAACAAAGAAACTAACAACCACGGTGCTACTCACCGACAACAACACAACCAACAAAGAAGGAACGAAGGAACACTAGGACTGGTCACCGGTGTCCTCGTACTCAACGTCAGCAACGGGATCGAGCACGAACTCCACGGACTCATCACCCTCCACAGTAAACTCTGGCTCAGCAACTAACATGCGTCACCCAAAGAGAAGTGGGCACATGTCAGCAAGTCTACAAGAATTGTGCAAGGAAACTAAAGAAAAGTGGTAACAACCTAGCAGTTCTAGAGTATAGTATGACATGGCATTTTGCAATGAAAACAACAACAGTTTATGTTATGGCATGATTATAGCATGGCAAGTAAACATGGCATGGTAAGTAAACAATTACATGACAAGTACAAGAATTGTAAGCACGTCGTGCACAGAGATTCCGCCCTTTGGCTAGAGTGGCTGTACGTGCCAACTATTACGCTCAAGTGACCGTTTATCCCTACCCCTCCACGTGTGTCGAGCCAGTGCATTACCCCCGAACACGTAATGCTCGCTTCCGGATCACGAGCCAGGAAGTGTTTTAACACGTATGGCGTAGGGTTATACCCGCATAACGGGTGCCTAGCCGGTAACACGGAAACACGGATTTGTACAAGGATTTGTAGCGTGTGCTACGATGCAACATGCAACGTGATATGTAAAAATGGATGCACATGACAATTATTTGAAATGAAATTGCGTACCGTTAAAGAAAATTAAACGTGACAGGCAGTTGTATGACATGGCATGACAAGGGAAATTCTAGCTTCGTTGTCAAGCTAGAATTGAATTTGCGCCTAGACTGCTATCATTTCACGGTCTAGTCTCTTTCACGCTAAAACAAAGTATTGGCCTAACAACATGGCCTAAAGCAAGGTTGGCAAGTTTCACTTGCCTGGTACCGAAGTTGTTGTTCGATGAGAGTCACGAGATCGGTATCCTACGGAAATTGGGTTCGCTGTTATGGCAAAATAGAAAATTAGATTTAGAGTTCTAAACCGGTTTGCATTGGAATCCTATAACGTCTAGTAATCCATTTTTAATTAGGGTTTCTAATTTACCGTGTGGGTTACAGAGAATTAAAGATAGATCACTAACCGTTTTTGTAGTGGAAGAACGACAATTACGATGCCTACGAACTGCAGGTAGAAGAAGATCTCGACGATTTCCGGGTTGCCGTCGCCAAACCGAGCTTAGCACGACAACAGAAGAGCGATCCAAGGGAGATGTTGCGGCTGAAAGGATTTCCAGCGGCTGATCTAAAATGGATCTGGAGAATGGGGAAAATATAGGGCAAATCTGGGGCAAAAGAGGATTTTGGGGTTTTTGGCGATCGGCCGGCGGCCTACGGGGGTGGTGCCGGCGCAAAAGAGGGTGAGGGGAAGCTCGGGAGGATGAAGGAAGGTAAGAGGATGATTGGGGGATGATTGGGGAAGAAGATGAGCTAAGAAAAGTGAAGAAAGAATAGGAATGGTCGAGGGTTTAAATAAATAAAAAGTGCGGCGGCTACAACTTAACCTAGGTTTACTGGGCAATTTAGTCGGTCAGAGAAGGGTGGTCGACCGACTAGTTTAGGATCTAGTCGGTCGGTCATCCAACTGACACCGACTAACATCAAACAGTGAACAGTGTCTGTTCAGAGAAGGCATGATTAGTCGGTCTGTGAAGACCCATCGACCGACTAGTTTGGGATCTAGTCGGTTGGTGAACGTTCATGAACCGACTAAAGGTCGAATGAGATAGATAATGAGTACTGACAGTTAGTCGGTCTGAGTACAAGACTTGACCGACTAGTTTGGAAACTAGTCGGTCGGAGAACATGCTTAGACCGACTAAACGTAAACAGTAACTCAGTCGAAATTTACTGACAAGAACTAGCCGGTCTGAGAAGTGTTACCGACCGACTAGATTGCAATCTAGTCAGTTGGCTCTCCTTCATGAACCGACTAAGATGCACGAAAAGTGCCGAATCGAAGCGCGAAGCTTCGGAAAGATTCCTATGGCCTCTAGGATCACCCTAGCACTAAGATTAAGACACTATGAAGTTAATCGTAAGGATTTCTAACGGGAAAAAACGCACAAAGAGGGAAACATCCAGCATTATTCATATAAAAGTCATTACAAAAAACTGGTCGTTACATCCTCCCCACCTTAAGAAAAATTCCGCCCTCGGAATTTCCTAACACTCACGTGTCAGGGAACAAAAGTGGGTAGCGCTCTCGCATCTCATCTTCTCTCTCCCAAGTAGACTCTCCTGGCGAGCCGTATCGCCACATCACCTAACAAGATCGACGGTCTTGTACCGAAGTGACTTCTGACGCCTGTCCAAGATCTGCACTGGCAGCTGGTCATATGTCAGATCAGGGCGAACGGTGATCTCCGAGAAATCTACATCGTGAGATGGATCACTGATGTACCGACGAAGCTGCGACACATGGAAGACATCGTGAACTCCTTCCAAAGATGGCGGCAAGGCTAAGCGGTAAGCTACCTCGCCAACTCTCTCCAGAATGTCAAATGGTCCAATGTATCTCGGGCTCAGCTTCCCTCATTTCCCAAAGCGAATCACTCCTTGATTCGGGGAAATCTTCAGGAACACATGGTCACCTGGCTGAAACTCCAACGGACGCCGTTTAGCATCAGCCCAATGCTTGAAACGGTCCTGAGCAATCATCATCCTCTCATGTATGTTCCTCACAACATCAACAACCTCCACAATCATCTCAAGTCCTAACAGCTCCCGATCTCCAATGTCATCCCAGCTCAGTGGCGATCAACATTTCTTTCCATATAGCGCGGCAAAAGGTGACATGCCAATACTCGCCTGGTAGCTGTTATTGTAGGCAAACTCCACGAGGTGGAGATGATCCTCCCAAGAACCCCTGAAGTCCAACATACACGCCCTCAGCATGTCCTCCAAGATCTGGATCGTCCTCTCGGACTGGCCATCCGTCTGCGGATGGTACGCCGTGCTGAAACTCAGACTCGTACCCAAACTCTTCTGCAGACTCTGCCAGAACTGAGATGTGAATCTCGTGTCTCTATCCGACACGATACTCACAGGGACTCCATGAAGTCGTACGATCTCCTGCACAATTCACGTTACATCACTATCTAAACTAGAAAAAGGAAATTAAAACGGAGAGTAAAAGATTTACCTCCATATATCTCCTCGCTAGTGCATCAGTGGACTGTCCTACTCGGAAAGGAATAAAGTACGTGGATTTGGTCAATCGGTCTCCGATCACTCAAATCGCGTCATTCTGCTTCGGACCCCGAGGTAGTCCAGTCACGGAGTCCATAGTGATGTACTGCCACTTCCACTCCGGGATCGGAAGCGGTTGTAGCAACCCCGCCATACGCTGATGCTCCGCCTTTACCTGCTGGCAAATCAAGCACTTGGCTACGCTCCGAGCCACACTCCTCTTCATACCATGCCACCAAAAGTTCAAGCGAAGATCCTTGTACATCTTGGTCCCACCAGGGTGCACAGAATACGGCGAACTGTGTGCCTCCGCCAACAGCTCTTCTCTGATATCCCCAGCTGGCACACACAACCTGGCTCCAAATCTCAGCGAGCCATCCTCATGAATCAAGAAGTCAGTCTGCAGACCGGCTTCCACCAACTCCCGAATCCTCACCAACTTCGGGTCTCTAGCCTGCCCAGCCTTGATCCGATCCACGACCGTCGACTGTCTCTGCATACACATCAACGAAGAGACCTCTCCAGGCAAAACAATCTCAATACCGGACTCGCAAAAATCCTGCTGCAATCTCCACTGCGAAGTCAACAACATCACCACCGGAAGCCTACTCAACGCATCAGGAACCACGTTCACTTTGCCAGGGTGATACTGCAAATCAATCTCATAGTCCGCCATGAGCTCCAACCACCGACGCTGTCGCATGTTGAGCTCCTTCTGAGTAAAAATATACTTCAAGCTTTTGTGATCGGTGAAGATCTTCACTTTCTCACTCAGCAGGAAGTGCCTCCAAATCTTCAGCGCAAACACGACAGCGGCCAACTCCAAATCATGCGTCGGGTAATTCTTCTCATGAGCCTTAAGCTGACGAGAAGCATACGCAACCACGTGCCCATGCTGATGCAATACACAACCGAGACCCATGCCAGAAGCATCGCAAAAGATCTCGAATCCTCCACTCCGGTCGGGCACAGCAAGAACAGGGGCAGACGTCAACCTCTCCTTCATAACACCAAAAGCTTCCTCATAGTCATCAGACCAAACAAAAGATACATCCTTCCGCGTCAATCTGGTCATCGGCTCGGTAATACTGGAGAAGTCCTTAATGAACCGCCGGTAATAACCTGCAAGTCCAAGGAAACTCCGGATCTCGGACGCTGACTGCGGAACAGGCCACTCCCTGATAGCCTTAATCTTCTCGGGGTCCACCAAAATACCATCCCCAGTCACCACATGCCCAAGAAAAGCAACTCTATCCAGCCAAAACTCGCACTTGGAATACTTAGCATACAACCGATGCTTCCTCAAGATATCCAATACCGTCCTCAAGTGCGACGCATGCTCCTCTTCTGACTTCGAGTAGATCAGAATGTCGTCAATGAAGATAACGACAAACTTATCTAAAAAGTCATAGAAGATCAGATTCATCAGATTCATAAAAATCGCGGGTGCGTTGGTTACACCGAAAGGCATAACCACGAACTCGTAGTGTCCATATTTCGTCCTGAATGCTGTCTTCGGAACATCTTCCTTCCTCACCTTCAGCTAGTGATAACCACTCCTCAGATCCAGCTTAGAGAATACCCTCGATCCTCCCAGCTGATCAAAAATGTCATCAATACGAGGCAACGGATATCGATTCTTGACGGTCACCGCATTCAACTCCCGGTAGTCCACACACATGCGACGCGAACCGTCCTTCTTCTTTACCAGCAGTACAGGTGCTCCCCATGGAGACACACTAGGACTAATGTAACCCTTCTGAAGAAGTTCATCCAGCTGCTTCCGTAATTTCTCCAATTCTGCTGGTGCCATGCGATACGGCGTTTTCGAAATAGGCTGCGCTCCTGGAATGAGGTCGATCGAAAACTCGAGAGCTCGATTAGGTGGCAATCCAGACATCTCCTCAGGGAAGACGTCGTCGAAGTCACGCACTACCGCAGGCCGACACTGCTCCATCTGCATAGCAACGATCTCCACCGGATTGGCCCGAAACCTGACCGGACCAAGCGAACTGCTGCCTCGACTGAACTCAAACACGGGATGTCCAGGGATCTCGAACACAACCTTCTTCCTCCGACAATTGATCGTGGCGTAGAAGCTCCCTAGCCAGTCCATCCTGAGGACGGCATCATAGTTGATGATGTCGTGGACAATAAAATCAGCGTAGAGCTCATGTCCACAGACCACCAAAGGGCAAGAGTTGCAACCACGATACACCGAGACCACGCCATTCCCTGTAACGATATTCCAACTCTTGGGAAGAGGGGAAGTCGACAAGGAATGCTTCTCTACGAAGCTCTGGGAAATAATGCACATCGATGCACCTGAGTCGAAGAGGACTCGTGCAGGAAATGTGCAAACCAAAATCACACCTAACAGACAGTCTAACAATCAAGTTCTATTCTAGCAGACAAACATATGCAAGCAACCAAACATAATCTAATAACTAAAAATAACTAAGGAAAGAAACAGCTAGATTGAGGGTTACCAGCAATAACCTCATCCACCGCCTCGATCTCAACAGCAGTCATCAGAAACGCCTGCCGCCTCGGCTGAACAGCCTGCTGAAAAGCCTGCCTCTACGGAACGAGAGGCGCTCCACGTCCAGCAGGAACAGGTGCCCTCTGCTGCAACGGCTGAGCTGCAACTGGTCCCTTCCACGGCTGCTTGGACTTCGGGCAGTCCCTCATGGTATGCGCAGGATCACCACAAATCAAGCACTGCCCCAACATCTTCTGGCACTGATCCTTGACATGCCCAGTCTTGCCACAGAAATGGCAAGTCTTCAGAGTAGGAGGTCCTCCGGGCCTCTTAAACTGTACCGGCTGAATGGGCCCGAACCCTGGTCTCATCACTGCTCTGGCATGCTCCACAGGCCTCTTCCCAGCTCCAGAAATCTGTCCTCTCTTCTGGCTCACAATCCGCTCCTGCCTCTTCGCCGCAATCAAAACCTTCTGATAGGACTCCGCATCAGAAGAAGTCACATAGCTCTGAAGATCCAAAGAAAGCCCCTGCAAAAACCTCTGGGCTCTCTCATCAGCATCCTGCACCATCTTCGGTGCGAAACGACTCAGTCGGGTGAACTCCTGGTGGTACTGGTCCACCATCAAGCTCCCCTGCTTCAGGTCAATGAAGCGCTGCGCCATCTCCCTCCTGACAGCCTTCGGAAAGTATTCCTCATCAAACCTGGACTTGAAAGTAACCCAAGATATCGGCTCCTCCAGCAACTCCTCCTCGGCATCCCACCAGTTCCGAGCATTATCCTTAAGCTGTCTCTTCGCCAAGTCAACCCATCCAGCCGGGTCGACCTTCGACATCTTCAAGTTGTCCTCCATGTTCCTGGTCCACTCATCCGCAGTCAGAGGTCCTTCAGTCCCATCAAAGTAAGCGGGGCCAAGCTCCCGAAACTGCTTCGCTTTAGGCTCGAAGTGAGGGACATTCTGAACAGGCTACGCTACTCGAGCAGGTGGAACATTCCGGGCATTCTGCAGCATCCCCTGCTGCACCTGCATCATCTGATGCATCATCCGCATGATCTCCCCGTTGGTGGGCTCCCGATCCGGCTCCTCGACACGAGGGGGCACTCCACCACCAGCACGGGTATTCCGTCTTCCAGCCATCTATTGACACAGGAAAAACGAAACAAATCAGACTCTTAGCCTTATGACTCGGTGTTGAAATTGTTTATCGGACACCCTATAATTCTTATCGTTGTTCCGATTAAGTCACATTTACAGAAAATAGGACCTGCATGGGCCACCAAAGAAACCTGTCACGTCCCGCTTCCCAAAAATATGGAGGCAAAGCATGAGGAGGTCCGCTCAGACTTGAAGCAAAAAAGCCGCAAGTCCGATAAGCGTCAAGTATCACAAAGTAGCAGGTCCCTGTAACGTGACTCGAAAACAACAATAACTGTCACGCCCCGCTTCCCAAAATGGATGGAGGCGAAGCGTGACAAGGCCCGCTTAGGACAGAGCTGAGAAGCTCGGACCCAATAAGCGTCTGTAGATGTACCATTTTAAACGATTTTCAGGTTCTTGCATTAATATGGTTCGAAACAACAGAAAGTACAGAAAAGAAGTTGCATTCATTAAATTAGAGATATAATATCCAACAAGTACAAAGTCTAAAAAGAAGCCTAAACATGGCAACAAACTATCTAAGAGAAAACTGAAAGTAGTAACCTCTGAATGTGGTGACTAAAAGACCTCAAGGTCTGATCCTCGTCAGGCACGAACTCTGGATCAACGTCCTCGGCTCCTCGTACTCCAGTGAGTCTGCCTCGTCCACGAACTCTGGCTGAGCACCTGACGTACAACACCCAAGAGAAAGGAACTGTACGTCAGGTAAAGTCTACAAGAAGGGTTAGACTTTACTGCAAGTGCACCGAACTTTAAACAACGGTTTACCGGTTGATTAGCATGCTGAGGTTCTTTTACACAACAGTTTACTGGTTGATTAGCATGCTGTGGTTATAACAGAGTAGCACAAAAGGAAGTAACGCAGCAGGAAAGTAAAACGGGACAAGTAGTAGTCGTAGCGTGTGTTACCAACTACGGGACTAACCTACAGGTGTCAAGACAAGACGGGACGTGACGGAACTGTTGGATATGGAAGACGTTTGTACACCCTTGTGGGGGATGTATGAGGGAATACGGACCTCGAACGTCGCATACACGAAGTCGTGTGCAAAGAGAATCTGTTCCCTTGCGGAGAGGATCTCTGGATGAGTAGGAAAGTCGCTTTATATATGCATAAGTGCATGCGACATATGGCTAATAAAGGGGGAATATCTTAAGCTTATGTTGTACCATGCATATGGTACAACTTAAGCTTATAATGTGCCATGTATCATGGTACACCTTAATTAAGTTGTTCCAAAGGAACAACTTACCCTAAAATAACTACCTTGGGGGCTATAAATAAGACACAAGGGTAAGCCATTTCTTACACCTTTTGCATGGCTTTCATGCATGCAACTTCATTCTAGCGAAGCTCTGCAGAAATCCTTTCTCTTCCTCTATCCAAGTTCTTAATCTAAAATAGAGATTTAGATTGTGGATTAGTAGCCTTACTCCGTTCGTGAGAAGACTCGATCCGTCGTGGCGAATCCAAAGGCAAAGTTCCGAGACTACCGTTCCGCATACGCAAGCGTAAGTCTCAACTTTAATTATCGATCCTAACTCTGTTTTGGCAGGATCCTACATTGGTATCAGAGCCATATGGGTTCGCCCCGGTCAAACCGTCGTCCCGTCGAAACTATGAACGAGTCGTTGTCTTTTTCACGAATGGGTCTCCTACCATTACGGATATGGTAGGAACGCTTCGTGACGGAGAGAACGCAACGGTTGTTCTTTTCACGTTAGGGTCTCCTATCATTACAGATATGGTAGGAACTCTCCGTGACGGGAAGAACCGACCGTTCACGTAGTATGTTATTCATTTTTTGGCACACGGCCATTAGGAAATAACTAATTTCTCGACGAACGGGTGCTTCATCGACGAACGGGTGCTTCATCGAGGAAGATGATGGTAGTTATTTCCATCGGGTAAGTTGAAATTTGGTGCATGTGCACCATGGCCAAATGGGCTATGAAGGCCATGCACCCCCCCTCCACTTGCGGAGGGGGTTGGCTACGGCCAATAACCACCGGCGACCACCCCATCAAGGGGGAGGAATGTGTGCGACAACCCCATTCAAGGGGGTGGCCGGCCATGGCCAAAGGGACCATGGCCGGCCAATGCCCAAAATGGCCATGGCCATGACCGGCCATGGCCAAGCCATGGCCGGCCATGGCCAGGCCGGCCTGGCCGGCCCTGGCAGTGGCCAGGGCCAATGCCCTGGCCTCGGCCAGGGCCTGGCCGGCCTCGGCCAGGGCAGAGGCCCTGGCCGAGGGGCCAGGGCCCCTGGCCGAGGGGCCAGGGCCCCTGGCCGGCCAGGGCAGAGGCCCTGGCCGGCCCCTTGGCCAAGCCCCGGCCAGGGCAGAGGCCCTGGCCGGGAAGATGTTGCAGACCAAAAATTGGTCGACCAATTTGGTGTTTTTGGTCGACCAATCCGACAGAAGGTCTGGGTCGATTGCAAACTTGCCTACTGACCCATACGGGGTGACAAAAGGCCTTGGCCAAACTCGAATGTGCCGATTAGCCCATACGGGGCTAACCACAGTGCCGACTAGCCCATACGGGGCTAACGTTTTAATGAAGTTTTTTCATTGGGCTCTACTCCTTGAAGATTAGCCATAGTGCTATACTTCATGCGAGATTAGCCGTAGTGCTCTACTCCTTGAAGATTAGACGTAATGCTCTACTTCATGCGAGATTAGCCATGTCATTGTGCTCTACTCTACGGAGATTAGCCAATGAACTTATAACGTTGTGATCTACTCTACGGAGATTAGCCAATGTGTTTTCAAATTTTTGAAAAAGGTATTTTCAAATAGGTTATGTCCCGTCCTTAATCGGGATAGCGCAATTTAGAATTCCAAGTCCTACCACGATCCGGCCATGGTTATCTAACCCATGGGTGTGTAGAACAGGTCTCGTGGCTTGGCAATTGTTGCGCTAAAATTCTTTGCGCTAACTCTCACCTATTCTATTTTGAAAGATATGTTTTTCAAAAGTATTTTTCCGCTGCTGGTACCATACGGGTATCATTTCTGATTTCTTTTTACTTGAGATAAGTAAGAGGGATACTTTGAAAGTTACTTCTAGATGGTAGTTGGGAACGTAGTGAACTTCTCGATTCTAGAGTAACATTTCAACGCATCCAAGGAACTTATCAAGTGTTTAAAGAATCGAAACTTTATGCATTGAATTTTGATCGTGTTTTTCATTTTCTTTGCAGTTTTTTGAATCGAATATGTCTACCGCTTCTAAGAACATTGTCGCAGAGCTTAACAAAGGTGAAAAGCTCAACGGCGACAATTATAAACTTTGGTCAATTAAAATCCAATATGTTTTGGAGGAGCAAGATGTGCTCGAAACACTCCAAAACATAATGGAAGAACCTGAGTTGGGCAATACGGCCCAACACAAGAGGGACCGGGAAGCTTATGATACTTGGACTCGAAAGAACAAAATAGCACGTATTACGTTACTGTCCGCCATGGACAATGACATAATGCGTCTATTTCGGGAATTCGACCTAGCCAAAGACATATGGTCTGAGCTAGAGATAAAGTTTGGTGGAACTTCGGTTACCAAACTCCGCTCCTTAAATATTCAATTTGATTCGTACAAGATG
Organism: Scilla litardierei; assembly: GCA_030789695.1. Taxonomy (NCBI): domain Eukaryota; kingdom Viridiplantae; phylum Streptophyta; class Magnoliopsida; order Asparagales; family Asparagaceae; genus Scilla; species Scilla litardierei. Next base: position 101,661,862 of record CM061133.1, read on the forward strand.
CGGCGAGATCATTCTATGAAAAAGCATCTCCGCCACATGGCGAATCTCATATCTGAATTGAAGGATGCGAGTGTTACGCTGTCTGATGAACAGCAAATCCAAGCAGTCATTCGTTCACTCCCAGATAGCTGGGATAACATGAAAATGCACCTCACTCATAATGAGTGCATTAAAACTTTAAGCGATGTATCGAAACACCTCGAACTCGAGGAAGAGCGGATTCAAGCCGCAAAACCAAGTGCAGAAGTGCACGTGGCCGCTAGTTCCTCACATGGAGGAAATAAGCGGAAGAATAAACGCTTAAGGTTTGTGAACGAACGAAAGCAAGAACCGGAAACCTCAAAGAAGACTAAGAACAAAAAGTGGCAAAAGAATGTGCACTCAAAGAAGAAAAACTTGAAGAAGATCAAGTGCTTTAAGTGCAACAAGTACGGTCACTTCGCCCGTAAGTGTACGGATGGAAGTGATAAGGTAACTTGTAGGGCTAGTTACATATGTGTTTCTAGTTCCATGTTTCTTGCTAAATCTAACTATTTTTGGTTGATTGATTCAGGGGCCACAGACCACGTAGCGAAGGACAGAAGGTTCTTCGTAGAGTATCGAAAGATAACTCAAGGAACAAAGTGGATATACGTCGGCAACAACACTCGCGTTGAAGTCAAAGGCGTCGGAACATGCAAGCTAGTTCTCGACAACGGCCGGACTTTATTATTGCACGACGTCCTCTTTGCTCCAGATATTAGAAGGAATATCGTATCCGTGGTCATATTAATGTCTTTAGATTATGAGTGGAGGTTCTATAAACAATATGTTGACCTTGTTTGTAATAATTCTTTGATTGGTTCTGGTAATGTTTGTAATGGATTAATTGTTTTAAACACAATGTATGATGATTCTTCTTCCATTAATGAAAGTTTTCATTTGACAAATGCTTCTAACTCTGAATCTGAGATCATTTGTTGGCATGCAAGACTTGGTCATATTGGACCAACTAGAATGGATAGACTTGCCAAAAGTGGCTTGCTATCTAATGTTTCAAAAGTTGAAATGTCAACTTGCGAACATTGTCTTGTAGGGAAAACTTGTCGCAAGCCGTTTGGAACTGGCACAAGGGCCGAAGTTCCATTACAGCTTATCCATTCGGACATTTGCGGTCCAATGAATGTTAAGACAAGACGCGGGAAGTCCTATTTCATCACCTTCATTGATGATTTCACTCGTTTCGGTCACATCTATTTGATTTTCCACAAACATGAAGATTTAACTTGCTTCAAAAACTATATGAGTTTAGTGGAAAATCAACTAGATCGCAAGATAAAGGTCTTGCGAACCGATCGGGGTGGAGAATATCAATCAACGAGTTTTAAGGAACTCTGTGATGAAAAAGGGATAGTTCATCAAATAACTATGCCTTATACTCCGCAACAAAACGGTGTTGCGGAAAGAAGAAATAGGACATTGATGAAAATGGTCCGATCAATGATGTCTCAGGCAAATTTGCCTATCACCTTTTGGGGTGATGCATTATTGACGGCAGCGTTCATCTTAAACCGTGTACCCTCGAAGTCGGTAAGTTCTACTCCTTATGAGTTGTGGAACAATAGAACTCCAGACTTAAGCATTCTAAAACCTTGGGGTTGTGCCTCTTACGCACATTTATCCTCTCACAAATATGGCAAACTAGGGCCACGTGGGAGGAAATGTATCTTCATCCGATACGCTGAAAACTCCAAAGGATATGCTTTCGTCGGTCAAGAGGACAATGGGGGTCTTATAGAATTCGAATCGAGGGATGTTGTCTTCTTGGAAAATGAGTTTCCAAGACAGGGTGAGATAAGTCAAGACTTATCCTTGTTTGAGACTTGGGATCAAGAAGGATCGGAACGTTCGAGTGGGAGAATTCTTGGTGAAGAAGAAAATACGTTTCAAACTTCTCCAATGAATGATACGAACGATACCAATCCTATTCCGAGTGGGAGTGATGTTATTCCAAGTGGGAGTGATGTCATTCCAAGTGGGAGTGATCAAACTCAAACAAGACGTAGTAATCGAACGAGGCTAACACCTCTGAGATTTGAGGATGAATTTCCTCAAACATTCATGACATTACTACAAGATGATGACGAACCTGCAAATTTCAAACAGGCAGTCACATGCCCTGCTAAAGATAAATGGATAGCGGCAATGGAAGAAGAACTTCAATCCATGAAAACAAACCAAGTCTGGGACTTGGTTGATTTACCTAAGGGACGTAGAGCCATTGGGAACAAGTGGGTTCTCAAAATCAAGCATAAGGCTGATGGCTCCATCGAGAAATATAAAGCTCGCCTTGTTGCGAAAGGTTTCACGCAACAGGAAGGAATAGACTACGAAGAGACTTTCTCTCCTGTCGTGCGTTTTACCTCTATTCGCTTAATTCTGGCAATGGTGGCTTGTTTGGACCTCGAATTACATCAGATGGATGTAAAGACTGCTTTTCTTAACGGAGAACTAGATGAGGAGATCTACATGGAACAACCAAACGGGTTCGTACAAGAAGAAAACAAACATAAGGTTTGTAAACTTTGTAAATCCATATATGGTCTTAAACAATCCTCAAGGCAGTGGTATATGCGCTTTCAAGAAGTCGTTTTGTCGTATGGTTTCTCCATGCTCGACGAAGACAACTGCGTATATATTAAGAGGATTAAAAACAAGTATGTAATTATGTCTCTTTATGTAGATGACATACTTATAGCCGGAAATGATAAGCGTCTTATCTTGGATATCAAAGCTTGGCTTTCATCCGTCTTTGAGATGAAAGACATGGGTGAAGCTGCATATATCCTTGGGGTTAAGATCTCAAGGAATCGTTCCAAGAAACTTCTTTCTCTCTCTCAAGAGACATATATAAAGAAAGTTTTAGAACGGTTTAATATGCAGGACGGCAAGCCAATTGATACTCCAATAAGCAAAGGCGAGGGTCTATGTTTAGAGATGTGTCCCAAAGATCCAAAAGAAAAGAAAGCTATGGAAAAAGTTCCATACTCCAGTGCTGTCGGGAGTCTGATGTACGCCATGATGTGTACCAGACCAGACATTTGCTATGCTGTTGGTATGGTAAGCCGTTACCAATCCAACCCAGGACAAGCACACTGGAAAGCGGTGAAGAGGATATTAAGATACCTCAAAGGGACTGCGGACTATGCGTTATGCTATCAAGGCAATACCTTGAGACTCGAAGGCTATACCGATGCCGATTGGGCGGGTGATCTCGACGAGCGAAGATCTACCTCAGGCTTTGTTTACTTGCTCGGGAATGGTGCAATATCCTGGAGCAGCAAGAAGCAAACCTGCATCGCCTTATCAACCATGGAAGCCGAATTCGTAGCATTCAGCATGGCGGTCCAAGAAGCTGTTTGGCTTAGGAAATTCTTAGACAGGCTGACGAATGCCTCTGACTCGAGCATTGTTCCTATATACAGTGATAGTCAAGCTTCGATTGCCTATGTCAAAGATCCTAAATTTCATTGTAAGACCAAACACATTGACATTCGATTCAAGTTTGCGAAGGATTATGACAAACGGAAGGAAGTAGACATAGGATACATATCCACGCATGAGATGATAGCGGATCCCCTTACTAAGGCAATCCCCAGAGATGTGTTTTTCAAACACTTATCATCTATGGGAATGCGTAGGTGCTGAGCTGTATCATGTAATATTTCCCATGTCTATAGAAGATCAAAGTTTAATTTGCATACAAGTTTCTTACAAATGATTTTATATACATTTGTGTTTAAGTCTCAGCTATTTTATTGTGTGTATGTCGGACAGATTAAGGTTGGCTCTCTCACATGAGCAACCACCTTATCTTATCAGATGGATAAGATAGAGATGAGACTAGTTTAAAGTCAAAATCATTAGACAAATGATTTAGAGTCGTGACTTAAACAAGATAGTCGAATAAAAGATCTGCATCATATGGATGCTTACAAAAGATCTGAGATCTGTATCACAAGGATATTTGAAAGAGATCTTGTAGGATTTTAAATCCTATCTGTCTTATGCAGGATGAGAGTCCGTGAATATTTCACGAGTAGTAAGGGGACTCAAAAAGATAGGCACTGTGGTGTCTGATCTTTCATCCGTACAACATCATTAAGACATACTCTCCCTGGGAAAGGAGTGATGTTGTAATACGTGTTCATACCACGTATGCATTTCGACCACTGAGTTAGTAGCAATAGTGTTTGCTATTATGTGAGACTCAAAGGCCATACGGGTCTTAACTCTTACCCTCAAGGACTCCAATTGGTTCCTTTAGATTTGACAAGATGATCGCTATCTTAGCGTGTTGCTAATGGGCTATGATAATTCGGCTCGGCGGGGCACGTTAGAAAAGCGAATCAAGTCAAGGTCAGAAGGTTCACAAGAAGAGGAAGATTGATTTCTTATTCGCATTTGGACTTTAATAATTCAAAGCTGGCCAGCCAATTGTAATCCAGATGGGATTCAATTGTTGAATATAAAGTACAAGAAATGTGAAGAAATAATCTAGTGTAAAGCATGCGTTGAACTACTCAACTTTGCACCTTCGAGGTCATTGTGTATCTCTAACAAGTGCACAACAACAGACTCTACGCGCATGACGGTCGCACGGTCTATTTCTCGGTATGATAGATGAAAGAACTAAGGGAAAGACGTTCTCTTACAATCCCCTCAAGTGTGAGTGGGAGATGTTGGATATGGAAGACGTTTGTACACCCTTGTGGGGGATGTATGAGGGAATACGGACCTCGAACGTCGCATACACGAAGTCGTGTGCAAAGGGAATCTGTTCCCTTGCGGAGAGGATCTCTGGATGAGTAGGAAAGTCGCTTTATATATGCATAAGTGCATGCGACATATGGCTAATAAAGGGGGAATATCTTAAGCTTATGTTGTACCATGCATATGGTACAACTTAAGCTTATAATGTGCCATGTATCATGGTACTCCTTAATTAAGTTGTTCCAAAGGAACAACTTACCCTAAAATAACTACCTTGGGGGCTATAAATAAGACCCAAGGGTAAGCCATTTCTTACACCTTTTGCATGGCATTCATGCATGCAACTTCATTCTAGCGAAGCTCTGCAGAAATCCTTTCTCTTCCTCTATCCAAGTTCTTAATCTAAAATAGAGATTTAGATTGTGGATTAGTAGCCTTACTCCGTTCGTGAGAAGACTCGATCCGTCGTGGCGAATCCGAAGGCAAAGTTCCGAGACTACCGTTCCGCATACGCAAGCGTAAGTCTCAACTTTAATTATCGATCCTAACTCTATTTTGGCAGGATTCTACAGGAACAAGGCAGGACAAGACAAGTGAGACACGAAAGGGTTCACGCCTTACGGTTCGAGGGGGATCAGACCCTCTTGCCGTGCGCACGCTCAACCCAACCCCAAACCCCAAGACAAGACAAGACATGACACCAGTACAAGGGATCACTCGCTATAGCTTGGCGAGTGCCCTATTGCCCGCAGGCTGAGAATCAGTACAAGGGATCACTCTCTCTAGCTTGGAGAGTGCCCTATTGCCCTCGGGCTGTGTATCAGTACAAGGGATCACTCTCTCTAACTTGGAGAGTGCCCTATTGCCCGCAGGCTGTGAATCAGTACAAGGGATCACTCGAAGAGTGCCCTATTGCCCGCAGGCTGTGAATCTGTACAAGGGATCACTCGAAGAGTGCCCTATTGCCCGCAGGCTGTGCAAGACGGGACGGGACGTGACAAGACGGGAAGGGTTATTCTAGGGTGTCCACACACACGCACACACATGATAGCACTACATCATCAAAAGTTGTTGTTGTCAGGCTCAGACTTCGTCGTCAAGTCTGAGCCATCAGGAGTCGTCCCGGACGCTATCATTTCACGTCCGGTTCTATACATTCACAGTCTAACAGTTCTAGCAATCTAAGTCCAAAGCACGGTCAAAAACGCAAGTGGGTACACTTGCCTGCGATGGCGAGTGTGTCGTCCTCTCGAAGCGTCTCGTCCAAGCGTCTCGTCCGCGGAAGTCCGTCTGAAATATCGCCACGGCGACGATGTCAGGTCTCAAATTCATCAAATCCTATTAGGTTTCGTTTCTAGGTTTTCGGGACTATCCTATTCGTCAATAGTCACTTTTTGATGTTTCAGCCTAATCGACGATCTATCCTATGTGCACAGTCAACAAAGTCCGTTCGTCGATTTTCTATGTTCGTACAACGTTTTACAGGTGCTGGAAAATAAATTTAGTTCAAGTTGACGGTTTTTAGTTTAGGGGTCAGTCAGCTATTGTGGGGGTTTCTACGAGTTTCGGGGAACCAACCTGAACCGGAGTTTGCTGAAGAATGGAAGTCGTGTCTGATCGGAGAACTCTTCAGCTTCAGATCTGATCCTTGCACGATTCTCCAAAAGCTAGAACTTGCGACGAAGGCCTACGACGTGTCGCAACATCGTAGACGGCAAATCCGCGAAGTAGCACGTCCAAGTGGGGCCCACAGCAGTGCTAGGGGTCGATGGGGGACCCACAACACCTCTGGAGAACCTGGGGGGCCCACCACAGGAGTTGGTGTGGGAGAAACCAACTTGCGATGAAGTTCTGTCGGTCGGGCACGGTCGGTGCGAGGGTTCCTCTCGGTCAGACCGAGAGGGGCTCTCGGTCGGACGCTGATGCAGCGCAGCGGGGGCGTTGCAAGGCGGGCGCTTCGGTCGCAGCGGGTCGGTGCGGAGATTCTCGTCGGTCGGGCGCTTGGGCGAGGCTGGCAGCGGAGCGGGGTGCGGAGCGGCCTTCGGGTGCGGAGCGGCCTTCGGTCAGACCGACGGGTCGGGTCGGTCGGGCGCTTGGCGATGCGGAGCGGTGCAGCGTGCGGGCGAAGCGGCTGTTCTCTCGGTCAGACCGAGAGACGGCCTCGGTCGGTGCGGGGCGACAGCGGGGGGCTTGCAGCGGAGCGTTGCGAGCGACGATGCGGGGAGCGGCTCCGGTCGTGCACGGGGATGCACGGGGGTGAGCTCCGGTCGTGCACTGGGCGATCGTCGCAACGTTGCGACGAACGTCGGGAAGGTGTTTTTGACGGATAGGGTTTTTGTAATGCGAAAATAACCTATCCTAGGGCTAGTATAAATAGGTTAGAGCTAGGGTTAGGGTTTGGGTTTAAGAAAACGTAATTAAAATAATAAAAATAATTAATATAATTTAAAATTACTCTCCTCTCCCTCACGCAAGATGGGTGCGGCCAAAATTTCTGAAATTTGGTCAAAAAATTCTTTAAAGCGTTATTATAATATAGGAATTTTATTGTAATTAAAACTCTTATAAAAATAGGTTTTAAAATTATTTAAAACTTTCAAAAAAATGGAAAATAGGTCAAATTAAGTCCAAAAATTGTAAAATAATTATGGGATGATCGAGACGACGAAAGAAATAGAGTGAAGAAGACGGATCTAAATTTCGACGTCGAGCGACAAAACTAAAAATAGAAACGTCTCGCGTCAAAACAGAAAGTCACGACGTCACGTCAAATAAGTTAGTATCGCGGAAGAACGACTCGAGATATGTCGTTCCAAAGTTGTTCCACAATCTAATACTTTCGGAGGCGATCACGACGACATATCACCCAAAAACGTTCAAAAACAAATAAAGTCTAAAATAAACACGTGTACGATCAAAAGCACGTGCTCGAAGAAAGTACGATAGAAATAGGCCGTTATAATAACAATAATAGAAAAAGAGGCAAATAATTAAAATTATTCAACTCAGAGTCCAGATATAAATTCAACAACCAGAAATGCCACCAGGCAAACAAAAGAGTCCAAAAAGAAAAGGCCTAGCACATGGCCAACAAAGAAGGAACGAAGGAACACTAGGACTAGTCACCGGTGTCCTCGTACTCAACGTCAGCAACGGGATCGGGCACGAACTCCACGGACTCGTCACCCTCCACAGCAAACTCTGGCTCAGCAACTAACATGCGTCACCCAAAGAGAAGGGGGCACATGTCAGCAAGTCTACAAGACTTGTGCAAGGAAACTAAAGAAAAGTGGTAACAACCTAGCAGTTCTAGAGTATAGTATGACATGTCATTTTATGCAATGAAAACAACAGCAGTTTATGTTATGGCATGATTATAGCATGGCAAGTAAACATGGCATGGTAAGTAAACAATTACATGACAAGTACAAGAATTGTAAGCACGTCGTGCAGAGAGATTCCGCCCTTTGGCTAGAGTGGCTGTACGGGCCAACTCTTACACTCAAGTGACCGTTTATCCCTACCCCTCCATGTGTGTCGAGCCAGTGCATTACCCCCGAACACGTAATGCTCGCTTCTAGATCACGAGCCAGGAAGTGTTTTAACACGTATGGCGTAGGGTTATACCCGCATAACGGGTGCCTAGCCGGTAACACGGAAACACGGATTTGTACAAGGATTTGTAGCGTGTGCTACGATGCAACATGCAACGTGATATGTAAAAATGGATGCTCATGACAATTATTTGAAATGAAATTACGTACCGTTAAAGAAAATTAAACGTGACAGGCAGTTGTATGGCATGGCATGACAAGGGAAATTCTAGCTTCGTTGTCAAGCTAGAATTGAATTTGCGCCTAGACTGCTATCATTTCACGGTCTAGTCTCTTTCATGCTAAAACAAAGTATTGGCCTAACAACATGGCCTAAAGCAAGGTTGGCAAGTTTCACTTGCCTGGTACCAAAGTTGTTGTTCGACGAGAGTCACGAGATCGGTATCCTACGGAAATTGGGTTCGCTGTTATGGCAAAATAGAAAATTAGATTTAGAGTTCTAAACCGGTTTGCATTGGAATCCTATAACGTCTAGTAATCCATTTTTAATTAGGGTTTCTAATTTACCGTGTGGGTTACAGAGAATTAAAGATAGATCACTAACCGTTTTTGTAGCGGAAGAACGACAATTACGATGCCTACGAACTACAGGTAGAAGAAGATCTCGACGATTTCCGGGTTGCCGTCGCCAAACCGAGCTTAGCACGACAACGGAAGAGCGATCCGAGGGAGATGTTGCGGCTGAAAGGATCTCCAGTGGCTGATCTAAAATGGATCTGGAGAATGGGGAAAATATAGGGCAAATCTGGGGCAAAAGAGGATTTTGGGGTTTTTGGCGATCGGCCGGCGGCCTACGGGGGTGGTGCCGGCGCAAAAGAGGGTGAGGGGAAGCTCGGGAGGATGAAGGAAGGTAAGAGGATGATTGGGGGATGATTGGGGAAGAAGATGAGCTAAGAAAAGTGAAGAAAGAATAGGAATGGTCGAGAGTTTAAATAAATAAAAAGTGCGGCGGCTACAACTTAACCTAGGTTTACTGGGCAATTTAGTCGGTTAGAGAAGGGTGGTCGACCGACTAGTTTAGGATCTAGTCGGTCGGTCGTCCAACTGACACCGACTAACATCAAACAGTGAACAGTGTCTGTTCAGAGAAGGCATGATTAGTTGGTCTGTGAAGACCCGTCGACCGACTAGTTTGGGATCTAGTCGGTTGGTGAACGTTCATGAACCGACTAAAGGTCGAATGAGATAGATAATGAGTACTGACAGTTAGTCGGTCTGAGTACAAGACCTGACCGACTAGTTTGGAAACTAGTCGGTCGGAGAACGTGCTTAGACCGACTAAACGTAAACAGTAACTCAGTCGAAATTTACTGACAAGAACTAGCCGGTCTGAGAAGTGTTGTCGACCGACTAGATTGCAATCTAGTCAGTTGGCTCTCCTTCATGAACCGACTAAGATGCACGAAAAGTGCTGAATCGAAGCGTGAAGCTTCGGGAAGATTCCTATGGCCTCTAGGATCACCCTAGCACTAAGATTAAGACGCTATAAAGTTAATCGTAAGGATTTCTAACGGGAAAAAACACACAAAGAGGGAAACATCCAGTATTATTCATATAAAAGTCATTACAAAAAAACCGGTCGTTACAGTACGCGGATCTTACCCCGCAACAATTGGCGTCATCTGTGGGAACGAAGGTCACACTCATGTCAAACTCCATACCTATCAGCCGCAGTCTGACCCGTAGCAAAGCCCACATGGATGAGGAGTCGCACTCTCACCAGAGGACTCCCTTGATGGACTTATCCCCCGAGGGGATGGCTGAGTCCATTCATGCCTCAGCACGTGCTCTCCAACAAAGCTTCGAGGCCTTCGCTAAGATGATGAAAGACTTCGAGGCGGCTAGAGTTGAGGCACCCCCAGGCCCCTCTAAGCCCCCAAACTTGAGGCGAAACCTTCGTTCTCATTTCGAAGAAGAAGCGGCCGCTCAACGGAGAGGGCTCGTCAAAGAGATAGCTGCCCAGCAAAAACTCCTTGACGAAGAAGCAGAGGCAGCTCGGTAGTGGAAGCACAACGAAGAAGCTGCTGTTAACAGAAGATGCCTGGAGGATGAGGCGGATGCCTCCCAACAAGCCCGTCTCGACGAAGAAGCTGCTCGTTGGCACCTCCGCTTCATTGTCGTCGAGCGTGAGAGGCTTCGAAGGAAGAACCGCGAGATCCTGGAGTTGTCGACCTCAGGCCTACAGCACAGGAATGCGCATAGTCCACCGTCAGTGGGGTTCCCACCGCTCAGGAGGAGCCCACTCCGACAACCGTGCTATTCACCTAGACGTGACAATCGTCGTCAACGAAGCCACGACCAGAGTAGAACCCCGAGAGACGGGGAGGGCGTGTCCCCCGAGCATCGAAACACCTCGCCAACCAGGTCCGAAGGTCGGTATAAAGTCTGAGATAAGCATCGCGACGTCCGAAGGTTTCCTGAACGTCCTCCCTACCCCGAGGAAGCCACCACATTGGTAAGATGGGTGACTTCGTCCCCGATACCTTTTAGTTCAAGCTTCCCCAACTAGAGCTATATGATGGTGCGGGCGACTCCCTCGCACATGTGCAGAGGTATAGAGGGGCAATGGAGATCCAGGGCACAGACGACGCGCTCCTATGTCGGGCCTTCCAGAACAGTTTGTAGAGCTCGGCCCTAAAATGGTACAATGGTCTACCCACCCAGACCATCGAATGCTTTGGCGAACTATCCCACAAATTCTGCCAGCAATTACATGCATGGCAGATAAGGAGGAAGCCCTCGGGCTATTTGTTCTCGAGTGTCTAGAAGTAAGGAGAGACCATTCGGAAGTTCTTGCGCCACTTGCAAGATGAGAGGCTCTGTGTGGCGATCTACGGGGACGAGCTTGCCATGGCGGCCTTCAAGAAGTGACTGACTCGCCGGAGTCTCCACAAATCTCTCCTCCGAGACCCGCCGACCGACTTTGATGCACTTGTCATTCAGGCAGAGAAGTACATGCTAAGCGAGGAAGCCCTGGGAACGGGGAGAGAGGGCGCCAGGTCAGGCAAGACAGGAAGACCCAGGGACCGCGACTAGCTGGGCCAACAAAGGCATGATCCTGAAGGTCATCGGTCGCAAGATCGACCTGGCCCAGTGCGGGAGTTCGCCGTTGCCAGAGAGCCCCCACGGGCGGTCTAGAGGCAGGAGAGACCGTAGTGGGCCCAATACACACATATCAATGCTCCCATGATCGAGGTGTTGGCCACCACGACGAGGGCCGGACTACTCCAAGACCCACCTCAGGGGTTGAGGTCGAACCCTGCTACGAGGGATCTGCAAAAGTATTGTCGGTATCAACGTGATCATTGTCACGATACCGATGATTGCTTCACATTAAAGAGGGAGATAGAGCGGCTGAATCACGAGAGCCACCTCCGAGGCTTCGTTGACGGAAGAAGGTCGGCTCGTGAAGAGAGAGCGCCCCCGGGAGCGCGGAGGCTGTCACGCCCCGCTTCCCTAAAATGGAGGCGAGATGTGAGAAGGTCCGCTCAAGCGTGGAGCTGTGAAGCTGCACGCCTGATAAGCGTAAATTTAGTATAAGCAGGTCCCTGTAATTGCAAACGAAACAACAATAATAATAATAATAAGATGAGACGGATATGAAATACCAATCCCACAGTTTGTCCACCAAAATATTCAACATCACAGAAAAGCCACCAGGCTAAAAGAAAGAGTCTAAAGGCCCAGAACAAGGCCAAACAAAACTCAAACATAACAGAGTATCAAACTAGGTGCCACGCACCGACAACCTAAGCAATCTAACAAAAACTAGACGTAGACACTAAGACTGATCTCCAGTGTCTACGAAGTCCTCGTCCAACACGGGCGCAAGCTCGGCGTCCGCAAACACCTCACCCTCAGCAAGTAGCTCTGGCTCGGGGTCTAACATGTGTCACCCAAAAGAGAAAAGGGGCACATGTCAGCAAGTCTAAAAGACTTGGGCAAGGAAACTGAAAGTAACTAACAACCTAGCACTTATAATATTAAACAGTGACATGACAGTTTAGTTTGATGCAGCAGTTTAAAAAAGAGAATATCACGCACTCACGATGTAGCGAAAGCTACCAATTCACTAATCACTGTTTATCACTTAGTGCATAGAGAGTCCACCTGCTGGCCAGCTCGTGGCTCAGGCCGCTTATCTCTATCACTATTAATCACTCGTGCACTAGAGATTTCGCTTGCTGGCCGGAGTGGCGGATCAGGCCATCTCGGGGCTCAGGTGGCCGCATATCTCTTACCCCACCCACATGTGTCGAGCGTTGGGGTTTCCAACTACAGGGCTCGCTTCTGGAACACGAGCCAGGAATATAAGTATTGTAGCGTGTGCTACACAATCACGATGACTAATCAATATGCAATGCCATGAACAGATATTTGCGTACCGTTAATTGAATTTAAACATGACATACAAACATGATGAAGGTGACGGACCAAGCTTCGTTGTCAAGCTAGGTCAATGGCGTCTAGACGGCTATCCTTTCACCGTCTAGTCTCTTTTACGCTAAAGCAAGGGAAATGGCCTAAGACATGGCCCAAAACAAGAGATGCAAGTTTCACTTGCCTGATACCGGGGTTGACGAGCAATGAAGATCGTCACAAGCTAAACTACGGGTGGATCACTGATATAGCAAAACAATTATTAGAACAATGATTCTAAATCGTTTTCTTAATGGAACCCTAATCATCTAATAATCCATTTTATTAGGGTTTCACAATGTCAATGTGGGTTATGCTAAAACTAAAGGAATCGAGCATTACCGTGAAGAAACGAAGGAACGATGCCGAGCAACCACGGCAACGGAAGAACGATCCGGCTCAGATCTGGAAATGAGGGAAAAATCTGGAGAAATGGGTTTTGATGTGGATTTTGGGGGTTTGATGAAGGTTTGGGGAAGATGGAAGGTGGGTTGTGACAAGGGAGGGTTTGGATGATGGAGGATGAGCTTGGGATGAAGGATTAATGGTTTGAGGAAGATGGGGGCTCAGTGGGGGAGAAATTAGGGTTTTAGGTCGTGAGGGAGAAGAAGAAAACGTTTGGAGGGGTATTTATAGAGTTTGGTGGCGGCTAGGGCAAAACTAGGGTTTACAGCACTGGTTAGTCGGTCAAAGAACAACCACTGACCGACTAGTTTGGAAACTAGTCGGTCGGTTGACCAACGCAGACCGACTAAGAGTAAACAGTAAACCAGACGAAAATTAGGATTTAGATTTAGTCGGTCAAGAAACAATTACTGACCGACTAGTTTGACATCTAGTCGGTCGATGAACGTTCTTGGACCGACTAAGAGTAAACAGTAACTCGACTGTACAGAAGAACTAAGAATTAGTCGGTCTGAGTACAAAACTTAACCGACTAGTTTAACAACTAGTCGGTCGAAAGATGAACTTAGACCGACTAAGAATGAACAGTACTGATACCAAAAATTAGTAATTGAGTTAGTCGGTTAAAGAAGCATTGCTGACCGACTAGTTTGCAACCTAGTCGGTCAACCAAGGTTCTTAGACCGACTAACGACAAACAGTAACTTCTGAATAACTTTTCAAGCCCGCTAGTCGGTTCAAGAAGGTTTTCCGACCGACTGGATCGTCATCTAGTCGGTCGGTGCCCCTTCTTATACCGGCTAACGTGCACCAAAAGTTCCGAAATGGAGCGCGAAGCTCCGGGATCGATTCCTAAGACTCCTAGGCTTGATCTAACAGTAAGATATGACCGTTATGGAGCCTGTCATGAATGACTACTCAGAAATCGACGATTCTAAGGAAGAAACCAGAAAATCACGACGAAACGATCGAAATGAAAACTATGGAGACGGAAACCACACATGAGGAGAAAATCCTCCAAAATATATATATATATAATTTAGATAATCCGGATACATGAAAACCAGTCGTTACAGAGGCCAACCCCTCCCTAGAACTTGTAACAAGAAGCTCCTCACCCACCAAGGCCGGTCATACGTTTAGATGTGATATGCGGTAGACCGTCCGCGGGTGTCACGTCATCATTGGCCAAGAAGGCGTATGTTCGACAGTGTGTTGGCGGCGGACCTTGGCATAGGGGCAAAAAGGAGAAGAGTAGCACGACCACCCATCTCTTTCATCGACGATGACTTGGAGGGGGTCGAGCTACCACATGACGACGCCATCGTCATCGAAGCTCAGATCGGGACGGCCATCATCAGCCGCCTCGACACTGTGAGTGTAGGGCTTCCTGGGACCCTTAGGGCACAAAAACTCTATGCCCGTCCTGAGTCGGACGGAACATAGACAGAAATAGCAGCGGAAAATAATCATGTTAATCTAATTAACATTTAACCCAAAGGTCCAATACCCTAATCCAAGATCTATGCCGACTTGGGATGGGTCTGACCATCCCAAGAAGGATCTAGCCTACTGCGATTAAATTAAACTAATGCTAATAAACACATACCCGGAATCTCAACCCTGGGGCAGGCGAGATGTTCCGCACCGTCTTCCGAGCCGCTCCCGTCCTACGCCGAGCCGCTCCTCAAACCGCTCCCCGAACCGCTCCTCGAACCGCTCCGCATCCCGAGGCGATCAATCACGTGTCGCCGAGCCAACCACGTGCTGAAGAAAGTTTCACGCGAGTGAAACCTCCGCCTAGATTTTGGATCTGAATCCGAACTCCTTTGCGGCTTTGCTAGAGCCCTCAGGAGCAAGGCAGAAATTTATAGGGAGAGGAGAAATATTAATTTAGCTTAGATCCGAGCGTGCTCCAACATTTACGAGAGCCGCTTAGATCTAGAGCTTGGGACGAGTTTTGAGGAGGAGAGCAGACCCCTATTTATATAGGCAGCTGACTGCTCCCCTTCCCTCAAAATCCGATGTGGGACTAATTTAGAGTTAATCAAATTCAATTTAGTTTGCCTTTCATAAAGTGCAAACTTCTGTGAATTTTAACTCCCTCACCATTGAACTTCAAGATTGATACAACCTATCAATTCGAAGGGTGTTCAACGGTGAACGCATAGGAAAAAACCGTTCCTCAATCGGAGATCGTTTGTCTCTCTAATTGACCGCTCAAAGTTCAGGCCACGGCTAGTTTTTCGTAAACACTGAGCCGTCAAATCTGTTCTGCCCTAGGTGCAGAAAATCTGTAACTGTGGGACCCACCAGGCCAGCAGGACGAGCCCAGACTGGCAAGCCCAAACTGGGCGCCTGGCCCAGTTAGGCCAGGCGCCCAAGGCGCCAGGGCGCCAGGGCCCGCCTGGGCCCGCCTGGGCCCAGGCGCCCAGGCGTCTGGGCACCTGGCCCAGGCGCCCAGCGCCTGGGCCTGAGCCCAGGCGCCTGGGCGCCCAGGCCCTGGCTTGGGTCGGGCGCCCAGGCCCGGGCGCTCAGGCCCGGTCAGCCTGGGATGTGCCTGGGTCTAGCCAGGCGCCCAGGCCAGATCAGTCTGGCCTGGGTTAGCTTGGACTGACCCGTTGAACTCTTTTGGGCATATCTTGAGCATTTGGCGTCCGATTTGGACGCCGTTCGAACCTGGGCGTAGACCGGGACATTCCCGTCTTACCCGTAACCTTTTCCTTGTGTTTCTTATATTAAATATTTTCTTAAAATATTTAAAACACATTTAATCTCTTTTGCATCAAATGCAAAATAGTCCATATCTAGACTTAAATTATCATTTGCATCAAATACAAATGATCCGAGGGCACATTCCTCTACATCTCCCACTTGCACTCAGGATCATTTATCCCGAATGCAGGAGATCATTGCAAACATCTTTTGCAATATTCTATCCCTTGCATCAAATGCAAATTATTCTCCCTAACTAATTTCTACCTATTACTAGACGAAGGTCGCACTCTGTGTGAGACCCTACAGCCTGACCCTTACAACAGGTTGGGCTCGAAGCCCTATACGGCAGTGACCACGAGCAGTGGTTACCGTCCCTGCTTCAGGAATCATCATTATGTGGTTGACTCATTGACATGAGTATTGTCGGGACCACCCTGACTGTTTCCGTGATGAATTCCGTAGTTATAGTCTTTTCGTCTAAACTATGTCGTGTAAGTCAAGTCTAGGGTACGGTCAAACTGTCAACCCCAATAACTTGACTCCGGTTAGTTTCTATCGATCTTTAGTCAAATAATGTTGGACTTCTTCCAACAAACTCTGGCCAGAGATTTTACTAAAGATCGAACTAACTCTACGACACTAACTCCCATTGACCGGGAGAGATGAATCCTCTCTTGGTCATTACTCGCCTCGTACGCTTCAAGTGACACCCAATCAAAGACCTTTCGACAGGCCTTGCCTCGAAGCTAGGTCATTTAATCTAAGTGGCACCGTTCACGCACAGGTTCGTCAAAATGACCTCAAGTCAAAAGACCAACTAGCCTATCATCACTCAGAGTCATCATTGACAGATTGGTCAATATAACCATATAATAACTCTTGTGGATAGTTCAGTGAACTCATTCTCTAATGAGCACCTGTGTCTCGTCTACGACTTCGCCAAGTCAAGCGATCATGAGATCATCGCCATCGCTAAACGGTGAAGACTAAGACACAATGGTCTATCCGATGTTTCGATATCCTTGTCTCGAAACATCTACGACCACGAACCCTTTTAGACTTATGCTACAGACGGTCAAACATTTCTCCATGATCGAGATACTCATCTCGATACATGTTTGACCTTGCATAAAGTCTCAGGCTTTACCTAAGTTAATATCTAATGTTAACTACATTATAACATAACTTTAGATAAATTATTACCAAACAGCTTACTGTTATTTCGAACAAGATGTTTGTGCTATTCACACATGAAGATAGATAGCCTCGAGGGTATCATCTCTCAACATCTCCCAATTGCACTCAGGCCCATTTATCTCGGTATCTAATACCGTTTTTACACATAAGTTTTCCCGACTTCATGTGGTAGAGCCTTCGTGAGTGGATCTGCTAAAACCGTCTACACTATAGACTTAAGGAGTTTCTATGTTCATATTAGACCAACCATTTGAATCTCATTCAAATAATTCATTTGGTCTGTCGGAATCCATAATATTTTATTTATTTGGATCTTATCCAGTTCATCGTACCTTACGATAATAATCTTAAATTAGTTAATGGTCATAAATGGCTCATATCTATTTCTGATAAAGTATCAAACTCTTTTGATCACTTCATCAAAATATATATGTTCCATCCCTTTGATGCCTCACATGTAATTTACATGCTCCCACTGACCTTGAAAACTATCTGGCTAATTCATATAAGTTGGTCCATCTAAATCATATTTAGAAAAACGAACTTGTAAGTGAATGCTCCAATTTTCATGGTCAACTTAATCGTTTACATTGAGTTTGGTCCGAGTAGTTCTGTACATATCTGCTGGTGGAAAAAACGGTTTCATTATAATCCGTTTTATAGGAATTAGTATGGAAAAACCGTTCTCGACCAACATGATTGCACTTCACTATATTCATTTCTGCACCAATCTTTCAACTTAAAGATTTACTTGCAGAAAGCGAGGAAACATTTTCCTTGTGCATGTACACTAAAATTCAAAATTTATTTACGCACACGGACCTATTCTGATTGCATCAAGTTTTTAAATCGGAGTTACTACTCCGAATTTCATCCCGGAAGTTGACTAAGTCATCATCAGTTATGATGTTTAACTCGACTCTTCGTCTCACGAAATTCGAGTAATTATACAACTTCCTAATGATTGATTTAATGAATATCTTATTGATAATGTCCTCAAAGAACATTATCAAAACCTAGGCATTACTATCTGGGACTTAAACCAGAAGGAGGACTTAACTCAGAGTCACTTACAATGTATCACACCAAGTCTAACTAAGTGTGATTCATACCTTTTGACACACGGATGTGTTAACAGACTTGACCTGAGAGAAAATCACATTTTCTTTTAATTACGCAAGATTTACTGTAGCTAAGTATTTGACCATTCGATCTAATCGAATCAGTTTAAATACTTTAGTCATTTCGTTCTTTATTTTATCAGACTTGTGTTTCATCAAGAACACGTGTCTTAATAAAATATACGAATAACTTAATTTGGTTAATCTAGACTCGGGTTCATCAGTATGTACCAGACTGAGTTCGACAACTCATTCTCCCACTGTCTTACAGATGGGTTTCGGCCATTCTATCTAAGAGGATAAGACTCACAAGCGTCCGCAGACTTCATAATACGAGAGGTCAGACCCCTCTTTATGTGACTTGTGAAGCTTAGTCTCTCGATACGGCCTAGTCTATTTTTCCATACAAGTTTGCTACTATCTTGTGTATTTATATATATTAACATTTAATATATATATTATCGTTATACATAAATTACTAACGCAAAACATTGCTTCAGAAGCGAGGTGACGACATTCGTCAAATTGTGTTAGACGTCTTTTGTATAACAATAATTATAAAATCGTGACATCAAAATATGTCACATTTTCATTTCCTCCTACTTATGCCTTTACTAATGATAAATTAAACTATTAAACTCGATTGACTTTCCGGAGTGCCTTCTTCCTTTTCTAAATCACATTTAGATATAAATAGCCCAACATAAATAAATAGCTATGCAAGCATCTTATGTATCCAAACGCCTGAGAGGTGCAATCTTGAGTGTAGCTCAAGAAGTTGCTTGTCTCAAGATCCGGTTGGGATACATAGTCTTGCACCGCTCATGCACTCGTATTCGACTCAAACAGTTTGATCGAATTCTCGAACTTTACGGATCAAAATTGTTTGTCCATACAACCTTGAGGGTAGCTCGACAAGTTGTAGGGAGAAACATATTTCGAATATCATATATGTTCAAGCTGCCTCATATAGAGACGGGTGACATGTAGCGTGAATTTATTTGTTGGACCCAGAACTTAATGAAATCGTATTTCTTAAGTCTGTTCTTTAGAAGGTCATTTTAATGTCAACGAGAGTATAGTTTAATCATATCAATTAGAATTTAACTTGATATTCAATTAATCAACCTATTTGACCAATTAACTAATTCCATTAAAAAATTATATTTTGATTCCTTCGGTAAACATAGTCTTGCCCTAGTTTTGGCATATGTTTAAAATTAAATATAGGTAGAATGACTTTTATCTATTTATATCCTCCCACTATTTTTACGATCGTTTCAAAGCTTAATAACGAACGATTTAATCAAATTAAAATTAATGGGTAAGAGGTCCAATCACCTTGAGCCTAACAACCTTGAGGGTAGCTCAACAAGTTGCTTGACTCTGCGTTCGGAAGATGACTCTTCATCGATCATATCAGATATAACCTTCTTAATCGGTTTTTACCCCTAGCCATTTGTGATCATGAGGGTGCTCATCCAAATCACAATGTCTAGTCTAATCGGACCCTTATTTTCATGTCTAGCATGACTTGCTCTGGTGCTCGGGGTACGAGACGACGGTTTGGGTCAGTCAAGATTTCATCTTATGTATTTAAGGAGTTGGTTTCTACAGGGTTGTCATGTCACAGCTTGAGGGTATCTCAACAACTGTAACACGGGTTCTATAGTAGCTAACCCCTAAAACAAGGAGGGTTACGGCTAATCTTGAAAAAGATCATTAACGTATTTGACTTAGATATAGTCCAGGGTGTCATACAATCATGATTCGCGACATTGCGGTCCAGCGGAACACAGCCAGGGAATTGACTAAGCCAGGATCACTATCCCTTAAAGGGTGATCCAGAACTCTTAGCCAAGCACATTGACTGGATCATGGTCCATTGAATGAAGCTTGTCATTTTTGTATGTGTGCCATAGACTAAACAGCTTTTATTAACAACTAATTAATCCTATCAACTAGTTGCATCCTTAAATTCAAAATTTTAGGATTTGTTTAATAACTCTTATTAAGTCCTTATCAACTATAAGGTTCACGTGCTATCCTAATCGTTATTAGGATTTTAATAAATTTATTAACCAACGCTAAAAGCGAAGTCCTTTAATGAGAATTAATAATAACAATTAGAATTAAGATTTCATTAAAAGGACTACCATAATCAGGAATTAGGTCTTGAAGCATTGTTAATGTTTTATTAAAACATAACATGTCATTAAAATTCAATTAATAAATTTTAATCATTTCTTAATGTCTAACCTAAAGGGTTGTCTTGTGTTATCAAATAAGGGACAAGATGAACTAGCCATTAAAATAAGATTACACTAATTTTATCGCATAAAATAAAAGTGTACAACTATTTAACAATTTAAATAGAACAATGTCTATCACATAAACAATTTTAGCATGCAAACATAAATTTAACATTTAAATTTAAAATATGATTTTAAAAATATTTTATTTTTATCTTATAAAAACTTGTTTTTAAAATCACAAATTTGCATGCTACTTTAAAAAATTTATCGCATAAAAAATTTTAACCTTTAAAATCAATTTAAAAATATCTCATAAAATTAAAACATCATTTTAAAAAACTTTCATGCTTAAAAATTTATCATATAAAATTTTTAGGCACTTTAAACTTATCGCATAAATTTTAAAAGATTTAAAATTAGTTTTAAAATTATCACATAAATTTTAAAACGTCATTAAAAAATTTCCATATTCAAAAATTTATCACATAGATTTTTAAACATCAAAAACATTTTTAAAATTTATTTCATAACTTTAAAAACATTTTTAAAAGTATTTAAAAGCATTTCATGTGTTTAAAGAAATCGCAGGCTAGATCGTAACACAGACCTGGCTCTGATACCACTGTAGGGTTTTCTGGGACCCTTAGGACACAAAACTCTATGCCCGTCCTGAGTCGGACGGAACATAGACAGAAATAGCAGCGGAAAATAATCATGTTAATCTAATTAACATTTAACCTTAAGGTCCAAGACCCTAATCCAAGATCTATGCCGACTTGGGATGGGTCTGACCATCCCAAGAAGGATCTAGCCTACTGCGATTAAATTAAACTAATGCTAATAAACACATACCCGGAATCTCAACCCTGGGGCAGGCGAGATGTTCCGCACGTCTTCCGAGCCCGAGGCGATCAATCCCGTGTCGCCGAGCCAACCACGCGCTGAAGAAAGTTTCACGCGAGTGAAACCTCCGCCTAGATTTCGGATCTGAATCCGAACTCCTTTGCGGCTTTGCTAGAGCCCTCAAGAGCAAGGCAGAAATTTATAGGGAGAGGAGAAATATTAATTTAGCTTAGATCCGAGCGTGCTCCAACATTTACGAGAGCCGATCAGATCTAGAGCTTGGGATGAGTTTTGAGGAGGAGAGCAGACCCCTATTTATATAGGCGGCTGACTGCTTTCCTTCCCTCAAAATCTGATGTGGGACTAATTTAGAGTTAATCAAATTCAATTTAGTTTGCCTTTCATAAAGTGCAAACTTCCGTGAATTTTAACTCCCTCAACATTGAACTTCAGGATTGATACAACCTATCAATTCGAAGGGTGTTTAACAGTGAACGCATAGGAAAAAATTGTTCGTCAATCGGAGATCTTTTGTCCCTCCAATTGACCGCTCAAAGTTCAGCCCACGGCTAGTTTTTCGTAAAAACTGAGCCGTCAAATCTGTTTTGCCGTAGGTGCAGAAAATCTGCAACTGTGGGACCCACCAGGCCAGCTGGGCTAGCCCAGACCAGGTCAGAACCTGGTCTGGGCGTGCCCAGACTGGGCTCCTGGCCCAGTCAGGCCAGGCGCCCAGGGTGCCTGGGCGGGCCCAGGCCCAGGCGTCCAGCGCCTGGGCCTGCGCCCAGGAGACTGGGCGCCTGGGCGCCCAGGCCCTAGCTTGGGCCGGGTGCCCAGGCCCGGGCGCTCAGGCACGGTCAGCCTGGGCTGTGCCTGGGTTAGCTTGGACTGACCCGTTGAACTCTTTTGGGCATATCTTGAGCATTTGGCGTCCGATTTGGACGCCGTTCGAACCTGGGCGTAGCCCGGGACATTCCCGTCTTACCCGTAACCTTTTCCTTGCGTTTCTTATATTAAATATTGTCTTAAACTATTTAAAATACATTTAATCTCTTTTGCATCAAATGCAAAATAGTCCCTATCTAGACTTAAATTATCATTTGCATCAAATACAAATGATCCGAGGGCACATTCCTCTACATGCGACATCTTGTTCATGTCGATGTTTGAGAAGATGGGCTGAAACAGGCAGACTTGAGGCCCTGTATGGGCCCGATCGTCGGCTTCACCGACCACTCGGTCCCCATTGCCAGAGTGATCACCCAGCCCGTGTCTCCAGGGAAGGAGCTGAGGGTCATCACCCGCATGACCCAGTTCGTTGTCGTCGACATTGCATCGATGTACAACGGCATCATAGTATAATGCCCTACAGGCTACTGCACAAGTACTAGAGGGGGGGTGAATAGTACTTTAAAAATAACAAGGAGTATAATTCCTAATTATCGTGCAAACAACTACCAAATCAATTTGCGGAAGCTTAAATTGAAGACAACAACAAAATAAACAATGCTAACAAATGAATATTACTGGGTTCGGATCCACCCAAGTCTCCCCGACTTGTTCCCGGTGATCCTACGTCCCAACCACCCGGATCCCCTCCGGATACTTAGGTTAGAAACCCTAACCTAAGATTTCCACTATGAATATCTTGTGAAAAACCTTCACAAGATCAAATCATACATGCAATGGCAATAGTGAATCCCACAACCCGGGATCACAACCTTCTCTCACAACCGAGAGAACCAATAAGCAATATAAATGAGTTTATAATGAAATAAACAATCTTACCACAAATCCTATACCTTGAGTTTTCTTACCAAATAGGTGCAAGGAGGGATTTGAGGAAGATGAAGTCACCAAGACCTAGCACCACTGAAATGAGCAGCAATGGGTGCCTAGGAGTGATTTGGAGACTTGAATCAAGCTAGAGCTTGAATGGCTCACCAAGAACAAACTTCTCTCAAGATGGATTCTAGATCTAGAATGTGAGAGAATGGATTTCTTGTGAGGAAGAGAGCTTTGGAAATGAGTGAGAATCTCTAACTCTTTCAATCTCAATGAATTTCTTAATGGCAGCTCTAACCTAGAGAGAAATGACCAAGCTTCGTATTTATAGGGTCCCATAAAAACGAGTTAGGTCAAATCCCAACGGCTGGAAATCTGAAGAGTTTAGTCGGTCAAAGAACAACCACTGACCGACTAGTTCATCAACTAGTCGGTCGGTCAAACAACATGGACCGACTAAGTGATGAACAGTGAAGAGATTGAATTTCAGACCTAGAAATCTAGTCGGTCCAAGAAGACTGTCTGACCGACTAGTTTCACAACTAGTCGGTCGGTCAGTGAACTTAGACCGACTAAGAGTCAAAAACAATTAGTCTGAATACAAATTGAGTTAGTCGGTTCAAGAACAAATGTTGACCGACTAGATTATCAACTAGTCGGTCACCAAACGTTCTTAGACCGACTAACGATAAACAGTAGCTTAGGAGAAAATATGGCATGTACAATAAAGCTCAACTAGTCGGTCAAAGAAGCATCACTGACCGACTAGTTCACAAACTAGTCGGTCAGTGAGTCAACGTAGACCGACTAACTGTAAACAGTACTGAGCAAGAAAAGACTAACTGAAACTAGTCGGTCCAAGAAGCTTTGCCGACCGACTAGATCACCATCTAGTCGGTTAGTTCTTCTTCTTGAACCAACTAACATGCACAATAAAGTCCGAATCGAAGCGCGATGCTTCGAGGAAGTTAGAATGGACTTTTACTAAGATCCTAGAGCTAAGATATGAGCGTTATGAAGATAGAAATGTAAGATATACTCAAGGCTTAACATTCTATAGATCGAAACTAAAAGACTATAAATAAAACCTTAAGGAACGGTCTTCGAGAGCTTCGATCAAATCTTCATGACTTCCAAAATGGTCCAAAAGCTTCAACGAAGCTTTAGGCATTGAATACGAGCTTTGAGAAGTCTTGAGATGTCGCTATGAGTGTTCTCATGAATTTGGCGACGATCTCCATAACTGTGCTTACAAATTGTTAGTTCATGAATTATTTATGTTTGCTCATCATCCAAAACCAAATCCGGTGAGTCCAATACTCAACATTCTCCCCCTTTTTGGTGATGACAAACCAACATAAATAATAATCAAAAATAATGATTCAAATGCAAAATACTTACTCCCCCTGCATTAATGACACGTTAATTCCAAATTGAATAAATATAAATTGCATCAAGCAGACGCGTAAGATATATAATGAGAATCGAATTTTGAAATATCGGATTTGAAAATCCTTATATATATCTGAACTCCCCCTGAATCTAACATATCAAATTAGATTCTTGGAAATTGAGTTAAATTTTCATTTGCCCTAATCATTATCATTATCTCTCCCCCTTTGGCATTATCCCAAAAATGTGGGGCATACAACGACAACAACCAGGATAAAGAAAATCCAACATCGGGAGTCGTAGAATATGACGATGGACCAAATTGACACCAAGGGAAAAGAGATGAAATCAAATCAAAGTGTGCCAAATTGTCCATTTTTGAAATAAGAATATTAAAATCATCAAAATACCAAATTCAAATTCAATTATTGAATAAAGAAACATACACTTCAATACTCAATATTCTTGGTTAAATTTGTGCATGGAAAACAATTCTATGCAATCATAGAATTAAAATCTATTTAACCAAGTTAAGAAACGTCGAGCGATGAAAACGAATATCATAGACATTGAATGAATATTAAATGTGCACAATGAAGTAAAAGAGAACATCGATGTATATATATGAATACCATGAGTACAAGCAACAATACATCGACTACAACAAACAGAGTGCAACATCTATATCACCAACCAAAAGATACAACAACATCATCGACATATCATCAAAGTCAAACATCCAACAAAATGAAAGTACATCAAGAACCCGACATCCAAAATCCAAAATACATCAAAACACCACCGACATCCTATCCTAACCCAAAACACTCTCAGGAAGATGTATCATCCAATGATCACCGGAGAGTCCTCCAAACTGACGCTCAGGAGGAAGTGGCAGGATCATTAGTCTCCGTGGGTCCAGTCGACGGAGTGGACTCAGGCTCTGCTGGGAGGAGTGGTGTGTCAACAGAAGGGACCGTCGGGGCTGGAGTGGAAACAGCAACAGCAGGCTCAACTGCAAAAGTATCAACAGGAACATCAGCAGGTACGACTGGATCAGGGACGTCAGCAGGAGCAGCAGCAGCAGCAGCAGTCTGATCCCCTGGCGCAGAAGTCTCTGGAGCACCGGAAGAGGTGGCAGCTCCAGGAGCAGATGTGGTAGTAGCAGCAGCAGTGGCCTCAGCGCCATGAGCTAAAGAGGTGACAAGCTCATCAATCTCCTCGTCATCCATCTCCTCATCCTCAGAAACAGGAGGAGGAAGCTGAATACCCATCACACTAGCCATACGGCACATAACCTCCTCTGTACGAGCCAAACGAGACTCGTGACGACGAAGTAAGCGAACGATATCATCTAGTGTGGTGGTAGGAGGAGGGGCTGCAGACGCTGAAGGTGTGGCCTGGGATGCAGAAGGAGTCGTCCGCTGCACGTGACGGAGTACCGCAAGAGATTTCTTTACGGCCGTCGCGTTCAGTGGAGGACCAAGAGGACGCTCATCGTCAGGAGGCAAAGGCACGCGAAAATGACGGAACACCAAAGTCAACAGACAAGGATAAGGGATATGCGCAGATTTAGTGGTCTTGCGAACACACTCGAAAGAGTCCATCTTATCGAGTATAACGCGAGCCCAATTAATCTCGCAACCCAAGAAAAGAGCGTAAATCAACTTTAGGAAGGGCTGGGATGGCAGAGAAGATGAGCCGTACTTGGGAAGCAAGCACGACTTCAGAATGAGATTGAGCACCCATGCATTTGGCTTAAATGACTTCGATGGAACACCAATGAAGGCAGGAGGGATCACATGGAAGATATCAGCTAGAACAGACTGATCCAAAGAGGAGATGTCATCAACTGAGATGTCTGATGGGAGGAGACCAGACGATGAACAACCAAGCAACTCCCCCAAGATTTCTGCCGTGAGGACTATAGGAGTCCCCAAGACAGTAGTCTCGATGGAGTGGCTCTCATCGTAGTGGCCCCGGACACGATTTGCATAGAATAGTTTGACCAGGCAAGGATAGGGTCGAGGGTTCGCCTTAGGGTCGAAGCGAAGGTAGTCTAGGAGCCCACTATAGGATAGGAGATCAGCTAAGCCAAGGAAGTCTGATAACTGAACATAGTGCTCCAATAGCATCGGGCAGTGCTCAATACGGTTGTAGGCCGCTAGACACATAGGGTCGTCGCGACACAACGATATGTCAACACCACTAGCTGGCATTGGGGCCTTTCCCTTAGGCTGTCGAGTCCTAGGACGAAGTGGAGGAGTGGGTTCCCTATGGCCAGACTCATCCTCGGGTCTAAACTCAGTATCAGAATCAGGAGGAGTAGAGGGGGTATGAAGTATAGGCTTTCTAGACTTAGAAAGTTTACCGGGTTTGACGGTCGCCGTCCTCTGCTTCTTCAGAGGAGGCGAAGACGGAGAAGCTTGGGTTGATTTATCTCGGCGTTTGGGCTTAGAAGGATTCCTAGGGTTAGATGGCCCTACGGTCATGGGGGATGCCCCAGAGGGAGTGATAGGAATCCTCATTTTTGCCATTATCGTGGCACAACGAGTACAAACAAACGAAGCAACACAAACCCTAGAGCTGAAAAAAATCGAAATGATCAAACCCTAGATGCGAAATCAACAAGCCCTAGGAGATGAAATCGACCTAGATCAAACCCTAGAATAGGAATCGAGACCTAGGAGGAGGAGATATACCTAGGAGGAGTGATCGACGGCGGCGGATGATCGGAAGTTGGCCGGAGTCGATCGGAAGATGAAGAGACTCGAGCGGGGGTTTGAGAGTTTTCGAGCTGGAGGGAAGTAGAGACCGACTAAAATGACAAAGAATCGATCAGATTGGGATTAAGTCGGTCGAAATCGCGAAAAGACGTGACTGCCCCTGGGCACTTAGTCGGTCTAAGTTCAAACGCTGACCGACTAGATGACGATCTAGTCGGTCGGTTAACGAGCTTGAACCGATTAAAAGTGAAACAGAGACAAAACGAAAAAATCTAGAAAGAGAATTAGTCGGTCTACGTTCAAATACTGACCGACTAGATCTAAATCTAGTCGGTCGGTAAGTAAACTTGAACCGACTAAAAGATCTAAGCTGGAGAGGAAATCCTAATAGCTTGAGTTAGTCGGTATGAGTTCTTTTACTAACCGACTAGATACGAATCTAGTCGGTTGGTGATTGAACTGATACCGACTAAAGGAGTTCAAAAGTTTAGAGATAGAGCTCGTCGGTCTGAGTTCATTAGCTGACCGACTAGATGCAAATCTAGTCGGTTGGTTGATGAACTGAGACCGACTAGATGAGTCCAAAAATTGACAATTAAGTTCTCTCCTCAATACACTTGGACGATACATCGCAATTCTCTCAAAAATCATCTAAACCGCCCCATTAAACATCGAAATCTCAAATACGACATTCAAACATGAATTCGAGCAAAAAGTCAAAATATCACATAAAATCCCGAAAAATTCAATAAGTCTAGCATGAACGAAATATTGCGAAATATAATAGCATGCAAGATAATTGAATGAAACATGAATCCTATATCTCGGATTCACCCATAATCCCCAATTCTCGACGCAACTGCACAAAGGAGTCCTCCTTTAGGGGTTTCGTGAAAATATCGGCGATTTGCTTTTGGGTTTCAACGTACACTAAAATGATGTTCTTTTTAGCAACATGATCATCTAAAAAGTGGTGTCGGACATCTATGTGTTTAGATCGGGAATGGTGCACCGGATTCTTTGAAAGACAAATAGCACTTTGGTTATCCACCATGATAGGGCTAGTATTACAATGAATGCCAAAATCCTTTAGTGTGTGTCTCATCCAAAGAACCTGGGCACAAGCAGCACCGACGACAATGTATTCCGCCTCGGTGGTTGAAAGTGATACCGAATTTTGCTTCTTGGAAAACCAAGAGACAAGGGAATTTCCTAGAAAATGGCAAGTGCCACTAGTACTTTTCCTGTCGGATTTGCATCCCGCATAATCAGCGTCACTATATGAGACTAACTCATATGTGCTAGATTTCGGATAAAGTAATCCAAAATCTAAAGTGTAACTTAGATAGCGAAAAATACGTTTAACCGCTACTAAGTGAGCATCCTTAGGTTGAGACTGATAACGAGCACAAATACAAACGGCAAACATAATATCGGGCCTACTTGAGGTAAGATAAAGTAAACTACCTATCATACCTCGATATAGACGAATGTCTACATCTTTTCCGCCCGTATCTTTATCAAGATGCGTTGTAGTGCTCATAGGAGTCTTTTTCCCGAAGGCATTCTCCATTCCAAATCGCTTTAGCAACTCCACCGTGTATTTCGTTTGGTGGATGAAGATTACATCGTTCAATTGGCGAATTTGGAGACATAAGAAATATTTGAGTTCGCCCATGTGGCTCATCTCAAATTTTTCATTCAAAACATTAGAAAACTCTTCGCAAAGAGTGAAGTTAGTAGCACCGAAAATGATATCATCAACATAAATTTGAACTAATAAAATATCATTATTCGCATGCTTAACAAAAAGTGTAGAATCGGCTTCGCCCATTTTAAAATTCAAATCCAAAAGAAAATTCTTTAGGCGATCATACCAAGCTCGAGGAGCTTGTCTCAAACCGTAAAGAGCTTTCTTTAGTTTAAAAACATGATTTGGAAATTTTTCATTTATGAAGCCTGGAGGTTGAGAAACGTAAACTTCCTCAACGACATCTCCGTTTAAAAATGCACTTTTAACATCCATTTGAAATAATTTAAAATTTTTATGGCATGCAAAAGACAAAAGTAATCTAATTGATTCTAATCTAGCTACCGGAGCGAAGGATTCTTCGAAATCGATACCTTCCTCTTGACGATAGCCTTGAGCTACTAACCGAGCTTTGTTCCGTACGACGACTTGGTTTTCGTCGGTTTTGTTCTTGAAGATCCACTTTGTCCCTATGACGGTGTGGTTCTTCGATGGCAAAGGAACAAGCTCCCATACCTCATTCCTCTCGAATTGAATGAGTTCCTCCTCCATGGCAAGGATCCAAGCACTATCTTCACACGCTTCAACTATATTCTTTGGCTCTATCGATGAGGCAAAGGCACAATTGGCGAAGTGGTGGACTTGCGATCTCGTCTTGACTCTATCATGAATATTGCCAATAACTTGCTCATGGGGATGGTCACGAACGGTATGAAGCCGTTTGGAAATACCTTGATCACTAGGAACATTCTCAACAACCTCATTAGTTGGGTTAGTATCAATTGAATCAATTGAATCAATAGACTTAGAATTTTCAAACGAATCACATAAAACATCCATAGAATCATCATCATTTGAAATTCTAGAAGTAGTAAAATTCTCATTAAAAGAGACATGTAGTGATTCCTCGATCGTAGAGGATCTTTTGTTGTATATCCGGTAGGCTTTGCTACGTGAGGAATACCCAACAAATATCCCCTCATCCGATCTCGGATCAAACTTGTCCAAATTTTCATAAGTGTTTTTAATAAAACATTTTGCACCGAAAACACGAAAATGTTTAACTTGAGGCAATCTACCAAACAACAATTCATAACAAGTTTGTTTGGTGCCGGGCCTCAAAAGTATTCTATTAAACACATAACAAGCGGTGTGTACCGCTTCCGCCCAAAATTGATGACCAAGTTGGCTATCTTCGAGCATAGTGCGAGCACACTCCACAAGCGTTCTATTCTTCCTCTCAACAACACCATTTTGAGGAGGTGCGCATGGGAAAGAAAACGTGTGAGTAATTCCAAGATCATCACAAAAATTTGAGAAAGAATCATTCTCAAATTCACCCCCATGATCACTACGAATAGTGACAATGGTGGTTCCGATGAGATTTTGTACTTTCTTCACAAATATTGTGAAGTTTTCAAAAGCTTCATTTTTATTACATAAGAAAAATACCCATGTAAATCTAGAATAATCATCTACGATGACAAGTCCATATCTTGCATTTCCTAAGGAAGCAACTTTAGTTGGCCCAAATAAATCTAGATGTAATAGCTCTAGTGGCCGTTTAGTAGAAATGCTTTTCTTAGGTTTAAATGAAGATTTAGGAAGCTTGCCACGTTAACAAGAATCACAAAAACTTTTCTTTTCAAAAACGAGCTTCGGAAAACCTTTAATGGAATTTAATTTTGAAAGCTTATAAAGTGTTCCAAAGTTCACATGTCCAAAGCGTCGATGCCATAAGTGTTGTTCACTTGTGTTGGCAACGAGACATTGTTCATATGACTTAGGAAGATCCAAAATATAAATATCTTTATGGCGTGTGCCGGAAAATAATAAATCATTATTATCATTCAAAATATGACACAATCCTTTCGCAAAGCTAACTTTGTAACCTTTGTCACAAAGTTGGCTTATTGAAATAAGATTATGATTTAAACCATTAACTAGATAAACATCACTAATTAAGGGTTTAGATGGGTTACCCACTTTACCAACACCGACGATGGTTCCGCTCTCTTTGCCTCCAAAGACTACCCGGTTCCCATTAGCAATGGGCACCACTCCGGAAAGCAATTGAGCATCGCCCGTCATGTGTTTTGAACACCCGCTATCGAGTATCCACCCATCCTTGGAGCCAAATTTAACTTTGTTGCTCCGCTTATTTTTCTTGAGTACCTAAAGATAATCATATCATTTTATGGTACCCAAGGTCATTGGGTCTTCAAAGGTTAGACCTTTGGAAGCCAAGTCCAATTGGACTTTGACTTCCCCACATAATTTCTACTATGCACAACATCCGAAAAATAAGCATTCATGTAAACTTGTTTTTCATTCATGGAAGTGTCCTTTGGGCTCCAAATTGAGAATATTTTGGGAGCCTTCATCCTATTGGGAGCATGCATGCGTTGTTGATTTCTACGTGATGCATGTCGTGGATAGGCATAAGGAACATGATGAAATGGTGCATATGGATAATTATTCATATGATGTTGTGGGTGAACATATGCATGTGAGGGAACACGTGCGTGAGGGTGTCTCACATGGTGTGCACGTGCTAGTGAGTGTGTAGCATATGTGTGAGCCGGTGGAGTAGGACGTGTGTTCCTACGTGGCATGGTATTGGTGTACATGTAGGCATGCCCCTTCTTTGGAGGTCCACCCAAATTGGGTTTCTTTCCGAAAGAGGGTGTGGACGAGGTGGAAGCACCATTGGTAGATCAACTACCAATAGAGTGTTTGCTCCCACTCGGTGAGGCATCGGAAGTAGGCTTAACAAAAGTAGTGGCCGATTTGGATGAACTTCCCATCTTATACCCCAAGCCAATGTGGTGATTGCCCGGAAGTAATTCATTTAGGATGTTATCCAAATGGTCTTTACCCTTATTGAATTTATTAATTCGGCCTATCGTGCACTCATATTTCTCGGTGAGAGATTGCATCGAAGCACCCAAAGTGGATATTTGCGATGTGAGCACATAAACACGAGACTTGAGATTTTCATTCTCAATACTCAAAGTCGAGTTTTGAGAAGTCAAATCCGCTATCCTATGTTCTTCTGAATCCTCAATGCTAACATGTTCAAGTTTAGATTTGAGATCAATAATCTCATTTCTTAACCCTTCAACAACGGTGTCGTTGTTGGTGATGATATTCTTAGGTGAGGTTTGAATGCTAACTAGCTCATCTTTAGTCTTAGTATATCGTTCAACTAATTTAGCATATTTATTCCATATTTTCTCATTAGCTAGTCTAAGATCATCCATAGTTACCTCATCGCTATCATCCTCGCTATCATCGGAGGCGGGTTCTTGAGCATTTTCCTCGTTAGCCATGAAACATGCGTGTGCTTGTTCCACCTTCTCATCACCCGACTCCCCACTTGAAGAGTCCTCTTCGGAGTCGGTGAAGCCGACAAATCCTTTCTTATCGCCTTTCTTGTACTTCTTTGATTTGTCGTACTTTGGCGCCTTCCACTTCCCCTTTTGCTTGTTTTGAGGACAATCCGCTTTGATGTGTCCTGGCTTATTGCATTTAAAGCACAAAGGTGGAGAGGCGTTAGTAGAAGTAAATTTAGATTTTTGTTTGAAGTTACCCTTTCGGAAGAAGCGATTGAACTTCTTTGCCATGAGAGCAATGGATTCCATGTCCATTTCTTCTTCCGAGTCCTCATCATCGATAGAGGTGGATGGAGCCGCCTTGAACGCAATCGCCTTTTTCTTAGGCACGTCTTGGTTCAAATAGGACTTCATCTTTTCTTGTAAATTCACCTTGCTATCTTTGCGTACCTCGTATGACATCAAAGTACCCATCAGTTGAACTACGGTATACTTATTCATGTCATTACCTTCCTCGATGGCGAAGGTACGTTTCTCCCAAGAAGAAGGAAGTCCTTCGATAAGCTTCGAACACTTCTCCTTTTGGGTATAGGTTTTGCCGAGAGCTTCCAACTCGTTCATTATGTCGACAAAGCGAGCATAATACTCCTTCATCTTTTCTCCCTGTTCCATATGAAACAATTCGTAATCTCTATTGACTACTACGAGTTTAGAATCTCTTACCCGACTCGTTCCTTCATACAAAATGAGGAGCGAATTCCAAATTTGATATGCACTCTTACATGTGCATATCTTATTAAAATCTTCGGTTTCCAATGCACATTGTAAAGCATTCATTGCTTTGGCATTTGCAATCTCCACGGCGACCTCCGCGGGATTCCACTTGTCGAAATCTTCTTCGGTAGGCACATTGTACTCTGACATGGTAATTCTCCACAATGAGGCGCTCCGGAGGAACGTTTCCATCCGGCATTTCCAATATCCATAATTGACGCCGTTGAAGAATGGAGGCCTAGTCGAGGAATGTCCTTCCATGACCGAAGACGCTCCTTCACGGTTCCTGAAGGATCCATAATCCGCAGGTGGACGAACGGTCTTGTTGTCGTTGGCAGACATAGCTAAGTATCTGGCTCTGATACTAAATGTAATGCCCTACAAGCTACTGCACAAGTACTAGGGGGGTTAATAGTACTTTAAAAATAACAAGGAGTATAATTCCTAATTATCGTGCAAACAACTACCAAATCAATTTGCGGAAGCTTAAATTGAAGACAACAACAAAATAAACAATGCTAACAAATGAATATTACTGGGTTCGGATCCACCCAAGTCTCCCCGACTTGTTCCCGGTGATCCTACGTCCCAACCACCCGGATCCCCTCCGGATACTTAGGTTAGAAACCCTAACCTAAGATTTCCACTATGAATATCTTGTGAAAAACCTTCACAAGATCAAATCATACATGCAATGGCAATAGTGAATCCCACAACCCGGGATCACAACCTTCTCTCACAACCGAGAGAACCAATAAGCAATATAAATGAGTTTATAATGAAATAAACAATCTTACCACAAATCCTATACCTTGAGTTTTCTTACCAAATAGGTGCAAGGAGGGATTTGAGGAAGATGAAGTCACCAAGACCTAGCACCACTGAAATGAGCAGCAATGGGTGCCTAGGAGTGATTTGGAGACTTGAATCAAGCTAGAGCTTGAATGGCTCACCAAGAACAAACTTCTCTCAAGATGGATTCTAGATCTAGAATGTGAGAGAATGGATTTCTTGTGAGGGAGAGAGCTTTGGAAATGAGTGAGAATCTCTAACTCTTTCAATCTCAATGAATCTCTTAATGGCAGCTCTAACCTAGAGAGAAATGACCAAGCTTCGTATTTATAGGGTCCCATAAAAACGAGTTAGGTCAAATCCCAACGGCTGGAAATCTGAAGCAGTTTAGTCGGTCAAAGAACAACCACTGACCGACTAGTTCATCAACTAGTCAGTCGGTCAAACAACATGGACCGACTAAGTGATGAACAGTGAAGAGATTGAACTTCAGACCTAGAAATCTAGTCGGTCCAAGAAGACTGTCTGACCGACTAGTTTCACAACTAGTCGGTCGGTCAGTGAACTTAGACCGACTAAGAGTCAAAAACAATTAGTCTGAATACAAATTGAGTTAGTCGGTTCAAGAACAAATGTTGACCGACTAGATTATCAACTAGTCGGTCACCAAACGTTCTTAGACCGACTAACGATAAACAGTAGCTTAGGAGAAAATATGGCATGTACAGTAAAGCTCAACTAGTCGGTCAAAGAAGCATCACTGACCGACTAGTTCACAAACTAGTCAGTCGGTGAGTCAACATAGACCGACTAACTGTAAACAGTACTGAGCAAGAAAAGACTAACTGAAACTAGTCGGTCCAAGAAGCTTTGCCGACCGACTAGATCACCATCTAGTCGGTCAGTTCTTCTTCTTGAACCAACTAACATGCACAATAAAGTCCGAATCGAAGCGCGATGCTTCGAGGAAGTTAGAATGGACTTTTACTAAGATCCTAGAGCTAAGGTATGAGCGTTAAGAAGATAGAAATGTAAGATATACTCAAGGCTTAACATTCTATAGATCGAAACTAAAAGACTATAAATAAAACCTTAAGGAACGGTCTTCGAGAGCTTCGATCAAATCTTCATGACTTCCAAAATGGTCCAAAAGCTTCAACGAAGCTTTAGGCATTGAATACGAGCTTTGAGAAGTCTTGAGATGTCGCTATGAGTGTTCTCGTGAATTTGGCGACGATCTCCATAACTGCGCTCACAAATTGTTAGTTCATAAATTATTTATGTTTGCTCATCATCCAAAACCAAATCCGGGGAGTCCAATACTCAACACATAGGGCAGCCATACATGACCACCATTGAAGCTCTCCCCAGCTTGATGCACCAAATGGTCAAATTCCAAACTCTGCGGGGGTGGGACAAGTGCGAGGGAGCCAAAAGCTGTCCCGGAGTTGCTACGTTGGCTCCACCAAGCATAAGGCACCGAGCAGGCCTTGTCGATCGACCTCCTCGATGATAGGGATGACTTTTACGACCAGCGACCAACTCCGATGGAAGAGCTCAAGGAGGTGCACATATCTGCGGAGGAGGGCAAGACCGTCTCCATTGGCACAAAGCTCGCAGCTGGTCTGAGGATGAGATCATCGATCTCCTCAGGGAGAATGCGGACATCTTCGTGTGGTCGCCCTCAGACATGCCCGGAGTCGATCCTGCAATGATCGCTCACAAGTTAAATATAGACCCGGAAGCTCGTCCAGTCAGGCAGAAGAAGAGGAGCTCCAGAGGAGAGAAGATGATGGCGGCAGGCGAGGAGGTGGAGCGGCTCCTCGAGGCCAAATTTATCAGGCTGGTGAGCTATCTGGAGTGGCTCGCCAATGTCGTAATGGTAAAGAAGGTCAGTGGGAAGTGGCGCATGTGCGTTGACTTCACTGACCTCAACAAGGTGTGCCCAAAGGACAGCTTTTCCTTGCCAAGGATCGACCACTTGGTCAACCATGCGTCGGGCTATGAACTACTAAGCTTCATGAATGCCATCTCGGGCTACAATCAAATTCCAAGGGCGAAGGTCGACGAGGAGGAGACGTCGTTTATCACCGACAAAGGGACCTTCTGTTACACAAAGATGCCGTTTGGGCTGAAGAATGCTGGAACAACCTATCAGCGGATGATGGACAAGATCTTCAACTCTCAGGTCGGGCAAAATCTTGAAGTATACAACAATTAGATACCTACAGAGGTTGAACGGCAGTATCGCCGCACTGGGGAGGTTCCTATCAAAGTCCACCGAGAGATCGCTCCCATTCTTTAGGGTCTTGCGGCGGGCTCTCGTCGTAAAGAAAGACGACAAGAAGGTAGTCGAATGAGATGACTCTCGCGCCTAAGTGTTCGCGGAGCTGTGGGCATACTTTCAAAGTCCGTCGTTGCTTGCAAATCCAGAGGAGGGATAGCAGTTGTGCTTGTATCTTTCTGCTAATGAAGAAGCTTCTAGGTCGGCCCTAGTTAAGGAAGAGAAGGGCGGAAAGGCCGGTCTACTATGCAAGCCGGGTGTTTCGAGATGCGGAGACTCGTTATAGCTCCTTAGAGAAGGTCGCTTACTGCCTCGTTATGACGACGAGAAAGCTCCAGCCAAGCTCATACCATCATCTTCTACACCAATCTGTCCCTCGAGAAGAACTTGAAGAGATTAGAACGATCAGGCAGAATGCTAAACTGGAGCGTTGAACTCAGTGAGTTCGACATCATATACAAAGCCCGGATGGCGATCAAAGGCTGAGCGCTGGCAGACTTCATGGTGGAATGCACCATTGAAGAACTTCTCGAAGATCCATCGGGTGCTCAATCGACCGTGGCCTGGCAGAAACCAACGGTGGCAGACGAACCGTCGACGTCCGCTCAAGGAGGATATGGCAAACTATGGGTAGTCTACGTCGATGGGTCAGCTGCGGGGTCGGAAAATGGAGCGGGCATGGTCATAGAAACCCCCGACGGCAGCTTGCTGGAGTATGCACTCCGCTTCAACTTCTCGGCGACAAACAACGTGGCGGAGTATGAAGCCGCTGTCAATGGGCTGAAGCTGTGCCAGGCTATGGGGGCGATGGATGTACTACTACTAAGCGACTCGAGGCTCGTTATCCAACAAATCCAAGAGAGCTTTGAGACGAGGGAGGAGCTAATGAAACGCTACTTAAAGTGCACCCAGGCTGAACTTCAGAAGTTCAAGAAGGCGGAGGACCAGCATCTGCCTTGATCAAACAACTTCCGGGCCGACGCTCTCTCAAAGCTAGCCTCCTCTTCCCCGACCGAAATTGGGAAGGCCATCTACGTCAAGAACTTGCTGACACCTACCATTGAGGAGGGCGAGCTAATGTGTGTCAGCCAAACGACGACCTGGATGAGCCCGATCATGACCTACCTGGAGACGGGAGCCCTGCCCGAAGATCGGCTCGAAGCGAAGAAGGTCGAGAGGCAAGCCCTGTCATTCGTAATCTTCGATGGTGTGCTTTACCAGAAGCGCTGCACAAGATTCGACATCCTACCTTATCTGAAGTGTTTAGGGCCGGACCAAGCCGAACAAGTCATCCGCGAGGTGCACGAAGGCCTCTGTGGAAACCACAATGGCAGACGTGCTATCGCCCACAAAGCGGTGCGTCAAGGATATTACTGGCCGACCATGATCCACGACGCACTCCAGTATGTCAAGAAGTGCGGAGAGTACCAGAAGTTCTACAGACACAATACTGCTCCACCGGCCGACCTGGTTCCCATCCTCCGCCCGATCCCGTTTGCCAAGTGAGGCCTCGATATCCTCGAACCTTTCCTAAAGGCATCTGGAGGGAGGAAGTACCTCGTTTTCGACGTCGATTACTTCACCAAATGGATCAAGGCTGAACCGTTGGCGCACATCACTTGGAGAGATATGAAGAGCTTCATTTGGAAGTCCTTCATATGCCGTTTTGGGGTACCTCGCTCCATAGTGACAGATAACGGGAGGCAGTTCGACTACATGGACTTTCGAAGCTTCTGTTCGGAGTGGGGGATCAGACTCCACTTCGCTTCCGTAGCGCATTCGCAGTGCAATGGGATGGCGAAGGCGGCGAACAAATGCATATTGGGCCCCCTGAAGAAGAAGGTTGGCGATGCACTTGGGTCCTGGGTAGACGAACTACCGGGCATCCTATGGTCGTACTGCACAACCTACAAAGCGTCGACCAGGGAGAGTCTATTTATGCTCGTGTTCAGGGCAGAGGCAGTCGTCCCTGTAATAGTGGGAGAAGAGACACTTCTGCTCAAATACTTCGATGAAGATGCCAACATGGAAGGCCTCGACCTCAACCTCAAGCTCATCGATGAAGTGAGAGACCGAGCTCTGACAAACCTTGTCAAGCACAGCCAGAGGATGGCTCGGCACTACAACCCTGAGTGAAGAAGCGGAGCTTTAGAATCGATGACCTAGTCCTCAAGGACGCAACCTTCAAGCTGGAGATCACTCACCGAGGGAAGCTCGCAGCAAAATGGGAGGGCCCTTATGAAATCATTGACATCATCGGGCCGAACACTTCATCCTGGCAACCATGGACGACGGCGAGCTAGCCCACTGATTCGGGTTCAATATTACATATTTAACCCCCTATTTAGCCCTATTTTGCGCTCATGAGATGCTACATTGTTCTCTAATTCATACGTATTTTCTACACATTTATTTATTAGAGAAAACACACTATTTGAGCACAAAACAGCATTTAACGACGTATTTCTGCACTCCTTATATTTTTTTTAGCATCATCTCGATCTCACGATTCCAACGACTATTTATTTGTATTTTTCTGAGATCTGTGCTAATTACTATGAATTTTTGAATGCAGAATATCAATAAAATGAAGAAATTAAAGTGTGCACTAATCTTGGCGCAACACGTGACGCGCATCCGCCGATTCCCGCTCCATCCGACGGCTGCCAAATTGCGGGCAACACGGCAGCTTGGTAGCCACTGATCACTGATCGAACGGCTCACAGCCGCTTGCGAACGAAGCGAAGGGAGGCGCATCCGATCTCCACATGGCGGCATCCCAGTCAATCACTGCCAAATCGAACGGATCTTAGCGAATGCGAGGTCGGTCGATTCTCGGCCGTGAGATCATCATCGAACGGCTGTTGAACGGCACCTGTGAAGCAACGAAGAGAGCGATTCGAATTCTCCGCGGGGACGCGTGGCCTCATCACAACCGTTGCGCATCAATCCAACTGACCGTATCAAAGACGAGTCGAACTCGAAGAGCGGGGCATTTCTTGGCGACGTGGCATCCATCTGCGTCCGTTGGTGGTGATCCGACGGCTCGGAGCAACTCCGATGCGGATTCAAAATATTAGCGGGCGCAGCGAATACAAGATCCGATAAGCAAGGCCACGTGGCGACGCCACGTTCAATCCCGCATTGATC
Source organism: Scilla litardierei (assembly GCA_030789695.1). NCBI lineage: Eukaryota > Viridiplantae > Streptophyta > Magnoliopsida > Asparagales > Asparagaceae > Scilla > Scilla litardierei. The sequence goes on from CM061133.1 coordinate 101,701,171, forward strand.
CGACGGATAGGGTTTGAGGCGGCTGTTTTAAGCGGGTTTGGGTTCGAATTTTGAGCGGGTTTTAACCCGATAAGCACCCCAAACCCGCAATGAGCATATATAAGCGTATTTCTAGGGTTTTTGGGCGTATACAAGCAGATTTTGGCGTATTTTGAGCGTATTGGAGGCTCTAGGAGCCGTATTTCGCCACCACAAAATTCTGTAAAATTCCAGAGGCTATTTTCTTATTCCCAGAGAGTTTTGGTGTCTTTTCAAGGATATTTAGTGATATATTTCTAAACTTCTACCCCGTATTTGGTGCTTTTCTATAGTATTTTGCTATTAGATTGATGTATTCTTCTATGAAACTTGTTTATTCTTGCACCATGAGTAGCTAAATTGTTATTGGTATGTCGTAGTTAGGGGATATGATGCGTGTTTATTTGGTTGTATTACTTGTGCTAAATCGTTAAACGTCGTTAAAGTTGTAATCTTTGTTATTAAATCATCTTTTTCATCTTCCAAAAGAAGTGATTGAGATGATGATCGCCCCAAAAGGGTGAGTTTTGATCTCCCCAAAAGGGAGTTTCATACCGTAGTTTTGATCTCTCCAAAAGAGAGTTTCATATCGTATTATAACTTTAGCGACGATCTTATTGAATATTGTGCTTGAACCCCCAAAAGGGTATCTTCCGATGAATTGCTCCCAAAAGGAGAATTCATTGAGTTATATTGGGTATTTTCCGGTGAATTGCTCCCAAAAGGAGAATTCACTGTGTTATATTCATCAACCAAATTAATACGAAACATTGATCCTAATGAACCCATACTATGTGCATACTTTTTATAGATATTTTCAGACACGAAATTCCTTGTTTATATTGTTCACATGTTCACATCACCATCACCGTCATCATAGTTGAAGTGGTTAGTTTCTTTTCGTAGGATTTCTATTTGATTTGAATTGTGGTTGCAACAGATTTCCTCCTGAGGATTCGACATCTGGACTCCCAGATTATATTACTTGTAGGGACTCTTGCACTTGAGAGAGAGAGCACATTTTCGGAGCCCACCAAGTTTTTGGCGCTGTTGCCGGGGAGGAATGGTTTGTGACCACTATTTATTTCATTTAGAGAACCTTCGGTGAGATCTTTCCACTTTACTGTATATAAATTTTTGTTTAATTTTTTTAAAAATGGATTATATGAATTTCTATTGCACGAACAATCTGTATAATGCACGGTATGCTAATGCACACAAACATAGGATGGAAAAGCTCAAGATTGTAAATTTTAATCAAACTGATTGTGAAACTTTCTTTCAGGCCTGGAGGAGGTTCACAAACATAGTATCGAGCTATCCGCAGCATGGGTACACAAATGAAGAGCTTATGGTGTCATTCCTAGATGGACTACGACCAGAGCTGCAGGAATTATTGGGAGGCATGACGCCGACAGAGGCGTGTGAATACATGGAGTCTCTGCAAGAAAATGAAGAAACCATGGAAGATACTTCAGAGAACGATTCAACGGAGCCTTCGTGCCTTGATCAAGAAGAGCAAAGCGTAGACATACCTTTGCAATCCTTGAAAGAGGAAGCTTACCTGATTATTCAGACACAGGAGGCCACCTCCCTTCAATCCCAAGAGAATTTCCTTGCTCGGAGTCGGCAGATTCAGAAATCCATTGAAGATCTTAATTTGATTGCCGCTTGCTTAGAAGAAAATAATTCTTTTGATATTCAACTTAAAGAATCTAATACGAGTTTATCTTCTATTGCAAGTATATCGAGCGTGAGGACACGAATAAAAATATCTACATGGCAGAAAGTGTGTGCAAAAGAGAGGACAAGCTAGCAATTTTGGATGAACGAGAGGAGGAGACAGCTAGGGACAAGGGTTTTGAGATTATCGCCATGGAGTCAGAACCATGCCCTCCTCCAGTTTTGTCCCAAAATCAATTACCCCGCTCCCCATTGATCGAGCATCATACTGAGAGTAGTGCATATCTTTCAGGGAGTAGTCGTCAACTCGCTTTAATTTATTTCAACTATTTTGATGACTACATTTGGACTATTTTTGTTGAAAAGAATCGTAAACTAATTTGGACTGACACGACTCATCTCTTGCAGGACATTAGTAAACAAGTTATAGAGATGCTTGGAGTTGTGTTGCTGGAGTCCAATTTAGCTTCAGGAGGAAAAATAATCGCCGAGGAGCGCAAGGAGCAAATTGAACAACTTCCTCCACCATCAAAGATTCGGGATCCGTTATTTAATCACGGTGTGTTCTTTCTAGTAGTGTAGTGTTTAAATGCTTTCTAGGTTGCTGGTTTGAATAAACTCGTACCCCTTTCGACATTGAGGACAATGTCCATCTTTAGTTGGGGGGTGTGTATGAGACCTTAGGATTTTGTGCGAGAAGAATAAATCACCAAATCTCATCATTTAAAACTCCATATGCCTCAAATACGGATGATTACGCATTAATTGAGTTCTAAAACTTGTTTATGGCTTGATTAAATTATTTTTCCTTCATGGAATTACCGTTAATATGCTATTTATGAAAATTTTCAATTGCCATGATTAATATCTTGAAACAGTTTGAATTTATTTCATGCATGCTAATGTGATGAAAAAGCTTAAGTATACACGATTTATTAGAAAAGTTTTCAAGTTGAAGAGGAATGTGGCCTTGGTTATTAATGTTTATGTTTGAAAAGAATGGGTGTTGAGTTGCTTACAAAAGAAAGAAAGAAAAGAAAAGAAAAGAAAAAAAACTGAATGAAAAATGAATGAAGAAAATGAAGAAGTATGTCACTAATACATAACTTGGTTGGCTCGAGTAGTACAGTCCGAGGGGCCCTTTTTGGCCTAATGCCCTATTATCGTCTGATTTGGGAGCCATTGACCGGAACCTCACTCATTTGATGGAGCGATCCAAGTTATACATTTTTCTGCGAATGTTGCTTGATGCGCGTTACGCAGAACGAATAAAAGAAAAGAGATGGTGAATATACTAAGCAACTTCAATACCCATGTCTTGAATGATTGTTTTGATAGGCCAATTCCTTGGAAACACGAAAACTAGTATATAACGACGTGTTATACTTTCGCTTGTGCAAAACTATGCTTGCATGCTATTTATTCAAATTAAATTAGAGAAAATATCGTGTGATTGATCTTAGTCATGGATTGTTTATATTGATGGTCAAGATCATGTTGGAATGCGTATTATTGAGCCATGCCATGAGCAATTTGAAAGAACTTATTGTTTTATTACTCATCCGTATTTATCGCTCTTTTTGCTAGAGACTAGCAAATCGCTAGTTGGGGGGTGTGATTCAGGTTCAATATTACATATTTAACCCCCCATTTAGCCCTATTTTGTGCTCATGAGATGCTACATTGTTCTCTAATTCATACGTATTTTCTACACATTTATTTATTAGAGAAAACACACTATTTGAGCACAAAACAGCATTTAACGATGTATTTTTGCACTCCTTATATTTTTCCTAGCATCGTCTCGATCTCACGATTCCAACGACTATTTATTTGTATTTTTCTAATATCTGTGCTAATTACTATGAATTTTTGAATGCAGAATATCAATAAAATGAAGAAATTAAAGTGTGCACGAATCTTGGCGTAACACGTGGCGTGCATCCGCCGATTCCCGCTCCATCCGACGGCTGTCAAATTGCGGGCGACGCGGCAGCTTGGTAGCCGTTGATCACTGATCGAACGGCTCACAGCCGCTTGCGAACGAAGCGAACGGAGGCGCATCCGATCTCCACGTGGCGGCATCCCAGTCAATCACCGCCAAATCGAACGGATCTTAGCGAATGCGAGGTCGGTCGATTCTCGGCCGTGAGATCATCATCGAACGGCTGTTGAACGGCACCTGCGAAGCAACGAAGAGAGCGATTCGAATTCTCCGCGGGGACGCGTGGCCTCATCACAACCGTTGTGCATCAATCCAACGGACCGTATCAAAGACGATTCGAACTCGAAGAGCGGGGCATTTCTTGGCGACGTGGCATCCATCTGCGTCCGTTGATGGTGATCCGATGGCTCGGAGCAACTCCGATGCGGATTCAAAATATTAGCGGGCGCGGCGAATACAAGATCCGATAAGCAAGGCCACGTGGCGACGCCACGTTCGATCCCGCATTGATCCGACGGATAGGGTTTGAGGCGGCTGTTTTAAGCGGGTTTGGGTTCGAATTTTGAGCGGGTTTCAACCCGATAAGCACCCCAAACCCGCAATGAGCATATATAAGTGTATTTCTATGGTTTTTGGGTGTATACAAGCAGATTTTGGCGTATTTTGAGCGTATTGGAGGCTTTAGGAGCCGTATTTCGCCACCACAAAATTCTGTAAAATTCCAGAGGCTATTTTCTTATTCCCAGAGAGTTTTGGTGTCTTTTCAAGGATATTTGGTGATATATTTCTAAACTTCTACCCCGTATTTGGTGCTTTTCTATAGTATTTTGCTATTAGATTGATGTATTCTTCTATGAAACTTGTTTATTCTTGCACCATGAGTAGCTAAATTGTTATTGTGCATGGTATGGCGTAGTTAGGGGATATGATGCGTGTTTATTTGGTTGTATTCCTTGTGCTAAATCGTTAAACGTCGTTAAAGTTGTAATCTTTGTTATTAAATCGTCTTTTTCATCTTCCAAAAGAAGTGATTGAGTTGATGATCGCCCCAAAAGGGTGAGTTTTGATCTCCCCAAAAGGGAGTTTCATACCGTAGTTTTGATCTCTCCAAAAGAGAGTTTCATATCGTATTATAACTTTAGCGACGATCTTATTGAATATTGTGCTTGAACCCCCAAAAGGGTATCTTCCGATGAATTGCTCCCAAAAGGAGAATTCATTGAGTTATATTGGGTATTTTCCGGTGAATTTCTCCCAAAAGGAGAATTCACTGTGTTATATTCATCAACCAAATTAATATGAATCGTTGATCCTAACGAACCCATACCATGTGCATACTTTTTATAGATATTTTCAGACACGAATTTCCTTGTTTATATTGTTCACGTGTTCACATCACCATCACCCTCATCATAGTTGAAGTGGTTAGTTTCTTTTCGTAGGATTTCTATTTGATTTGAATTGTGGTTGCAACAGATTTCCTCCTGAGGATTCTACATCTGGACTCCCAGATTATATTACTTGTACGGACTCTTGCACTTGAGAGAGAGCACCATTTCAGAGCCCACCACCCACCCACGGAATGCGAAACACTTGCTCAAATACTATCAGTAAATTAGTAAATTTTAATGAAATTATCTTCTTTTCCTGCATATTCGCAAATTTTGCCGTCTCCATTTGGAAATTTCAGTTCTCTTCGAACATTGTCAAACTCCGGGGCAAGCTTACAGAGCTTTGCCCCCGATAGGCTCCGGAGGGCTAGGGCCAAGATATAGGCACGTACCCTCCCCTCCCTCAAACTCCTGGGCAAGCTTATGGAGCTTCGCTTCCGATAAGCTCTGTAGGGCCAGGGCCGAGCTACACGCTCATATCCTCCCCTCCCTCAAACTCCGGGCAAGCTTACAGAGATTTACCCCTGATAGGCTCCGAAGGGATAGGGCCAAGCTACGGGCTCGCACCCTCCCCTCCCATAAAGACTCTGGGACAGGTCGTGTCCTGGCTACCCATAGCAGGTCGGGCCTCGCTACCCAAACTGGAGAAGGGCTAGGGCCGAGCTACAGGCTCATACCCTCCCCTTCCTCAAACTCCGGGGCAAGCTTACGGAGCTTCGCCCCCGATATGCTCCGGAGAGCTAGGGCCGAGCTACGTGCTCGCACCCTCCCCTCCCACAAAGACTCCAGGGCAGGTCGTGTCCTGGCTACCCATAGCAGGTCGGGCCTTGCTACCCAAACCGAAGAAGGGCTCGGACCGAGCTACGGGCTCGTACCCTCCCCTCTCTCAAACTCCGGGGCAAGCTTACGAAGCTTTGCCCCTGATAGGATCCAGAGGGCCAGGGCCGATCTACACCCTTGTACCTTCCCCTCCCTCAAACTCCGAGACAAGCTTACGGAGCTTTGCTCCCGATAGGCTCCGGAGGGCTAGGGCCAAGCTATGGGCTCGCACCCTCCCCTCCCACAAAGACTCCGGGGCAGGTTCGCATCCTGGCTACCCATAGCAGTTTGGGCCTTGCTACCCAAACCGGAGAATGGCTATGGCCAAGCTAGAGGCTCGTACCCTCCCCTCCCTCAATCTCCAAGGCAAGCTTATGGAGCTTCGCTCTCGATAGGCTCCGGAGGGCTAGGGCCGAGCTACGGGCTCACACCCTCCCCTCCCACAAAGACTCTGAGGCAGGTCACATCCTGGCTACCTATAGCAGGTCAGGCCTTGCTACCCAAACCGGAGAAGGGCTAGGGGCTGAGCTACGGGCTCGTACCCTTTCCTCCCTCAAATTCCGGGGCAAGCTTACGGTGCTTCGCCCCCGATAGGCTCCGGAAGGCCAGGGCCGAGCTACGGTCTCGCACCATCCCCTCCCTTAAACTCGGGGGCAAGCTTATGGAGCTTCGCCCCCAATAGGCTCTGGAGGGCCAGGGCCAAGCTACGGGCTCGCACCCTCCCCTCCCACAAAGAATCCAGGGTAGGCCACGTCCTGGCTACCCATAGCAAGTCGGGCCTTGCTACCCAAACCGGAGAAGGGCTAGGGCCGAGCTACGGGCTCGTACCCTCCCATCCCTCAAAATCCTGGGCAAGCTTACGGAGCTTTGCCCCCGATATGCTCCGGAGGGCCAGTGCCGAGCTACGGGCTCGTACCCTCCCCTCCTTCAAACTCTGAAAGACAAACATCGGTCTATACTCTCGACATCCAACACAGCCTCTCCCTAGCTCTCGCTCGTCCCGAACGTCGGGGGAAATACACACAAGGGCAAAGCTAGATGGCCACGCTAAGTCACAAATCGAGAAAACAAAGTTCGGACAATAATCTTCTTTGATCAAAATGGCAAAAATTTGTACAAGTATGCCCTGGGGGCCGACCTTACAAAAATGGTCACACATCGATCGACACCACCAAACAGCCAAAACTTCTAAAAAAAGACTAAGTCCTACACTAAGGCCCCTAGACCGGCCCCTAAATTCCCTACCCCAAACATTTCATACGGCATCTTGACCACTCTCCCCATGGTCACCTTCCCCTTGGTCACCTCCAACCAAACCTTCACCCTCTTGAGTATCCCCTGCCACTTGTTGTTCGGCTGCCGGTGCCTCTTTATAACCGGCATAGCCTCTTCTTCCTCTTTCTCGTCATCTGAGGCCGCCAGCTTCACGAAGTCAACCTCGACCGAAGGACAGAGGCTCCATATCCTCTCATTGATCCTTTGGAGGCCTGCCTCCCAGCCCTCTGAAATGCCATCCTTCTTCATCGCAGCCTTGGCTGGGACGAACTCCTCTAGCTGATAGTGTCTAATCGCGTCGACTTGCTTCGCTTCCACCTCGGCATTTCCCGATGCTACGAGCTGCTCCAGTTCTGCTGCCCTCGTATATGCTTGCTCAAGGGCAGCCTCCAGCTCGGCCTTACGGACTTCGTCAACTTTGACCCTCTTCTTAAATTCCTCCAGGCACATCTCCTGCTTCCGGATCGTCGCCTTCTGTTCGCCAAAAAACCCATGTAGCTTGGCATACTTGGCCATGTGCCTCGCCGCCCGCTCCTCAGCTGCCTTCTTAAAAGTGACAAGCTCAGCCTCCTTCTTCTCGAGCGTAGACTCGGCCTTGTTTATTGCAGGAATGTGGCACCTAAGGGCGACCATCATGGCGTTCGCCTGCACAGCAAAGCAAGAGAGGTTAGAACGCACATACGCACAAAGATGAGTATCTTTAAGAGAGACGGCCGACCTACCTGCATACTATGGCACACGACCGAGGCGCACAACCTCTTTGCATCCACGTTCAATAGAGACTCCCTATCCCAGGGCAGCAGGCTATTCTCGGCTAGCCTCGCTACCACTCCGACTTCGTCGAAGACCGACTCAGCGGAGCCAACTGGGTACGATGCCGCAAGAGAGTCCTCCATCGATATCTTCACAAGCTCGTCCCTCTTGGACTTAAATACCACGAGTGCTGCTTCACAGCTTGGGTGAGCGGGATTCCCGAGCCCGGACGGTGGGCACCCGTAGGGCCAGCGGTCTCCAGTCGTCGTTCGCCAGCTAGAGCCCGACTCGGCGAGAGATTCCGGGGCGCTACGGTCTGGATTGGAACTGCGGAGATCGGAGGTGGTCACCTGCTCTGAGATCCTTGGGCCTCTGGCTCGACCTGCACATCCTCTTCAGCATTAAGATCGATGGGCATGGGGTCAGCCCTAGCTACGACGCTCTCGGTAGGAAGGTCGGTGTCTGCCATGATCATCAGAGGGCCCAAGGCAGCCGTGGCCTCCGCCACCTTCATCTTCTTCATCCGGACGAGCTTCTCAGCCTTCGCCATCGATGATCCCTCTCGAGCTCTCTTCGGGCCGCCCTTAGTTGTCTGCTTGGCTGCTTGCTCTGAGGCCAGCCTCATAAGCTCCTCCATTGGTAAAATCATCGTCTAACCTGGAAGAACGAAATATATCGAGGTGAGCAAATTAGGAGTGACAACTACAAAGCTCGGATTACCTTCTGGCCAGATGTGCCAGACTATCATCTCCCCCTTGGCAAGCTTCTCATATTGCATGTCTACATCGGGGATCTCCTGCAAGATCCTAGCCCGCTTAGCGTCATCTGTGTCAAGGCAAACCTCTCTGTTTGCCTCCGGATTTAGCACCCCTCGGTTCGACCTTAACACCAGATCCTTGGGCGTCGAGATGAACACATACCACTCCTTCCAGCCTTTAATCTTGTCCGGCAAGCCCAAGACTAGAGACTGCTTTCTCCTCGCTAATACGTAGTAGTGCGCCCCCAACTTCTTGATCGTGAAGAAGTACCGGAATAGGGGGAGGTTTGGACTGATATCACACCCTGCACAAAGGACAAGGAAGCCGACGATTGCACTGATGGAGTTCGGCATCAGTTGAAACAGGGGGAGTTCGAGGAAGTTCAGGATGTGGAGAAGCAAAGGAGGAAGTGGGAAGCGAAGTCCTTGGTGGAAGCAGGCGACGTAGACCCCAAGCTCGTAATCTTTGGGGAAGCACACCCGTTCAGTGACAGTCGGAAGGCAGACCGTGTAGGGCGGCCTGATGTACTTTGCGCGGGCTTGATGTATGAAGGAGGTCAGCGCAACCAATTCCACGCTTGAGATCTCAGCAGGGATGTTCCCACCCTCAGCCACGGTCACGATGGCCCTCACGGACACAATCAGCGTAGTTGTTATTGGACTGAATACGATTATACTTATGTATTAGTAGTCAGTAGGCTGGTTATATGACATATAGTACTATGTAATTGATGAGTACGATTGTATACATATGGTAGTGCATGGTGTATTAATAACAATGTGGGCGTGCAAGGTGTTGGCACACCTGCAATTAATAAATGATGGGTGTGTATATTAAAGTATTTGCCTTGATTATAAATGCATTGTATGATGGCTTGGTATTAATGGTGCTGTGTTATAGTTATGGTATATTAGTAATAATATTGATATGAATTAGTGATGTATGTATGTGTGTTATTATTATTACTAGCGTGGTTGTTAATTAGTATCACTAATAGTGATACTGCTATTGTTATTATTATTGGTGTTAGTAATATTGATTGAGCGTCTATGCATGATCGTGTGGTTGTTATTTTAGTAGTGTGCATACAGTAGAGAGTGTAGGATGCGTATATCAAGAGAGGTAATACATGAGCGCCATCCTTATATATTCCCTGCACCGTAGTTGTTAGAAATTCCGAGGGCGGAATTTTTCTTAAGGTGTGTAGGGTGTAACGGCCACTTTTCTGATATACGAATTTCGTACATAATTAGTTCTTGTATGTGTATTTTGTTTTCGATTTTAGTTATTCTTTTCCGTAGCTTAGATGCGTGATTAGACCACGTATTCACGATCCCCTCAGAGGCGCGATCGCTTGGTATTTCCTTTATAATTTTTGGATACCGAGTGGCGAGGTTGTAGATATCTGGTTATTATTTTTTTTTCTAACTATATTTTTTAAACCCAAACTTTTAAAAAGGAAATAAAAACTATTTGATTTTAAACTATGGTATTAGCTATAAAAACAAAAACTTATCAATAAGACAAAGTCTTTTTAAAACCAAAACCAAATCTATTCAAATCTTTTAAAATCTTCTATTTTCCTTATTTCCGTTGGGTAGCTGAACCCCTACCCACGCGTGCCCTCTCATCCATTTCCATGCAACAACCCATGACCTCCTCACGTTTGCCATCTTCTTCCGTTCCCTTCTCCCATCATTCTTCCTTCTTTTAAAACCCAAGGCTTCTTCTCATTCCCTACTTCTTAACACCAGCCACCTCCTCGAAGCCCAGGCCAACTCTCCAGCTCATCGACCCATCACCACATCTCTCCTCTCTTCTCCTTTATACCCAACCACCTCGCCTAGCCTAATACCGCCGACTGCCACCTTGTTCCCGCTGGCAACCACCACCCTCCGATTCCTCAACCCCAGTCCGACAGCCGACCCCTGCCGTCCCCTCCTCGACAACCGTACCCTTTCTCCCCTGCCCTACAAAACAGAGCCTATGATCGCCCCCTGCCCTGTCGCCTCGGTCATCCTCCCTTCACCAAACCGCCGACCTGAAGCCTCCCCCACTTCCTCTCCAACCATCCACAAGCCACCGTCTACGCGGACAACCCCTTCGACTAGCGGTGCCCTGCCCTCATCCACTTCCACTCTGTTCGAAACAGAGCAACCCGAGCTCCGTCTCCTCTCACGCCCAGCCCGACCTCCTCTCTCCGAACAGTCAGCGACCCAAACCACCATCACGTGCCTCCCCAGACACTGCAGCCTCCAACCAAGCCCCTTCCAACTGGTCTCCGACCTTAATTCCACCGCCCGACCCAAGCCCGTTGCCGACAGGCCCTCAGCCCACGGCCGTGCCCTCTCCGCTCACCTCCGACCACCAGTCGTGTTGCCCCTCGTCGCACGTCTGCCGACTGCAACCGTTCACGTAAGTGACATATACGTTGTTTTATATGGGATAGTAGTAGTCGCATGTTAGCTGAGATGTTATATATATGTGTGTATAAATATTTATATAGAAGTATTAATTTAGTAAGTTAGTTTACACATAAATCATGTATCAGTAAGTTAGTTGTGTGCATATATTAGCTAGTAGTTAGGGCTTTATAAATCAGTCTATTATGTCAACCATTAACATCAGTAGTTATATAATTAGTTAGTTCTTATTATAATGCTGATTAGCTTAGTTGTTAATTCCTATATGAACAGAACTTATATATGGGACCAATATCTTAAAATGAGTTATATTCGGTAAGTTCTATAAGTTATGAACCGTAATAATTATATGAACAGTAGCAGCTCTTGTTGTAAGTTAAATACTTATACGGTAATGTTTAACAATGAACGTTATGGTATGAACACCCCTAGGGTAGAGAACCTAATACAATTGAATCACTAGACGCCGTAAGAATTGTTTAATATTCTAATTCTGTCGAAACGAACCTAATTCGGGCATGTGTTTAATCAAACATAGAACCAGTCGTTCCATAGTGTAATGCTCGTCAAGACGAACCCACGACACCCGTTATCACCGGACACAGGCAAGTGTGCTCACTTGCGTTGAAACGGCCACGCTTAGGCCATTACTTTCCTTAGTTTGTAAAATATGAACAAAAGACTTAGACGTGAAATGATAGCATCTAGGATACACTCATGACAGACTAGACTTGATGACGAAGTCTAGGCCCAATATGCTATAACTGCTAAGTTGATAAACATAAAACGGACATGCATCATTCTTGCCTTGCAATGTAACTTTATGCATGAATTGTATTGAACCTGCGGGGAATAAGGCACTCTCCTAGCAGAGAGAGTGATCCTTTGTACGTATAACCTACGGGGAATAAGGCACCCTCCTAGCAGAGAGAGTGATCCTTTGTACGGAATCGTCTTGTGCACTGGGTTGGGGTTGGGTTGAGCTGTCGCAAGGTTTAGAGGGTTTGGCCGTCCTCTACCCTTAATGCGTGAACCCTAGAGACACACCCATTGTCTGGTGTTGTCTTGTAGCCAGTAGCACATGCTACGGCCATTGTCATGCCACGTTTACTTTCTTGCACTGTCATTTACTTTCCTGCCATGTTTACATAATTGCCATGCTGTCGCATCTCACAATCTGCCATGTAAACAACCTTTAATAACTGTCTTTAAATTCCATATACCTTGCCTTGGGTCGTCTTACTTTTATTTGCAGACCCTTGCTGACATACATTCGTGTTTTGGAATGTATGTCAGACTACGAGCCAGAGTACCATGGGGACCTGTTTGAGATACCTGACCTAGAGATCCAGGAGTTCGCTGTTGATGCTGAATCACTTCATGTGGAGGACTAGAGGCTAGTGCTGTTGCTTTTTTTTCCCCGTTTGGTTGTATTAGTAATTTGTAGTAGGAGCTTGTACCTTGATGTGGTTTCTTTGACCATGCTGAGGCCTTGTTGTTTTATTTCATATACGAACTTCTGGTTGTGGCTAATGAATGAAATAATATTCTATTGTTCTAATTGCATGCAAGAACCTGATATGTTGTTATCACAAATGCTTAGTGAACTCGAGCTTTTCCGCTCCTGTTCATGCAGACCTTCGTAACGTTCTCATTTCCGTGCTTTTGGGAAGCGTGGCGTTACAGTGCTGAGCTGGCGTGGTCAGACTGCAAAAGGTTCGACCGAGGATGTCAGAGCTGTGCATGTCAGCCATGCTTTTGTCAGACGGCGCAACAGCCAGGGGTGCTTTGTCAGAGTGTCAAAGCCAAAAGCGTTAGGCTGTCAGATGACACAGCAGCCAGGGGCTCCTTTGTCAGGCTGTCGAGCGGCGGAAGTGTCAGTAGGGTTCTCTTACAAGGGTGCTTGTCGTATTCGAAGGGCTGGAAGGTCGTCTTGGGAGCGTCCAAGAAGTGGGGCCGCACACGGGTCGCTTTCAATGGATGACGAGCGAGCTGGTTGCCCGTTCGACGAGCATGGATGGGAGCAGGCGTTCAACCGGCGAGGTTGGGACGAAGGGCTCCCTTCTGTCGGTCGAGGTGGACTTCACAGATGAAGGGCGAGCTTCCCGTTTGGCAAGGTGAACTTCATGGGGGTGAACGGGCTTGGAGGGGAGCAGGCGTTTAACCGGCGAGGTTGGGACGAAGGGCGCCCTTCCGCTGGTCGAGGCAAACTTCATGAATGATGGGCGAGTTTGCCGTTTGGAAAACTTGGAAGAAAGGTCGAGGTATCACGATCTTGAGGTCATAATAATTGCCTCCATCATTCGAGCTTGAGGCGGAAGCTTGGCCTAGTTCGGATGACGCACCCTCACCCCATCTGACCGGAGGGGGAAGGGACTGCCTTTTCTCCGAGCCTTCGGTCGAGGCGGTAAATAATTCAAAAAGCCTGCCCACTGTTTCGCTGAAATCATTTCGATTTGAAGGTAGGAGAATACAAAAGCGTCCCAGCCATCTGGAGGGCGACGCGTGGGGCAGTCGAGGCGTCCGAGGAGATCAGATCCTCACCACGTGGCAGAGCTTCGATGGTGGAGATCGGTTGATGCTTCCTATAAATAGGGGAAGGAGAGATCGATCGAGAGTTTTCCCACTTATGATTTCCTTCAAGCTCTTGCCTTCTTCTGGGTTTCTGATCGTCGCTGCCCTCGCCGCCGTCGTTGCTGTCGCTGTCGCCGCCGCCGTTCGTGCTACTGTTTCGACGGCTCCCTCAGACCGTCTTCTGCTGCTAGGTAATCTTCTTGCTCAACATGGTTTCTCCTAGTTCTTCTCGCTCCACCGCCTCAAGAGAAATAGAGGAATGGGTTAGTGGTGGTGGAGCAACGGACAGCTCCGTCACAGACACGGTGGAGGGGAAGGAGGAGACCTCTCCGGTCAGCCAGGGCCGCACTGAAGTAGGCCGATGGTTGACGTGCGTTTATATTTCATATATTCACGCACGTCTTCTTCGTGATTTCCCGTTGTTTTTCGTTATTTTGAGTCCGTCTTTTTGTGATTTTTAGTTCCTTTTCACTCTCGTTGTGTTTGTGTGCTTTTGCGGGATATTGCTGGCACATGGGACATACAAAGCTAACATTATGAGTCCCCGAAGCAACGAGAGGTATCACACGACATTCTGAGAGCAAATCATCAAGAGAAACCACGTATCAGTTTTCAACCGATCGGGTGGACAGACCTACCCGATCGGTTCGCACGGGCGTATCAGTCCAGAGGAAGAGCCAACTCCACCCGATCGGTTCAGCGATCGGGTGGTTGTGACACAGCTCGTTGTTTTTGAGTGCCAAAGTCCACCCGATCGGTTGACTTGTCAACCGATCGGGTCACCTGTAGCAGATGCTTTCCCAGCTCGAGAACCCAATGACTCACCCGATCGGTTCAGCGATCGGGTGAGGTTTATCAGAGCCGAAGACCAAGTCAAACAGTCGTCTCACCCGATCGGTTGAAGTTTCAACCGATCGGGTGGACGTTTATTTTTGTCTTGTAGTGGGAATATTCCCTAGCATCTTGCCAAAATGTATAAATAGACCTAGGTTTCCCAGAAAATGTAATCCCCATTTTCTTAAGCTGTTTTAGGGGTTTTGGCTGCTTCGAATTTATTTTCATTTGTAAGTTTCTTGATCGTTCTCATACTTTAATATTGTGTTTATAATACCATTTGCTACAGTAGTTTATTGCTTGATCTTCATTTCAATGGCTAAAATCTATTTTGTTGCATCTCATGCCATGATTAGTGAGTAGTTTCTAAATCTGAGACATTGGTGGAAGCCCCTTCGTGGGTTCTCCATAGAACGACCATAAGATTAGGGATTCGATAGGATATAGGGATTTAGATGGTTACGCGGGGACGTTTTATTGTCACTGGCGGGAGAAAGACCGCCTTTGACCGTCGGGCCAAGGGGAAATAAAACGGGAGTTTGATCCCTTAGCCACAGCTCACCCCCTAGCGTAGACATTGATTCCTCACGCGTGGTAACGGCTTGGATGAAATGTCGGGAGCAATCGTTGCGAGCTTAGTGCTCCCAGAGTCGGTCGGTACTGGACATGGGAATGCCAACAGTCCAAACCCGGGTAGACATAGCGTATCATCCTGGGCATCGACCGGAATATATGGCCCATGGGACGCTATGTATCACTATTAGAGGCAATGTCTCACTGCTAAACCCTAGAATCCGATCACATTCCTATCCATCGGTCGTAATAATGAGAACTCGTGATAGGGCAGAAGCCAAGGTCCTAGGTTGTCCTTTTATCTCTTACACCTTTTGCATTAGTTTACCATCGTGACACCCATCAAGCGATTAAGCTAGCTCACCCACCGGGTGATCAGGATCCCGATTGTTCACAAGCACAACACATGTCTCCCTGTGTTCGACTTCCAAGCCACACCTCGACACTGTGCGCTTGCGGTTACAAATTTTAATCCTAGTATCCCCGTCCCGATTTGAGTGCCAAACAGACGGGCGGTCAAGCTTTATGGTGCCGTTGCCAAGGAGGCAACGTGCTTGTTATATTTAGGACCTTGTCATCCTGAGACTAGCTCATATCCTTACCCCGTGATAATTTTCACATTCTACACTTTTATTTTTATTTTTTGTTTTTTGTTTTTTGTTTTTATTTGGCATTATACCATACGCGCTTCACGGTATATCTTGATTTTTCATGCGCAGGAACTCGAGAAGTCTTGACGACTTAGTTCCTTTAGATCCTGAGATCAATGCCACCGTGAGGCGTTTGAACGCAGAGAGAAGGAGAAGAGAAGAATTTGCCGCCATGGCGGAAAATATCACTCCTCAAAATTCCTTGCTCGAGTACTCGATGCCGTCTATTGGGTCCACATCCAGCATTCGACCTCCAGCCATTACGACCGGAAATTTCAAGCTGAAGCCATCACTCGTGGCTTGGATCCCGCATGAACAATTTTCTGGAGCTCCTATGGAGAACCCGATCGAGCACCTGGACTCTTTTCTGGAGAAGTGCGAGACGTTCAGAATCAATAGCGTGTCAACCGAGGCTATTTGGTTGAGATTGTTCCCATTCTCTCTGCGGGACAGGGCGAAGCAATGTCTAAGGGGGAAGGACCCCAACACGTTCACAACTTGGGAGCGGCTCTTAAATGCATTCCTGAACACGTTCTTCCCTGTAACGACCGGTTTCTGTATATACGTATTTCTTACGTATTTAACTAGTATAGTGATTTATTAGAGTATTAATATATGATTTTATTTGTTATTATTATTTTCATAGCTCGAGAACACGACTTATCGACCGTGTTTATATCTTCCCTAACTTTTGGTTGATGTAGTTTTCAGGGACGAGATCATAATAATCAGATTATCTTGATCCAATCATAATGATATTAATTTTCCAAATCTAATCTTGATCCAAATATCTTAACCAAAGCGATCTGCTAATCAAAACATCTCTACCGAAATAAATTATCCAGTCTGAATCCTAATAAATCTAGTATCTTAACCGGATCACTTTCTCGTAAACCAAATCCTAATTTATGATTATCATTATCGATCTCCTTAACCACATCGTAACTTAGTAAATCTCAAATATACACCCCAACCAAATGATATATATTAATCAAATTGATTTTCCAATCTAATAGGTTCTAATATTTTGACCAACTCGTTTTCCCATCAATCAGAACTAATATCGACTATCCGAATCAATTCGTAATCAACTTAATCATCTAAATCTTGATCCTAATCAAGTTCTGGTCAAAATATCACTGATTTACTAAATCATACCTAATCCATATCTTATATCATCACAACCATCCATGATGTGCTCCCCTCCCCTAAGTTTTGAAATTCAAATTCAAACTGAAATTTAAATCTTATTATATCAAATCATTTCTTTAAAATAAAAGGGTTTTTCTCATATTTGTCCCTTAAATTATGCGTAATTTGATATTAGTCCCTTAATTCTTCGTATTTTGAGTTTAATCCCTCAAATCTTAAGCCGTTAACCTAAATAGTCCCCCATCCTATATTCTGTTAAATAATTAGATTAATTAACGATTAATTAACAATTAGTGTTAATTAACACGTCGGCACTAACAGCCACGTCAGCGCTAACGGAGCTTTTTAACGGAAAATTAGAGTGGGGGACTATTTTGATTATAGTTAATGATTTGAGGGATTAAACTCAAAATTCGAAGATTTAAGGGACTAATATCAAATTATGCAATATTTAAGGGACTAATATGAGAAAAACCCAAAATAAAATCCTAATGGAATATCCTAACTAAATCCTAACCCCACTCTCCCACGTCACCCCACTTCCCTTATCCCTCTCTCTCCCCACGTGCATTCTTTCTCCTCCTCTATATTAGTAACCTAGGTCTACAAAATTTTCTCTGCCGCCACCCTTGGTTTTGAAAGCTACAACCTTAAAAATCTAACCCTAGCTGCTACTTCTCACCTCCTCTTCATCACGCGCATAACCCTCTTCCTCCCTCTCCTCTCAACCCGACGGCTCCCAGCGTGGCGCCCCTCTCCGGAGGCACCTCGGCCGCAGCATCAGCCGCCGCGTGTCTCCTCTCCGCCGTCCTCATCGTCGACGACCCCTTGTCTCGTCGCCATTGCCGGCCGCCAGCACCTCAGACCGGCCGCTCCTCAGCCAACAACAACTGCGGCTGCTACTTTCTGTCGCTGCTGTCCCCTGAAGCCACCAACCCGCCGTCCAACCGCCCGGTGCCCTCATCCCTCGGACGACAATCAGAACCCGTCGCCATCCTCTTCCTCTCACCTCGCCTTCCACCTCAGTCCGCTGCCCGATCCCGTCTCCCCACCATCAACCCCGTGCCTCCGGCCATCAGCTCTCGCCACCACCCTATCGAACTGCCGGCGACCTCCAGCGCTCCGACCCCCTCCAAGCTCACACAGCCGAACATCCACCCTCTTTCCAATCTCCGAGCACCCGTACGCCGTCCGTCATCACCTCGAGCTACCCAGACGAACCCAAGCCTCCCCGCGGTCCTCAGTCTACTACCTTGCCTTGGACTCTTTCCGTTCACTTCGACCCATCGCTCCCGTACTGACGCCGCCTGATCCCACTCCTCTGTATGAAGCTCCCCTCTCCCCTTCACATCTCCAAACGAAGCGGCCTCAGCCCGTCACCCAAAGCCATCGCCGGACCTCGCCTCCGCCGTATCTCCGGCCCACAACCTGTAGCACGCCCAGCTCACCATCTCCATCTCCGAACCAGGCACGCCCTTCACCTCCACCCAGCCCCGTTCGAAGCCTTGCCAGGCCCAGACCCGCTCCGACCTCCTCCTCCGATGGCAGTCGAACCCCGCACCCCGCGCCCTGGCCGCTATACCCGACCCTATCCACTGTCTTCCACCTCCCGTCCCCTGCTCTTCCCCTTCCAACCGCCAGTTCTCCGACAGTCCGCCTGGAAGCCGACAGCCTCCTCCCTCGTTCCACCTGAGCCACTCAGCCCAGTCCCCCACCTCTCCTCCGATTCGCTTCGAGCCCTCGGACCTACGCCCAACGCCTTCTCCAGTCCCCGTTCGAAGATCGCTCTCGTCGCCTTCCTTCCACCTCACCGAAGCACCCCATGGCCCCCAACGAATCCATCGCCGCAAACCCCCGCACGAGCCCCCATCAAGCCCGATCCTTCCCTCTACCATACACAGGCCACACCCATGCCGCCAGTCTCCTCCATCTCCGCCTAAGTCACCACGTCCCCAAGGCCCGACGGTAACCCACCACCATAGCATCACCCCGCAAGCTCACTTCCTCCTCCGCCCAAACCTCCGAACGCCTCCGACCTGCTTCCCCTCCTTCCGTCGTCTTGCACCACCGGACCGCCTTCGCCTGCAACCATCTCCGGTGTTCTGACTCCTCGCCGTGGCCTGCGAACAACGAAAGTGTTAACATTGCAACGAAACTGTGAGTGTTAGTTCGATATTAATGCATGTATGCAACAGTAGATTAGGTGACCCTTTTCACTTCTATGTTATATTATTATATAAATACTGGGTACCAATTGTTAGCTCAAATCAACCGTACACCATAATAATTGGACAGTAAATATTAAAATAGTAAGTTATACTTATGTACAGTTTTATACATACTAGATTATATACTTAGAGAATAATGGCTATCATACGTCATATGAGAGCCTCTCTCATATGCCCTCTCACATAAAGCACCCAAGTACAACCAAGTACAAGCCCATGTGCACTTGTACTTGGTTGCTTTATGTGAGAGGGCATATGAGAGCCTATCTCATATGGCGTATGATACCCATTAATCCCATATACTTATAGGCAGTATATATGTTATATTAGGGTAATGAACATGGTATTTTCCAAGTTGGGATTGAACATTAATTATTTTACTAGTTGAATCACTTATGGCTTGATTTTACGTATCCATTAACGCAGATATATCGCGTCTCTCGTTACGATCATCGGGTCACCCAATTTACTGGAAACAGGCAAGTGTATATTTTCCTTGTTTTAAAATATTGTACGTTAAATTGCTTGTGAGGTGCAAGTGTACATTTTCTGTCTTTAATATCGTTATATTTAAATGCTGAATCAAGAATTTGCTAGTTTTGCCTTATGTCACGTAGTTGCACGTCATGCTTGTACACCTTCGATTGAATGATTATGGATGGAATGCGTTTTGATAGAACTTATTGACAGAACGGAATACCTTGAAATCGTGAAATCGTGCTTATTGATTGGCTACTCCCGTCGGTCATATGTGACTAGTCTGGCTCGTGTTCCAGTTGGGTCACATGATGATTAGTCTGGCTCGTGTTCCAGTATATGGCGGTTTAGCATTTGTGAACTCGTGTGATCGATTAGGCTGGCTCGTGTTCCAGAAGAACACTTGGGTGGGGTAGTTCAATGTAGTAGAGGCTGGAATGCTAGATTGCACTCTCGTGGTGAACTTGACCGACACCTGGCCGGGTTGGTGAGTAGAGAGTCACGGGTAGCTTCCGTTGGCTTGGGTGTAATACTAGTCACTTTCCCCCTCAGACATTGGGCTTTTCACTAGGCACACTTGACTGATTGTCACGTTCTTTTAATCCTATTGTTACTATTGAGGATTGCGTACTCTGTTGGTTACTCTTGTCTTGTTTGTGTACTAATATCATGCCTATTACTGTACACACTACGCTTATTGCTGTACACACCACACTTGCCATGTTCACTGCTGTACACACCACACTTGCCATGTTCACTGCTGTACACACCACGCTTGCCATGTTATTACTGTACACACACTTGCCATGTTATTACTGTACACACACTTACCATGCTTATTGATGTACACACAACACTTGCCATGCTTATTGCTGTGCACATTACACCTTGTCATGTTCGTTACTTTGTGCACTACACCTCGCCTGCTCACTGCTTTGCACACTACACTTGCCAGTGCTCATATGTTTCTTATGCTGCCATGCTTTAACTAATGTGACTTTTGTTTTATCACTCATATTGTCATGTAAACGTTTTTGAAAACCTTGCCGAGGGTCAAGTTTCTTTTTATCTTTTAAAATCTTGCCGAGCGACCCTCGCTGACGTATATTTCCTTGTTTTGTGAAATATACGGCAGGTATTAGACAGGTTTGCAGAGGAGCGAGTCTATATACTGAGCAGGTTGACCAGGAGTGCCTTGCCGCTAAGTTCCTTCGCTGAGGAGCGTTATGCTTTCGCATCACCTTTGTACTTGTTGATTCTTTCAAAACTTGTATGGGCTTTATGACCCTCTCTCCTTTATATCCCTTTTGTTGTATTCATTTTGAGACATTAAAATTATAATAAAATTTATCTGTGTTTTTGAGTAGCATGCAAGAACCTGCAGGATGTTATCACACAGACGCGTAATGTGCTTAAACCAATGAGGGGAGAAAAGAAAAAGTACATCCTTCTTGCTTTAAGCACATGTGGACCTTCGTCGCGTCCTCGCTCCCAAGTACAATGGGAAGCGGGGCGTGACATTCCCTCCGGGGAAGACGATGAAGCTAAGGAGCGAAATCTCCTCCTTCTCCCAGGCAATCCATGAGTCCATGCATGAAGCGTGGGTGAGGTACAAGAAAATGTAGAGAAAATGTCCTCACCACGAGCTCCCCCGCTGGCAAATTATCAACTTATTTTACAATGGACTGAGGGATGACTTGAAGTTCTCTATGGATGCCGCGGTGGGTGGATCCTTCATGGCAATAAATGAAGTGGATGCCATAAATATTCTGGAAAATATGGTATCGAACAATGAGAGGTGGAGCGATGAACGTGCTACACCGAAAACTGGAGGAATGCATCGAGTTGAGGAAGTAGATAAGCTGTCAAGCAAATTTGATTTGCTTTAGACTAAGATTTTAGCATTCATGGTTGGAGCCGGTGGCGCTAACCCTCAGCATGTAGCAGTGGTAGAAAATGAAGTAATGGGAGATTTCGATGTTGGAGACATCTCAGTGCCCATGGATCAGGCTAGTGCCCTATTTTACAATCCGACGGGAAATGCACACTATCCACCGAGGATGAGTTCCATTCCCGCATATTCTCCCAACAATAGGAACCATCCCAATTTCAGCTACAAGGCACCGTAAGCAGCAGCAACTATATCAGCCCCCTCCGCCTCAACAACAGCTGTATCAACATTTCCCTCCTCGAAATCAGCAACCTTCGCCCCAACAACAACGAGTGGTCTCTCCTATTGAGAACATCCCGACTTAATACATTGCGAATCAGGAGAAGGTCACTCACTAACTACAGCTCGGGCAGAAGGCCTTGGCCGATCAAGTGACCCAGTTGGTGTTACAAGTGGTAAACCTCCAGAGGGCACAAGGACAACTGCCGGGGCAGCCGGAGGTGAACGCAAGGGGACCAAACCAAACTCTAGCATTGACACAAGGTCAAGCAAATGTCTCCGCCATTGTCCTAAGGAGTGGAACAAAGATTCCGGCGTGGGAGGCCGAGAAAGACATTGAAGCACCGTTTGTCAATGAGAAACCAAACGTGGAAATGAGCAACAATGGAGTTTCTACATCGAGCCCCGTGACTCCGGAGGGATTTTCTGAAGAGAAGAAGAAGAATGAGGGCGACGACTCGAGGGTTTTCAAACCTTCAGTACCATTTCCACAGAGGTTTGCCAAGGCCAAAATTGATGAAATGTATGACAAGTTCTTCGAGATGGTGAAGGATGTGAGTCTGCAAATCCCGTTTCTGGACGCGATCGAGACCATTCCCTCGTATGCGAAATTCCTTAAGGGTCTGGTAACGAAGGGGACAAGAAAGGAAAAAGTGGTCCTCATGGCAGAATGTAGCGCCCTAATCCAATGAGCAAATCCACCGAAACTCAAGGACCCAGGAAGTTTCTCTATCCCGTGCTCCATAGTGGAGGTATCAATTAATAGAGTGCGTGTCGATCTGGGAGCAAGTGTAAGTTTGATGCTCCTATCGATGTACAAAAGGATCAATATGGGTGACCTGGAACCCATGGGGATGACCCTGCAGCTCGCAGATAGATCAGTAAAGTACCCGATGGGTGTCGACGACGACTTGCTGGTCAATGTCCGCGGTGCGCATGTGCCAGTGGATTTCATGGTTATGGATATGCCTGAGGATAATCACGCTCCGATTATCCTCGGAAG
The DNA here is from genome assembly GCA_030789695.1 of Scilla litardierei. NCBI lineage: Eukaryota > Viridiplantae > Streptophyta > Magnoliopsida > Asparagales > Asparagaceae > Scilla > Scilla litardierei. The sequence continues at coordinate 101,723,897 of CM061133.1, forward strand.
ACCCTTTATGGTAACCGCTGTCGTACTTATCGACGTTAAGAAGGGGAAATTGTCCTTAAACGTCGGAGATTAAAAAGTAAAATTTGACTTGGCGCTGTCGATGAAGTCACCACCGGTGGAACCCAAATGCAACCTTCTGGAAATGGAAGAAGAGAGGGTGAATGAAGCAGGAGCTTGGGAAGTTCTTTCAAGGAACCCCCCTGAAGACTTGGATGGAATCGAGGAACAGACTAGGCTGGATGGAGAGAAAGTTCTTGAGCCGAAATGTGTCTCACCGTCAACCCCCCGGACCTGGAAAGAGAGCTCAGACGAAGAGCAAAGAGAAAGAGCCTCTGACGCTCACCGCTGATGAAGTACAGATTTTGAAGAGAGTGTCGAGCGTCGCCAGCACAAAAGAGTAACCCAGAGATATCACCAGTGGGAAAGTTATTGAGACCATCCATCTGTCGTCACTGTCAACAATCAGGAATTCTGCCCCAACCGCTGGGAGGACGTCGACCGTTGAGTGTCACCCGTACAAGCCCACCTGAATATCATATCGGGAGTCGAGCAAACTGTAGGAGAATAATGCCCTCCAGGCTATTTATCTCTGTGTGAATAGCACAAACATCTTGTTCGAAATAACAGTAAGCTGTTTGGTAATGATTTATCTAAGTTATTTTATAATGTAGATAACATTAGACATTAACTTAGGTAAAGTCCTGAGACTTTATGCAAGGTCAAACAGATATCGAGATGAGTATCTCGATCATGGAGAAATGTTTGACCGTCTGTAGCATAAGTCTAAAAGGGTTCGTGGTCGTAGATGTTTCGAGACAAGGATATCGAAACATCGGATAGACCATTGTGTCTTAGTCTTCACCGTTAAGCGGTGGCGATGATCTCATGATCGTTCGACTTGGCGAAGTCGGAGACGAGACATAGGTGCTCATTAGAGAATGAGTTCACTGAACGATCCACAAGAGTTATCATATGGTTACGTTGACCAATCTGTCAATGATAACTCTTAGTGATGATAGGCAAGTTGGTCTTTTGACTTGAGGTCATTTGACGAACCTGTGCGTGAACGGTGCCACTTAGATCAACTGACCTAGCTTCGAGGCAAGGCCTGTCGAAAGGTCTTTTGATTGGGTGTCACCTGAAACGTACGAGGCGAGTAATGATCAAGAGAGGATTCGTCTCTCCCGGTCAATGTGAATTAGTGTCGTAGAGTTAGTTCGGTCTTTAGTAAAAACTCCGCGCAGAGTATGTTGGAAGAAGTCCAACATTAATTGACTAAAGATTGATCGAAACTAACCGGAGTCAAGTTATTGGGGTTGACAGTTTGACCGTACCCTAGACTTGATCTACACGACATAGTTAAGACGACAAGACTATAACTGCGGAATTCATCACAGAAACAGTCAGGGTGGTCCCGACAATACTCATGTCAATGAGTTAACCACATAATGATGATTCCTGAAGCAGGGACGGTAACCACTGCTCGTGGTCACTGCTGTATAGGGCTTCGAGCCCAACCTGTTGTAAGGGTCAGGCTGTAGGGTCTCACACAGAGTGCGATTCTTCGTCTAGTAATAGGTAGAAATTAGTTAGGGAGAATATTTTGCATTTTTGATGTAAGGGATGGAATAATTGCATTTGATGCAATATGGTAATTTAAGCTTAGATAGGGACTATTTTGCATTTGATGCAAAAGTGATTAAATGTGTTTTAAATTGTTTAAAACAATATTTAATAATATAAATGCAAGGAAAAGTTCTCGGGTAAGACGGGAATGTCCCGGTCTAGACCCAGGTTCGAACGACGTCCAAATCGGACGCCAGATGCTCAAGTTAGAGCCAAAACAGCCAAACAGATCAGACCGGGTCAGACCAGGCTGACCTAGGCCAGACTAGGTCTGGCCTGGGTGCCTGGCCAGACCTGGTTGAGCCAGGTCGCTAGCCCAGGCGCCTGGGCTCAGGCCCAGGCGCTGGGCGCCTGGGCTCAGGCCCAGGCGCTGGGCGCCTGGGCCTGCGCCAAGGCGGGCCCACCCAGGCGCTGGGCGCCTGGGCGCCGGCCCAGGCGGGCCGCCCAGGCGCCCTGGGCGCCTGGGCGCCTGGCCCAGGCCCGGGCCAGGCGCCCTGGCCTGGGTCAGGCGCCCAGGCTGGGTGCACCAGCCTGGGTGCGCCCAGACCAGGCGTCCAGCCTGGTCTGGGCTCACCCAGTTGGTCTGGTGGGTCCCACCTGTGCAGAAAATCTGGCCCTAGGGCAAAACAGATTTGACGGCTCAGTTTTTATGAAAAACTAGCCTTGGGCTGATCTTTGGACACTCAATTGGAGGGTCAAATGAACTCCGATTGACGAACGGTTTTTTCCTATGCGTTCACCGTTGAACACCCTTCGAATTGATAGGTTGTATCAATCCTGAAGTTCAACGGTGAGTGAGTTAAAATTCACGGAAGTTTGCACTTTGTGAAGTGCAAACTAACTTGATTTTAATCAACTCAAATAAATAGTCCCACATCGGATTTTGAGAAAAGGGGAGAGTCCGCTGCCTATATAAATAGGGGTCTCCCCCCTTCCTCAAAACTCGTCTCAAGCTCTAGATCTGAGCGGCTCTCGTAAATGTTGGAGCACGCTCGGATCTAAGCTTAAATTAATATTTCTCCTCTCCCTATAAATTTCTGTCTTGCTCCTGAGGGCTCTAGCAAAGCCGCGAAGGGGTTCGGATTCAGATCCGAAATCTAGGCGGAGGTTTCACTCGCGTGAAACTTTCTTCGGCGGTTGGCTGGCTCGGTGACATGTGATTGATCGCCTCGGGATGCGGAGCGGTTCGAGGAGCGGTTCGGGGAGCGGCTCAGAAGACGGTGCGGGACATCTCGCCTGCCCCAGGGCTGAGATTCCGGGTATGTAGTTTAATAAGCATTAAGTTTAATTTAATTGCAGTAGGTTAGATCCTTCTTGGGATGGTCAGATCCATCCCAAGTTGGCATAGATCTTGGCTAAGGGTCTTAGACCTTAGGGCTAAGTTAAAATTGTTTTAACTGCATGTTAATCAGATTAAACAAGTTTTTCTTCCGCTGTAATTGTTTTTCTGTCTATGTTCCGTCAGACTTAGGACGGGACTAGAATTTTTGTGCTCTAAGGGTACCGCGAATTCCCTACACAAACGACTATAAACAACAGCGCTTCATGGGAGACAACCCATGTTCTGAACTTCTGTCGATTTTTGATAGGAATAGTTTACTAATTTTTGTGAATAAATACTGCTGTGGGGATTTTTGTTGGGACACTTAGAGGACTTTCACTTTTTGTGCAGGAATTGCCCCACCCGATCAGTTTATACATCAACCGATCGGGTGGATCGTTTCAGTACATAGCCAGCTTCAGTGGAGAGTGAACCGATCAGGTGATCGAGAGAGCAATTGGGTCGCTGATCGGGTGATGAAAACAGAAGCTTGGGATGTTTTTTGAAGAGCGGTCAACCGATCGGGTGAGATTTCACCCGATCGGGTGATCTGTAGCCGCTGATTCACAGAGATTTTTGAAAATTTGTCCAACTGATCGGGTGATTTTCACCCAATCGGTTCACCCAAACCCTATATATATATCCCCCCAACCGACTTCATTTCACCCGACCTCCAGAATTCTCGTTCGAACGGTTCATTTCCACTTCTTCCCAATCGATCTCCCTCATCACTCCCACTATTCTCGCCTCAGCCGACGTTCTTACCTAGCCACCAAGTTTGCTCATGATCGAACCCAATACAATCTCGGTGTTTTCATCGAAGTCGAATCCCTATTCGCAAACTTAGGTTGGCTTGGTTTCTTCCACTCCCATGTCCTATCCTAACCCCACTCTCACCCTAGAATTTCTCTCTACTATCAAAATTGAGGCGGGGTCAAATATCGATTTTCGCCCCCGAAACCAAAACTTCCGTGCCCCAGTGACCACCATCAACGATATTTTCAGTTTCCCCAATCTTGAGGGCAGCATCCTCCCCTATGAATTGCATGCCGACTTCGATGTCGACATATTTTGGAGACGCCTCACACTACATGATCATTATCCTAGAGGCAAGGCCAAGGCCTCTTCCATCATCCACCAGGTCCTCCATCTCAACCATCGCATTATCTCTAGCATCTTCTTTCCACGGGATGAGTCCGGCACTGTGACCACCCCTGATTTATTCATTTTATGGGCGATGACCTTTCCTTACATTCTCGGTGTTGACGAGATTACTTTCGAGGCACCGCACGTACGCATAAACGCCGCTATGTGGATAATTCAAAAGCTTATTGATATTAGCCGTGCAAATAAAGGGAAATATTGCTGCGGTGGCCTCATCACTATCATTGCACTACACCCTCCCTTCAAAATCGTGCTTCCCCTCGATTTGCCTCGTGCCCCAGGATCCATCTATCTTGATATCGATGTCCTGAGGCACACCCATATGATCAAACCGCTAAGCGACGGTCGGTTTGCGTTCCATTATGGCCATCCCTCTGCTCCTTACACCATTCTCCCCAACCCTGACTGTGTCACCATCGCGCTTCTGGGAGATTGGTCATTTCCACCTGATCCTGAGTTTCTGGGGGCTACACCTTCAGTTTGTTCTCCCTGACGCTCCTAGACCACCTTCCCCTGTCATCCACTTAGGTGAGCAGGATATTCCTGCGTTCAGAGGAGACCCTGGGGCTGGACCTAGTGTCACCACCCCGGCTGCTACTACCGTTTCTTCCGAGGCCCTGATCACAGCCCTGCATGGCCTGGCCTCTCATGTCGACACCACCACTACTGCCGGCACACACTCTGCCGTGCATCATGCTACTTCTGCTCGCCTCGCTCTCGAGGCTGAGATGGCTGCCCTACGCACTGTCGCATCCTCCTCCACCTCCTCGGATCCATCCACTTCTTTCCTATCACATCCGCGTTTCCTCTCCCTCGAGCGAAACGTCACCGCCATTCTCTGCCTTCTTACCCATGTCCACGGTCCTCCACCATCGACTCCACCTCCATCACCTCCTCCATTGCCTCCTCGACGATCATCCCCTCTCACCACCACTACCATTGACCCTCCACTCCTACCACCTTTCACCTCCATCACCACCGCCTACTCACATCATAAGAAACAGATGGCTGTTCCCGCGAGATCACTACCCACACCCCCCTTGTCACTCGCCGTATCCTTACCACCTTTCGTTACCATCGACACCCCACCCATCATTCACACCCCACCGAGCCCATCCATCCACCATCTCCACCCCTTTCTCTACTTCTTCGCATGCCCATCACCTCTCCCTCCCACACCCCTCGAGTCTTTTCCGAGGAGGATGAGGAGCCTGCCGCTCCTGCACCTTGATTTCCCTTTTTTCTGATTTTTCCCTAGCCATTTGTTCTGCATCACCTTGATCATATCTTTTTTCTAGCATTATTGAGATCAGCTTGGGGGAAATCAATATTTTGTGATTGTCGTGTCGTCACTTGTTTGATGTGTCTGTTTTGTGTGTCTGTGTGTATATCTTATATATAGTTCATCTTGGTATTTATTTTCTTTATTTTTCTATGTCTCTCTTTGTGTGTTTTTCATGTTTTCCCGTTTATTTGTCGGTGCGTACTTCCCTCCCATCTTTCCTTGCCCTCCCGCCTTTACTCCTATTGCATTGAGGGTAATGCAATGTTTAGCTTGGGGGAGTCGCACATTGTGCGTCAGTCGTGTCTTTTTCACCGTTTTTGAGTCGTTTTCGTCGTTTTTTTCTTTTTTTTCTTTCCATCCTTTTATTCTCCCTCTACTAGAGATGACCCCACATGATGAACTACCACAGAACCACACACACACTTAGCTTAGCTACGATAATCATTCTCACTAACCCTAGGAAGCTGAGTCCTATTGCATTTTATGCTTCGTGGGTTCACTTTTCTTTTGTGTGAGTTGTGTGTTGTGACTAGCTAGTTGGTGTGCTTCTACATTGTGATTTTGTTTTATATGCCGATCCTTGGATGACTCCTAGACTATCATGCTTCAATTACGAATATGCGGTATATTGCCTCCACTGTCTGCTTCTTTATGCATGAATCATCTATATATATATACGCTTCAATTCGCATGTGTCAGGACTCTACAAATAGGACTAGGATAACCCATATTACTTATGCTCTGATCTGCGAAAAAATTTTCTTTTGCCCAAGTGTTTAGAATTCGAATTCTTTTTTGTTTTACTTGGTGCAAATCCCCTCGTCATGTACTGTTCTTCCACTTTGGAGAGTACACCAAAAAAAGAGAGAAGAAAAGAAAGGAGAAAAGAAAGAACATGTATAGCCAAAATCCCAAAAAATATACAAATATCCAAAACCCCAAAAAAAAAGGATTTCCTGTCCTGAATATTACTCCTATCCGCCGTGAATAAAGGGAAGGCGGGAATTTGCACCAAGTGCTCTCCTCCACACTTACTCAACCCCCTTCGTTTCGAACACACTTGGAATAGGAGCTTTCTAGCAATCATCTAGGCAATCGTGCGACGATTTCCTAGTTTCTAGCAGTAGAGTCCCTGACATGTGATATGTTTCTATTCTTACACTATTCTCATGCATGCTTGAACTATTATTCACCGCTTATTCGAATTGATTCGATATTTGGGTCATTCCATGGATATGTGTATATGGAGCTTGATAGCACAATTTAAATAGTTACACCATCTGCTAACTCACGACCACACTCACTTATGCTTCACCGCGTGGACCCACGTCACTTGTAGGAACTCATATTCCTGGGTTTAGTGCGATGCTTATCACATGCTTGCTTAGTGTGGCGTGTTAGTTTCGTTGGCTCTGACGGTTGATCTCAGATTTTCTTTCCTTTTTCTGTTTCTTTCTTTCTATTTTCCCCTCCGAGCTCCTATTCTCACTCGTCTTCCTCGAGGAAGAGGAAGGGTTTAGCTTGGGGGATTTTGACGTGCGTTTATATTTCATATATTCACGCACTTCTTCTTCGTGATTTCCCGTCGTTTTTCTTTATTTTGAGTCCGTCTTTTTGTGATTTTTAGTTCCTTTTCACTTTCGTTGTGTTTGTGTGCTTTTGCAGGATATTGCTGGCGTAGGGGACATACAAAGCTAACATCATGAGTCCCCAGAGCAACGGGAGGTGTCGCACGAGATCCTGAGAGCAAATCATCAAGAGAAACCACATATCAGCTCTCAACCGATCGGTTGGACAGACCCACCCGATCGGTTCTTACGGGCGTATCTGTCCATATGAAGAGCCAACTCCACCCGATCGGTTCAGCGATCGGGTGGTTATGACACAGCTCGTTGTTTTTGAGTGCCAAAGTCCACCCGATTGGTTGACTTGGCCGATCGGGTCACCTGTAGCAGATGTTTTCCCAGCTCGAGAACCCAACAACTCACCCGATTAGTTCAGCGATCGGGTGAGGTTTATCAGAGCCGAAGACCAAGTCAAACGGTCGTCTCACCCGATCGGTTGAAGTTTCAACAGATCGGGTGGACGTTTATTTTTGTCTTTTAGTGGGAATATTCCTTGGCATCTTGCCAAAATGTATAAATAGACCTAGGTTTCCCAGAAAACGTAATCCCCATTTTCTTAAGCTGTTTTAGGGGTTTTTGGCTGCTTCGAATTTATTTTCATTTGTAAGTTTCTTGATCGTTCTCATACTTTAATATTGCGTTTATAATACCATTTTATACAGTAGTTTACTGCTTGATCTTTATTTCAATGGCTAAAATCTATTGTGTTGCATCTCATGCCATGATTAGTGAGTAGTTTCTAAATCTGGGACATTGGTGGAAGCCCCTTCGTGGGTTCTCCCTAGAACGACCATAGGATTAGGGATTCGATAGGATATATGGATTTAGATGGTTACGCGGGGGCGTTTTATTGTCACTGGCGGGAGAAAGACCGCCTTTGACCGTCGGGCCAAGGGGAAATAAAACGGGAGTTTGATCCCCTCACCATAGCTCACCCCTTAGTGTAGACATTGATTCCTCATGTGTGGGAACGGCTTGGATGAAATGTCAGGAGCAATCATTGCGAGTTTAGTGCTCCCGGAGTCGGTCGGTGCGGGACATGGGAATGACCACCGTCCGAACCCTGGTAGACCTAGCGTATCATCCTGGGCATCGACCGAAATATCAGGCCCATGGGACGTTAGGTACCACTATTAGAGGCAACGTCTCACCGCTAAACCCTAGAATCCGATCACATTCCTATCCGTCGGTCGTAATATTGAGAACTCGTGATAGGGCAGAAGCCAAGGTCCTAGGTTGCCCTTTTATCTCTTACACCTTTTGCATTAGTTTACCATCGTGACACCGTGTGCTTGCGGTTACAAATTTTAATCCCAGTATCCCCGTCTTGATTTGAGTGCCAAACAGGCGGGTGGTCAACGGTCGAGCTTTCCATGGGTTCATCGTCAGCAGACCCTAGTGATCCAAGAAAAGGGAAATGGCCGGCCATACTGAAGGCCCGGTGGTTCGCTAGGGCCATCGTGACCGTGGTCGAGGGTGGGAATTAACTAGCTTCAAGCTATTGGGGTTGACAGTTTGACCGTACCCTAGGCTTGAGTTAAACGATATAGTTTTGACGAAGAGACTAAAACTGCGGAATTCATCACGGACACAGTCAGGGTGGTCCCGACAATACTCATGTCGATGAGTTAACCATATAATTATAATACTGAAAGAGGAGAAGAATGTCGTCGGCATTCTGAAGAACCTGTCGGAGGGCATAAGGTCGATCGAGTGGCTATGGTCGAACGACGTGTTGCATCGAATCATGTGGACGAAAGGTTGGTTCGATCGTGCTCGCCAACTGTTCGACCTTCGTTACTTGACCTAACTCGTTTGCTATTCTGGCAGGTATAACCAGTGTGGATTATCAATTAGATCCCATATTGAAGGAGGCAGTCGAGAGTTCCATCAGAGAGGCACATGAGAAAGTGTTGTAGCCCCATGCGCTGACCGTGTCAAGATCGATGGCCCATCCGTATGGAGATTGGCCCATGATCGTTGAGGGGATTGCCCAGGTGGCTTTCCCTCAGAAGAAGAAGAAGAAAGAGTCCCCCTCAGAGTTTGAAGTGGTTGCACTGGAGGGGGCAAGAAGAGGCGGACGCTCGTTCTCAGCGACTCGGAGCTGTCTGGGTCGAACGTAGTTGGGGAGTAGGTCTCCCTGCTAGGGAGTGATGATTTGCCTGAGGAGGATTCGAGGGAGACTCAGGTTCCACTAGATCTCCGCGTGCACCAGGACTCTTGGCCTTGGGGTGGTCTATCTCCCTCCATGGGGTTGCCTGCAGACATCCCTGAGGAGTATAGGCCGATGCTGCTGGAGGGTCGATGCTGCTGGAGGGCCGACCTCCTCAGGCTCCCTTCGACTGTTCTGAGGAGGAGCTTGTCAAGTAGAGGTTTCCCTTGAGGCATGGGGATTCTGCTCTCCTCGACTGTGGGACCGCCTCCCGCATTGTCGAGAATGCGAACCTTCCACGGGACAGGGTTGTCGTGGACAGGGTTGTTTGTGTCAATAGCTATCCATACGAGCGTCCAGGTGATTATTGTTTGGGCCTCTATCGATGCTGATATCAGTGCATAAGCTGACCATCGAATGTTGTATGCAGGCTCTAGTGGCGACCACGGCGCTGCGTCGTCGAGCTTCGTTGGTGGACGATCATGGTGTCACCCTGGAAGCCGTCAGGTCGAGAGGGGAGAAGTCCCAGGCTGAGTTAGAAAGGATCAGCCACCTCTCCGAGACGATATCGTTAGTCATTCAGAAACTCGAGCATGATAAGCGAGTCTCGTAGGAGGGAGGCCGAACAAATCGTCTTGAGAGAGCGAGTGGAAGATGCTCTACTGGAGGAGAGTGTCGGAGCTGATGTCATCGCAGAGAAGACGATCTGGGATTTCACAGACATGTTTCCCGATTTTGACAAGTTGTATAAGCAAGGTTACGAGCGATGTAGATTGGAGATGAAGAATTGATTCCCTTACCTCTCCATTGAGATCAACGAGATCCCGGTGATATTTCCGGACCTTGGTGAGGATGAGTCGAGCCAAGGTGATGGTGAGTCGAGCCGAGGCATGGAGGAGGTAGCTCCCATGGACGAGGCTACCAACATGGCTGGCGACGAAGCAAGAGCAGTTGCTATGTGGAAGCAGGAGCCTACGGCCGCGTTGGAGGGATATCAAGGGCTTGAATGGCTGCTGTAAGATTTGTCCTGCCTGATGGCAATTTTTGAATGTATAGGGGGGTAGTGTAAGTGAAAAAAAAAAAATATTTTGTAATGGAGAGTGACAAAAGAATTGGCCTGTGTATTCTCGTATGCCATTGCCTCTCTTTGTTTGTTATCGCTCACACCATGTGGTGGTTTCAATGCCTGATGGTCCCTTTCGATGGGTTAGACGCTGCTTCGGGTTGATCGAGGATACACCATCGAACTACATTTAGAATTTAACCACCATGTTCCATAGAGAGGGAGAGACCTTCCCGATTCGTGATTGACGATATGGGGATTTGGGTTGTTCAGTAGCAAAGGGGTGGCCCCTTCGACTTACGGCTGACGCTCGTTTAAGAGAGTTGTTCAATAGCGAAGGGGTGGCCCCTTCGACTTACGGCTGACGCTCGTTTAAAAGAGTCATTCAGTAGCGAAGGGGTGGCCCCTTTGACTTATGGCTGACGCACATTTAAGAGAGCCGTCCAGTAGCGAAGAGGTGGCCCCTTCGACTTACGGCTGACGCTCATTTAAGAGAGTCGTTCAATAGCAAAGGGGTGGCCCCTTTGGCCTACGGCTGATGCTCGTTTAAAAGAGTCGTTCAGTAGCGAAGGGGTGGCCCCTTCGACCTACGGCTGACGCTCCTTTAAGAGAGTCGTTAAGTAGCGATGGGGTAGCCCCTTTGACTTACGGATGACGCTCGTTTAGGAGAGTCGTTAAGTAGCGAAGAGGTGGCCCCTTCGACTTATGGCTGCCGCTCGTTTAAGAGAGTCGTTCATTATAGAAGGGGTGGATCCTTCGACCTACGGTTGACGCTCGTTTAAGAGAGTCGTTCAGTAGCGAAGGGGTGGCCCCTTCGACTTACGGCTGACGCAAGTTTAGGAGAGTTATTCAGTAGCAAAGGGGTGGCCCCTTCGACTTACGGTTGACGCTCTTAGGAGAGTCGTTTAGTAGCGAAGGGGTGGCCCCTTCGACTTACAGCTGACGCTCGTTTAGGAGAGTTGTTTAGTAGCGAAGGGGTAGCCCCTTTGACTTATGGCTGACGTCGTTTAAGAGAGTCATTCAGTAGAGAAGGGGTGGCCCCTTTGACTTATGACTGACACTCGTTTAGGAGAGTCGTTCAATAGCGAAGGGGTGGCCCCTTCGACTTATGGCTGATGTCCGTTTGAGAGAGTCGTTCAGTAGCGAAGGGGTGGCCCCTTTGACTTAAGGCTGACGCTTATTTAAGATAGTCATTTATGTAGGGTTTTGATGGACCCTTAGGGCATATTCTGTGCCCGTCCTAAGTCGGATGGACCACAGACGCAAAAGAATGCAGCAAAAAAAATAGATACGTTAAACTATTTAACGAGGCGAGCAATCCACTTGTCACCGAGCCAACCATACACCGAAGAAAGTTTCATCCAAGTGTGAACCTTCGCCAATATTTCGGATCCGATCCAGACCCCTTCGTGGCTTTGTTAGAGCCCTTCAGGAGTAAGGCAGAAATTATATGGAGAAGAGAATATTTTGTTGAGTATTGGTGTTTCATACCAATCTTATTTTGATGATGATCACAACATTATGTTGTTGCTAATGACTCTCATGTTTTAGTCTCTCAGTTTTATTTCAAGAATATCTTTCTTGGAGACTAATCACTTGGTGCAAGGATGGACATCAAGTGAAGAAGGACCATTGCTTGGACTCAAGGAGTGCCAAAGCTTGGAGATGATGGAGAACAATCAAGGCATCAAGATTGAAGACTTAGACTCTAAGGAAAGCAGTGTAATCCATGTAATTTACTTTTTTGCTTTCTCTCTCTTTTGAGTCTAGGATTAATGTAATGCATTGTTAGATGGTTTACTCATTCATGCATATGCATTTAACCATCTTAGTGAGCCTTAGGATTATCATAGAATCCAACCCAATAAGTTCACTTTGTCCAAAGACTCATTTGGAGTCTCTGGCTTTCCATCAGTCGCCTGCTGAAGGAATAACAGTCGACTGGGTGATTTCTAGTCGCATGTAGATCCTTCTACAGTCACCTGATATGAACTGCTCAAGTCAACATTTCAATTGACTCAAACTTGAGCTTTACGCACAGTCGACTACTGGTCAGTTTACAGTCGCCTGTATATTTACAGTCGCATGTAGATTGGCCAACAGTCGTCTGTCTAGCGTAAGTGCAATCTCTGCATCTCTCTGTATTTTCTCCATCTTATTCAGCAGACGACTGATTAAGGTTTTACAGTCGCCTGACTAATAGACAGTCGACTGTATTATTGACACCAGTCACCTATGTGCTTAACTGGAGAAAGAGTGCAGCTCTCTGTTTTATTCCATCGCTTGCAGCAGTCGCCTACTGAAGGATTTACAGGCGCCTGACCTGTTCTCAGTCGACTGTACTGACTTCATCAGTCGACTGTCCTGGCTCAGATTATAGCCGTTGGATATTTTCTAGCCGTTGATCAGTCGACTGTCTTTTGATCATCAGTCGACTGTTCCTGTTATTTTCGCCCAGTTTCTAGCCGTTGCAGAATCGTTTCTTTGGCTGTTTTCTTGGGTTTTGTGGTTTGTTATAGGGCTCATATATATATGAGTGTGCTACCATCTCTTATACTTCTTGATTCTATTGAATATCTCAAGAAATCTATAAGCAACTCACAAACTCCTCAATTCCCTCTCTAGAGCTCTCATTCATCTTCATGCATTGAAGTCCAGCTCAAGGGAATTCATCCAAGTGCTTTCAAGCATATCTCAACACTTGGAGATCCTCTTCCATGCCTTGCATCCATTCATAAGTAAGCATCTCAAGGCATAGGTAAGAGTTTTATTTTACTTGGTGAATTTGTGTCTCTAATTCTCTTTGTGTGAATTAGCTCTTTCTCTCTTTGTGGGAGGTTATCTCTTTGTGGGATTAGGATATTCTCTTTGTGGGAATAACTCTCTTTGTGGGAGTAACTCTCTTTGTGGGAGTTTAGTGTCCTAGTGTAGGGTTAACCCTAATTCTCTGAGTGGAAGTTAGCGATTCTCTGTGTGGGAGTCTTGATCCTCGTGTAGGATTGGTTGGGTCGTTGTGTAGGGCATACATCCTCTTTGTGGGGTATCTCCTTGTGAGATTTGTATTCACTTCTCTGTGTGGGATTATAGTGAATATTGGTGTGGCTGGATGTACCCAAGTTTGGGGAACCAGGATAAAACTTTGTGTCTGTTGATTGTGCCTTTTAATTCCTCTTGCATTTATAATTCCGCATTTGCAAGTTTAATTTTAATTGGACAATTTTATTGCCATTACACTATTCACCGTCCTTTAGTGTGTGTTGTTAATATTGCAAGGGTAAGGCGATCCTTACAATTGGTATCAGAGCGAGATTATAGCATACTGCAACAATGGCATTCACCGCCTCATCCGCGTCTCATGAAGAAGGTCATTCAACCGTTCGACCCCCGCTCTTCAAAGGAACCAATTACCCAAGTTGGAAGATCAGAATGATGATCTACATTGAGGGTCAAGACCTATGGGACATTACAGAGGTGCCATTTGAGAAGCCCACTACTCCTGCAGCTTCTAGGACAAAGGCGGAGAAGGACTCGATCAAGTTCAATGCGAGGGCTATGAATGCATTACATTGCGCTCTCTCAGCAAATGAGTTCAACCGCATCTCCATGTGGAAAACGGCCAAAGATATTTGGTATACCTTGGAGATTTGTCATGAAGGGACTACGAAGGTAAAGAAATCTAAACAAACTGTGTTTAGATCTAACTATGAAATGTTTAAGATGCAGGAAGGCGAAAGCATTTCAGAGATGTTCACAAGGTTCACTGATATCGTGAACGCTTTGGAGGGACTCGGGAAGATGATTTTCCAAGAGGATCGTGTAAAGAAGATCCTTGACTCTCTCACACCTCGTTGGGAGTCAAAGGCCAATAAAATTTTGGAGTCATATGACACGTCCAAATACACCGTTGAGGAGTGCATTGGTTATCTCATGGCGTATAAAGTGAAGCTTCAACATAAGAAGGAGATTCAACCATCGAAGCCTGGGAGGCCAGAGAAGCAAAAGGTGATTGCATTCCATGCCAAGGAGGAGCCAATCAAGTGGAGGAGGAAATTCCATCGAGAAGCTCCTAGTGAAGAAGATGAGCAAGAAGATGCAAGTGGAGAAGATATTGAGGAGCTTGCCGAGCAATTCAAAGCATTCCTAAAATGCAAATAAGGTAAGTCTTTGTCAAAGTTTGTCTCCAATTCTACCAAGGTTCCTACTTGTTACACTTGCAGTGGAAAAGGTCACTTGTCCACCGAATGCCCTTCCAAAACCAACAAAGAAACTTACAAGGGTAAAGGGAAGAAGCATTGGAAAGGAAAGTCCAAGTCCAAAAATCACAAGAATGGACTTGTCGGGACCTTTAATGATGCGAGTGAGGACACATTAAGTAATGAAGAAGAGGATGCAAAGGAGGATGCTCACGTGTGCTTTGTATCCATTGATGTTCCTACACCAATCCCCTCTGGATTAAATGAAGAAGAGTTCGATGCTTGGCTCGACGCATACAACTCCTATGAGGATTCGTGCCTCATGGCTATGGAGGAGAAGTCTTCATCAAGCTCTAGCAAGGATGATGATGATGATGTTGTTGAGATCGAGGAAGAAAAGATCTCATACGAGGAGCTCAAGAACAACTTCGACTTGGTCTCCGAAAAGGCTAGTAAGTGCATCAACTCTTACAATAAATTAAAAGCAAAATATAAGATTGCTAAGAGTAGATTGCATGAACTAGTTATTGCAAGTGTAATTCATGATGAAAGGCATGTGTATGACACTTGTGAGAGAGACACACTTCTCTCTTAAGTTAAGGAATTGAGCCTTACAAATGAAAATCTTGTTGCTCAAAACCTTAGCTTAGAGTCTCACATTCAACAACTTACGTTGAAATGTGAAGAGGAATCCCGTAAGCTCATAAGCTTTGTGCATTCTAGGGATTCACTCCACGATTTGTTGGAAAAACAACATCCGGCAAATCATAGAGGAGGTTTGGATTATATTCAAAATGTGGTACCCAAACCCACCTCTAATTCCTCTTATGGTGCAAATACAAGAAATATTGCTAAAGCACCTAAGAAGAATCACCATGCTTTCTTGTACAACAATAACATCAACAAGAAGCATGTAGATCACGAGATAATGAGGAAGAATGAAAAATCTTCATTTTTTGCTAAGAAGCAAAATCCTCAATCTTTGCATGCCAAGAAATTTGTTTCTACACCTAAGCATGCCACATCCACCCCTCTTGCAAAGGCAAAACCCTTGCCTAGGAAATCCTTGAGATTATGGATTCCCACTAAGGTTAGTGTGCAAGAGAGGGATAGCTACATCAACTCTCTAGTTAAGGATGTGATCACCTCATGTGATTACATTAGGAAATCAAACTCCTCTTGGGTTTGGTTGCCTAATGTTTAGGTTCCTCACACATATGCATATTGCATGTGTATTGTGCTTGTATGTTTATTTGTAGCATACCCATTGTTTGTGTGTGTTTCATGATTTTGAAAATATTTTCAAACTTATTTTTCATGAAAATGGGGACCTTGGGGTTTATTAATATGCAAGCAGTTTTTATCCATGTGTATGTCAATGGGGGAGTTAATATGTTATATGTTTAAAATATTTTAAGACATATTTTAACTCTCATTTCGGAGGTTATTTGAGATCATTATTTACATTTGGTTATTTTTGATCTCAAACCAAACCTCTTGTTTATTGCCAACCTATTTCTTGTTATATTTGTTTTGGCAATATTCTTTGTGTATCTTTGAAGCTTGATTTTTCCATATCTATTGCTTTGATACACTTTAGGCCCATGGCTCCAATATTGGTATTAGATCCTAGAAGTCAAAAGTTGACCATTTTTATGATCTAGAGGGAGCATGGGATAGTGAATTGATACCCACTAAAATTTTCAATTTGGTATCATACATCTCTTTCTTTTCTTGCATATTGTCACATCTTGGTTAAGATGTCAACGGGGGATATATTTGATGTCCACATTTTTGATGATGTCAAGGGGGAGAGATATATGCATTATGTAAAGATATATGGGGAGATATATTCATATGCATATGGGGAGAGATATATTTATGGGGAGAGATATATGGGATTAAATAAACCATTCATGTTTGCATGATATTGTCTATTACAATTGGTTTATGTAATCTTTGCATATTATATGTCACCATGATATTTTTTGGTATAATGAGTACTTACTTTTGTGTAGCTCATTGTTTAATTGGTGCATATAAGTATGGGGAGCTCATTAGCATTGTGCTTCAATTATTTATATTTTACATAATGTGTGTCATCATCAAAAAGGGGGAGATTGTTGAGTATTGGTGTGTCATACCAATCTTATTTTGATGATGATCACAACATTATGTTGTTGCTAATGACTCTCATGTTTTAGTCTCTCAGTTTTATTTCAAGAATATCTTTCTTGGAGACTAATCACTTGGTGCAAGGATGGACATCAAGTGAAGAAGAACCATTGCTTGGACTTAAGTAGTTCCAAAGCTTGGAGATGATGGAGAGCAATCAAGGCATCAAGATTGAAGACTTAGACTCTAAGGAAAGCAGTGTAATTCATGTAATTTACTTTATTGCTTTCTCTCTCTTTTGAGTCTAGGATTAATGTAATGCCTTGTTAGATGGTTTACTCATTCATGCATATGCATTTAACCATCTTAGTGAGACTTAGGATTATCATAGAATCCAACCCAATAGTTCACTTTGTCCAAAGACTCATTTGGAGTCTCTGGATTTCCATCAGTCGCCTGCTGTAGGAATAACAGTCGACTGGGTGATTTCCAGTCGCCTGTAGATCCTTCTACAGTCGCCTGATATGCACTACTTAAGTCAACATTTCAATTGATTCAAACTTGAGCTTTACGCACAGTCGACTACTGGTCAGTTTACAATCGCCTGTATATTTACAGTCGCATGTAGATTGTTCATCAGTCGCTTGAGTAGCGTAAGTGCAATCTCTGCATCTCTCTGCCTTTTCTCCATCTTATCCAATAGATGACTGATTAAGGTTTTACAGTCGCCTGACTAATAGACAGTCGACTGTATTATTGACATCAGTCACCTGTGTGCTTAACTGGAGAAAGAGTGCAGCTCTCTGTTTTATTCCATCGCCTGCAGCAGTCGCCTGCTGAAGGATTTACAGGCGCCTGTCCTGTTCTCAATCGACTGTACTGTCTTCATCAGTCGATTGTCCTGGCTCAGATTATAGCCGTTGGATATTTTCTAGTCGTTGATCAGTCGACTGTCTTTTGATCATCAGTTGACTGTTCCTGTCGTTTTCGCCCATTTTCTAGCCATTGCAGAATCGTTTCTTTGGCTGTTTTCTTGGGTTTTGTGGTTTGTTATAGGGCTCATATATATATGAGTGTGCTGCCATCTCTTAAACTTCTTGATGCTATTGAATATCTCAAGAGATCTATAAGCAACTCACAAACTCCCTCAATTCCCTATCTAGAGCTCTCATTCATCTTCATGCATTGAAGTCCAGCTCAAGGGAATTCATCCAAGTGCTTTCAAGCATATCTCAACACTTGGAGATCCTCTTCCATGCCTTGCATCCATTCATGAGTAAGCATCTCAAGGCATAGGTAAGAGTATTTTTTTACTTGGTGAATTTGTGTCTCTAATTCTCTTTGTCGGAATAGCTCTTTCTCTCTTTGTGGGAGGTTATCTCTTTGTGGGATTAGGATATTCTCTTTGTGGGAATAACTCTCTTTGTGGGAGTTTAGTGTCCTAGTGTAGGCCTAACCCTAATTCTTTGAGTGGGAGTTAGTGATTCTCTGTGTGGGAGTCTTGATCCTCGTGTAGGATTGGTTGGGTCCTTGTGTAGGGCATACATCCTCTTTGTGGGGTATCTCCGTGTGAGATTTGTATTCACTTCTCTGTGGGGGATTATAGTGAATATTGGTGTGGCTGGATGTACCTAAGTTTGGGGAACCAGGGTAAAACTTTGTGTTTGCGTTTGGATTGATTGTGCCTTTTAATTCCTCTTGCATTTATAATTCCGCATTTGCAAGTTTAATTTTAATTGGACAATTTTATTGCCATTACAATATTCACCGCCCTTTAGTGTGTGTTGTTAGTATTGCAAGGGTAAGGCGATCCATACATATTTAATTTAAGCCTAGATCCGAGCGTGCTCCAAGATCTTTGGGAGTTGCTCAGATCTAGAGCTTGGGACGAGTTTAGAAGAGGGGAGCAGACCCCTATTTATATAGGCGGCTGACCCCTCCCCTTTACTCAACTTTCGATGTGGGACTATTGTTTTGGAATTAATAAATTCAAGTTAGTTTGCCTTTCATAAAGGCCAAGCTTCCATGAATTTTAATCCCTCACCATTGAGCTTCGATCTTGATACAACCTATCAAATCGATGGGTGCTGAACAGTGAACGCGTAAGAAAAAACGGTGAGTCAATCGGAGTTTGTTGACCCCTCCATTGATCGCCCAAAGATCAGCCTAAAACTTGATTTTCGTCCAAAATCAGCTGTCACCCAAAATTCTGCACCTAGCGTTCTAAACCCTAGGTATGGGCCCCACTGCCCAGTCAGCCTGGGCGGGCCCAGCCAGCTTGGTCAGCCTGGCAGCCTGCATGGGCGCTGCCCAGGCCTGGGTAAGGCGCCCATGTGCCAGGTGCCTGGGCCAGGCGCCCAGGGCGCCCGGCCCAGGGCACATGGGCATGGGCCCGTGCCTAGGCCCAGGGCGCTTGGGCCTGGGAGCCCGGCCCAGGCCCAGGGCGCCTGTCCCATGCGCCCAGGCCAAACCCAGGCAGTCTGGCCTGGGTCAGTCTGGACGGACCCATGCCCAGTTTGGGCATGGGTAAGAACCCTTTGAGCCGACTTGGCAGTTTTAGGCATAATTTGGGCATTTGGCGTCCAATTTGGATGCCGTTCGAACCTGTGTTCACACTAGGACATTCCCATTTTACAGGTAAACTTTTCCTCACATTTATTGTCACGCCCCGCTTCCCAAAAGTGTGGAGGCGAGACGTGAGAAGGTCCGCACAAACTTGAAGCTGTGAAGCTCCAAGTCTGATAAGCGTATAAAACCACTTATTATGGCAAGTCCTTGCAAAGCGAAACGAAACAACAATGATAATAAGGAAATGGGACGACATTTTATTGAATCTCCAAATGTCCATAAACAAATTACAATATCGCAGAAGAGCCACCAGGCTAAAGGAAAAAGAGTCTAAGGCCCAACATGGCCAACGAGGTATAACATACATACAAAGGTGCCACGCACCAACGACTAACAGCAAACCTAAACAAAGAAGTGAACACGAGCGGTCTTCAAGACAGGCCCCTGGTGTCCACTCACCACCACAGCAAACATCAGCATCAGCAACACCATATCCCCTGCAACAAAGCTCTGGCTCTGGGTCTAACATGTGACACCCAAAAGAGAGAGGGGCACATGTCAGCAAGTCTAAAAAGACTTGTGCAAGGAAACGGAAGGAAAGGTAAACTAGCAACCTAGCAGTTATAGTATGATGCATGGCATGGCAAGTATAGTATGGAAGTGACAAGTAAGGGAAGTACAAGTAGCAAGTATGTCACAGATAACAAGTAAACACGGACAAGTACAAGTCGAGTGGTTCGCGTCAATTGAACAGTAAAGTAAACAAGTGGCAGTTGTGACATGCAATGTCAAGTAACAAGTACAAGGGATCACTCAACGAGTGCCCTATTACCCGCAGGCTGTGTTCAAGTATCAAGTACAAGGGATCACTCAACGAGTGCCCTATTGCCCGCAGGCTGTGTTGAGCTCGTCTTCTGGAACACGAGCCAGAAAGTGTATTTGGCATAGGATTGTGCCCACGCAAGGTGGGTGCCTAGTCGGTAACAAGTAACACTAATATGTAGCGATGCTACGCAATCACGATGAGTATTCAAGTATGCAATGACATGAGCAGATATTCGCGTACCGTTTATTGAAATTAGACATGACAGGCAAAATGCAATGGCATGAACAGATATTCGCGTACCGTTTATTGAAATTAGACATGACAGGCAAAATGCAATGGCAGTTAAGGATGCATGGATGACATGAACATTTATTACGCGTACCGTTAATTGAAAGTAAACGTGACATACAAGCATGATGAAGGTGACGGACCAAGCTTCGTTGTCAAGCTAGGTCAATGGCGTCTAGACGGCTATCCTTTCACCGTCTAGTCTCTTTTACGCTAAAGCAAGGAAATGGCCTAAGACATGGCCCAAATCAAGAGATGCAAGTTTCACTTGCCTAGCACCGGGGATGATGATCATGAAGGTTCGTCTCACGAACGCTAATCTACGGGGAAGGGAAACGCTGTCATGGAGAAACAATCATCAAACAACATCCATTATTATTAGGGTTTCACAAATCACAATGGGGGTTAAGAGAATATTAAAGGAAGAACACTACCCGAATGGAAGCGGAAGATCAACGCCGAGCAACCACGGCAATGGATGAACGATCCGGGAGAACTACCACTCAGATCTGGAAATGAGGGAAAACCTGGAGAAATGGGTTTGTATGAGGCTTTTGGGGGATTTGATGAGGGTTTGAGGTTGAGGAGAGGTAGGATATGTGAAATGAGGGTTTGGATGATGATGGATGAGCTTGGGATGAAGGAGGAAGGGTTTGGGTATGAAGGGGGATGATTTGGGGAAGGAGGAGGTTCAGGAGAAGAGAGGGAAGAGAAGAAAACGATTGGGGGTTTATATAGAAAATCGTGTGGCGGCTAGGGCAAACTAGGGTTTCCTGGGCTGATTAGTCGGTCAAAGAAGGATTGGTGACCGACTAGTTGAGGATCTAGTCGGTCGGTCGAATAACTGTGACCGACTAAGGGCAAACAGTAGCTCGCTCAGGAAAACTGGACTATGAGTTAGTCGGTCTGTGAAGGCTTGTCAACCGACTAGTTTGAGAACTAGTCGGTCGGTGAGTGTTCATTGACCGACTAAAGGCTGAATTCTGAGAGAGATCATGGAAATGAGAGTTAGTCGGTCTGAGAAGGATTCATGACCGACTAGTTGAGCATCTAGTCGGTCGATGGTTGTTCTTAGACCGACTAAAGATAAACAGTAACTCCTGAATTATTGATTGAATGAACTAGTCGGTTCCAGTTGATTTCCTGACCGACTAAATTGGAATCTAGTCGGTCGTTCGATCTTCTTGAACCAACTAACATGCACGAAAAGTGCCGATTCGAAGCGCGAAGCTTCGGGAAGATTTCCATAGCTTCTAGGATCGATTTATACTCTAAGATATGATCGATATGAAGCTCGTCACGAGTGACTTACTCCGAATTCATTGATTCTAAGGAAGAACCTAGAAGATCACATCAAAAGGAACGAAAACGAAAGCTAGGAATTCTCAACGAGATAAATGAAAGCGAGAACTATGGAAATGGAAACCACACAAGGAGAGAACCCACCATCACAAGCAAAACACACTGATAATCCAATCATACAAAAACCAGTCGTTACATCCTACCCATCTTAGAATAAAGTCCGTCCTCGGACTTTCTAATATATATATAGTCGCTCTGGTAACTACCCTCAACCAATTTCACATCATAAATTCAACCAAGTACTTTCATTTCGAGTGCTTACATATACGCACTAGAAATCAAATATTACTACCACACACATATTTTCACGCACATAATACACTCATACTTATTATAGTCAATCAATTTCATACAACAATAAACACTTATTACTTACTATAAGAAAATAACCAAGCCTCTCTTATTTGAAAATAATTTCACATTTTTTTTGTCATTCAAGTACATGCAAATATTTCACCATATTTTCACCTCACATATAGTCCTATAACTATATATTGGTATAGCCACCCACAATCGTGTGCGTAACACAACCAAGCACAAACAACTCAAACACCATACATACATCATCCATCCTTATTCACCATCACATACAATTATACCAAAGCACATAGAGTATACCCACTCAAGCTTGAGTGAGACTCAAATCATAGCAGGACATTTATATGCGTAAAACAATATCCATACACATACCAATACCACTCCAAGGCATACACATCCACGTATCACATATTTTCACACCATATCCATCCATTTATAATTACCATATCAACACATCAACTACATACAAGTTTAAGAGATGCAATAGTCGGGTATACCTCCTGATATACACGCATACGACATCTCATAAAACAAGTAGTACCAACCAAAGTTATCATTCTGTTACCATACGTATATCACATCATACACAAGCAGAAAATTACCTACACACAACATACAAATGCCAACACCCATACCACTACATACACACCACGAAATCAACACTACGACGACATAACCACTTAACTAATGGGCCCACCAAACTATAACAAGGTTGACACAAGCAACGACAAGCTCTAGGGGCTAGACAATAGGAAAGAAATTGAAATCAAAAGCGTAACGAATAGAAGGATCGTAAAGCATGAAAACGGTCGTGTAATGACGTAATGATGCTCCATTGGGACATATGGAAAATAGTGTAAATAACACATTCTAAAACACGAAAGGTTTGAAGACCGTTATACTTTAAAAGTTGGAGTCCCTTTTTGTATAAAAAATATTCAGAGGTCGATAAGACAAATTGTTTGAAAACGAGTTTGAGGCGAATATATGTAATAAGAGGAAAAGTGGTTTATTGGCTTATATAAAATCATCATGAGGAAAAAGGAAATCATTTACTCGAACATTAAAACATAGGTCAGAAATGTTGTGCGGCAGCAATCTAAAATTTTTGGAAAAGTTTTGAGATTCAAAGATTGAAATCAGATCAAGTATAGTGTGGAGAATTTAAGCGCATGCTAAATGTTTTCCAAATCTTAAAACTGAAGAGAAATCCCAAATAAACCATGTCGAAAATACTTTTAGAGAAATCCGGATTTGCCAACAAAAATTGACTTATACAAGATCTTAATGTACGAGCAAAACGAACGTGGTACCGATATATAAAAATAATTGAAGTCATATTTTAGAAATTGTCTTAAAAGTGTGTATGGTGAATGAAAAGATAATATCTTAGTAGTATGGAAAGAGAAAAGGATATTTAAACTCATCAAGTTAGTATTAAAACTTTTAAACCGTTTTATGAAGGGTCTAAGTCAGGAATGATTTCGAAATAGTAAATATATATATATTTTTTTATAAACAAAAATCTGAAATATGGAAAATGTTGAGCATAAAATCAACTTGCTAAAAGCCGAAGTCCAAAGGGACTTGAAAAGTTTATTAAGAGTAAGCACGAGGGGTTTTCGAATAGAATTTTAATGGCACAAGTAAAAGAAATTATGAATCGAGTTAGGAAAATAGAAATACGGTTCAGAATGAAATTTGTATATGAAAAGGGACAAGACATTTATATCGATACGAAGGTATGTGCAGAAAATATTATAAACTTCTAATCTAAAAATCTCAACTCAAATTTCGATATTTTAAAACATAAATAATTTAAGTCGGCGAAGGAGCATGAAACCTTACATATATCAAAAGCGTTTCGAACAAATTTAAACTTAACGAGTACGACGAACCTATAATTGATATATACAAAAATTAGTTGAAGCCCATTCAGTTTGGAAAAATACCCCTAAAGGTATGTAAGACAAGCGGTTAAAAATAGATTTTTGTAGTTAGGAAAAAGGACGGTATATCGAACCATCAGGATAGTAATAAAGTTTAAAAATCAAAATGCGAAAGGTACATCGTTAGAAGAATAGTACAAGTTAGTAATTTTAAAATTACGACCAAAAGTCTTCAAAATTCAAGAACGACTTTTAACTCCATCGAAATTTAGGGAGACATATTTAAAGAAGTTTAGAACAAAATTTAAATTGAGTGAAACTTCAAATAAGGAAAGCATTCGAAAATAACTTTGGAAGAATCAAGATTTGCAACGGAAAACATTTGAAAGATCAAGGATAATTGCAATGAGGTGGTCATGTGAATTAAGGACAAGGGAAGTGGTTGCGGAAACGTAATTTTCCAAAAATCCGTAGTCGGGAAAAATGTTTGAACATAACTTTGATTTGTTGAAAGCTGAAATCATCTGTGACTTGAAAAGTATGTTAAGGGAGCGCGACGAGTCATTTGAATAGCATAAATAAGAAAGGAAAGTTCATAAATCGAATTTGGAAAATAGAATTACGGCTCAGAATTAAATCGATTTATGAAAAAGGGACAAGATATTCAAATAGGTATGAAAGGTATAGGATGTAAAACATTATAAAACAGTAATCAAAATCTCGTCAAAACTTTTGAATTTCAAAAATTAATTTAAGTCAACGAAGAGTACGAGATATAAGTATATGCTATGCGATTAAAATGGATCTCACAGTTAGAAAATGATATATCGAATTTTCCAAAATAGTATTGGAGTCTTTAAACCGAAATGCGAAAATATAGACAAGAAAATGGTTACGAGTTAGCAATTATAATTACAACCATTAGACTCCGAAATCTACAAGGAATTTGACTCAATCGAAAAGTGAGAAACTTTAAGTACATACGTAGCGGGTTTAAAACAAAATTTAAACTTAGCGAAAACTTTAATAAGGGAAATAGAAAAACAACTTTTTAATAGAAATTAAGCCTTGCAAACGGGGACATTCGAAGGATCAACGATTATCGAAACGTGGTGGTCATGGGAATCGAGGCAAGGGATTTGGTCGGATGATCAAAGCATAAATACGCCTAGGTTATGACTTAGGAAAATCTATGAAAACTCTTACGGTCAACCAACTAAAGATTATGGAACTAAGCGCTAAGACTTCCATAAGGGCTAGACAGCGATGAAATGAGTTCAGCTTGGTCCGAAACCGATGAACCCAAGCGAGAGACCAAAGAATTATAGAAGTCTATCCTAGTCAAAGCTAGACAGGAACCACTAAGGTAACTCTTAAGGCTATCAAATCAATCACTAACATGGAGTCTACTAACAATCAAGGATCCCTAACTAGCAAGCACAAACTTCTAACTAAGTCTCACTATGGTTCTGATCTAATGGATTTCCTACCAAGCTAGGACAGATGCTCTAACACGCCTACCCGCCACCTAAGACACAGGAACGCTAAGAACCTAGACTCGGGCTTATAACTTGGACGTTCTAATTTATTTAATGGACATTCTATAATTATTATTGTTGTTCCGATAGTTCGCATTTGCAAATGGACCTGCATGGGCCACCACTAAAACCTGTCACGCCCCGCTTCCCAAAAGTGTGGAGGCGAGACGTGAGAAGGTCCGCACAAACTTGAAGCTGTGAAGCTCCAAGTCTGATAAGCGTATAAAAACACTTATTATGGCAAGTCCTTGCAAAGCGAAACGAAACAACAATGATAATAAGGAAATGGGACGACATTTTATTGAATCTCCAAATGTCCATAAACAAATTACAATATCGCAGAAGAGCGACCAGGCTAAAGGAAAAAGAGTCTAAGGCCCAACATGGCCAACGAGGTATAACATACATACAAAGGTGCCACGCACCAACGACTAACAGCAAACCTAAACAAAGAAGTGAACACGAGCGGTCTTCAAGACAGGCCCCTGGTGTCCACTCACCACCACAGCAAACATCAGCATCAGCAACACCATATCCCCTGCAACAAAGCTCTGGCTCTGGGTCTAACATGTGACACCCAAAAGAGAGAGGGGCACATGTCAGCAAGTCTAAAAAGACTTGTGCAAGGAAACGGAAGGAAAGGTAAACTAGCAACCTAGCAGTTATAGTATGATGCATGGCATGGCAAGTATAGTATGGAAGTGACAAGTAAGGGAAGTACAAGTAGCAAGTATGTCACGGATAACAAGTAAACACGGACAAGTACAAGTCGAGTGGTTCGTGTCAATTGAACAGTAAAGTAAACAAGTGGCAGTTGTGACATGCAATGTCAAGTAACAAGTACAAGGGATCACTCAACGAGTGCCCTATTGCCCGCAGGTTGTGTTCAAGTATCAAGTACAAGGGATCACTCAACGAGTGCCCTATTGCCCACAGGCTGTGTTGAGCTCGTCTTCTGGAACACGAGCCAGAAAGTGTATTTGGCATAGGATTGTGCCCACGCAAGGTGGGTGCCTAGTCGGTAACAAGTAACACTAATATGTAGCGATGCTACGCAATCACGATGAGTATTCAAGTATGCAATGACATGAGCAGATATTCGCGTACCGTTTATTGAAATTAGACATGACAGGCAAAATGCAATGGCAGTTAAGGATGCATGGATGACATGAACATTTATTACGCGTATCGTTAATTGAAAGTAAACGTGACATACAAGCATGATGAAGGTGACGGACCAAGCTTCGTTGTCAAGCTAGGTCAATGGCGTCTAGACGGCTATCCTTTCACCGTCTAGTCTCTTTTACGCTAAAGCAAGGAAATGGCCTAAGACATGGCCCAAATCAAGAGATGCAAGTTTCACTTGCCTAGCACCGGGGATGATGATCATGAAGGTTCGTCTCACGAACGCTAATCTACGGGGAAGGGAAACGCTGTCATGGAGAAACAATCATCAAACAACATCCATTATTATTAGGGTTTCACAAATCACAATGGGGGTTAAGAGAATATTAAAGGAAGAACACTACCCGAATGGAAGCGAAAGATCAACGCCGAGCAACCACGGCAATGGATGAAAGATCCGGGAGAACTACCACTCAGATCTGGAAATGAGGGAAAACATGGAGAAATGGGTTTGTATGAGGCTTTTGGGGGATTTGATGAGGGTTTGAGGTTGAGGAGAGGTAGGATATGTGAAATGAGGGTTTGGATGATGATGGATGAGCTTGGGATGAAGGAGGAAGGGTTTGGGGATGAAGGGGGATGATTTGGGGAAGGAGGAGGTTCAGGAGAAGAGAGGGAAGAGAAGAAAACGATTGGGGGTTTATATAGAAAATCGTGTGGCAGCTAGGGCAAACTAGGGTTTCCTGGGCTGATTAGTCGGTCAAAGAAGGATTGGTGACCGACTAGTTGAGGATCTAGTCGGTCGGTCGAATAACTGTGACCGACTAAGGGCAAACAGTAGCTCGCTCAGGAAAACTGGACTATGAGTTAGTCGGTCTGTGAAGGCTTGTCAACCGACTAGTTTGAGAACTAGTCGGTCGGTGAGTGTTCATTGACCGACTAAAGGCTGAATTCTGAGAGAGATCATGGAAATGAGAGTTAGTCGGTCTGAGAAGGATTCATGACCGCCTAGTTGAGCATCTAGTCGGTCGATGGTTGTTCTTAGACCGACTAAAGATAAACAGTAACTCCTGAATTATTGATTGAATGAACTAGTCGGTTCCAGTTGATTTCCTGACCGACTAAATTGGAATCTAGTCGGTCGTTCGATCTTCTTGAACCAACTAACATGCACGAAAAGTGCCGATTCGAAGCGCGAAGCTTCGGGAAGATTTCCATGGCTTCTAGGATCGATTTATACTCTAAGATATGATCGATATGAAGCTCGTCACGAGTGACTTACTCCGAATTCATTGATTCTAAGGAAGAACATAGAAGATCACATCAAAAGGAACGAAAACGAAAGCTAGGAATTCTCAACGAGATAAATGAAAGCGAGAACTATGGAAATGGAAACCACACAAGGAGAGAACCCACCATCACAAGCAAAACACACTGATAATCCAATCATACAAAAACCAGTCGTTACATTTATGATATTAAATATTGTCGTAAACTATTTACGACACATTTAACTCAGCTAGCATCTTATGCAAAATAGTCTCTAATCTAAGCTTAAAATATCATTTGCATCAAATACAAATGATCTGAGATACATCCCTCAACATCTCCCACTTGCACTCAGGATCATTTATCCCGAATGCAGGAGCTAACTGCACACTCTTTGCGGTTTTTCTTTCCCTTGCATCGAATGCTTATTCTCCCTAAAGTTTCTACTTATTATTAGACGAAGGTCTCACTCTGTGTGAGACCCTACAACCTGACCCTACTACAGGTTGGGCTCGAAGCCCCATATGGCAGAGACCATGGGCAGCAGTAGCCTCCCTGTTTCAATATCATAATTATGTGGTTAACTCATCAACATGAGTATTGTCGGGACTACCCTGACTGTGTCTGTGATGAATTCTGCAGTTTTAGTCTCTTCGTCAAAACTATGTCGTTTAACTCAAGCCTAGTGTACGGTCAAACTGTCAACCCCAATAGCTTGAAGCTGGTTAATTTCCATCGATCTTTAGTCAAATAATATTGGACAACTTCCAACATACTTTGGCCAGAGTTTTCTCTAAAGACCGAACTAACACTATGACACTAACTCCCATAGACCGGGAGAGACGAATCCTATCTTGGTCATTACTCTCCTCGCACACTTCAAATGTCACCCAACCAAAAACCTTTCGACCGACCTAGCCTCGAAGCTAGGTCAGTGATCTAAGTGACACCGTTCACGCACAGGTTCGTACAATGACCTCAAGTCATAAGACCAACTTGCCTATTATCACTAAGAGTTATCATTGACAGGTTGGTCAATATAACCATATGATAACTCTTGTAGGTCATTCAGTGAACTCATTCTCCAATGAGCACATGTGTCTCGTCTTCGACTTCGTCAAGTCAAATGACTATGAGATCATCATAACCCCTATACGGTGAAGACTAAGACACAATAGTCTATCCGATGTTTTGATATCCTTTTCTGGAAACATCTATGACCATGAACCCTTTTAGACTAATGCTACATATGGTCAAGCATTTCTCCATGATCGAGATACTCATCTCGATACATGTTTGACTTTGCATTAAGTCTCAGAACTTTACCTAAGTTATTATCTAATGATAACTACATTATGATTAACTTAGATAAATTTATACCAAACAGCTTCCTGTTATTTTGAACAAGATGTTTGTACAATTACACAGAGATGTATGCCTCGAGTGCATACATCTTCAAACATCTCCCACTTGCAGTCAGGCCCATTTATCTCGGTATCTCATAATGTTTTTACACATAAGTCTTTCTAGACTTCATGTGGTGGAGCCTTTGTGAGTGGATCTGCTAAACCGTCTAAAAGAAATAAAATAAAGAGCCCGGGGTTAATAGAAACTGAGTAGATTGACTCGGGAACGGATTTTGTTAGGAGCTCACCCGAGGGATTCGAATTAGCCCCCCCGATCGTATTTCTCCTGAGGTGAAAGAAAAGATAGGAAATCTGACCTCATACAATAACTGTCCTAGTTCTACCACTGAGCGGTCATTTAGGGGCCTTAGCTGGTGATCCGGGCTGTTTCCCTCTCGACGATGAAGCTTATCCCCCATCGTCTCACTGGCCGACCTTGGCCCCTGTAATTTTGGGGTTGTATAGACTTAAGGGGGTTTTCTATGTTCATTTTAGACCAACCATCTCATTCAAATAATTCCTTTGGTCGTTCGAAATCCATTTCAATTTTCTGGATCTTATCCAGCTCATCGTACCTTACGATAATGATTTAATAAGTTACTGGTCATTTAGACGGCTCATATTTAAAAGTGTCAAACTCTTTTGACCACTTTATCAAAATATGTTACATCCCCTTGATGCCTCACATGCGTTTTATTCGCTCCCACTGACCTTGAAAACTCTCTGGCTAATTCATATATGTTCGTTCTTCTAAATCATATTTAGAAAACGAACTATAAATGAATGCTCCAGTTTTCATGGTTATCATGCACATTTACATCGAGTTCGGTCCGAGTAGATCTGTACGCATTTGCTGGTAAGACAGTTTCATCATAATCCGTTTATAGGAATTAGGATGAAAACGTTCTCAACCAACATTAGCTGTACTTCACTACTTTCTTTCTGCACCAATCTTCTAAACTCGAAGATTTACTTGCAGACATTAAGAAACAATTTTTTTCGACACGTAAACTAAAGTCCATACTTTATATACGTGCACGGACCTATTGCATCAAGTTGTTAATCAGAGTTTATACTCTGAATTTCATCCTGGAAGTTATCTTAGACCATCATCGACTATGATGTCTAACTCGACTCTTTGTCTCAAGACTTGAGTAATCCTTTTACTTTCTAAAGATTGATTAATGAATATCTTATTGATAATGTTCGCATAGAACCTTATCAAAACCTAGGCATTTTTATCTGGGCTTTAACCCAGAGGGAGGACTATAACTCAGAGTCACCAGGCATGCACCGCACCATGTCTAACAAAGTACGATTAATGCTCTTCAACACACCGATGTGTTAAGAGAGTTGACCTGAGAGAAAATCACATTTTCTTTTAATTTATGCAAGATTTATATAGCTAAGTATTTGACTTTTCGATCTAATCGAATCAGTTCAAATACTTCTGTGTTTTATTCTCTATTTTATCAGACTTGTGTTTCATCAAGAACATGTGTCTTAATAAAATAAGAATAACTTATTCTGGCTAATCTAGACTGGGGTACATCAGTATGTACGAGACTGAGTTCAACAACTCATTCTTCCACTGTCTTACAGAAGGAGTTTCGGCCATCATACTTTTGAGAATAAGATTCACAAGTGTCCATAGACTTCATAATACGAGAGGTCAGACCCCTCTTTATGTGACTAGTGAAGCTTAGTCTCTATGATACAACCTAGTCTATTTTGCCCAATAAGTTTGCTACTATCTTGCATATTCATATATTAACATTTAATATATTGTCGTTATACATATTACACATTGCTTCAGAAGCAATGTGACGACGTTCGCCAAAAATGTGTTATCCTTTTGTATAACAATTATTCTGAAGTCACGACATCAAATCTGTCACATTTTCAGTTCCTCCTATTTATGCCTTTACTAATGATAAATAAAACTATCTTACTCAATTGACTTTCCTTAGTGCCTTCTTCCTTTTCTAAATCTCAGTTAGATATTAAACGTCTCAACAAAATTATTAGCTGTGCAAGCACCTAACGTATCCAAACGCCTGAGCTTTACAACCTTGAGTGTATCTCAACAAGTTGCTCATCTCAAGATCTGGTTGGGATACATGGTCTTGCACCGCTCATGCACTCATATTCGATTCAAATAAGTTTGATCGAATTTTCGAACCTTGCGGATCGAACCGTCTTCCATACAACCTTGAGTGTCGCTCAACAAATTGTATGGAGAAACGTGCTTTGAACATCAATATGTTCGACCTGCCTCATATAAAGGCGAGTGACATGTAGCGTGCATTTATTTTGTTGGACTCAGAACTTAATGAAATTATATTCCTTAAGTCTGTCCTTAAGAAGGTCATTTTAATGTCAACGAGAATATAGTTTATACTATCGATTAGAATTTAACTTGATATTCCATTAACCAAATATTTTGACCAGTTTAATATTATGTTTTGGATTCCATCATTAAACATAGTCTTACCCTAGTTTAGCATATGTTCAATATTAAATATAGGTAGAATGGCTTTTATCTATCTATATCCTCCCACTATATTTGCGATCATTCTAAGCCTTAATAATGAACGATTTAATCAGATTAAATTAATGGGTAAGAGATCCAATCACCCTGAGCCTAACAACCTTGAGTGTAGCTCAACAAATTGCTTGACTCTGCAATCGGTAGATGACTCTTCATCAATCATATCAGATATGACTCTCTTATCGGTTTTTACCCCTAGCCATTTGTGATCATGAGTGTGCTCATCCAAATCACAATGACTAGTCTAGTCGGACCCTTGTTTTCTTGTCTAGCCTAACTTACGCCGGTGCTCGGTGTATTCACGACACGACGGTTTGGGTCAAGTTTAGACTACATCATTGGATTAACTTACGCCGGCGCTCGGTGTATTCACGACACGACGGTTTGGGTCAAATCAAGATTACATCATATGTATTTAAGAAGTTGGTTTTTACAAGGTTGCCATGTCTCAGCTTGAGTGTAGCTCAACAACTGGAACACGGGTCCTATAGTTTCCAACCTCTAAAACAAGGAGGGCTACGGCTAACCTTGAAAAAGATTATTAACGTATTTGACTAGATATAGTCCAGGCTGTCATATAATCATGATTCATGTCATTGCGGTCCAGCGGAACACGGCCAGTGAATTGACTAAGTCAGGATCACTTATCCCTTAGACTAGCTAGGGTGATCCAACAAACTTAGCCAAGCACATTGACCGGATCATGGTCCATTGAATGAAGCTTATCATTTTTATATGCGTGCCATAGACTAAAAGGCTTTTATTAACAACTAATTAATCCTATCAACTAGTTGAATCCTTAAAATTCAAAATTTTAGGATTTGTTAATAACTTTTATTAAGTCCTTATCAACTATAAGGTTCACGTGCTATCCTAATCGTTATTAGGATTTTAATAAAATCATTTACAACGCTTTAAAGCGTAGTCTTTTAATGAGAATTATTATGATAATGATTAAAACAATAATCGTCGTTAAAGGACTACCCTAATCAGGAATTAGATTTTAAAAGGTTGTAATGATTATTAAAACATAGCATGTCATTTAAAATTTATCTTATAAATTTTAAACAGGTTTTTAATGGCTAACCTAAAAGGTTTCATCAATTATCACATAATAAATCATGGCCATTAAAACATAAACTACTCTAATTTTATCGCATAAAAATAGGCATCCAACTATTTAACAATTAAATAGAACAACATGTTTAAAACATTTATCTAATAAATAATTAACATGCATCTATAATTTAACACTTAAATTAAAACCATGATTTTAAAACTTAAAAAAGTTTCATAAAAAATTATCATATAATTTTTATTTCATAAACTACGTTTTAAAATCATCATAAAAAATTTCATGTTTCTAAAATTATTTTTATCGCATAAAAGAATTTTAAAAAACATCTCAAATGAAAAACGGTTTCATTTTTAACAATAACATATAAAGTTAAAACTTTAGCATGCATTTAAAAAGCATTCTTCGATTAATAAAATAACAGTCCTTAGATCAAGATACAGACTAAGCTCTGATACCACTATAGGGTTTTGATGGACCCTTAGGGCATATTCTGTGCCCGTCCTAAGTCGGATGGACCACAGACGCAAAAGAATGCAGCCGAAAAAAATAGATACGTTAAACTATTTAACGAGGCCCTAAGGTTCAAGACCCTTAGCCAGGATCTCTGCCAACTTGGGATGGGTCCGACCATCCCAAGAGGGAGCTAAGCTACTGCGATTAAATTAAAAGAACGCTAATTAAATTTACATACCGGAACCTTGCCTTGGTACAGGCAAGGTGTACCGCACCGTCTTCTGAACCGCTCCACGTCCCCCACCGAACCGCTCCTCGAACCGCTCCGGGTCCCGAGGCGAGCAATCCTCTTGTCGCCGAGCCAACCATGCACCGAAGAAAGTTTCACCCGAGTGTGAACCTTCGTCAAGATTTCGGATCTGATCCGAACCCCTTCGTGGCTTTGCTAGAGCCCTTCAGGAGTAAGGCAGAAATTATAGGGAGAAGAGAATATTTAATTTAAGCCTAGATCCGAGCGTGCTCCAACATTTTTGGGAGCCGCTCAGATCTAGAGCTTGGGACGAGTTTAGAAGAGGGGAGCAGACCCCTATTTATATAGGCGGCTGACCCCTCCCCTTTACTCCACTTCCGATGTGGGACTATTGTTTTGGAATTAATAAATTCAAGTTAGTTTGCCTTTCATAAAGGCCAAACTTCCATGAATTTTAACTCCCTCACCATTGAGCTTCGATCTTGATACAACCTATCAAATCGAAGGGCGCTGAACGGTGAACGCGTAAGAAAAAACGGTGAGTCAATCGGAGTCCGTTGACCCCTCCATTGATCGCCCAAAGATCAGCCTAAAACTTGATTTTTGTCCAAAATCAGCCGTCACCCAAAATTCTGCACCTAGGGTTCGAAACCCTAGGTATGGGCCCCACTGCCCAGTCAGCCTGGTAGCCTGGGCGGGCCCCTTCGACGTACGACTGACACTCGTTTAGGTGAGTCGTTTAGTAGCAAAGGGGTGGCTCATTCGACTTACGGCTATCACTCGTTTAAGAGAGTCATTCAGTAGCGAAGGGGTGTCCCCTTCGACCTATGACTGACGATCGTTTAGGAGAGTCATTCAGTAGCAAATGGGTAGCCCTTTCGACTTACGACCGACGCTTGTTTATGAGAGTCGTTCAATAGCGAAGGGGTGGCCCCTTCGACTTACGGCTGATGCTCGTTTATGAGTGATTTGTATCGACGTAAGTTTGGTTTTCCCAACACCTCTTTGAGGATCGGGTCCTTTTTCGAGGGGAGTTTTGGTTGGGTAATCTCTACAAATTTTACGAAGGCTCAAAGAAGCGAAGTTTTGGTCGATAAAGGAAATATGCTTTATTGAGGAAAACAAAAAACAAAAAAGGCGTACACATGTTGTTCGATCGACGTCGGAGCTGTTGCCGTTCACTTTTATTCGCCAGGAGTTTTAGGTGGCTCATCAGTCGACCACCTTGGTGACATGCGATCCCGTCATCTTGCCCTTCTGTTTTGAGGATCCTTCCTTGCTGGGTGGATCACTGGCCAAGCCTTTGGGGTGTCCCCGTTTGACTAGGATGTCAACTCCTTTTTGAGAGTCCAACAGTCGTTGGTGTCGTGCCCATAGTCGTTGTGATATTGGCAGAATTTGAGGTTGTCCCTCTTCTCGTATTTGCCCTTCTTTGCAGCTTCTTGGATCAGCTCTTCTCGCATGGCGTAGGCAAGGACTTCGGTCTTAGGAACGACTGGCTTAGCGTAGGTAGGACGCTCCTTGCTTTGAGGGCTCCTCTCCATAGGCCTCTTGTCTCGGGACTCCTGGCGGGGGGTTTCCAAGATTGGTTTCTCTCACCTTTGTCTCCGCGGTGGGAGCGGGTGCTCTTCATATTAGCTTCATATGGGTCTGCTGCCTCCTCGGAGGAAGTGAACCGATCTGTTATATTGAGCATCTCTGTGACGGTATTAGGGGAACTGGTGAAGTGCCTTCCTTAGGTGCTTGTTCCTGACCGCCTGGGTGAGCGTCGCTATAACGGTCACGTCCGGCATCTCTTCTTCATCGAGCCTTATGTCATTGAATCTCTGGATGAAGGCTCGGATTGACTCGTTCTCGTTCTGTTTGAGCGAGAAGAGGTAGGACGACTTATTCTTGGGTCGTCATCTGACGACGAATTACTTGCAGAATATTTCTGCCAGTTCGTTGAATGAGCCGATGCAGCCGCGGAGTAGCCATTCGTACCAGCTTTCTGCCTTCTTGATCTGGGTGGCATGGAAAGCTCTACAAAGGTATGGCTCGTCGGCCCTATGGAGTAGCATGATATTCAAATACTTATGAATGTGTGACCATGGGTCGCCTCTGCCATCATAAGCTGGTAGTGCAGGGAGCTTGAATTTGGGCAGAAAAGGAGCAGAGAGGATATTCTCCTTCAGGGGAGTCTTCCGAATAGCGGATTGGACCAGCACGGATCCTTCCACTCCCGGTTACGAGAAGTTGGCTCCGGAGGATAGATTTGGGATCTCCTCCATTCTTGCGAATCCACGTACAGAGTTTAGTGGGTTACAACTTGGAGGAGCCCTGTACATTACCTGATCTAGGATGTTGCGGGTGGCCTCCCGGTAATTGGAGTAGGGGTTCCCCCTGGGGCATGAAAGCTCGATTGTCGACTCCGGATCCATTGTATTGGTGAGCCGGAGGGGTCGAATCGTGGAGGTTAATCTCCGTTCTTGGGTCCCCCCCAGATCTCGGAGGAATGCTGACCCCCTCATCGGCGTCAGGTACAGGTTTGGAGGCGGTGGCGACTCATTTATGGGGGATGGGCTCCCCATATTCTGGTGTATTAAGGTCGCCAGAGTGCCTAGGCTCCTATCGATCTGCTCGGTGAACTGGGTGAACTCCTTTCGGGTCACCCCAGGCTCATTTGTTTCCTTCGCAAGTCGAGGCGGTGGTGTTGTGGAGTCCGCGATGTCCTCCACCAAGACGCTGTTCGTTCTTGGCATTTCCTTCGAACCTTCGACTGGTTTGGAATTGCTGGGTCCAGCTGTCATACCTTTTAGATTGCTTTGGGGTGTCAAGTTGGTTAACAGTTTCCACAGGCGGTGCCAAACTGTTAAGGTCAAAATTGACCGAGACAGTTGTCAGGCTGATGTAGACTCAAAGCGCTGAGTTAGAGCCTTGTCAGCAGCTGGGGTAGGACCCTCGGTTGGAGGAATCGGTGTCATGCCCCGCTTCCGAAGTATGGAAAGAGAGATGCGAAGAGGTCTGCTCAGACTTAAAGCTGTGAAGCTTCAGTCTGATAAGCGTCTGTGTGTTCATGCATTCGCAGATTCTTGCATTGCAATGAAACAACAACAATAATAATAATTTGAAAGCAGGCAATAAATAACTAGAATCCAAAAACATCATCCAAATCGTTATTCAAAACATCCAGAGATAAGTCATAAAAGTAGTACAGAGTCTGAAAAGAAGGCCCCAAGCATGGTCGAAACTAAAACATTGACATGATACTACGCACCGAAAAACCTAACAGTAGCAACTAGGAAAACAAACAGCAACTAATAAAAAACTCCAGCTGAGACTAGGATTGGTCTCCGGTATCCTCGAACTGAACATCAGCAGAAGCCTCAAGCTCGACGTCAGCAACTGGTCGTCCTCAGCAACAACCTCAGACTCAAAGCCTAACATGAGACACCCAAAGAGAAAAGTGCGCATGTCAACAAAAATCTCCATGTGTAAAGAGGAAGGGATTTTTATGCAAGGAAACATAAGGGTAATGAATGCAATGAGCAGTTTAAAATATGTTGGCATGGCATAATATTTAATGAATGCAGCAATTAAAATGAACATGATAGTTATCATTGCATGTCACGTCGTAGCAAAAAGCTGCTAAACAATATTTAATGATTTCACGAAAAGAATGCATGTCACGTCGTGCACAGGGTTTACGCCTTTCGGCTAAAGTTACTGTACGGGCACACTTCTACGCTGAGTGATTGCTTAACCCTACCCCTCCACATGTGTCTGAACTGGCGCTCAGCTTCTGGATCACGAGCCAGAAAGTGTTATTTGGCATAGGGTTGACCTAGCCTCTTTACATGCTATAGGAGTCAGAATCCTACTCACCGCAGCTTCATGATTCATTTGTAGCATGTGCTACACATTCACGACAAGACAATCAAATGCATGAAATGACATGTGATATGCAACATTGATAGTAAAAATGTAACGACCACTTTTCGTCGTACGTTGTTCGTGCACGTGCTTTTGGCCGTGCACGTGTTTGTTTTAGACTTTGTATGTTTGTGAACACTTTGATGCGATATTCCGTTGTGAACATCTCTGAGAGTATTAAATAGTGGCACTATTTTGGAACGACAATTCTCGGGTCGTTCTCACACGATTTGATCTTCTTCGAAGAGACGTTGTGATTTTCACTTTTGACGTAGGACGTTTCTATTTTTAGTTTCGTCACTCGACGTCGAAATAGGGATCGGTCTTCTCTGCCTTCTTTCTCTCGTTGTCCCGGTCACCCCAGCATTTATTTCACAATTTTACGGCTCCGTGTGACCCATTATCACTGTTTTCCCAACCAATTATTTCTTTTAATCCTAAGTCTCATGTGATTAAACCCCGAA
Organism: Scilla litardierei; assembly: GCA_030789695.1. Classification (NCBI taxonomy): domain Eukaryota; kingdom Viridiplantae; phylum Streptophyta; class Magnoliopsida; order Asparagales; family Asparagaceae; genus Scilla; species Scilla litardierei. The sequence continues at coordinate 101,761,738 of CM061133.1, forward strand.
TTATTTTCTTATAACATATTAACACATCCTAACAAATTGTGAATCCTAGCCCACCTTATTCCCCTTGACTGCACATACCCAGGGAGAGAGACCCTTAGTTTATTTTATTATTTGGTTAATAACAATCCTATCCACCTAAGACATAGGCACCCACGTGACCCTAGACCTCTCCCCTATTAAATGATACCCTAGGGTTTTGCTTTCATCCCACAAGAAACCAAGCGCCTCCTCCGTTCTTTTCTCCCAGCCTTCCCGCATGCACCCAAGCGCCGCAACAAACCCCGACTCCGCTCGGGTCTTCGTGTCTCCGACCCCCCCGAAGACCATCACCTCCGGCCTCTTTCCCTTCACCGGTCCCTCTCTCCGGCCTCCCCCACCGCATGCCCGCTGTGGGACCCCGCTGCAGCCGCTGCCTCGCCGGAAAACTCCACGGCGCCGATGTTCCGCAACCGTCCGACCTCCAGACGCACGGTGTTTCGATCAGACGGGCAGCAGCGCCCAACACCGCCGTACAGTGCTCCCCGACAAGCACCTCTCTCTGACCAAGACCCGGAGGCGCCGCCCCGCGTCACGACGTCTCCCCTCTGGCCTCCGGCGGCTTACTCCGACAACCCCGACCGGTCACCGCCCCAATACCTCCGGGAAAACTCCCCACAGCCGCATCCACGTGATCTCCGGCCATCTCTATCCACGCCGGCCACCCGTTAACCGCTCCTCCGCCGCACGACATCTCCTCTCCTCGCCATCAACACAACCCCTGCCGCTCAGCCCCGCGCACAGCCTGATCCGTTGCCGCACCCTCTTCAGCCCCCGCCCGGAACCCTCGACCTCATCCCTTGCGACGAAATAATGAGAAAGAGGTAAACACGCAAGTTTTAACGCATGGCATGTGTGAACGTAGGTAGGGTAGCTTGAAGGTATATTATAATATGCTGGTTTATAAGTTAGAGACTAATTGGTATTAAAAGGTTGGTTTTGTTTAATATATTTATGGATGCCGTTAGCATAAAATAAGTGCCGTAGTTCATTCTCATAAGTATTATGTTAGCTAACGGTACGTTTATATGCATACGCTGTATAATATTGTATAGGTATAAGTGGGGCTAATATGATTATTAGTTGGTATTATTTTTCGCTGATAACTTAGTATTGCAATCCGTGTAGCAGATATTATACGTTGTTCTTCGCGACCCGTTACCCTTCCGAGCCGACGCTGTTACCCTACACGCTACCGGAATCCAACCCCTGACGTCGCTACCCGACGTCAGAGTTGCTCTCGCGTCGTGATGAGGTAAGTCTCTCTCCGTAGGAACCCACACCGCATGTTAATTCAAGATTAAAAACAGTTATTTTTACTGCTTCGTAATTCACTAAACAAGATTAATAAAATGGGACTGTAGGCCGGTGGACTTGTGCACGTAGGTTGTTTGTGACTTGCGGACTTTTGGGCAGTGTTTTTCAGACGTCAGACTTGCAGGCAAGTGAAACTTGCCAACTCTTGTGTAGGACCATGTTTTTAGGCCACTTCCTTGTTCCTAGCGTAAAAGAGACTAGTCAGTGAAATGATAGCTGGCTAGTCGCCTACTTGATCTAGTTTGACAACGAAACTAGATCTGTCACCTAATTGATCTAGCTTGACAACGAAGCTAGATCCAACCCTTTAAACTTGATGTTCATGCATACTAAACTGTCACGTTTACTTTCCTAACCTGTACGCACTTTTAACTGCCATGCATTGCATCTTACATGTCATCCCAGTTGATTGTTGCATTCATAGCACACGCTACAATACTTGTACTCCTTGAAAACTACTTCCGGGGGAAACGGGCCTCATGTGTTGGTCAAAAGCCAATGCCCGGGTTCCCTGGACTGGCTAGGTGCACCCCTATGCCATACTTGTTAAAAACACTTCCTGGCTCGTGATCCAGAAGCGAGCATTCCAAGTTCGGGGGTAAGGCCCTGGCTCGACACACGTGGAGGGATAGGGATAAACGGTTACTTGAGCTTAGGAGTGGCCTGATCCGCCCTCTAGCCAAAAGACGGAATCTCTGTGCACGAGGTGCTTACTTTTCTTGTCTTGTACTTGTCTTGTGAATGATCCATGCAACACTTGTCATCCATGCCATGTTTAAATGCCATGCTCGTACTTTACTTTACTTTACTCTACCTGTTGCACTCATTACTTTAACTGCCATGTCATTGCATCATGCTAGAACTGCTAGGTTGCTTTACTTTTACCTACCTTCAGTTTTCTTGCACAAGTCTCTTGTAGACTTGCTGACATGTGCCCCTTGCTCTTTTGGGTGTCACATGTTAGACCCTGAGCCAGAGACCGTTGCTGAGTACGTGAAGTGTTGCTGACGTTGAGCCTGAGTCTATGCCTGCCTATGAGGTGTTTTTGTGAATGCTAGTGATTTTTCTTGGTGACTTTGCTGAGCTTTCTTTTGTTTTAGGTTTCTGTTAGTTGTCGGTGCGTAGCACCGTTGTTTTGTACGCTGTACTTTTGTTGGCCATGTGTGGGCCTTAGACTCTCTTTTATTTCAGCCTGGTGGCTTTTCTGCGTTGTTGGAATTTATATTTATGGATATTCTGAGATTATTCTTTGTCTCATTTCATTATTATTATCTTTGTTTCGTTTCGCGTTGCAAGGACCTGCAGTTGCAAAAGTTGATTGACGCTTATCGGACTTAAAGCTTTGTAGCTTCAAGTCTGAGCGGACCTTCTCACGCTTCGCCTCCATATTTTTGGGAGGCGGGGCGTGACAGGTTTTGTTGGTGGCCCATGCAGGTCAGTCTTGCAATTGCGAATTAACGGAACAACGATAATAACGGAATGTCCATTAAATAAATTGCAACATCCGAGTCATAAGCCCTGAGTTTAGTCGTTCTCCTATGTCACTAGGTGGTAAGAAGGCTTAGTGCTTGCTAGTTAGAGGCCATGATTGTAGTTAGACTCCTTTTTAGCAATTGATTTAATCGTCGTAGGAGTTACCTTAGTGGTTCATGTCTACCCTGACCATATTAGACTTCTAGAATTTCCTTTAGTCGTTCGCTTGGGTTCATCGATTTCGGACCAAGCTGAACGCATTCATTTACCGTCTAACCTTTAGAAGTCTTGGCGCATAGTTCATAATCTTTAGTTGGTCGACCGTAGGAGTTTCCCCGTGGACCCTTCTGATTCATATCCTAGGCGTATGCATGATTTGATCGTCTGACCATTTCCTTGCCTCGATTCACGAGATCGCCTCATGACGATCGTCGTCAATCTTCGAACCTCTCCATTACAAACCTGAACCTTCTGAAAGTATTTTTCGATTTTGTCTTTCCCTAAGTTTAAATTTGTTCAAAATTTTTATAAATATACTTAACTTTGTACTCCTCGTTGATTTAATTCTTTTAAACTTTTGGCGAAATTTTTTGAACTCTAGCTTGTAATATTTTTCCAGCCTATATTTTTCGTACCTATGAAAATACATATTACCTTTCATATATTAATTTCATCCCGAACCGTACTTTTGCTTTGCCCAATTCGATTTATAATTTTCCTTCTATTCGTGTTAAACGAATGATACGTCGTGTTTACTTTAATATACTTTCAAGTCACATGGGATTTCAGCTTTTAGCCAGTCGGTTTTATGCTCATCGTTTTCGCTATTTCAAAATTTTAAGAAATTACTATTCCTGGCCTAGACTTCCCCTAGTAGGTTTTAAAGCTTTACCACAGTTTTTGATAAATTCACTACCAAGTTAATATTATTTTTCCGTGCACCATACATACCTTCAATAATTTTTATATCCGTACCAGACTTGTTGTGCTCGTATATTAAGAACCTTGTGTGAATCAGTCTCTTAATTTTTGGCGAACCCTGGTTCTTTAAAAGTAGCTTCAAAATTGATTATTTTAAACTTTCCAAAGCCTAAAAGTTTGAAAGCATTTAACACGAGTTTAAATTCTTCTGTTACTCGATTTCATTCTTTGACTTTCAAAATTTTTGCCAACATTATATTAAATTACCGACGTATAATATTTTCTAAACCACGTCTTTAATATTCGTGTAAATGATTTTACTTCCTTTTAAAATTTTTAAAACCAATAGACCATTTTCTCTTATTATGAATATTCGACCCAAACTTATTTTGAACAACTCGTTTATCGCTCTCCAAATATTTCTTTTCGGACGAGGATTCCAACTTTTGAAGTACAACAGTTTTCAAACTCCACGTGTTTTAGCTTATGCTATTTACCCTATTTCCTTTTCTGTATCCTATTTAAGCATCACTACATCTCCTTTTCCTTCAACCCAAACATCACCATTGAGCCAATGTTTCCCCTAACCAAGCCGTCTCCTTGTATTCGTCCTATCTGAACTCGTGATTATCGATCCTTCCCTCGTCACGCTCTCGACCTCTCTTTATTGCTTAGGCCTTAGGGTCCGTCAATGTCTATGTCAACCCTTAATTGTTATTAGGCCCTTGGACCTTGTGAGGTAGTCGTGGTGCACGTACCTAAGTTGTGTACGTGGGCTTGAATGAGTGTACCCCCCCATAGTATATTGATGCTTGCCTATTGTGTGGTATATATATATATATATATATATACTCGGAGTTATTCGTGATAGTATGAAGTTGTTGTGTGTTAGTAGTTATAGATTTTTGTGTGGATAGCTATACTATACTAGGGATGCATGTGTATATAAGAGTTAGCGTTGAAATATCTAAGTTGTGTATGTAGTAAGAGATACTTATAATGGTTGAAATAAAATGATTGGTAAAGCTATGTGTATGTTAGTAGTGATAATAATAAGAGTACGTATGGTTAAGAGGGTAGGCCTATTATGTGATCTATATGTTAGCACGTATGAGTGTGTGCTCGTATGTGGGTATGTATTGTGTTTAGACGTAAGTAGTTATGTTTTGTTGCCTGAGTATATAGGTGATATACATATGGTAGTAGGAGTATAATTTTGATTTGTATTGCTTGCTTTTCGGGATGTTGCATGCGTGCATACCGTGAGGTATACACGACTATCGCACATCTTAATTATGTATGTGTGAATGTGTTAGTATACTAATTATAGGTAGTAGGCTATGGTGTGAATATATACATTATTTATGTGTGAATATACGGTGAATGTTTGTACTAGAGAGGGTATTATAAATATGTGGGTGCTGATGTCTGTAATGTTATTATTATGGTATATAATTAGATTGAACTATGTGGGTGTTATTTGACTAAATATTAAGCGTGATTGATTTATGGAATGTATATGGTTGTATTGGTAGATGTATATATATGAGAGTGGTATTGGTATAGGTATGAATGTCGTGTTACGTATATAGAATACTCTGGTATATGTACTGAGTCTCACTCAAGCTTGAGTGGGTATACTCTAAGTATATTGAATGCATGTTTGTAATTGAATATACCGATGCCTGATGTATGTATAGTGATGGGAGTGTTTGTGCCTGGTTGTGTTACGCACATGATTGTGGGTCGCTACACCAGTATATAGTTATAGGTGTTGGTCATGTGGTATAGTTATTTACTAAGGACTTGCTTGTGTGCTAGCTAAACCAGGTGCATAGATGTGCTAGTAATATAATGGTATGAATGGTATGCGTAAATGAAATGTTAGCGTGTATGGGTGTGCACCACGCACGGGTAAATATGTGCTTAGCTATAGGAATTGATGACTATGGTATATGTGGCGTGTCGTAAATGCAGTTATAGGACCGTACGTAATGTGAATGTATGGTGAAATATTTGAATGCATTTGAATGACTATATATATTATGAAATTATAGAAGTGGTGAGTGTATATTACATTTGGTGAATTTGATTTAATAATGGTATGGCGTGACTATATGTGTTGAGATGTTTGGTATTGGATGACTATTAGAGGGTAGTATACCCTTGATGTTTGTGCATAGGTAGCTACCTATAGGTAGAGTAATGATTGTATTTGCTAAGTGTGAGACTATCCTTATATGAGTATCTGAAATATTGTTTTGTGTTTAGGTAAGTAGTAGTGATATAGGGAATGTATGCTTATATATATGATTGAAATACATGTATAAATTTGACTGACTATAATAGGTATAAGTGTATACGTATGTGAATGTATATATATACGTGTTGGTAGTGTTAATGTTTGACTACCTAGTGCGTATATGAGCACCTGTAATGACTAAACCTGGTTTGTAGTATAAAGTGACTTGATTGGGGTAGTTACTAGAGTGACTAGCTATATTAGAAAGTCCGAGGACGGACTTTATTCTAAGGTGGGGAGGATGTAACGACCACTTTTCGTCGTACGTTGTTCGTGCACGTGCTTTTGGCCGTGCACGTGTTTGTTTTAGACTTTGTATGTTTGTGAACACTTTGATGCGATATTCCGTTGTGAACGTCTCTGAGAGTATTAAATAGTGGCACTATTTTGGAACGACAATTCTCGGGTCGTTCTCACACGATTTGATCTTCTTCGAAGAGACGTTGTGATTTTCACTTTTGACGTAGGACGTTTCTATTTTTAGTTTCGTCACTCGACGTCGAAATAGGGATCCGTCTTCTCTGCCTTCTTTCTCTCGTTGTCCCGGTCACCCCAGCATTTATTTCACAATTTTACGGCTCAGTGTGACCCATTATCACTGTTTTCCCAACCAATTATTTCTTTTAATCCTAAGTCTCATGTGATTAAACCCCGAATTATTTTCTTATAACATATTAACACATCCTAACAAATTGTGAATCCTAGCCCACCTTATTCCCCTTGACCGCACATACCCAGGGAGAGAGACCCTTAGTTTATTTTATTATTTGGTTAATAACAATCCTATCCACCTAAGACATAGGCACCCACGTGACCCTAGACCTCTCCCCTATTAAATGATACCCTAGGGTTTTGCTTTCATCCCACGAGAAACCAAGCGCCGCCTCCGTTCTTTTCTCCCAGCCTTCCCGCATGCACCCAAGCGCCGCAACAAACCCCGACTCCGCTCGGGCCTTCGTGTCTCCGACCCCCCCGAAGACCATCACCTCCGGCCTCTTTCCCTTCACCGGTCCCTCTCTCCGGCCTCCCCCACCGCATGCCCGCTGTGGGACCCCGCTGCAGCCGCTGCCTCGCCAGAAAACTCCACGGCGCCGATGTTCCGCAACCGTCCGACCTCCAGACGCACGGTGTTTCGATCATACGGGCAGCAGCGACCAACACCGCCGTACGGTGCTCCCCGACGAGCACCTCTCTCTGACCAAGACCCGGAGGCGCCGCCCCGCGTCACGACGTCTCCCCTCTGGCCTCCGGCGGCTTACTCCGCAACCCCGACCGGTCACCGCCCCAATACCTCCGGGATAACTCCCCACAGCCGCATCCACGTGATCTCCGTCCATCTCTATCCACGCCGGCCACCCGTTAACCGCTCCTCCGCCGCACGACATCTCCTCTCCTCGCCATCAACACAACCCCTGCCGCTCAGCCCCGCGCACAGCCTGATCCGTTGCCGCACCCTCTTCAGCCCCCGCCCGGAACCCTCGACCTCATCCCTTGCGACGAAATAATGAGAAAGAGGTAAACACGCAAGTTTTAACGCATGGCATGTGTGAACAGTAGGTAGGGTAGCTTGAAGGTATATTATAATATGCTGGTTTATAAGTTAGAGACTAATTGGTATTAAAAGGTTGGTTTTGTTTAATATATTTATGGATGCCGTTAGCATAAAATAAGTGCCGTAGTTCATTCTCATAAGTATTATGTTAGCTAGCGGTACGTTTATATGCATAGGCTGTATAATATTGTATAGGTATAAGTGGGGCTAATATGATTATTAGTTGGTATTATTTTTCGCTGATAACTTAGTATTGCAATCCGTGTAGCAGATATTATACGTTGGTCTTCGCGACCCGTTACCCTTCCGAGCCGACGCTGTTACCCTACACGCTACCGGAATCCAACCCCTGACGTCGCTACCCGACGTCAGAGTTGCTCTCGCGTCGTGATGAGGTAAGTCTCTCTCCGTAGGAACCCACACCGCATGTTAATTCAAGATTAAAAACAGTTATTTTTACTGCTTCGTAATTCACTAAACAAGATTAATAAAATGGGACTGTAGGCCGGTGGACTTGTGCACGTAGGTTGTTTGTGACTTGCGGACTTTTGGGCAGTGTTTTTCAGACGTCAGACTTGCAGGCAAGTGAAACTTGCCAACTCTTGTGTATGGCCATGTTTTTAGGCCACTTCCTTGTTCCTAGCGTAAAAGAGACTAGTCAGTGAAATGATAGCTGGCTAGACGCCTACTTGATCTAGTTTGACAACGAAACTAGATCCGTCACCTAATTGATCTAGCTTGACAACGAAGCTAGATCCAACCCTTTAAACTTGATGTTCATGCATACTAAACTGTCACGTTTACTTTCCTTACCTGTACGCACTTTTAACTGCCATGCATTGCATCTTACATGTCATCCCAGTTGATTGTTGCATTCGTAGCACACGCTACAATACTTGTACTCCTTGAAAACTACTTCCGGGGGAAACGGGCCTCATGTGTTGGTCAAAAGCCAATGCCCGGGTTCCCTGGACTGGCTAGGTGCACCCATATGCCATACTTGTTAAAAACACTTCCTGGCTCGTGATCCAGAAGCGAGCATTCCAAGTTCGGGGGTAAGGCCCTGGCTCGACACACGTGGAGGGGTAGGGATAAACGGTTACTTGAGCTTAGGAGTGGCCTGATCCGCCCTCTAGCCAAAAGACGGAATCTCTGTGCACGAGGTGCTTACTTTTCTTGTCTTGTACTTGTCTTGTGAATGATCCATGCAACACTTGTCATCCATGCCATGTTTAAATGCCATGCTCGTACTTTACTTTACTTTACTCTACCTGTTGCACTCATTACTTTAACTGCCATGTCATTGCATCATGCTAGAACTGCTAGGTTGCTTTACTTTTACCTACCTTCAGTTTTCTTGCACAAGTCTCTTGTAGACTTGCTGACATGTGCCCCTTGCTCTTTTGGGTATCACATGTTAGACCCTGAGCCTGAGACCGTTGCTGAGTACGTGAAGTGTTGCTGACGCTGAGCCTGAGTCTATGCCTGCCTAGGAGGTGTTTTTGTGAATGCCAGTGATTTTTCTTGGTGACTTTGCTGAGCTTTCTTTTGTTTTAGGTTTCTGTTAGTTGTCGGTGCGTAGCACCGTTGTTTTGTACGCTGTACTTTTGTTGGCCATGTATGGGCCTTAGACTCTCTTTTATTTCAGCCTGGTGGCTTTTCTGCGTTGTTGGAATTTATATTTATGGATATTCTGAGATTATTCTTTGTCTCATTTCATTATTATTATCTTTGTTTCGTTTCGCGTTGCAAGGACCTGCAGTTGCAAAAGTTGATTGACGCTTATCGGACTTAAAGCTTTGTAGCTTCAAGTCTGAGCGGACCTTCTCACGCTTCGCCTCCATATTTTTGGGAGGCGGGGCGTGACAGGTTTTGTTGGTGGCCCATGCAGGTCAGTCTTGCAATTGCGAATTAACGGAACAACGATAATAACGGAATGTCCATTAAATAAATTGCAACATCCGAGTCATAAGCCCTGAGTTTAGTCGTTCTCCTATGTCACTAGGTGGTAAGAAGGCTTAGTGCTTGCTAGTTAGAGGCCATGATTGTAGTTAGACTCCTTTTTAGCAATTGATTTAATCGTCGTAGGAGTTACCTTAGTGGTTCATGTCTACCCTGACCATATTAGACTTCTAGAATTTCCTTTAGTCGTTCGCTTGGGTTCATCGATTTCGGACCAAGCTGAACGCATTCATTTACCGTCTAACCTTTAGAAGTCTTGGCGCCTAGTTCATAATCTTTAGTTGGTCGACCGTAGGAGTTTCCCCGTGGACCCTTCTGATTCATATCCTAGGCGTATGCATGATTTGATCGTCTGACCATTTCCTTGCCTCGATTCACGAGATCGCCTCATGACGATCGTCGTCAATCTTCGAACCTCTCCATTACAAACCTGAACCTTCTGAAAGTATTTTTCGATTTTGTCTTTCCCTAAGTTTAAATTTGTTCAAAATTTTTATAAATATACTTAACTTTGTACTCCTCGTTGATTTAATTCTTTTAAACTTTTGGCGAAATTTTTTGAACTCTAGCTTGTAATATTTTTCCAGCCTATATTTTTCGTACATATGAAAATACATATTACCTTTCATATATTAATTTCATCCTGAACCGTACTTTTGCTTTGCCCAATTCGATTTATAATTTTCCTTCTATTCGTGTTAAACGAATGATACGTCGTGTTTACTTTAATATACTTTCAAGTCACATGGGATTTCAGCTTTTAGCCAGTCGGTTTTATGCTCATCGTTTTCGCTATTTCAAAATTTTAAGAAATTACTATTCCTGGCCTAGACTTCCCCTAGTAGGTTTTAAAGCTTTACCACAGTTTTTGATAAATTCACTACCAAGTTAATATTATTTTTCCGTGCACCATACATACCTTCAATAATTTTTATATCCGTACCAGACTTGTTGTGCTCGTATATTAAGAACCTTGTGTGAATCAGTCTCTTAATTTTTGGCGAACCCTGGTTCTTTAAAAGTAGCTTCAAAATTGATTATTTTAAACTTTCCATAGCCTAAAAGTTTGAAAGCATTTAACACGAGTTTAAATTCTTCTGTTACTCGATTTCATTCTTTGACTTTCAAAATTTTTGCCAACATTATATTAAATTACCGACGTATAATATTTTCTAAACCACGTCTTTAATATTCGTGTAAATGATTTTACTTCCTTTTAAAATTTTTAAAACCAATAGAACATTTTCTCTTATTATGAATATTCGACCCAAACTTATTTTGAACAACTCGTTTATCGCTCTCCAAATATTTCTTTTCGGACGAGGATTCCAACTTTTGAAGTACAACAGTTTTCAAACTCCACGTGTTTTAGCTTATGCTATTTACCCTATTTCCTTTTCTGTATCCTATTTAAGCATCACTACATCTCCTTTTCCTTCAACCCAATCATCACCATTGAGCCAATGTTTCCCCTAACCAAGCCGTCTCCTTGTATTCTTCATATCTGAACTCGTGATTATCGATCCTTCCCTCGTCATGCTCTCGACCTCTCTTTATTGCTTAGGCCTTAGGGTCCGTCAATGTCTGTGTCAACCCTTAATTGTTAGTAGGCCCTTGGACCTTGTGAGGTAGTCGTGGTGCACGTACCTAAGTTGTGTACGTGGGCTTGAATGAGTGTACCCCCCCATAGTATATTGATGCTTGCCTATTGTGTGGTATATATATATATATATATATATATATATATATATATATATATATATATACTCGGAGTTATTCGTGATAGTATGAAGTTGTTGTGTGTTAGTAGTTATAGATTTTTGTGTGGATAGCTATACTATACTAGGGATGCCTGTGTATATAAGAGTTAGCGTTGAAATATCTAAGTTGTGTATGTAGTAAGAGATACTTATAATGGTTGAAATAAAATGATTGGTAAAGCTATGTGTATGTTAGTAGTGATAATAATAAGAGTACGTATGGTTAAGAGGGTAGGCCTATTATGTGATCTATATGTTAGCACGTATGAGTGTGTGCTCGTATGTGGGTATGTATTGTGTTTAGACGTAAGTAGTTATGTTTTGTTGCCTGAGTATATAGGTGATATACATATGGTAGTAGGAGTATAATTTTGATTTGTATTGCTTGCTTTTCGGGATGTTGCATGGGTGCATACCGTGAGGTATACACGACTATCGCACATCTTAATTATGTATGTGTGAATGTGTTAGTATACTAATTATAGGTAGTAGGCTATGGTGTGAATATATACATTATTTATGTGTGACTATACGGTGAATGTTTGTACTAGAGAGGGTATTATAAATATGTGGGTGCTGATGTCTGTAATGTTATTATTATGGTATATAATTAGATTGAACTATGTGGGTGTTATTTGACTAAATATTAAGCGTGATTGATTTATGGAATGTATATGGTTGTATTGGTAGATGTATATATATGAGAGTGGTATTGGTATAGGTATGAATGTCGTGTTACGTATATAGAATACTCTGGTATATGTACTGAGTCTCACTCAAGCTTGAGTGGGTATACTCTAAGTATATTGAATGCATGTTTGTAATTGAATATAGCGATGCCTGATGTATGTATAGTGATGGGAGTGTTTGTGCCTGGTTGTGTTACGCACATGATTGTGGGTCGCTACACCAGTATATAGTTATAGGTGTTGGTCATGTGGTATAGTTATTTACTAAGGACTTGCTTGTGTGTTAGCTAAACCAGGTGCATAGATGTGCTAGTAATATAATGGTATGAATGGTATGCGTAAATGAAATGTTAGCGTGTATGGGTGTGTACCACGCACGGGTAAGTATGTGCTTAGCTATAGGAATTGATGACTATGGTATATGTGGCGTGTCGTAAATGCAGTTATAGGACCGTACGTAATGTGAATGTATGGTGAAATATTTGAATGCATTTGAATGACTATATATATTATGAAATTATAGAAGTGGGGAGTGTATATTACATATGGTGAATTTGATTTAATAATGGTATGGCGTGACTATATGTGTTGAGATGTTTGGTATTGGATGACTATTAGAGGGTAGTATACCCTTGATGTTTGTGCATAGGTAGCTACCTATAGGTAGAGTAATGATTGTATTTGCTAAGTGTGAGAATATCCTTATATGAGTATCTGAAATATTGTTTTGTGTTTAGGTAAGTAGTAGTGATATAGGGAATGTATGCTTATATATATGATTGAAATACATGTATAAATTTGACTGACTATAATAGGTATAAGTGTATACGTATGTGAATGTATATATATACGTGTTGGTAGTGTTAATGTTTGACTACCTAGTGCGTATATGAGCACCTGTAATGACTAAACCTGGTTTGTAGTATAAAGTGACTTGATTGGGGTAGTTACTAGAGTGACTAGCTATATTAGAAAGTCCGAGGACGGACTTTATTCTAAGGTGGGGAGGATGTAACGACCACTTTTCGTCGTACGTTGTTCGTGCACGTGCTTTTGGCCGTGCACGTGTTTGTTTTAGACTTTGTATGTTTGTGAACACTTTGATGCAATATTCCGTTGTGAACATCTCTGAGAGTATTAAATAGTGGCACTATTTTGGAACGACAATTCTCGGGTCGTTCTCACACGATTTGATCTTCTTCGATAAGACGTTGTGATTTTCACTTTTAACGTAGGACGTTTCTATTTTTAGTTTCGTCACTCGACGTCGAAATAGGGATCCGTCTTCTCTGCCTTCTTTCTCTCGTTGTCCCGGTCACCCCAGCATTTATTTCACAATTTTACGGCTCCGTGTGACCCATTATCACTGTTTTCCCAACCAATTATTTCTTTTAATCCTAAGTCTCATGTAATTAAACCCCGAATTATTTTCTTATAACATATTAACACATCCTAACAAATTGTGAATCCTAGCCCACCTTATTCCCCTTGACCGCACATACCCAGGGAGAGAGACCCTTAGTTTATTTTATTATTTGGTTAATAACAATCCTATCCACCTAAGACATAGGCACCCACGTGACCCTAGACCTCTCCCCTATTAAATGATACCCTAGGGTTTTGCTTTCATCCCACGAGAAACCAAGCGCCGCCTCCGTTCTTTTCTCCCAGCCTTCCCGCATGCACCCAAGCGCCGCAACAAACTCCGACTCCGCTCGGGTCTTCGTGTCTCTGACCCTCCCGAAGACCATCACCTCCGGCCTCTTTCCCTTCACCGGTCCCTCTCTCCGGCCTCCCCCACCGCATGCCCGCTGTGGGACCCCGCTGCAGCCGCTGCCTCGCCGGAAAACTCCACGGCGCCGATGTTCCGCAACCGTCCGACCTCCAGACGCACGGTGTTTCGATCAGACGGGCAGCAGCGACCAACACCGCCGTACGGTGCTCCCCGACGAGCACCTCTCTCTGACCAAGACCCGGAGGCGTCGCCCCGCGTCACGACGTCTCCCCTCTGGCCTCCGGTGGCTTACTCCGACAACCCCGACCGGTCACCGCCCCAATACCTCCGGGATAACTCCCCACAGCCGCATCCACGTGATCTCTGTCCATCTCTATCCACGCCGGCCACCCGTTAACCGCTCCTCCGCCGCACGACATCTCCTCTCCTTGCCATCAACACAACACCTGCCGCTCAGCCCCGCGCACAGCCTGATCCGTTGCAGCACCCTCTTCAGCCCCCTCCCAGAACCCTCGACCTCATCCCTTGCGACGAAATAATGAGAAAGAGGTAAACACGCAAGTTTTAACGCATGGCATGTGTGAACAGTAGGTAGGGTAGCTTGAAGGTATATTATAATATGCTGGTTTATAAGTTAGAGACTAATTGGTATTAAAAGGTTGGTTTTGTTTAATATATTTATGGATGCCGTTAGCATAAAATAAGTGCCGTAGTTCATTCTCATAAGTATTATGTTAGCTAGCGGTACGTTTATATGCATACGCTGTATAATATTGTATAGGTATAAGTGGGGCTAATATGATTATTAGTTGGTATTATTTTTCGCTGATAACTTAGTATTGCAATCCGTGTAGCAGATATTATACGTTGGTCTTCACGACCCGTTACCCTTCCGAGCCGACGCTGTTACCCTACACGCTACCGGAATCCAACCCCTGACGTCGCTACCCGACGTCAGAGTTGCTCTCGCGTCGTGATGAGGTAAGTCTCTCTCCGTAGGAACCCACACCGCATGTTAATTCAAGATTAAAAACAGTTATTTTTACTGCTTCGTAATTCACTAAACAAGATTAATAAAATGGGACTGTAGGCCGGTGGACTTGTGCACGTAGGTTGTTTGTGACTTGCGGACTTTTGGGCAGTGTTTTTCAGACGTCAGACTTGCAGGCAAGTGAAACTTGCCAACTCTTGTGTATGGCCATGTTTTTAGGCCACTTCCTTGTTCCTAGCGTAAAAGAGACTAGTCAGTGAAATGATAGCTGGCTAGACGCCTACTTGATCTAGTTTGACAACGAAACTAGATCCGTCACCTAATTGATCTAGCTTGACAACGAAGCTAGATCCAACCCTTTAAACTTGATGTTCATGCATACTAAACTGTCACGTTTACTTTCCTTACCTGTACGCACTTTTAACTGCCATGCATTGCATCTTACATGTCATCCCAGTTGATTGTTGCATTCGTAGCACACGCTACAATACTTGTACTCCTTGAAAACTACTTCCGGGGGAAACGGGCCTCATGTGTTGGTCAAAAGCCAATGCCCGGGTTCCCTGGACTGGCTAGGTGCACCCCTATGCCATACTTGTTAAAAACACTTCCTGGCTCGTGATCCAGAAGCGAGCATTCCAAGTTCGGGGGTAAGGCCCTGGCTCGACACACGTGGAGGGGTAAGGATAAACGGTTACTTGAGCTTAGGAGTGGCCTGATCCGCCCTCTAGCCAAAAGACGGAATCTCTGTGCACGAGGTGCTTACTTTTCTTGTCTTATACTTGTCTTGTGAATGATCCATGCAACACTTGTCATCCATGCCATGTTTAAATGCCATGCTCGTACTTTACTTTACTTTACTCTACCTGTTGCACTCATTACTTTAACTGCCATATCATTGCATCATGCTAGAACTGCTAGGTTGCTTTACTTTTACCTACCTTCAGTTTCCTTGCACAAGTCTCTTGTAGACTTGCTGACATGTGCCCCTTGCTCTTTTGGGTGTCACATGTTAGACCCTGAGCCAGAGACCGTTGCTGAGTACGTGAAGTGTTGCTGATGCTGAGCCTGAGTCTATGCCTGCCTAGGAGGTGTTTTTGTGAATGCCAGTGATTTTTCTTGGTGACTTTGCTGAGCTTTCTTTTGTTTTAGGTTTCTGTTAGTTGTCGGTGCGTAGCACCGTTGTTTTGTACGCTGTACTTTTGTTGGCCATGTGTGGGCCTTAGACTCTCTTTTATTTCAGCCTGGTGGCTTTTCTGCGTTGTTGGAATTTATATTTATGGATATTCTGAGATTATTCTTTGTCTCATTTCATTATTATTATCTTTGTTTCGTTTCGCGTTGCAAGGACCTGCAGTTGCAAAAGTTGATTGACGCTTATCGGACTTAAAGCTTTGTAGCTTCAAGTCTGAGCGGACCTTCTCACGCTTCGCCTCCATATTTTTGGGAGGCGGGGCGTGACAGGTTTTGTTGGTGGCCCATGCAGGTCAGTCTTGCAATTACGAATTAACGGAACAACGATAATAACGGAATGTCCATTAAATAAATTGCAACATCCGAGTCATAAGCCCTGAGTTTAGTCGTTCTCCTATGTCACTAGGTGGTAAGAAGGCTTAGTGCTTGCTAGTTAGAGGCCATGATTGTAGTTAGACTCCTTTTTAGCAATTGATTTAATCGTCGTAGGAGTTACCTTAGTGGTTCATATCTACCCTGACCATATTAGACTTCTAGAATTTCCTTTAGTCGTTCTCTTGGGTTCATCGATTTCGGACCAAGCTGAACGCATTCATTTACCGTCTAACCTTTAGAAGTCTTGGCGCCTAGTTCATAATCTTTAGTTGGTCGACCGTAGGAGTTTCCCCGTGGACCCTTCTGATTCATATCCTAGGCGTATGCATGATTTGATCGTCCGACCATTTCCTTGCCTCGATTCACGAGATCGCCTCATGACGATCGTCGTCAATCTTCGAACCTCTCCATTACAAACCTGAACCTTCTGAAAGTATTTTTCGATTTTGTCTTTCCCTAAGTTTAAATTTGTTCAAAATTTTTATAAATATACTTAACTTTGTACTCCTCGTTGATTTAATTCTTTTAAACTTTTGGCGAAAATTTTTGAACTCTAGCTTGTAATATTTTTCCAGCCTATATTTTTCGTACCTATGAAAATACATATTACCTTTCATATATTAATTTCATCCTGAACCGTACTTTTGCTTTGCCCAATTCGATTTATAATTTTCCTTCTATTCGTGTTAAACGAATGATACGTCGTGTTTACTTTAATATACTTTCAAGTCACATGGGATTTCAGCTTTTAGCCAGTCGGTTTTATGCTCATCGTTTTCGCTATTTCAAAATTTTAAGAAATTAATATTCCTGGCCTAGACTTCCCCTAGTAGGTTTTAAAGCTTTACCACAGTTTTTGATAAATTCACTACCAAGTTAATATTATTTTTCCGTGCACCATACATACCTTCAATAATTTTTATATCCGTACCAGACTTGTTGTGCTCGTATATTAAGAACCTTGTGTGAATCAGTCTCTTAATTTTTGGCGAACCCTGGTTCTTTAAAAGTAGCTTCAAAATTGATTATTTTAAACTTTCCATAGCCTAAAAGTTTGAAAGCATTTAACACGAGTTTAAATTCTTCTGTTACTCGATTTCATTCTTTGACTTTCAAAATTTTTGCCAACATTATTTTAAATTACCGACGTATAATATTTTCTAAACCACGTCTTTAATATTCGTGTAAATGATTTTACTTCCTTTTAAAATTTTTAAAACCAATAGACCATTTTCTCTTATTATGAATATTCGACCCAAACTTATTTTGAACAACTCGTTTATCGCTCTCCAAATATTTCTTTTCGGACGAGGATTCCAACTTTTGAAGTACAACAGTTTTCAAACTCCACGTGTTTTAGCTTATGCTATTTACCCTATTTCCTTTTCTGTATCCTATTTAAGCATCACTACATCTCCTTTTCCTTCAACCCAAACATCACCATTGAGCCAATGTTTCCCCTAACCAAGCCGTCTCCTTGTATTCGTCCTATCTGAACTCGTGATTATCGATCCTTCCCTCGTCACGCTCTCGACCTCTCTTTATTGCTTAGGCCTTAGGGTCCATCAATGTCTGTGTCAACCCTTAATTGTTAGTAGGCCCTTGGACCTTGTGAGGTAGTCGTGGTGCACGTACCTAAGTTGTGTACGTGGGCTTGAATGAGTGTACCCCCCATAGTATATTGATGCTTGCCTATTGTGTGGTATATATATATATATATACTCGGAGTTATTCGTGATAGTATGAAGTTGTTGTGTGTTAGTAGTTATAGATTTTTGTGTGGATAGCTATACTATACTAGGGATGCCTGTGTATATAAGAGTTAGCGTTGAAATATCTAAGTTGTGTATGTAGTAAGAGATACTTATAATGGTTGAAATAAAATGATTGGTAAAGCTATGTGTATGTTAGTAGTGATAATAATAAGAGTACGTATGGTTAAGAGGGTAGGCCTATTATGTGATCTATATGTTAGCACGTATGAGTGTGTGCTCGTATGTGGGTATGTATTGTGTTTAGACGTAAGTAGTTATGTTTTGTTGCCTGAGTATATAGGTGATATACATATGGTAGTAGGAGTATAATTTTGATTTGTATTGCTTGCTTTTCGGGATGTTGCATGGGTGCATACCGTGAGGTATACACGACTATCGCACATCTTAATTATGTATGTGTGAATGTGTTAGTATACTAATTATAGGTAGTAGGCTATGGTGTGAATATATACATTATTTATGTGTGACTATACGGTGAATTTTTGTACTAGAGAGGGTATTATAAATATGTGGGTGCTGATGTCTGTAATGTTATTATTATGGTATATAATTAGATTGAACTATGTGGGTGTTATTTGACTAAATATTAAGCGTGATTGATTTATGGAATGTATATGGTTGTATTGGTAGATGTATATATATATGAGAGTGGTATTGGTATAGGTATGAATGTCGTGTTACGTATATAGAATACTCTGGTATATGTACTGAGTCTCACTCAAGCTTGAGTGGGTATACTCTAAGTATATTAAATGCATGTTTGTAATTGAATATAGCGATGCCTGATGTATGTATAGTGATGGGAGTGTTTGTGCCTGGTTGTGTTACGCACATGATTATGGGTCGCTACACCAGTATATAGTTATAGGTGTTGGTCATGTGGTATAGTTATTTACTAAGGACTTGCTTGTGTGCTAGCTAAACCAGGTGCATAGATGTGCTAGTAATATAATGGTATGAATGGTATGCGTAAATGAAATGTTAGCGTGTATGGGTGTGCACCACGCACGGGTAAGTATGTGCTTAGCTATAGGAATTGATGACTATGGTATATGTGGCGTGTCGTAAATGCAGTTATAGGACCGTACGTAATGTGAATGTATGGTGAAATATTTGAATGCATTTGAATGACTATATATATTATGAAATTATAGAAGTTGTGAGTGTATATTACATATGGTGAATTTGATTTAATAATGGTATGGCGTGACTATATGTGTTGAGATGTTTGGTATTGGATGACTATTAGAGGGTAGTATACCCTTGATGTTTGTGCATAGGTAGCTACCTATAGGTAGAGTAATGATTGTATTTGCTAAGTGTGAGACTATCCTTATATGAGTATCTGAAATATTGTTTTGTGTTTAGGTAAGTAGTAGTGATATAGGGAATGTATGCTTATATATATGATTGAAATACATGTATAAATTTGACTGACTATAATAGGTATAAGTGTATGCGTATGTGAATGTATATATATACGTGTTGGTAGTGTTAATGTTTGACTACCTAGTGCGTATATGAGCACCTGTAATGACTAAACCTGGTTTGTAGTATAAAGTGACTTGATTGGGGTAGTTACTAGAGTGACTAGCTATATTAGAAAGTCCGAGGACGGACTTTATTCTAAGGTGGGGAGGATGTAACCACCACTTTTCGTTGTACGTTGTTCGTGCACGTGCTTTTGGCCGTGCACGTGTTTGTTTTAGACTTTGTATGTTTGTGAACACTTTGATGCGATATTCCGTTGTGAACGTCTCTGAGAGTATTAAATAGTGGCACTATTTTGGAACGACAATTCTCGGGTCGTTCTCACACGATTTGATCTTCTTCGAAGAGACGTTGTGATTTTCACTTTTGACGTAGGACGTTTCTATTTTTAGTTTCGTCACTCGACGTCGAAATAGGGATCCGTCTTCTCTGCCTTCTTTCTCGCGTTGTCCCGGTCACCCCAGCATTTATTTCACAATTTTACGGCTCCGTGTGACCCATTATCACTGTTTTCCCAACCAATTATTTATTTTAATCCTAAGTCTCATGTGATTAAACCCCGAATTATTTTCTTATAACATATTAACACATCCTAACAAATTGTGAATCCTAGCCCACCTTATTCCCCTTAACCGCACATACCCAGGGAGAGAGACCCTTAGTTTATTTTATTATTTGGTTAATAACAATCCTATCCACCTAAGACATAGGCACCCACGTGACCCTAGACCTCTCCCTTATTAAATGATACCCTAGGGTTTTGCTTTCATCCCACGAGAAACCAAGCGCCGCCTCCGTTCTTTTCTCCCAGCCTTCCCGCATGCACCCAAGCGCCGCAACAAACCCCGACTCCGCTCGGGTCTTCGTGTCTCCGACCCCCCCGAAGACCATCACCTCCGGCCTCTTTCCCTTCACCGGTCCCTCTCTCCGGCCTCCCCCACCGCATGCCCGCTGTGGGACCCCGCTGCAGCCGCTGCCTCACCGAAAAACTCCACGGCGCCGATGTTCCGCAACCGTCCGACCTCCAGACGCACGGTGTTTCGATCAGACGGGCAGCAGCGACCAACACCGCCGTACGGTGCTCCCCGACGAGCACCTCTCTCTGACCAAGACCCGGAGGCGCCGCCCCGCGTCACGACGTCTCCCCTCTGGCCTCCGGCGGCTTACTCCGACAACCCCGACCGGTCACCGCCCCAATACCTCCGGGATAACTCCCCACAGCCGCATCCACGTGATCTCCGGCCATCTCTATCCACGCCGGCCACCCGTTAACCGCTCCTCCGCCGCACGACATCTCCTCTCCTCGCCATCAACACAACCCCTGCCGCTCAGCCCCGCGCACAGCCTGATCCGTTGCCGCACCCTCTTCAGCCCCCACCCGGAACCCTCGACCTCATCCCTTGCGACGAAATAATGAGAAAGAGGTAAACACGCAAGTTTTAACGCATGGCATGTGTGAACAGTAGGTAGGGTAGCTTGAAGGTATATTATAATATGCTGGTTTATAAGTTAGAGACTAATTGGTATTAAAAGGTTGGTTTTGTTTAATATATTTATGCATTCCGTTAGCATAAAATAAGTGCCATAGTTCATTCTCATAAGTATTATGTTAGCTAGCGGTACGTTTATATGCATACGCTGTATAATATTGTATAGGTATAAGTGGGGCTAATATGATTATTAGTTGGTATTATTTTTCGCTGATAACTTAGTATTGCAATCCGTGTAGCAGATATTATACGTTGGTCTTCGCGACCCGTTACCCTTCCGAGCCGACACTGTTACCCTACACGCTACCGGAATCCAACCCCTGACGTCGCTACCCGACGTCAGAGTTGCTCTCGCGTCGTGATGAGGTAAGTCTCTCTCCGTAGGAACCCACACCGCATGTTAATTCAAGATTAAAAA
This sequence comes from Scilla litardierei, assembly GCA_030789695.1. Taxonomy (NCBI): domain Eukaryota; kingdom Viridiplantae; phylum Streptophyta; class Magnoliopsida; order Asparagales; family Asparagaceae; genus Scilla; species Scilla litardierei. Next base: position 101,783,219 of record CM061133.1, read on the forward strand.
CAGTTATTTTTACTGCTTCGTAATTCACTAAACAAGATTAATAAAATGGGACTGTAGGCCGGTGGACTTGTGCACGTAGGTTGTTTGTGACTTGCGGACTTTTGGGCAGTGTTTTTCAGACGTCAGACTTGCAGGCAAGTGAAACTTGCCAACTCTTGTGTATGGCCATGTTTTTAGGCCACTTCCTTGTTCCTAGCGTAAAAGAGACTAGTCAGTGAAATGATAGCTGGCTAGACGCCTACTTGATCTAGTTTGACAACGAAACTAGATCCGTCACCTAATTGATCTAGCTTGACAACGAAGCTAGATCCAACCCTTTAAACTTGATGTTCATGCATACTAAACTGTCACGTTTACTTTCCTTACCTGTACGCACTTTTAACTGCCATGCATTGCATCTTACATGTCATCCCAGTTGATTGTTGCTCTCGTAGCACACGCTACAATACTTGTACTCCTTGAAAACTACTTCCGGGGGAAACGGGCCTCATGTGTTGGTCAAAAGCCAATGCCCGGGTTCCCTGGACTGGCTAGGTGCACCCCTATGCCATACTTGTTAAAAACACTTCCTGGCTCGTGATCCAGAAGCGAGCATTCCAAGTTCGGGGGTAAGGCCCTGGCTCGACACACGTTATGGGGTAGGGATAAACGGTTACTTGAGCTTAGGAGTGGCCTGATCCGCCCTCTAGCCAAAAGACGGAATCTCTGTGCACGAGGTGCTTACTTTTCTTGTCTTATACTTGTCTTGTGAATGATCCATGCAACACTTGTCATCCATGCCATGTTTAAATGCCATGCTCGTACTTTACTTTACTTTACTCTACCTGTTGCACTCATTACTTTAACTGCCATGTCATTGCATCATGCTAGAACTGCTAGGTTGCTTTACTTTTACCTACCTTCAGTTTCCTTGCACAAGTCTCTTGTAGACTTGCTGACATGCGCCCCTTGTTCTTTTGGGTGTCACATGTTAGACCCTGAGCCAGAGACCGTTGCTGAGTACGTGAAGTGTTGCTGACGCTGAGCCTGAGTCTATGCCTGCCTAGGAGGTGTTTTTGTGAATGCCAGTGATTTTTCTTGGTGACTTTGCTGAGCTTTCTTTTGTTTTAGGTTTCTGTTAGTTGTCGGTGCGTAGCACCGTTGTTTTGTATGCTGTACTTTTGTTGGCCATGTGTGGGCCTTAGACTCTCTTTTATTTCAGCCTGGTGGCTTTTCTGCGTTGTTGGAATTTATATTTATGGATATTCTGAGATTATTCTTTGTCTCATTTCATTATTATTATCTTTGTTTCGTTTCGCGTTGCTAGGACCTGCAGTTGCAAAAGTTGATTGACGCTTATCGGACTTAAAGCTTTGTAGCTTCAAGTCTGAGCGGACCTTCTCACGGTTCGCCTCCATATTTTTTGGAAGCGGGGCGTGACAAAAAAACAGTTATTGAATGCGTACAGTTTATCAGAAAGTAAATGTGACATGTGATATGCATGAACATGGGATGGCAAGGGTGTCGGATCTAGCTTCATTGTCAAGATAAATCAAGCATGTGTGTCAGATCTAGCTTCGTTGTCAACCTATATCAAGCATGGTATCAGGAAACTATCATTTCATCGACTAGCCTCTTTTACACAAAATCTCAAAATGGCCTAAACATGGCTTAACATTTAACTGTGCAAGTTTCACTTACTTGAAATATCGTCCGCAAGTCTCAGATCACGGGTCCAGAAACTTCCTACGTGCTCAACCAAAAATCCAACATACGGTCCCATATTATTAACTTCAATTAATGATTTAACCAAAGCAATGAAATTTACGATTTCTATTTTGTTAAGCATGCAGGTGTGCGGGTTCCTACGGATCGGGGGGATTACCTTAACACGATGCGAGAGCTACACTGTCGCCGGGTAGAGATGTCAGAGGTTGGATTCCGACAGCGAGCAAGGTACGGCGTGCACAGGATCGCTCGTCGGCCAGAGTGGAGGGGCGGCAACAACAGCCAACGTGCAAGAGAGGCCGGCAAGTGCTGCGGTCTAGGGGGCTTGCAGCTGGAGTGTCGGCCTAGGTTGGCTGGACTGTCGATGCGTGGGATTGAAGGGGGTGCGGCTGCAAATGGGATGGCCGGCAGTTTGGGTGTTGGGCGGATCCGGGCTGCTTATAACGACCGCTTTCCGACAGTTCGTTTTTTGCGCGTACTTTTCTCTTTTGGTACGCGTATTTTTCTTTGTCCTTTCTTCTATCCGGAATATGCGATGTGATATATCGTTGTGACCATATGAAAGAGTAGTTATTTGTGGGATTTTTAGTGAACGTCATTTCATGGGTCATTCTCCCACAAATCAGCATTGAATGAAGGGGTGTTTTAGCCTCTAGATTTCAGACTCGTGCGCGTTCGTCGCACCAGGTTAGCTCTCTCACTCGTAGCAACCCAAACCTTAAGTCATCAAAACCTAACTAAAATCGACAACTAAAATAACTAAATTTACTTTCTACTCCTTTAAAACGATGTGGAGGCATAGATCGACGATTGGACTGATTTGACTGTGCACATAGGATAGAATCGTCGGATAGGCTGAACGGACATCTTGACATGGAGCTGTTAGGATAGCCACATTTAAATTAGAAATTAACCTTAATAGGATTACTTATAAGCGTGACTTGACATCGTCACTTGACTCGTTTCAGACGACCCCTTACTGACGCTCCGCCTCGACGAGACGTTCCTGACAGACATACCACTCGCCACCGCAGGCAAGTGTGTTCACTTGTGCAGTTTCAGCCACGTTTAGGCCATTGTCTTTCTTAAACTGTAAAGAGTATAAATAAGAGAACCAGATGTGAAATGATAGCATCTGGGACACCCCTCGACAGCCTGGACTTGACGACGAAGTCTGGGCACAACAACAACAACTGACACCATAGGTTCTATCTGTGTGTGCGTGCGTGTGGACCCCCTAGAATGAACTACTTTCATCCACTTTCATCTTGTCATGTTGACGTGTGTGTATATTTTATATATTCACGCACGTCTTCTTTGTGTTTTTATGTTATTTTCCGCAGTCCCGTATCCATTTTCTCGTATTTTCTAGTTTTCTTTCACTTCTCCTTGTTTATGTGTGTTTGCAGGAGATTGCCCATGTAGGGGACACATAATGAAGATATCATAAGTCCCCTGAGCAACGGGAGGAGTCATGTGTGATCCAAGGGTCAAACGACCAAGATTGCTATCTTTCAGCCCCACCCGATCGGTTGGATACAGCCAACCGATCGGGTGATGCATGCGTGCATGACCCGGACAACCGCTGAAGCAAGAGAGCATCAACCGAACAGGTTGACAACCGGTTCAGCCCAACAGACTTCTCGGGAAATTGAAGCTGAATTCCAACCGATCAGGTGACCTTCACCCGATCGATTCATCTGTAGCCGATTCCCCCAAAGACACGACCCAGAGAGCTCACCCGACAGCCAGCAGACCGTGCCAAAACATCACAAGTGACTGTCTTTTGGGCGACATTTCCAACCGATCGGTTGATTTATCAACCGATCGGTTCACCCGATGACCGCAAGATCCAAACGACGAGCCGCTTGCGCCAACCGACCGTGTCGAGTGACCGGGTGAAGTTTCTGAAGAGCGCTGCTGAAGAACGAAGCAGGCCACCCGCTCGGTTGATACTTCAACCGATCGGGTGATGTCATTTTCTATATATATAAGCCCTAGGTTGTCAGAAACAAAAGCTGATTATTTTTCTGTCTTTTTTCCCTATTGTAACGGCTGGAATTTTTTGGTTATTTGTAAGTGTTCAGATCTTTATGAAATTTTAATATAGTGTTAATTGCATTGCTATTATTTCGTTTCAATTGCCTGATTATGTTTTTAATGGTCGATTTTCATTTAGATTGCTTTTTAGATAAAATGTGTGAGTAGTTCCCAAATCTGGGATTTTGGTGGAAATCCCTTCGTGGGTTCTCCCTAATACGTCCATAGGACTAGGATATCGATAGGGAATAGGAATCTATTGGTTACACTGGGTGTTTTATTGTCATCGGCGGGAAAAAGACTGCCTTTGACCGTTGGGCCAAAGGGGGAATAAACTTGGCGGTTGAGTCCCTAGCCATAGCTCACGCCCTTAGCATAGACATCGAATCCTTGCGCGCGGGAGCGGCAGGACGAGATGTTGGGAGTTATCGTTGCGAGCTTAGTGCTCCCAGAGTCGGTCAGTGTTATTAGACATGGGAATGCCCACTGACCGAACCCGGGTAGTCCAGCGTATCATCCAGGGCATCGACCGGAATATCGGGCCCATGGGACGCTGGTATCATTCTTAAAGGCAACATCTCACCACTAAACCCTAATTCCGATCATTGTCATATCCGCCGGTCGTAATAGTGAGAATACATGATAGGGTGGAAACTGAAGTCCCAGGTTTTCTTTTATATTGTCTAACCTCGTATCTACATTTCGTGACAACCCATCCATAGCTCACCCCTATGATGAATTGGTTCCTTTCTGACACAAGCACAACCACGCCTCCCTGTGTTCGACCCCCAATCCACACTACAACACCGTACGCTTGCGGTATAAATATTTTAAATCTGGTATCCCCATTATATTGCACACTTGCATGATCACACATGCAAACCGGGAGGACGCCAAGCTTTATGGCGCCGTTGCTGGGGACGCAACGTGCTTGTTATTTTAGGACCAATGAATCCTTGAGTCTAGCTCACATCTCTATCTCACGATAATTTTCGCATTCTTCTTTTTCATTTTTATTTTCTTATTTTTATTTTTATTTTCTATTTTTATCTGTTTCTTTCCCGCTTTTGCTTCACGAGTGTTTGTTGCTTTTAATGCGCCGAAACACAAGGAGTCTTAACGACTTGATTCCTGTTGATCCTGAGATAAACGCCACCCTAAGGCGTCTGGCCGCAGAGAAGAGAAGAAGAGAAGAGTCTGAAGCCATGGGGGGAGAATACCCCCACCTCATAAGTCCCTGCTGGAGTACTCGATGCCAACCATCTAGTCCACCTCCGCCATCCAACCTCCTGCTATTACAGCACAGAGCTTCGAGCTCAAGCCATCCTTAGTAACGTGGATCCAGCAAGATCAATTCTCTGGGGCACCCATGGAGAGCCCTATCTAACATCTGGACTACGTTCTAGATAAATGGTGTCACAGCTGAAGCAATCCGTCTGAAGCTATTCCCCTTCTCTCTGCGGGATAAGGCCAAGCAGTGGCTTAGGGGAAAGGACCCGAACACCTTCAACACCTGGGAGAAGCTCTCGAATGCGTTCTTGACTAAGTTCTTTCCTCCGGGGAAAACGATGAAGCAGAGGAGTGAGATCTCCTCCTTCTCCCAGGCCAGCCACGAGTCCCTGCATGAAGCTTGGACGAGATACAAAGAAATACAGCGGAGATGCCCTCATCACGAGCTTCCTAAGTGGCAAATTATAAATCTGTTTTATAATGGATTGAGGGACGACTTGAAGTCTTCGATGGACGCGGCGGCTGGAGGGTCCTTTATGTTTAGGAGTGAAGAAGATGCCGGACAGATTCTTGAAAACATGGCATCAAACAATGAGCGGTGGTGTGATGAGAGAGCCACACCTAGATCTGGGGGTATCCACAGGGTCGAGGACATCGACAAATTATCCAGCAAGTTGGACTTGCTGTCGACCCAGATCTCAGCACTGATGGTAGGAGCTGATGGTGCCAGTACACAACATATTACGGCGATGGAAGCAGAAGTCATGGGGGACTTCGAGGGTGGTGACATCTCACCACCGTTGAACCAAGCGAGTGCACTATTCTACAATACTACGGGAAATACGCCGTATCCACCACGGACTAGCTCCAATCCAGCCTGCTCTCCAAATAACCGGAACCACCCCAATCTTAGCTACAGGGCACCTTATCAGCAACCGCTACCATAAGTATATCAGCCGCCTAGGCAACAGCAGCAACAACAGCAGCAGTTTCAGCATCAGCAGTACCACTAAGGAACCAGCAGCCCGTGCAGCAGCAGCAGCAGCAGCAGCCGTATGGCCAGCAGCGTGCTATCTCCCCGGTTGAGTCCCTCTTGACTCAGTACATTTCAAACCAGGAGAAGATAAATTTGAAGCCGGAGATGGGGCAGAGGGCACTCACTGACCAGGTAACCCAGCTGGGGTTACAGGTGGCGAACCTTCAAAGGTCACAAATTCAATTGCCGCCACAATCGGAAGTGAACCCGAGGGAAGCGAACCAGACTGTGGCACTAACACACGAGCATGCGAATGTGTCCGCTAGCGTTCTTAAGAAGCGGAACACAAATCCCCATAAGAGTGCTCGCCAAGGAATCGGAAGCACCGTTGGTCTTAGAGCGACCAATTGAAAAAGCCAATGACAACGTGATCACTCCTTATTTTACACCTTTTTCCCGCATGTTTGCGTGCCATTTAGATCGCCCAAATCATGTTTTTCACGATATATCGACGATATTTCGATGCTTTTCACGATTTGTTGTTTTTGTCGCATTTCAGGTGATTTGGCGCGATTTGGAGTGATCTCGAGCTGCGCTTACTCTAGACGGTCACCGACGACCTCCCCGAGGGGTATTTTGCTGTTGGAGAGGAGCGGAAGAAGAACGGACGTCACAGGAGCGACGAGGAGGCCAAAAGAAGCAGATTGGGTATTTTTTGTGTCCCACTCGGCCGACCAGCGAGACACTGCTCGGCCGACCAGATCAGACACGATTTACCTGTGCACTCGGCCGAGCACCGAAGACCACATCGGCCGAGTGAAGACATCACGTCCGCCCGAGTGGCGCCCAGACGAAGCCCTTCAAAAATCTCCAAGTTACTGTTTTTCGGCTGCCTGAACTTCAGAAGACCCACTCGGCTGAGTGGAGAATCCTGTCCGCCCGAGTGCAATGAAGCCATCGGCCGAGTGACGAAAACTCACTCGGCCGAGCCGCGCCCGAAGTGGAGACCCCTGAAAGCCCCGACTTACTGGAAAATTACAGGGTTTTCACTCGGCCGAGCGACTTTTGTCACTCGGCCGAGTGCGATGCGCTGCCTGTAGCGAAAACTGCGGAAAACAGGCTGTGCAGGGGTATTTTGGTCACAGTTTTTGGACGATTTTGAGGGCTATTTAAGCCCTGTTTTTACCCTAGTTTGGAGAGCCTCTCTCTTAGATTTTTTGCAGCTTTTTAGATTAGTTTTTAGCTTAATTTTTGTGATTGGAGAGGAGACAAAGATTGGAATTTTGTTGGATTAATTGAAGAACTCCACTGGTTTGCATCTCTTTTCCTTAAAAATTCTATTTTTATTGCTTATCTCAATATTGTGATGAATTCTATTGCTTATTTTAACGATTATTTTTGTGATCTTGCTATGAATTGTGAGTAGTCTCCACGTCTTGGGGCGTGGGGATGAACCCTACAAGCCTATTTTCATATTTGTGATGAATTGGTAGAAATTGTGCTAGAATTGTTATTAGGGATTAGATTGGGATCAATTTACTACGGATGGCTAGGTATTCATATCAATTGGGATTTGCAAGAGATTGGATCCCAATTTGATAGGAAACCCTAGAAATCCGAATTGGGTTGGAATCGGATTTTCGAAGTATCGGTTTGCAAGAGATTGGACCGATACTAGGATTTCCGGTTGCAATTCCATGCCGATACTCATTTGCAAGAGATTGGACGGGTAGGAACTATCCCAATCTAGGTCATGGACCGAGTTTGCAAGAGATTGGGCTCGGTGCGTGATTGTACGATGATGTTGATCCTAATGCTAGTTTCCCTAGGCTAGGGTTTGCAAGAGATTGGACCCAAACCTAGGATAGCTATAGACCGGCAACAGCGTGAGAGCGTGAGCTTGGTTCTACATTCAGTTGCAACTAGTTCATCCAAATTCTCATTCAAGCAATTTTGATACCAATAAACCGCATTTATGAAATACGGTGAGTAGCGGGGATTCCCCATTCCCTATACGTTCTTTATTTGATTTGATATTTCCGCATTTTTGTCTGACGATTGTGACAGGATCGCCGAAGGCAAATTTCTCTCTTAAATAGTCAGGTTGATTTGAACAAGCACGGTCATTCGTCCTCCCTGTGTTCGATATCCCGCTTGCCGCTATACCGTGCGCTTGCGGTAAAACTACAACCGTTCTTTGGGTCACATCCCGGAGCGAACAAGTTTTTGGCGCCGTTGCCGGGGAGGCGATTGCGTTTGATTCTTTCTCACCCTAGATATTCCTTTTTTTTATTTATTATCATTATTTTTATTTCTTATCTCTTACCTAACCCTTCCACGGTACTAATCATCTCTTTGAAACTCTGCTTTCCCTGTGCATGTAGACGAGATGTACGGCGGACCCTGAAGCTATATTATTTGATCCCGAGATCGAACGTACCGCGCGGAGACTTAGAGCGGAAAGGAGACAAAATCCGGAAGGGCGGTTTATGACCAACCCAGAAACTCCTGAACAATTGGCGGCAAGGATGGCGAGGCTAATTTCTATTCGAGATAGGCTTCGGCCTAAGACCTCTTCTACTACCTCATCCATTGCCATGCCGGGGTTGGCGGTTGACAAGAGCTTCGAGCTAAAGACTGGATTGGTGGTTTTGATGCAACAAGACCCATTTCATGGGAATGCCCATGAAAATCCCCACTACCACATCCAATCGTTCTTGTCAAAGTGCGCCACATTTCAGATGCCGGGGTTCTCCATCGATGCCATCAGACTGCGTCTCTTCCCCTTCACCCTAAAGGACAAGGCACTATACTGGTTGAGGACGCAAGCTGAGGGTGTCTTCACCACTTGGGACGAGTTGGCGAGTGCATTCATTGACAAGTTCTATCCGCCATCCAAGACGGTGAAGATCCGGAGCGCTCTCATGTCCTTCAAGCAAGGACCATAGGAGACGCTCTATGAAGCTTGGGAGCGTTTTAAGGATTTGCAGCATCAATGCCCGCATCATAGCATTGAAGACTGGGAGCTAGTGCAAAGCTTCTACAACGGTCTCCAACCGGGGACCAAACAAATTATTGATGCCGCGGCGAATGGTGCTATCTTGTCAAAGACTCCCGAGGAAGCTACGGCCCTAATTGAGGAGATGGCCTCAAATAATCAACAATGGGGCGATGAGCGAGGACACTCCACGTCCTCCTTAAAGCCAACAAGCATCTACGAGGCGAAGGCCGTAGCGGAGCTTACGAGCAAGTTCGATTCTCTCCACAAGGTAGTGGAGAGATTGGAGAAGTTTATCACGGAGCCCCAAGGAGCCCCTTCTACCTCCGCTCCGACTAACCAAATGTGTGATTGGCAAGACCAATCTCAAGCCATGTACTCGGGAGGAGAGCAAGGAGAAGGGTCCTTGGAGCAAGTACAATATGTTGCGGGGAACCAAGGATATTGGGCCAATCCGGCCGCAAGAAATCATCCCGAATTCTCTTACGCCAACAATGAAGGAGCTTTGAACCCGCCACAACCGCCACCTCAACAAGCCCGACCACCACTACCACCCCAACAACAAAACTATCCACCGAGGGGGCCTACTCAACAAAATTTTCAACCAAAGCAACAAGTTCCACCATATAGGCCGCCCGGATACAACCAAGGGTGGAGAAATCAAAATCAAAACCCTCCTCAAGCTCAACAACGATCCGACTTCGAAGCTAGAGTGGAGGCGTTCATGGTCGAGCAAAATAAGGTAAATGCTAGCTTGAAGGCGGGGCAAGACTCTCTTAATACCGTTGTGGCTCAAATATCGGAGCAACTAGCGTTGCTAAATCGGAACACTCAACGATTGCCCACGCAACCCGAGCAAAACCCACGGAGCAACACCGGCCACATCAATGCCGTAGTTACCGTTACCACTAGAGGCGGAAAGGATACCACCCCCGCCATGATTCCTACCGAGGAGCCCGTGGAGGAAAGCTTGGATCCAATTGAGCCGGTAGTTGAAGATGACAAGGAGAAAGAGCCACAAGAAAAGGAGAAATCTAGAGCGGAACAATTGATCGAGGAGAGGCGCTTCATGCCACCGATCCCATTCCCCCAAAGACTAGCGAGAGCAAAAATGGAGAAAAGGCTAGCGAAGTTCCTCGAGTATCTAAGAGGAGTTAGCCTCAATATTCCCTTCCTCGACGCCATCGTGGAGATCCCCACATATGCTAAATTCTTGAAGGACTTGATTTCGGGGAGAAAGAGGAAGGAGAAGATCATGCTAGCCGAGGAGGGCTCTTGGTTTACCAAGAGAGAAAAGGAGCCGGCCAAATTTAAAGATCCGGGGAGTTTTCAGATTCCTTGCACCTTGGGCGGCGTCCCTCTTCAAAAGGCGTTGGTTGATCTAGGGGCTAGTGTGAGCCTCATGCCTCTCTCCATGTTCTTAAGGCTAAACACCGGGACAAAGTTGAAACCTACCGACATGCGCATTCAATTGGCCGACGGGCGAATAACAAGGCCGGTAGGGATCACCGAAGACATCCCGCTACAAGTCCCGGGGGAATATGCTTGCCATGTGACTTCGTGATCATGGACGTTAAGGAGGAGGGAGATACTTCATTGATACTTGGACGCCCGTTCCTCGCCACCGCCGGAGTGATTGTCGACGTACGCGAAGGTACCCTAACTTTAAATGTCGGCAACATTGAGGTGGAGCTTCACATTCCTAAGGCTATGAAGCACATGCCTTACCACGAGGAGCATGATTACATGGACCTCCTTGATGAGGTGATAGAGGAGGCGATCCCCCACTCAATTGGCGCTCTTTTTGATGAAGATTTCGAGGAAGGCCCGGATTTAGGCCAAGATGAGAAGAAAGATGATTCCCCCGACCTCTCCGCTGAAGATGATGAAGGCGACGCTGATGTCGCAAGGATTCGAGAGCTCTGCAAGCTCTCGAAATTGGAGTCTCCAAAGAAAGCTCCTCAGGCACGGAAATCAGCATCACCGGTAAAGCCGTTTACCGGAGCAAATGCTAGCTTGGGGGAGCCTCCCCCCAACACTATTCGAGATGGGAGACCACCGAGGGAGAACACGACACCGCCACGTCCCAATCCGAGCGTTCTCCCCGGAAAGTTTGATGGGTGCATCTCATATGCACCAAACATCCCGCATTGATTGAAAATTATAGGGGGTCGAGCTCACGACCTTAAACGAGCGCTTGTCGGGAGGCAACCCGACGGTTTTTGCTTTATTTTCACTTTTTCTTTATTTTCGTTTTAAAAATTTTTAGTGTTTTGAGTCGTTCGCCCAAAAATTTTGTGATAACGGGTCCTATTTTTCTTGACAGGAGAGGAGATAGGTAGATCCATCATAAGGAGGATGAATGAGACGACGAGGAGCGCCCCAAGAAGGCGCTCGATGCTTAGGAGGAAGACGGAATCGACTGGAGGAAGAAAGACGGAGTTTAGAGCCCAAACGAAGACAAACAGCAGAACACAAGGCACACTCGGCCGAGCATACTAGTCACTCGGCCGAGTACACAAGTTCGTCCGGCCGAGCCGCTCACGAACGAGGGAAGTCTGATGTACCCAACTCTCTGTTTATTTTCCTGATTTCAATATAACTGCTACTCGGTCGAGTATATATTCTCACTCGGCCGAGTAAAACGGATACCCTCCTAGGGCGAGTCTTGCCGAGTAGCTTGAGGCACTCGGCCGAATGGACTTACTCCACTCGGCCGAGGCTGGCAAAGCCACTCGGCCGAAGTGATAGCGGGGAGGAAATTTTCATTGGTCTCGCTCGGCCGAGTGACCACGTCACTCGGCCGAGTCGTAACTTTTTTATATAAAAGGCGAGGGGGGGCACATTTTTCGACACGCAAAAACCCCCAAACGAGCCCGACCCCTCGGTTTCCCTCGCCCGTTCGCTTCGCACAGACCCCCACTCGCCCGACCGGCCGCCCGATCACCGCCGCTCGGCCAGCCACCGCCGGCCGACCCACCGCCGTGACTCGCCCGAGTCACCGTCGGCGGCAGCCGCTCCGGCCATCTCCGGTACCCCCCTATTTTGCCTCTTTCGCCTCTTTTTGTGTATTTTTGAGGATCCATGTGTTAAACGAACCCCTACCCCAAATCAATTTCCATAACTATCTATGATACCCCTAATGCTCCATACATTTTGATTATTACTCACCGATATCACCATTTCATGCGCAGGTTGCTTTTTGGAGCTTAGGGGAGCCCAGGGGAGCTTCTCGGGACTGATTTGAGCTTCGTGGAGGCACCGACTTCGCACGCCTCCGTTGCTGAGCACTCGCAGCGTGTCTGGGTATACTCCTTCCACTCTTTTACGCACACCGCACTTTTTGCACTTTTCGGCGCGCTCGGGGCCGATATGTCGCCCCGGACACGGCCGCGGACGAGGAGACCTTCCGCCAAGCGGAAGCGGTCGGAGGATGCCGGCCCCTCCCACGAGGAGGAAGGTTCTCCTCCTCCTTCTCCCACACACCCCGTCCACCCAGCACAGCCTGCAGGCCCCGCACACCCCGCACAGCCTGCAGTGCACCCACAGCCCGCACAGCCTCTCCCTGCCGCTCCACAGCCACCACCACCGGCTCCACTGGTCGGGCCGCTCGGGATTACGTTCCGAGACGACGCACACCACGCCGTCTTCGACCGTATCTCCCAGCGCTCGATCGTACCCTCTAGGTTTGCACACCTCGCTGACCTAGGACGCCTGGGGGTACTAGAGGGGATGCTCACGTTGTACGACAATGTGGGCTGGTGAGATTTTCTGCAGGTGTCGGCGGATACGTTTACCCGCCCGACACTTGAGGTTTTGAGTTCGATCGCCCGGACCGACGAGGGATGCTCGTTTCGGTTCATGGATCGAGAGTGCCAGGTCACTCTCGATATGATGAGAGCGTTTTTCTCGTGGCCCGCTGTCCCCGGTGCCGATCGCGGTTACGGCCCCACCCATATCCCCCCACCTTCCTTCGACTCCGGTGCCTTCTGGGCCCGGATTACGGGTCTCCACGCTGCCTTTAACCCTAGTAGGGCCAAGGCCTCGGCCATTGTCCATCCCTGCCTCCGCATTGCTCAGCGCCTTATGGCGACGACCTTTTTGGCCAGATATGAGCCGGGCACGATGTCTACGCCAGAGCTCTACATGCTCTACGCGATGACACGTCCCAGAGCTCTATCTAGGGATGGCGATGAGCTTGTCCCCGCCGTCGTGATCGATATCGCGGCATGGTTTTTAGACCGCATCATCGTATCGGTGGGCGCTCGTTCACCGATATGCTGCGACGGCCTGATCACCTTGCTTGCTCTTATGACCGGCGAGGACTTCCCCGATGACTTGCGGTGCGTCCCGGGCCCCACTTACCTGTCGATAGATGTTATGGCCCGGATGAAGATGCTTCGTCCGCACGGCGAGCGTCACTGGGTCTGGTTGCACGGCCCTTTCGGTGCCGATTACATGATTCTCCCGAGCCCTGCTCGGACTCTGATTGCACCGGCCCACATTGACTGGCTCCCTGTGATGGATGTCCTCATCCCCGCTGCTTACGTGCTCAAGGCCGAGGAGGCCGAGCAGGCCCACGCTGCCCCTGTCGACCCTGTTGCACACCCTGCCGAGCCTGTTGACCCAGTGGCCCCTCAGCCCATACCTGACATTTCCGCTGCTCCTGACACCACTGTCGGTGTCGGGAGTACCTTAGCTGAGCCCACTTCCACCACCTCCACCACTTCCGAGGCTGTCACCACCACTCCCACCACCACCACTGGCCCTCTGCCCGTCGATCCTCTTTGCTCCGCTCTCCCTGAGCGCCCGCATACCTTTGTTGAGAGTGGAGAGCCCTCGTTTACCGCGGTCGTGGAGACCATGGCTAGCATGATCTCCGCTGGGGTTGCGCCCTTTGGACCACACACTTCCACCCTAGCGGTAGTCACCTCTGTCTCCACCCCTGCTGTATTTTCTGATAGCGTCGTGGCGTCTGTCCACACTTCTGTGCCACTGACCTCTCTAGCCACCTCGCTGCCATTTTTGCACTCTTCTTTCGCTGCTGTCGCCTGCACTTCCCACCAGCCGGTGCCCCGGCCTCACACTGAGGCCAGGCCCACATTCGCAGGCGCAGTACCTTTTGTTTCTTTCCCCGCTGAGCCAGTTACATACGTGACCCGAGTTCGCCAGCCACGCCCTGCCCAGCCCCGCCCGGTGCGTCCCTCTGCACCACCTCCCCCCGACACAGTACTTCAGAGCATTCGTGCTCAAGAGGGGGCGGTGAGTGGCCTCCGAGGCGACCTCAGGACCCTGTCCTCCACCGTCTCTGCGATGGCTGGCCGCTTCGAGCTGCTCCCCCAGATCCATTACTGTCTCACCCAGGTTCTGGAGCGTCTCCCGCGCGTACCCCCACCCACCCAGCAGGTTCCCGCCCACACTTCCACACACACCCGACCTGCTACCACTACCACACCCACACCCGCTCAGCGCCCTGTCCAGCCACCCCCACCACGTCCGCCTCAGGACGGAGACGGTGCAGCACCACCTTCCTAGGCACCCTTGATGCCATCGATTCCTTTTGCCGTTGTGCTGCCCGTTTCTGCTGGGTCCTGACGCCTTTTGCCCACCCCCTCCCCTCACTTATTCTGGGATTCTCTTCTTGATCATATCTTTATATATCTTTTTTGGGAGAGAGGGAGAGTTTTTGGTGCCACTTATATATCTGTATCGCTCCTATCTGTGCATGCATCATGTCCGCATCATATTTTTCATTTCTTTATTTTTATCTTTTTATTTTTCCTTTTTTATCATGCATGCATCCTCACTTGCCCCTCACATTTCTTGTCTCTCGGTGTGCCACACTTTGCACATTAAGGACACTGTGCCATTTAGCTTGGGGGAGTGAGTTCTCACGTTCTTTTTCGATTTGCCACCTTTATTTTCAGTTTTTCACACCGTTTTTCGCATTTGCACTTATTTTTCATCATTTTTCTTTTATTTTACCATGCATCACGTTTTTCTTATTTTTCTGTGTGCCGCATTGTAAATAGTTCTATTTTCCCTTTATCTTTATTTCTTTCTATTTTTCATCTCATGCTAGAGATGACTTTTCTGTGATGATGACTACGTTGGATTTAGCTTATTCTATATGCATGCTTTATTTGTCATGTCTTAGATTTTATTTCAGATATCATATGCTATGACTTGCTTTGCATTTAGAGATAGTAACCCACAATTTTTTCCGCATGAAAATGGATGAAATTTTATTATTAGCTGAGTCTGAATATTCATATGTATGCTATCACAGAAAACACACCAAGATTCACACATTGAATACCTATATCTGGAGTACTGATTTCTTTTTCCTATATCACTTCTATATGCATGAATTGTACACTTCACTTCAGGATGATTGAATGATGTTAGCTATGATAAATCTGGATTAGTTAGCTTTTTTGTGATCGAAACTGAGTAGATTAGATTACCCTGCTGAAGTTGTCGTGCATGTCTTATAGAGTGAACTGAGAGTTATATTTATTTCTTTCTCCACAAATCTTGAACATTATTTCTCTACTTTTAAAATCATTGGTGAATCTCCCCTTAGTGATTCTATTACATGGCATTTCCCCCGCTACTAATTCCTAGCTCCAAATCTCTTATTCTAAAAAAAAGGGGAGAGAAAAAGAGAAAACATTCTTGTATATCATTATCTCTCTTTGAGTTGGGATCATTGTGTATATATGCTATATCAAAAAAAAAGAGAAAACATTCATGTATATCATTATCTCTCTCTTTGAGTTGGGATCGTTGTGTATATATGCTATATCAAAAAAAAGGAAAAAAAAAAGAGAAAAAAAAGGAAAAATCCTCAATAAAGGATCCCATCTCACTTTCTTCCTTTCTTCTTTCTTCTTATTACATTTGGAGCTATATAAAAATGGGGATGTGAATATTTTTTATGCCACCACGCTTATAGATAAGCTTGGGGGAGGGGATCCATTGATGTGTGAGAGAGTGACTACTTGACGTTGCACGACAACGTAGGCTAAGTAATATTCTATACTCGGTGAGATTATTTTTAGCTCTACGAAACCCAGAAATCTAAGCCTAGCGTTCATTTCATGAAGTCCATACTTTTCTATTCCCTCTATTCTATAGTGTGATACTCTTATACTCCTGATAGAAAGCGTTCAATTGAAAAGTGTGTGATCTGTGATTTGTATACCGCTTTAAATGATTCAGACGATGTTAATTTTAGAATTATTCCGTTTTTCATGATTATATCGTTGTTCGTGGGTTTTCTATTTCTATTTGCACTATTATACTATGATATCAAAATAAAATCCTTTGACATGTATTTTTCATTTAGTGCATGCTATACGAGTAAGTGAAACCCACGTCCTGAGAAAATGATCTAGCATCCTACCTCTTCGCTTCTTTCTTTCTTCTTTATTTTATTTCGATTTCATTCTTCTCCGTTTTTCATTTTTTATTTTTTGCCGTTTTCGTTTTTCGAATCCACCGGGTTCGCCTTTTACTTACCTTCCTCGAGGACGAGTAAGAGGCAAGCTTGGGGGATTTTGATCACTCCTTATTTTACACCTTTTTCCCGCATGTTTGCGTGCCATTTAGATCGCCCAAATCATGTTTTTCACGATATATCGACGATATTGCGATGCTTTTCACGATTTGTTGTTTTTGTCGCATTTCAGGTGATTTGGCGCGATTTGGAGTGATCTCGAGATGCGCTTACTCTAGACGGTCACCGACGACCTCCCCGAGGGGTATTTTGCTGTTGGAGAGGATCGGAAGAAGAACGGACGTCACAGGAGCGACGAGGAGGCCAAAAGAAGCAGATTGGGCATTTTTTGTGTCCCACTCGGCCGAGTGGAGGAGCCACTCGGCCGACCAGCGAGACACTGCTCGGCCGACCAGATCAGACACGATTTACTTGTGCACTCGGCCGAGCACCGAAGACCACATCGGCCGAGTGAAGACATCACGTCCGCCCGAGTGGCGCCCAGACGAAGCCCTTCAAAAATCTCCAAGTTACTGTTTTTCGGCTGCCTGAACTTCAGAAGACCCACTCGGCCGAGTGGAGAATCCTGTCCGCCCGAGTGCAATGAAGCCATCGGCCGAGTGACGAAAACTCACTCGGCCGAGCCGCCCCCGAAGTGGAGACCCCTGAAAGCCCCGACTTACTGGAAAATTACAGGGTTTTCACTCGGCCGAGCGACTTTTGTCACTCGGCCGAGTGCGATGCGCTGCCTGTAGCGAAAACTGCGGAAAACAGGCTGTGCAGGGGTATTTTGGTCACAGTTTTTGGACGATTTTGAGGGCTATTTAAGCCCTGTTTTTACCCTAGTTTGGAGAGCCTCTCTCTTAGATTTTTTGCAGCTTTTTAGATTAGTTTTTAGCTTAATTTTTGTGATTGGAGAGGAGACAAAGATTGGAATTTTGTTGGATTAATTGAAGAACTCCACTGGTTTGCATCTCTTTTCCTTAAAAATTCTATTTTTATTGCTTATCTCAATATTGTGATGAATTCTATTGCTTATTTTAACGATTATTTTTGTGATCTTGCTATGAATTGTGAGTAGTCTCCACGTCTTGGGGCGTGGGGATGAACCCTACAAGCCTATTTTCATATTTGTGATGAATTGGTAGAAATTGTGCTAGAATTGTTATTAGGGATTAGATTGGGATCAATTTACTACGGATGGCTAGGTATTCATATCAATTGGGATTTGCAAGAGATTGGATCCCAATTTGATAGGAAACCCTAGAAATCTGAATTGGGTTGGAATCGGATTTTCGAAGTATCGGTTTGCAAGAGATTGGACCGATACTAGGATTTCCGGTTGTAATTCCATGCTGATACTCGTTTGCAAGAGATTGGACGGGTAGGAACTATCCCAATCTAGGTCATGGACCGAGTTTGCAAGAGATTGGGCTCGGTGCGCGATTGGACAATGATGTTGATCCTAATGCTAGTTTCCCTAGGCTAGGGTTTGCAAGAGATTGGACCCAAACCTAGGATAGCTATAGACCGGCAACAGCGCGAGAGCGTGAGCTTGGTTCTACATTCAGTTGCAACTAGTTCATCCAAATTCTCATTCAAGCAATTTTGATACCAATAAACCGCATTTATGAAATACGGTGAGTAGCGGGGATTCCCCATTCCCTAGACGTTCTTTATTTGATTTGATATTTCCGCATTTTTGTCTGACGATTGTGACAGGATCACCGAAGGCAAATTTCTCTCTTAAATAGCCAGGTTGATTTGAACAAGCACGGTCATTCGTCCTCCCTGTGTTCGATATCCCGCTTGCCGCTATACCGTGCGCTTGTGGTAAAACTACAACCGTTCTTTGGGTCACATCCCGGAGCGAACACAACGGTGCTTCGTCGCCAAATACCAAGACTCTAGAGGGAGTCCCTGAAGAGGAGAAGAAAAAGGACGATGAAGGGAGCCTCAAAGTATTTAAGCCCATTGTGCCTTTTTCACAACGACTTGCCCTAGCAAAGATATATGAAAAATACGGCAAGTTCTTCGCTATGGTCAAGGATCTGAGCTTACAAATCCCATTTCTTGAAGCTATAGAGACCATACCCTCCTACGCAAAATTCCTCAAGGATTTGGTGACAAAGGGTTCTAGAAAGGAAAAGGTAGTTCTCACGGCGGAGTGTAGCGCTCTCATCTAGCAAGCAAATCCGCCTAAGCTAAAATACCCGGGGAGTTTCTCTATCCCTTGTGCAATCAGGGAGGTAAAGATCCATCGCACGCTCGTCGATCTTGGAGCGAGCGTCAGTTTAATGCCCTTGTCGCTATATAGGAGGATAGGGATAGGCGACCTGGAGCCCACCGGTATGACCCTGCAGCTTGCAGACCGATCGGTCAAATATCCGGTGGGGGTTGTAGATGACCTGCCTATCAATGTAAGTGTGGTACATGTGCCAGTGGACTTCGTCGTTATGGACATGCCTGAAGATACGCATACCCCCATCATCCTTGGATGGCCCTTCATGGCCACCGCCGTCGTTTTAATAGATGTGAAGAAAGGGAAGTTATCCCTTAATGTCGACAACGAAAAGGTCGAGTTCGATTTGGGGTTGTCCATGAAGCATCCTCCTGATGAGCAAGGGTGCAATATGCTGGATATAGAGGAAGAGAGAGCAGCTGAAGCTGGGGCTTGGGAAATTCTCTCAAGGAATCACCCCAACAGTTTTGGGGACCTTGGAGAATGTGACGGTCTGAAGAAGAAAGAAGTTGCTGAGAAAGCGGGTCCATCACATACAATCCCTCCCGGATTCTAAAGGTCTCCTCCGGCAAGGAGAAAAGGAAAGGAGCCCATGGGGCTCACCGGAGACGAGATCCGGATCTTGAAAAGAGTGGCGGTAGACGCCAATATAATGGAAAAGCCCCCGAATTCCATCAACGAAGGGAGGGTTGTCGAGCAAGTCTACTTGTCACCGCCGACGACATCAAAGGCCACCAACTCTGAATCTGAAGCGAGGCCAATCTTAGGGCATCACCCCCATCCACCATGAAGATCATTTACGGGCATCGAGCAAACGACGTTAAACAAAAGCGCTTCATGGGAGGCAACCCATGCTCTAAACTTTCATCTTCAATTTTAGGATTATTTTTAGCTTTATTTTTTCTATTTTAATAAATAAATCCAGCCGCGGGAACTTCCGTCGAGAGACTTAGGCCATTTGAGAATTTTTGCAGAGAACAAGCCCTCACCCGATCAGGTGACCACTCAACCGATCGGGTGAGACGTAACAGACAATGGTCGTATCTGTTCTCCAGCGAACCGGTCGGGTGAAGCAAGCTGAGACCGGGTGGTTGACCGTGTGGGAACGGCTGAAGTCTCAGAAAATTTGGGATTTAATCAACCGATCGGTTGATATGAAGCGTGGTCAGGTGACCGACCGGGTGAGCATCACTGAATTCTCAAGAAAAATTGCGAAGCAGCCAACCGATCGGGTGATTATTCACCCGATCGGTTCCCCCGTAGCTTATTTTCAACGAAATTTTCGACCTAATAATCAACCGATCGGGTGAAAACTCACCCGATCGGTTCAACTTAAACACTATAAATACCCCCCGCCCTCACCCGTTCATCTCTCTCACCCGATTTCCTTTTTCCCTCGCCGTTTCGACTTCCTCTTCCTCCAAACGGCCTCGTTCTTCCATCAACCGGCCACAAACCCCCCCAATCGATCTCTCCACTCCATATCTCCTTCCCCCCATCGATCTCCCTCTTCCATCTTCGTTTTAACCCCATCCAAACCCTAGATTTCTGCCCGACCCCCCTATTTTTGAAAATTTGTTGAAAAGAAACGTCGCGGCTTCACACTCCCTCACATTGCGCTGCGTTGGGTGATCTACGAGCAAGGATCGTCATCTCTACTGGGTAACTTCGCTCCTTAGCTCCAATTTTCAATTTTGCCCTAGTTTAACTATTTTGCTCAATTGCCTGTGTTTGTGTGCACTCATCACATCTTGCATACACTCACACACACACACTTACATGGCCCAGGATCAAGATAAGGGTAAGGGTATTATGCGAGAGGAGGGGTCGTCTTGCAAGAGATGCAAGACCACACGTCCACCACACTCACGCCCTCCTCCTGCACAGTCTGCACAACCCCAACCCCAACCCCAACCTATCATCCCAGCTGAGGACCCAATGATGGGCCCGCGTGGCTACCGTTTTAGAAGTCAAGAGCAAAAAGATTTTTATCACAGACTCGATGCACGACGGCACCTATCAACCAAATTTGCCATGCCCAAACGCTTATCGATCTCGGTGTGTTCACCGAGGTCGAGACTCTCTTCACCAATTTAGGTTGGTTAGCCTCCCTGAACGCCACCACGGTATCCTACCCCTCCCTCACACTTGAATTTTTATCCTCCCTTGTCTGTGAGTCGGGGTCGATCGTCATTTTTCGCATCCATAACAAAACCATTCGCACCACCCTGAATACCATTAATAACATCTTTGGTTTCCCCATCCTTGGAGACGACGCTATCCGTCCCTACGGGTATCCCCCCGAATTTGACGTCGATCAATTTTGGTTCCGCCTCACCCTACACGCTCACTATCCTCGAGGAAAGGCCAAGGCCTCCTCCATCATTCACCCCGTATTCCGTCTGGCCCACCGAATCATATCCTCCACATTCTTCCACATGGATGAGTCAGGTACCGTGACCATTCCTGATCTTTTCATTTTGTGGGCATGACCTTCGCTTTTGTTCGTGGTGATGATTGGATTTCTTTTAGGGCCCATGTTGTTCCCATCCATGCCGGTGCTTGGCTTGTTCACAAGCTACTGGAGATTAGTCGCGCCGGCAAGGGCAAGCTTTGTTGTGGAGACCTTATTACTATCAATATAGCTTCATATCCTCAGTTTAATATTGCCATCCCCCCGAGATTTACCTACTACCGCAGGACCTACACGTCTTGATCTTGACGTCCTGTGGCATATACACATGATCAAGCCCCGCCCCGATGGTTGTTTCACTTTTCATTACGGCCACCCCCTGCTCCTTATACCATTCTGCCCAACCCCGCTCGCATGACTATCCAGCTTGTGGCAGATTGGACATCCCCACCTGATCCTGACTTTCTAGGGGGGTTACGTCTTCTATTTATCCCGGGCGCACCCAGACCACCTTCCCCTGCCGCCCACTTAGGCGAGCAGGACATTCCTGCGTCCCGTGGAGACCCCGAGGCTGAGCCTAGTAGTGCCATCCAAGCTTCTGTCCCCACCATCACTGTCACCACCTCTCTGGTCTGTACTACCTCCTCCTCCTCCTTTCGTCGAGCCACATCTGCTCACCTCACTCTCGAGACTGAGATGGCTTCACTACGAGCTGTCGTTTCATCCTCCGCCCCCTCAGACCCATCCTCTTCGATCTTCTCTCACCCACGTTTCCTCGCACTTGAGAGGAACGTGGCCACCATCCTGCGCATTCTCACTCACGTGCACGGACCTCCTTTACCCACTCCACCCACCTCACCACCACCCTCACCTCCCCCATCACATTCATTACCCCACACATCACCCCCTCGGTGACCATCCCCTCCTTCCACCACTATTTCCATTCCTACCACTTCACCTCCACTCACGACCACCACTGTCGCCCCCACAGATCCACCACCCTCCACTTCCGTCACCCCGTATGTGCGCCTCAAGAAATTGCAGGTGTGATCGCGATCACTTCCCCCACCATCCTCTTCCGTCGCCGTATCTACCACATTTACTACCGTTTCTACCCCATCTACCACCGCGTTGGTCACCCTTTCACTCCCACTCACCATCACCACCACCACCACCACTCCACCCATCATTCACACCTCCACACCCACCGATCCATCACCTCGACCACTTTCTCCACTTCTCTGCACACCAATCACCTCTCCCCCCACTCCCCCGCATCCCCCACATCTTCCACCGAGGAGGACGAGGATGATTCCTCTCATGGTTTTTGATTCCATTTTGTTTTCTGACCTCCCCCTTGCATATCTCTGTGTTTTCATGATCATATCATATTGCTAGCATTGTCATGTCTAGCTTGGGGGAAGTCGTTTTTTCTGTGTGCTGTCGTGTGATGTTTTCTATGTGTGCTTGTTTATATATGTTGTGTCTTGTGATTTTCTTTCTTTTATTTTCTGTTTATATGTCGCATTGTGTGATTTTCTTTATTTTTCAGTTTCGTATGTGTACTATTCTCGTTTTTCATTTCTTTTTGAGTCGGTGCGTATTCCCCCCCATTTTCATTGCCCTCCCGTCTCTATTCTTATTGCATTGAGGGAAATGCAAGTTTCAGCTTGGGGGAGTCGCACTTCGTGCGTCATTTGCGTCTTTTTCTTCGTTTTTGAGTCGTTTTCATCGTGTTTTTATTTTTTATTTTCATCTTTTTATCTCTTTCTCCTAGAGATGACCCCATATGATGAATTGCCACAAAAATCACACACACACCTATCATGGCTTCGATAATCACATTCACTAACCCTAGAAAGCCGAGTCCTCTTGCATTTCACGCATCGTGGGCCCACTTAGCTTTTTTGTGAGTCGTGCGTCGTGAGTCGTGCGTCGTGCCTAGCTGTTTGGTGTGCTTCTACTTTGTGATTTTGATTTATATACCTGTCCAGGAATGACCCATAGATTATCATGCTTCGATTTGAATACGCGGTATTTGCTCCTCCTGTCTGCTTCTGTATGGATGAATATATATAAATCGTATGCTTCATTTCGCATGTGTCGGGATTCCACAATTAGGACTAGGATAGCCCATTTAGCCTATGCTCTGATTAGCGAAAAATCTCCTTTGCCCAAGTGTTTAGAACCCGATTTGTTTTTTATTTTACTTGGTGCAAATCCCCTCGTCGTGTACCGTTCTCCCACTTGGGAGAGTACACACGTGTATATACCCCAAAATCCAAAAGCCAAAAAAAAGAGAGAAAAGAGAAAAGAAAGAAAAAAATACATATGTATAGCCAAAAGCCCAAAAAAATACATATATCTAAAACCCAAAAAAAATGTGGGTGAATATTTTCCTTCCTACCGAGAATAAAGGGAAGGCGAGAATTTGCACCGAGTGTTCTACTCCACATCATCTCAACCCCCCATCGCTTTCGAAAACACTTGGAATAGGGAATTTCTAGCTATTATCTAGGCGATAGTGTGGTGATGTCCAAGTCCCTAGTTATGGAGTCCCTGACACATGATACGTTTCGATTCTTACCTTCTTCTCATGCATGCTTGAGCTATATATTCACCGCTTATTTCAAATCGAATCGATATTTGGGTCTTTTCTTGGATTTGTATATATGGAGCTTATTGTACAATGTAGATAGTACCGTCTGCTAGCACACGACCACACACACTCGCGCTTCACCGTGTGGGCCCATGACTCTTGTCTGGACTCATATTCCTTGGTTTAGTGTTGTGATTTGGCGTTTGCATGCTTGGTGTGGCATTTTTGATTTTGTTGGCCCTGACTGGCGATTTAGGATTTAGAGTTCTCTTTTTCTCTCTTGTTCTCTATTTTCTCCCTCCGAGCTCCTACTCTCACTCGTCTTCCTCGAGGACGAGGAAGGGTTCAGCTTGGGGGATTTTGACATGTGTGTATATTTTATATATTCACGCACGTCTTCTTTGTGTTTTTCCGTTATTTTCCACCGTCTCGTATCCATTTTCTTTCACTTCTCCTTGTTTTTGTGTGTTTGCAGGAGATTGCCCGTATAGGGGACACATAAAGAAGATATCATAAGTCCCTAGAGCAACGGGAGGAGTCACGTGTGATCCAGGGGGTCAAACGACCAAGATTGCTATCTTTCAGCCCCCACCCGATCGGTTGGATACAGCCAACCGATCGGGTGATGCACGCGTGCATGACCCGGACAGCCGCTGAAGCAAGAGAGCATCAATCGACCGGGTCGACGACCGGTTCAGCCCAACAGACTTCTCGGGAAATTGAAGCTAACCGATCGAGTGACCTTCACCCGATCGATTCATCTGTAGCTGATTCCCCCAAAGACACGACCCGGAGAGCTCACCCGACGGCCAGCAGACCGTGCCAAAACGTCGCAAGTGACTGTCTTTTGGGCGAAATTTCCAACCGATCGGTTCATTTATCAACCGATCGATTCACCCGATGACCGCAAGATCCAAACGACGAGCCGCTTGCGCCAACCGACCGTGTCGAGTGACCGGGTGAAGTTTCTGAAGAGCTCTGCCGAAGAACGAAGCAGGCCACCCGATCGGTTGATACTTAAACTGATCAGGTGACGTCGTTTTCTATATATAGAAGCCCTAGGTTGTCAGAAACAAAAGCTGATTATTTTTCTGTCTGTTTTCCCTATTGTGACGGCTGGAATTTTTTGGTTATTTGTAAGTGTTCAGATCTTTATGAAATTTTAATATAGTGTTAATTGCATTGCTATTACTTCGTTTCAATTGCCTGATTATGTTTTTAACGGTCAATTTTCATTTAGATTGCTTTTTAGATAAAATGTGTGAGTAGTTCCCAAATCTGGGACTTTGGTGGAAACCCCTTCGTGGGTTCTCCCTAATGCATCCATAGGACTAGGATATCGATAGGGAATAGGAATCTATTGGTTACGCGGGGTGTTTTATTTTCATCGACGGGAAAAAGACCGCCTTTGACCGTTGGGTCAAGGGGGAATAAACTTGGCGGTTGACTCCCTAGCCATAGCTCATGCCCTTAGCGTAGACATCGAATCCTTACATGCTGGAGCGGCAGGACGAGATGTTGGAAGTTATCATTGCAAGCTTAGTGCTCCCGGAGTCGGTCAGTGTTAATGGACATGGGAATACCCACTGACCGAACCCGGGTAGTCCGGGCGTATCATCCTGGGCATCGACCGGAATATCGGGCCCATGGGACGCAGATATCATTCTTAGAGGCAACGTCTCACCACTAAACCCTAATTCCGATCGTTGTCCTATCCGTTGGTTGTAATAGTGAGAACACATGATAGGGTGGAAACTGAAGTCCCAGGTTTCCTTTTATATTGTCTAACCTCGTATCTACATTTCGTGACAACCCATCCATCGATTCGGGCTAGCTCACCCCTAGGGTGAATTGGTTCCTTTCTGACACAAGCACAACCATGCCTCTTTGTGTTCGACCCCCAAGCCGCACTACAACACCGTGCGCTTGCGGTATAAATATTTTAAATCTGGTATCCCCCCATCATATTGCACACTTGCATGATCACACGCACAAACCGGGGGGACGTCACTGTCATGTTATGTGTTGCATAAGCCTGCGGGCGAATATGGCACTCTCCAAGTTAGAGAGAGTGATCCCTTATAATGATTGTTAATGGATAAGCTCACGGGCGAATAGGGCACTCTCCAAGTTAGAGAGAGTGATCCCTTGTAATGGATAAGCCTACAGGCGAATATGGCACTCTCCAAGTTAGAGAGGGTGAACCCTTGTCATGATACACAAGCCTGTGGGTGAATAGGGCACTCACCTAGTGAGTGAGTGATCCTTTGTAATGATTGTCTTGAGCACATTGGGTGGGGTAGGGTTAAGTGTCCCCTCGGTTTAGCGGGTTTGATCCCCCTCTATCCGAAAGGCGTGAACCCTATTGGTGTCACACGGTTCTTCTTGTCTTGTTTTGTCTAGTCTAGTCTAGTCTTGTAGCCAGTATCACACGCTACGGCTATTGCCTGTCACGTTTACTTTTCAGCGTTGTCTTTACTTTCTTGCACATATATATATCTGTTATGTTGTTGCATCATCATCATGTAAACAACCTTTAAAATGTCATCATTAAAATGTTATACACCTTGCAGTGGAGTCTTCTCACGTTTACTTGCAGACTTCGCTTGATGTACAACTACTTTCTCTTGGTGTTTGTATGTTAGGTACCGAGACAGAGTTAGTAGACCAGGAGCCGGTACCAGAGGACTTGGAGCAGGAGTACGCTGCTGATCAGGAGTACGACGAGCGAGGACCAGTCTTAGAGGTTCCTTAGTTGCTGACTTTGGAGTTTTAGTCGCTTTCAAGTTCAGGTGCGTCGCACCATTTTGCTTTCTGTTTTAGGTTGGGTGTGTAGCACCATTAGTTTCCTTTTTCTGCAGTTGTAGCCATACTTGGCATCCTTTATTAGACGTTTGTACTTGCTGGATATTATCTCTTTATATTAATGAATGCAGTTTCCTTCATGTACTCTTATTTCTTTGTTCAGAACTTTTATATGCAAGAACCTGTAACTTCATGGTATCCCTACAGATGCTTATTGGGTCTGTGCTTCTCAGCCCCGGCCCATGCGGACCTTCGTCTCGTCCTCGCACCCATTTTGGGAAGTGAGGCGTAACAGGTTTTAGTGGCGGCCCATGCAGGTCCTGCGAAAAGTTCGGAACAATAAGAGTACCGCATTCATTTAATATCCCGCTTAACATCTACAAGTCTAAATTGGGTTTCCTTGTCAATATGATGGCAGATGGACGTAATACCCGAGCCGGACCTTCAACTAACGGGACCATGTATGGCCAAGGTGGCGAGTTTTGCCAATTTCTGGGCGTGATGAGAGAGATGTTGGATATTCAACATCAGTTGGTTGAGAAGACACATCGGGCTGCCTGTGCTGCCCAGGCTGCTCCGGCTGCATCACCACCACCACCGCCTGCACCTCGAGCTGCTCCTGGAGTGAAGCAGTTCAATGAGTTACAGCCGAAGACCTTCTCTGGAAAGAATGGACCACTGGATGCCGACGAATGGATCCAGAGTACTGAAGATAAGTTGATAGCTGCCAAGATACCTGATGGGACCAGAGTGGAGATAGCAAAGATGCAGCTAGTTGAGAATGCTAGAAACTGGTGGCGCATTGAGGAGAGGCGTCTGCAGAAGCCAGTTGAGTGGAGCACTTTCAAGTCGATGTTCAAGGAGAAGTACTTTCCCAAGGGTGCGAAGAGGGTGCTCTTGTAGCGGTTCGTGAACCTGACTCAGGGGAGTATGACGGTTGATGAGTACGAAGCGGAGTTTGAGATGTTGAGCCGCTTCACCCCACACATAGTGAAGAAGGAGGAGAACGGAGCTGATCGGTTTCGTCAAGGGCTACACCCCAAGATCCAGGCTTCTATGACTTCGACAGACTTGACTACTATGGGAGCAGTATTGAATGCAGTCAGGACCCATGAGGCTGTAGCGAGACTTCCTGATCCTCCTGCTGGTGGAGGAAAGCGACCGATGGAGCAGTTCAGGCCAGCAGCTAGGCCCGCAGTGGGACCCGTCCAGTCAGTGCTTTTCAAGAGGCCAGGAGCACCTGAACAGAGCAGGCCAGGGATCAATGTCATTTCTGTGGCAAGCCGGGGCATCATTCGAGTTATTGCAGGAAGAAGCTGGGTTTGTGCCTGGCATGTGGAGCTGCCATACACGCCGTTATAGATTGCCCAAGGTATCTCCATATCGAGGGTGGAGCACCAGCCCCACTACAGAATAGAACGCCTGCTCCTATTCAGAGAGGAGCTGTTGTTTGTGGAGCTTATACCATGACGGCCGTGGATGGTGTCATTGCAGGTAATTCCATAGACTTAGTCTTTCATATTATAGTATAGCTTATCTTTGGTTGCATGTGTTTGTATCAAAACTTTTTGTTTTCTTTTAAATCAAATCTTTAATGTTTTGAGACTAGCCCACAAAGATCATAACCTCCTATCCTCCCCCATCCAATACCACCACTCCACACGTTTTCCCACATGTTTTTTTAAAATATGTCATTGGCCTTTAACATTCTTTCCTCTTCTTTCCCTCTTTGGAAGTATTAATTTCAGTGTTGTTATATTGTTAGAACTGGCTATTATTGTTATAGGATTATGTGTGCGGGTAGGTATAGTGTGAGATGAGATATGATGTAGCGGTGATTAGTTAATTTTGAACACAAGGGTATTAGATTAAATTTCTTTGGGATGAAAAGAATGATCTGTCCAATACTTATTTATTTATTTTTAAATAATACCCATGCGTGACAGACTCAATGGAGAATTCTGGTTGAATGAAATTGTAAACAGGGAGATAAGTACTTATCAGATCTAAAACTTAGACGAGTGGTAGATAGGAGTAGCTATGAAGGTATAGTATGATTTAGGGTGATCATGAAATGAGTAGAGTGTTTAAAGTATCAAGACTTGATAATTAAGTTGGGGTGAAGAAGACATTGGAAATAACACGACATGTTGAGATGAATGGATAGTTATGAAGACAGATTTAATATGGTTAGGATATTAGATAATAGGAGTAAGGATAAGATGTGGATCTATAGTTAAGTGATAGGATGTGATTCTAGTGGTAGCATTATCCAGTGAAAGGACGAGTAATTATTTTAGGAACGAAGATTAACGTTATAGGATTAGCGATCATTATGTGGAATATGGGAGTTGTAGGCCTAAGTGCATATAGATATTATTATTATTAGTATAAGGGATTCCGAGGGCGGAATCATTTCTAAGGTGGGTAGAATGTAACAGCCGCTTTCAGACCGTTCGTTTTTCGCGCGTACTATTCTCTTTTGGTATGCGTATTTTTCTTTGTCCTTTCTTCTATCCGAAATATGCGATGTTATATATCGTTGTGACCGTATGAAAGAGTAGTTATTTGTGGGATTTTTATTGAACGTCATTTCACGGGTCGTTCTCCCAAAATCAGCTTTGAATGAAGGGGTGTTTTAGCCTCTAGACTTTAATATTTAGTTTTTATTTTTATTATCGTTTTTGGTAGGCTTATATCATGACCAGACCCTGTATTCTCGATCCTCTCGTTGTCACGGTCGTCCTGGTATTTTTTCATAATTATCGGACACCGCTAGACCGACTTTTCCACTAATCCCCTTCTATACACTTAGCCTAATTAATTTGATAATTCAACTAACCTAATTAAAACTATAGGCCTAATACGTTACATATGAAATAATTCCTAGCTAATGACACCATATATCACCTTAAGCTATACCCCCTCCCTCTCACACCTTCTCTCTCCAATCATCTAAGTGCACCCCACTTTCAAAACCAAATATCAAAACAAATCTCTTACGTTTCACCCATTTAGCTATTCAACACACTAAATAAACCCCCTCTCTCTCTCTCACCCTCTCTCCAATTAACCCAAACTACACCCCTTTTAACTCCTATTTAACAAATCTTAACGTGTTAAAAACAACATCTCACCCTCACGCAAACACCTAGGTCACGCAAAAACAGCAGCCGCCACCCCTTTCAAACTCACGGCCGGCCTTCTCCCCCCTTTCGGCCGCCGCCGGCCATCCTCTGGCCTCTCCTCCTCCTCGACAACCTTCTCTCCCTCCTCTCTCTCCTCTCTCCCCCTTGAAACACCCGAAATTTGCTCTTTGCCGCAGATCTGCTGCCCAGCCACCGGTGGCCACCGCCGGTAACCCCCTCCCGTCGCCGATGACCCCCTGCAGCCCCCTTTACCCACTGCCATTCCTCTCTTGCCCCCCTCAGCCGTGGTTGCCTCGCACGATCTAAAATAGCCCGAAAACTCAAAACTGTCCTTTCTCTCCCAAAACCGCCGGCCACAACGCCTCCGTCCGTTGCTCCGGCCACCCCTTGGGTCGGGTGACCCCCTTCGACCTCAACCTATCCCTGGAAGCCCCAGTGCATCTAGGAGTCCATGTACGCCATGGATCTCGCACGTTTTCCCTGACGTCGTAGCCACCATCGTGACGTTTCGTTGTGCTACTCGCAACTGAAGCGATCCCGACGTCGTACCCATTGCCGAGTCAACCCGCTGTGCTACCCGCAGCCAAGACGATCCCGAGACGACCCTTACTATGCTACCCACAGTCGAGGACATGAGCACCGCCACTGTTTCCAGACCCGACGTCAGACTCTTGCGTGTTCGTCGCACCAGGTTAGCTCTCTCACTCGTAGCAACCCAAACTTTAAGTCATTAAAACATAACTAAAATCGACAACTAAAATAACTAAATTTACTTTCTGCTCCTTTAAAACGATGTGGAACCGTAGATCGACGATCGGACTGATTTAACTATGCACATAGGATAGAATCGTCGGATAGGCTGAACGGCCATCTTGACATGGAACTGTTAGGATAGCCACGTTTAACCTAGAAATGAACCTTAATAGGATTACTGATAAGTGTGACCTGACACCGTCACTTGACTCGTTTCAGACGACCCCTTATCGATGCTCTGCCTCGACGAGATGTTCCCGACAGACGTACCGCTCGCCACCGCAGGCAAGTGTGTTCACTTGCGCAGCTTCGGTCACGATTAAGCCATTGTCTTCCTTAAACTATAAAGAGTATAAACATGTAACGACTGGTTTTCATGTATCTGGATTTATTATATTATATTATATGTTTTGATGGATTTTCTCCTCATGTGTGGTTTTCGTCTCCGTAGCTTTCATTTTCGATCGTTTCGTCGTGATTTTCTAGCTTCTTTCGTTAATCGTTGATTTCAGAGTAAGTCATTCGTGACGGGCTTCGTATCGGTCATATCTTATTGTTAGATCAAGCCTAGGAGTCTTAGGAATCGATCCCGGAGCTTCGCGCTCCATTTCGGAACTTTTGGTGCTCATTAGCCGGTGTAAGAAGGGGCACCGACCGACTAGATGACGATCCAGTCGGTCGGAAAACCTTCTTGAACCGACTAGTTGGCTTTCTAAATTTCTCAGGAGTTACTGTTTGTCGTTAGTCGGTCTAAGAACGTTGGTTGACCGACTAGGTTGCAAACTAGTCGGTCGGCAATGCTTCTTTAACCGACTAACTCATTAACTATTCTTGGTACTAGTTACTGTTCCTTCTTAGTCGGTCTAAGTTCATCTTTCGACCGACTAGTTGTCAAACTAGTCGGTTAAGTTTTGTACTCAGACCGACTAATTCTTAGTCCTTATGTACAGTCGAGTACTGTTTACTCTTAGTCGGTCTAAGAACGTTCATCGACCGACTAGATGTCAAACTAGTCGGTCAGTAGTTGTTCTTTGACCGACTAAATCTAAATCCTATTTTTGTACAGGAGTTACTGTTTGGACTTAGTCGGTCTGCGTTGGTCAACCGACCGACTAGTTCCCAAACTAGTCGGTCAGTGGTTGTTCTCTGACCGACTAATCAGTGTCGAAACCCTAATTTCTGGGCAGCCGCCAGCCCTTCCTATTTAAACCCCTCCCAAACGTTTTCTTCTTCTTCCTCACGACCCAAAACCCTAGTTTCTCCCCCATTGAGCCCCCTACTATCTCAAACCCTTATTCCTTCATCCCAAGCCCAAAATCCATCATCCAAACCCTCCCTTAACACATTCTACCTCTCATTTTCCTCAAAATCTCATCAAACCCCCAAAATCCCCCAAAACCCTATTTCTCCAAACTTCCCCATCCATTTCCAGATCTGAACCCTAGGTTCCCCGGAGTGTTTCTTCCGTTGCCGTGGTTGCTCGGCATCGTTCCTCCGCTTCTTCACGGTAATACTCGATTCTTTAGTTTTAGCATAACTCATTTGTGTTCTTATGAAACCCTAATGAAATGAATGTTGTTTTGATGATTGTTTCTCCATAACAGCGACTTTCCCGTAGATTAGCGTCCGTGGGACGAACCCTCGTTGATCGTCATCCTCGGTGCTAGGCAAGTGAAACTTGCCACTTAGGGTTTAGGCCATGTTTTATGCCATTTGCTTGTTGTAGGCGTAAAAGAGACTAGGCGACAAAATGATACTCGCCTAGGCGCAAATTTAGGAACTAGCTTGACAACGAAGCTAGATCCGACATTTATCATGTTGCACAATTACCATGTCATGTTTAATTTCCATTAACGGTACGCAAATTAATTGTCATGTCATTGCATTCTTTAAGTGATTCCGTGATTGCGTAGCTTCGCTACAATGCTTGTGTTTCCTGGCTTGTGTTCCAGAAGCGGGCCATGCGTTGGTTGATAGCTAATGCCCAAACTACTTGTTTCCGGCTAGGTGCACCCCTACGCCAAATGCTTATGAATCGTGAACTAGAATGCGAGCTCCTGTGCGGGGCAACCCTGGCTCATTTACTGAGCTCGTGTGCAGGGACCCTGGCTCGTTTACATGTGGGCATTGGGGGTAAGAGTTAAGCGGCCAATCAACTGGGAGTCTGCCCGATCAGCAACTGCAGTGGTAAGGCGTAAACTCTGGGTTTTGGGGTAGTGTTAAGCGGCCAATCAGCGTGAATGCCAAACCATTCAGCTGTAAGGAGTAAACATCTACAAACAACTTGAAACGTGATTAGTGAAATGATTGAGATTGTTAGTAGCTTGGCTACTCTTGACTTGTCCCGATAATTGTTCTCTTGTACTTATTGTTTCACCATGTCTTGCTTGTGCACTCATGTTATAACTGCCATGTCATGCATACTAAAACTGCTAGGTTGTTAGTTTGCCTTACTTTCAGTTTCCTTGCCCAAGTCTTTTTGACTTGCTGACATGTGTCTCTTTACTCTTTTGGGTGACACATGTTAGATCATGAGCCTGAGTACATTGTAGAGGACGAGGTGTTTGCTGACGCCGAGCCCGAGCCTGTGTTTGGTGAGGAGTACATGGACACTGGGGACCAGTCCTAGTGTCTTCGTTGTGCTTTCCCTTTTGTTTAGACTGCTATTTTTGTTGTCGGTGCGTAGCACCTATACTTTGTTATGTTGTTGCTTTTGTTGGCCTTGTTCTGGGCCTTTAGACTCTTTCTTTTAGCCTGGTGGCTTTTCTGGATGTTGAACTTATTTTCCTGTTGGACAAATTATGAGATTTTATTTTCGTCTCTCCTTGTGTTATTATTGTTGTTCCGTTTGTGGTTACAGGGACCTGCTTATGTTTTATTGACGCTTATCGGGTTTGGGGCTTCACAGCTCCACTCTCGTGCGGACCTTTTCACGTCTCGCCTCCATTTTAGGGAAGCAGGGCGTGACAGGTTTTGTTGGTGGCCCATGCAGGTCCTCTTCTGTAACTGCGATTATCGAAATAACGATAATAATATTAGAATGTCCAATAAACTCAGTTCGACATCCGAGTCATAAGCTATGAGTCTAATCTGCTTCGTTTTCTGTGTCATTAGATGGCAGGAAGGCGATTCACCCGTGGTGGAGGTAGTGGTGTGCCCCCTCATGATGAGGAGCCTGAGCAGGAACCCACCAATGGAGAGATGATGCGGATGATGCTTCAGATGATGCAAGTGCAGCAGGGCGTGCTCCTGCAAGTCCAGAATGCTCCACTTGCTCGAGCTGCCCGGGCACTTCCAGATGCCCCTCGCTCCGAGCCAGGAGCGAAGCAATTTCGGGAGCTGGGTCCCGCATATTTTGATGGGTCTGAGGGTCCTCTGGCTGCCGATGAGTGGATTCGGAACATTGAGGATAACTTGAAGATGGCCAAGATCACCCCGACAGGATGGGTTGATTTGGCGAAGAGGCAACTCAAGGATAATGCTCGGAACTGGTGTGATGCGGAAGAGAAGATGCTGGTGGAGCCGATAGCTTGGACTACCTTTAAGTCCAGGTTTGAAGAGGAGTTCTTTTCGAAGGCTGCTAGGAAGGAGATGCTGCAGCGCTTTATTGATCTGAAGCAAGGGAGCTTGACGGTGGACCTGTACCACCAAGAGTTCACTAGGCTGAGTCGGTTCGCATCGAAGATGGTGCAGGATGCTGATAAGAGGGCTCAGAGGTTCCTGCAGGGACTTGCTTTGGAGCTCCAGAGTTTTGTGTCTTCCTCTGATCTGGACTCTTATCAGAAGGTTCTGGTCGCTGCGAGGAGGCAGGAGCTGAACCTGAGTCAGAGGAGAGGACATGTTTCCGGTGCTGGGAAGAGGCCTATGGAGCAGGCCAGGGCGGTGGTTAGGCCTGGTTTCAAGCCTAATCAGCCAGCTCAGTTCAAGAGGCCAGGAGGGCCTATTCTGAAGACTTGCAATTTCTGCTACAAGCCTGGCCACATCAAGGATCAGTGTAGGAAGTTTCTGGGCCAGTGTTTGGTTTGTGGTGATGCTTCTCATGTCACGAAGGATTGTCGGTATGCGAATCAGCTGCGGAGGGCACCTGTTGCAGCACAGCCGTTGCAGCAGCGAGTGTCTGCTCCTGTTGGACGTGGAGCAGCTCTTGTTCCACAGAGGCAGGCTTTTCAGCAGGCTATTCCACCAAGGAGGCAGGCTTTTCTGATGACCGCTGTGGAGAGCGAGGCTATGGATGAGGTTATCGCAGGTAATCCTCAATCTAGCTGTTACTTTCCTAGCTGGTTTTGATTGTTAGATTGTGTTGTTTGCTTGAATATGTGTAACGACTACTTTTCATGTAACTAGATTTATTATAATATAATATATGTTTTGGTGGATTTTCTCCTCATGTGTGGTTTTCGTCTCCGTAGCTTTCATTTTCGATCGATTCGTCGTATTTTCTCGTTTCTTCCTTAGGATTGTCGATTTCGAAGTATGTCATTCGTGACAGACTTCATAACGGTCGTATCTTACTATTAGATCAAGCCTAGGAGTCTTAGGAATCGATCCCAGGGCCCCGCGCTCCGTATCGGAACTTTTGGTGCTAATTAGCCGGTGTAAGAAGGACCACCGACCGACTAGATGACGATCCAGTCGGTCGGCAAACCTTCTTGAACCGACTAGTTGGCTTTCTAAATTATTCAGGAGTTACTGTTTATCGTTAGTCGGTCTAAGAACGTTGGTTGACCGACTAGGTTGCAAACTAGTCGGTCGGCAATGCTTCTTTAACCGACTAACTCATCAACTATTTTTGACACTAGTTACTGTTTACCCTTAGTCGGTTTAAGAACGTTCATCGACCGACTAGATATCAAACTAGTCGGTCAGTAGTTGTTCTTCGACCGACTAACTCTTAGTTTAGATTTTCGACTGGAGTTACTGTTTACACTTAGTCGGTCTGCGTTGGTCAACCGACCGACTAGTTCTCAAACTAGTCAGTCAACAGTTGTTCCTTGACCGACTAAGCAGTGCTGTAAACCCTAGTTTTGCCCTAGCCGCCACCAAACTCTATAAATACCCCTCCAAACGTTTTCTTCTCCTCCCTCACGACCTAAAACCCTAATTTCTCCCCCCTTTGAGCCCCCATCTCCCTCAAACCCTATTTCCTTCATCCAAGCTCGTCCTCCATCATCCAAACCCTCCCTCCACTCATTCCACCTCTCATCTTCCCCAAATCTCCATCAAACCCCCAAAAATCCCCCAAAACCCTATCTCTCCAAACTTCTCCAATCATTTCCAGATCTGAACCCTAGGTTCCCCGGAGCGTTTCTTCCGTCGCCGTGATTGCTCGGCGTTATTCTTCCGTTCCCTACGCGGTAATACTCGATTCCTTTAATTTTAGCATAACCCACATTGACATTGTGAAACCCTAATAAAATGGATGGTTAGATGATTAGGGTTCTAATAAGAAACCTATTTAGGATCATTGTGCTAATAATTGTTTTGCCATAACAGTGAATCATTCCGTAGTTAGCTTGTGTGACGATCTTCATTGCCCGTCAATCCCGGTATCAGGCAAGTGAAACTTGCATCCCTTGATTTAGGCCATGTCTTAGGCCATTTACCTTGCTTTAGCATAAAAGAGACTAGACGGTGAAAGGATAGCCGTTTAGACGCCATTGACCTAGCTTGACAACGAAGCTTGGTCCGTCACCCTCATCATGCTTGTATGTCACGTTTAAATACAATTAACGGTACGCGTATTAAATGTTCATGTCATCCATGCATCCTTAACTGCTATTGCATTTTGCCTGTCATGTCTAATTTCAATAAACGGTACGCGAATATCTGTTCATGTCATTGCATTTTGCCTGTCACGTTTAAATACAATTAACGGTACGCGTATTAACTGCTCATGTCATTGCATGCTTGAATACTCATCGTGATTGCGTAGCTTTGCTACATACTTGTACTATTGTTCCGGCTAGGCACCCACCTTGCGTGGGCACAATCCTATGCCACTTGCACTTCCTGGCTCGTGCTCCAGAAGACGAGCTCAACACAGCCTGCGGGCAATAGGGCACTCGTTGAGTGACCCCTTGTACTTGATAACTTGAAACCAGCCTGCGGGCAAAGGGCACTCGTTGAGTGATCCCTTGTACTTGTACTTGTTACTTGACATTACATGTCACTACAACCACTTGCCACTTGTACTCTCCTTTACTCTACTTGTTACCACCTTACTTTACTTGCCATGCACCATATTTTAACTGCTAGGTTGCTAGTTTACCTTTATTCCCGTTTCCTTGCACAAGTCTTTCGACTTGCTGACATGTGCCCCTTTTTCTCTTTTGGGTGACACATGTTAGAGCCCGAGCCTGAGTTACTTGCTGAGGACGTGGTGTTCGCTGACGCTGAATTAGGGCCTGCGTTGATCGAGGACTACGTTGATACTGGGGATCAGTCTTAGTGTCTTCGTTTAGCTTTCCTTTGTTAGGCTGCTTAATTGTCGGTGCGTGGCACCTAGTTTGATACTCTGTTATGTTTGTGTTATTTTTGTTGGCCTTGTTCTGGGCCTTAGACTCTTTTCTGTTAGCCTGGTGGCTTTTCTGTGATGTTGAATGTTTTGTGGACGAACTTTGGGATTGGAAATTTATATCCGTCTCTTTATTATTATTGTTGTTGTTCCTTTTGCGATTACAGGGACCTGCTTATACTAAATTGACGCTTATCGGGTTTGGGGCTTCACAGCTCCACTCTCGTGCGGACCTTCTCACGTCTCGCCTACATTTTAGGGAAGCGGGTCGTGACAGGTTTTAGTGGTGGCCCATGCAGGTCTCTCTGTAACTGCAATTATCAGGGATAACAATAATAATATTAGATTACCCAACAAATGAATTCGATATCCGAGTCATAAGCTATGAGTCTAATCTGCTTCGTTTTCTGTGTCACTAGATGGCAGGAAGGCGATTCACCCGTGGTGGAGGTAGTGGTGCGCCCCCTCATGATGAGGAGCCTGAGCGGGAACCCACCAACTGTGAGATGATGCGGATGATGATCCAGATGATGCAGGTGCATCTGGGCGTGCTCCTGCACGTCCAGAATGCTCCACTTGCTCGAGCTGCCCGGGCTCTTCCGGATGTCCCTCGCTCCGAGCCGGGAGCGAAGCAATTTCGGGAGCTGAGTCCCGCATATTTTGATGGATCTGAGGGTCCTCTGGCTGCCGACGAGTGGATAAGGAACATTGAGGATAACTTGAAGATGGCCAAGATCACCCCGACAGGATGGGTTGATTTGGCTAAGAGGCAGCTGAAGGACAACGCCAGGATTTGGTGGGATGCTGAAGAGAAGATGCTGGTGGAGCCGATCGTCTGGGCTACCTTCAAGTCCAGATTTGATGGAGAGTTCTTCCCGAAGGCTGCTAGGCAGGTGATGCTGTAGCGCTTTATAGATCTGAAGCAGGGGAGCTTGTCGGTGGATCAGTACCACCAGGAGTTCACGAGGCTCAGTCGGTTTGCATCTAAGATGGTGCAGGATGCCGATGAGAAAGCTCAGCGATTTCTTCAGGGACTTGCCTTGGAGCTTCAGAGCTTTGTGACCTCTTCTGACCTGGAGACATATCAGAAGGTTCTGATTGCTGCGAGGCGGCAAGAGTTGAATTTGAATCAGAGGAAGGGACATGTTTCCGGAGCTGGGAAGAGGCCTATGGAGCAGGCCAGGGCGGTGGTTAGGCCTGGTTTCAAGCCTAATCATCCGGTGCAGTTCAAAAGGCCAGGAGGGCCTATTCTGAAGACTTGCCATTTCTGTGACAAGACTGGACACCTCAGGGATCAGTGTAGGTGGTTTTTAGGACAGTGCATTGTCTGCGGAGATCCTGCCCACACCATCCGGGAGTGTCCGAAGTCGAGGCAGCCTTGGCGGGCTCCTATTGCAGCAC
Organism: Scilla litardierei; assembly: GCA_030789695.1. Lineage (NCBI taxonomy): Eukaryota > Viridiplantae > Streptophyta > Magnoliopsida > Asparagales > Asparagaceae > Scilla > Scilla litardierei. Next base: position 101,821,547 of record CM061133.1, read on the forward strand.
AGCCGTTGCAGCAGCGAGCTCCTGTGCCCGTTGGACGTGGAGCGCCTCTTGTTCCACAGAGACAGGCTTTTCGGCAGGCTGTTCCGCCGAGAGGGCAGGCCTTTCTGATGACTGAGGAGGAGAGCATGGCCGTGGATGAGGTTATTACAGGTAACGCTCATTCTAGCTATTTATCTTCCTTAGTTAGTTTGATCTTTGATTATGTTGGTTGCTTGCTCATGATTGCTGCTAGACTAGGATTTGATTGTTAATTGCTTGTTAGGTGTGGTTTTGGTTTGCACATTTCCTGCACGAGTCCTCTTTGACTCTGGTGCATCGATGTGCATTTTGGCCCGGAGCTTCGTGGAGAAGCATTCCTTGTCGACGTCCTCTCTTCCTCAGAGTTGGAATATCGTCACAGGGAACAGTGTAGTCTCGGTGCATCGTGGGTGCAATTCTTGCCCATTGGTGGTTTGTGGGCGTGAGCTTTGTGCTGATTTCATTGTCCACGACATCATCAATTACGATGCGGTCCTTGGGATGGATTGGCTTGCGAGCTTCTATGCTACGATTGACTGTCGGAGGAAGAAGGTGGTGTTCGAGATTCCCGGACATCCGGTATTTGAGTTCAGTCGTGGTAGCAGTTCGCTGGGTCCGGTCAGATTTCGGGCCAGACCAGTGGATGTCGTGGCTATGCAGATGGAGTTGGAGTGGCCAGCTGTGGTGCGAGATTTTGGTGACGTCTTCCCCGAGGAGATGTCTGGTTTGCCACCTGATCGAGCTCTAGAATTTTCTATTGATCTTGTTCCAGGTGCGCAGCCGATTTCAAAGGCGCAGTATCGTATGGCACCTGCAGAATTGGAAGAGTTGCGGAAGCAGTTGGATGAGCTTTTGCAGAAGGGTTATATTAATCCTAGCGTGTCTCCGTAGGGAGCACCGGTGTTGTTGGTGAAGAAGAAGGATGGTTCGCGTCGCATGTGCGTGGACTATCGGGAGTTGAATGCGGTGACCATTAAGAATAAATACCCGTTGCCTCGCATCGATGATATTTTTGATCAGCTTGGAGGTTCGAGGGTGTTTTCTAAATTGGATTTGAGGAGTGGTTACCATCAGTTGAAGGTGAAGAAGGATGATGTTCCGAAGACAGCGTTCAGGACGAAGTATGGACACTATGAGTTTGTGGTTATGCCTTTCGGCGTAACTAACGCGCCCGCAGTTTTCATGAATCTGATGAACCTAATTTTCTACGACTTTTTGGATAAGTTTGTCGTTATCTTTATTGACGACATTCTGATCTATTCGAAGTCGGAGGAAGAGCATGCCTCGTACTTAAGGACGGTGTTGGAGATTTTGAGGAAGCATCGTTTGTATGCTAAGTATTCAAAGTGCGAGTTTTGGCTGGATAGAGTTGCTTTTCTCGGGCATGTGGTGACTGGAGATGGTATTTCAGTGGATCCCGAGAAGATTCGGGCCATCAGGGAGTGGCCTGTTCCGTCGTCTGCGTCTGAGATTCGGAGTTTCCTTGGACTTGCTGGTTATTATCGGCGGTTCATTAAGGACTTTTCTCGTATTGCTGAGCCGATGACCAGGTTGACGCGGAAGGATGTTGCTTATGTTTGGTCGGGTGATTGTGAGAGTGCTTTTGGTATTTTGAAGGAGAGGTTGACGACTGCCCCTATTCTGGTTGTGCCTGATCGCAGCGGTGGATTTGAGATCTTTTGCGATGCTTCTGGCAAGGGTCTCGGTTGTGTGTTGCATCAGCATGGGCATGTTGTGGCGTATGCGTCTCGTCAGCTTAAGGTTCATGAGAAGAATTACCCGACACATGATTTGGAGTTGGCTGCCGTCGTGTTTGCTCTTAAGATTTGGAGGCACTTCCTGCTAAGTGAGAAAGTGAAGATTTTCACCGATCACAAAAGCTTGAAGTACATTTTCACTCAGAAGGAGCTCAACATGCGACAACGTCGATGGTTGGAGCTTATGGCGGATTATGAGATTGATTTGCAGTATCATCCTGGCAAGGTGAATGTGGTTCCAGATGCTTTGAGTAGGCTTCCAGCGGTGATGATTTTGACCTCGCAGTGGAGAATGCAGCAGGATTTTTGCGAGTCTGGTGTGGAGATTGTTCTTCCTGGGGAGGCTTCATCGTTGATGTACATGCAGGTACAGTCGACGATCGTGGAACGGATTAAGGCGAGTCAGGCCGGAGATCCAAAATTGGTAAGGATTCGGGAGCAGGTGGAAGCCGGTCTGCGGACTGACTTTTTGATTCATGAGGATGGCTCGCTGAGGTTCGGAGCCAGGTTGTGTGTGCCAGCTGGGGATATCAGAGAGGAGCTGATGGTGGAGGCACACAGTTCGCCGTATTCTGTGCATCCTGGTGGCACCAAGATGTACCAGGATCTTCGTCTGAATTATTGGTGGCATGGTATGAAGAGGAGCGTGGCTCGGAGTGTAGCCAAGTGCTTGGTTTGCCAGCAAGTGAAGGCGGAGCATCAGCGTACGGCCGGGTTGCTACAACCGCTTCCGATTCCGGAGTGGAAATGGCAACACATCACTATGGATTTCGTGACTGGACTACCTCGGAGTCCGAAGCAGAATGATGCGATTTGGGTGATCGTAGATCGATTGACCAAATCTGCGCACTTTATTCCGTTCCGAGTAGGACAGTCCACTGAGGCGCTAGCGAGGAGATATATGGAGGTAAATTCTTTACTCTCCGTTTTTTATTTCCTTTTCCTAGTGTGGATAGTGATGTAACGTGAATCGTGCAGGAGGTCGTGCGACTTCATGGAGTCCCCGTGAGTATCGTGTCTGACAGAGACACGAGGTTCACATCTCAGTTCTGGCAGAGTTTGCAGAAGAGCTTGGGTACGCGTCTGAGTTTTAGCACGGCGTACCATCCGCAGACGGATGGCCAGTCCGAGAGGACGATTCAGATTTTGGAAGACATGCTGAGGGCGTGCATGTTGGATTTCAAGGGTTCGTGGGAGGACCATCTGCACTTGGTGGAGTTCTCTTACAACAACAGCTACCAGGCGTCTATTGGTATGGCGCCTTTCGCCGCTCTTTATGGGAGGAAATGTTGATCGCCATTGAGTTGAGATGACATTGGTGATCGGGAGCTGTTGGGACCTGAGATGATCGTGGAGGCCGTGGATATCGTCAGGAATATTCGGGAGAGGTTGAGGATTGCTCAGGACCGTTTTAAGCATTGGGCGGATGCTAAACGTAGTCCTTTGGAATTTCAGCCGGGCGACCATGTGTTCTTGAAGATTTCCCCGAATCGCGGTGTGATTCATTTCGGGAAGCGTGGGAAGTTGAGCCCGCGATACATTGGACCGTTTGACATTTTGGAGAGGGTTGGCGAGGTAGCTTATCGCTTGGCCTTGCCGCCATCTTTGGAAGGAGTTCACAATGTTTTCCATGTGTCGCAACTTCGTCGATACATTAGCGATCCATCTCATGCGGTAGATTTTTCGGAGATCACCGTTCGCCCAGATTTGACGTATGACCAGTACCCGGTGCAGATTCTGGACAGGCGTCAGAAGTCACTTCGAAACAAGGTCGTCGACCTTGTGAGGGTGATGTGGCGACACGGCTCACCTGGAGAGTCTACTTGGGAGAATGAGGATGAGATGCGAGAGCGCTTCCCACTTTTGTTTCCAGACTCGTGAGTATTCGGAAATTCCGAGGACGGAATTTTTCTTAAGTTGGGGAGGATGTAACGACTGCTTTTCATGTAACTGGATTTATTATAATATAATATATGTTTTGGTGGATTTTCTCCTCATGTGTGGTTTTCGTCTCCGTAGCTTTCATTTTCGATCGATTCGTCGTATTTTCTCGTTTCTTCCTTAGGATTGTCGATTTCGAAGTATGTCATTCGTGACGGACTTCATAACGGTCGTATCTTACTATTAGATCAAGCCTAGGAGTCTTAGGAATCGATCCCGGGGCCCCGCGCTCCGTATCGGAACTTTTGGTGCTAATTAGCCGGTGTAAGAAGGACCACCGACCGACTAGATGACGATCCAGTCGGTCGGCAAACCTTCTTGAACCGACTAGTTGGCTTTCTAAATTATTCAGGAGTTATTGTTTATCGTTAGTCGGTCTAAGAACGTTGGTTGACCGACTAGGTTGCAAACTAGTCGGTCGGTAATGCTTCTTTAACCGACTAACTCATCAACTATTTTTGACACTAGTTACTGTTTACCCTTAGTCGGTCTAAGAACGTTCATCGACCGACTAGATATCAAACTAGTCGGTTAGTAGTTGTTCTTCGACCGACTAACTCTTAGTTTAGATTTTCGACTGGAGTTACTGTTTACACTTAGTCGGTCTGCGTTAGTCAACCGACCGAGTAGTTCTCAAACTAGTCGGTCAACAGTTGTTCCTTGACCGACTAAGTAGTGCTGTAAACCCTAGTTTTGCCCTAGCCGCCACCAAACTCTATAAATACCCCTCCAAACATTTTCTTCTCCTCCCTCACGACCTAAAACCCTAATTTCTCCCCCCTTTGAGCCCCCATCTCCCTCAAACCCTATTTCCTTCATCCAAGCTCGTCCTCCATCATCCAAACCATCCCTCCACTCATTCCACCTCTCATCTTCCCCAAATCTCCATCAAACCCCCAAAAATCCCCCAAAACCCTATCTCTCCAAACTTCTCCAATCATTTTCAGATCTGAACCCTAGGTTCCCCGGAGCGTTTCTTCCGTCGCCGTGATTGCTCGGCGTTATTCTTCCGTTCCTTATGCGGTAATACTCGATTCCTTTAATTTTAGCATAACCCACATTGACATTGTGAAACCCTAATAAAATGGATGGTTAGATGATTAGGGTTCTAATAAGAAACCTATTTAGGATCATTGTGCTAATAATTGTTTTGCCATAACAGTGAATCATTCCGTAGTTAGCTTGTGTGACGATCTTCATTGCCCGTCAATCCCGGTATCAGGCAAGTGAAACTTGCATCCCTTGATTTAGGCCATGTCTTAGGCCATTTACCTTGCTTTAGCGTAAAAGAGACTAGACGGTGAAAGGATAGCCGTTTAGACGCCATTGACCTAGCTTGACAACGAAGCTTGGTCCGTCACCCTCATCATGCTTGTATGTCACGTTTAAATACAATTAACGGTATGCGTATTAAATGTTCATGTCATCCATGCATCCTTAACTGCTATTGCATTTTGCCTGTCATGTCTAATTTCAATAAACGGTACGCGAATATCTGTTCATGTCATTGCATTTTGCCTGTCACGTTTAAATACAATTAACGGTACGCGTATTAACTGATCATGTCATTGCATGCTTGAATACTCATCGTGATTGCGTAGCCTTGCTACATACTTGTACTATTGTTCCGGCTAGGCACCCACCTTGCGTGGTCACAATCCTATGCCACTTGCACTTCCTGGCTCGTGCTCCAGAAGACGAGCTCAACACAGCCTGCGGGCAATAGGGCACTCGTTGAGTGACCCCTTGTACTTGATAACTTGAAACCAGCCTGCGGGCAAAGGGCACTCGTTGAGTGATCCCTTGTACTTGTACTTGTTACTTGACATTACATGTCACTACAACCACTTGCCACTTGTACTCTCCTTTACTCTACTTGTTACCACCTTACTTTACTTGCCATGCACCATATTTTAACTGCTAGGTTGCTAGTTTACCTTTATTCCCGTTTCCTTGCACAAGTCTTTCGACTTGCTGACATGTGCCCCTTTTTCTCTTTTGGGTGACACATGTTAGAGCCCTAGCCTGAGTTACTTGCTGAGGACGTGGTGTTCGCTGACGCTGAGTCAGGGCCCGCGTTGATCGAGGACTACGTTGATACTGGGGATCAGTCTTAATGTCTTCGTTTAGCTTTCCTTTGTTAGGTTGCTTAATTGTCGGTGCGTGGCACCTAGTTTGATACTCTGTTATGTTTGTGTTATTTTTGTTGGCCTTGTTCTGGGCCTTAGACTCTTTTCTGTTAGCCTGGTGGCTTTTCTGTGATGTTGAATGTTTTGTGGACGAACTTTGGAATTGGAAATTTATATCCGTCTCTTTATTATTATTGTTGTTGTTCCTTTTGCGATTACAGGGACCTGCTTATACTAAATTGACGTTTATCGGGTTTGGGGCTTCACAGCTCCACTCTCGTGCGGACCTTCTCACGGCTCGCCTCCATTTTAGGGAAGCGGGGCGTGACAACATGATTGTTTGCTAGACTAGGGTTTGATTATTAATTGCTTGTTAGGTGTGGTTTTGGTGTGCACATTTCCTGCACGAGTCCTCTTTTACTCTGGTGCATCGATGTGCATTATTTCTCGGAGCTTCGTGGAGAAGCATTCCTTGTCAACGTCCCCTCTTCCCAAGAGTTGGAATATCGTTACAGGGAATGGCGTGGCCTCGGTGCATCGAGGTTGCAATTCTTGCTCGTTGGTGATCTGTGGACATAAGCTTTACGCTGATTTCATTGTCCATGACATCATCAACTATGATGCAGTTCTTGGGATGGATTGGCTTGCGAGCTTCTATGCTACGATCGAATGTCGGAGGAAGAAGGTGGTGTTCGAGATTCCCGGATATCCAGTATTTGAGTTCAGCCGTGGTAGCAGCTCGCTTGGTCCTGTCAGGTTTCGGGCCAGGCCGGTGGAGGTTGTGGCTTTGCAGATGGAGCTGGAGAGGCCAGCTGTGGTGCGTGATTTCGATGACGTCTTCCCTGAGGAGATGTCTGGTTTGCCACCTGATCGAGCTTTAGAATTTTCTATCGATCTTGTTCCGGGAGCGCAGCCGATTTCGAAGGCGTCGTATCGTATGGCACCCGCTGAGTTGGAGGAGTTGCGGAAGCAGCTGGATGAGCTTTTGCAGAAGGATTATATCAACCCTAGTGTGTCTCCGTGGGGAGCACCGGTGCTACTGGTGAAGAAGAAGGATGGTTCGCGACGCATGTGCGTGGACTATCAGGAGTTGAATGCGGTGACCATTAAGAATAAATACCCATTGCCTCGCATCGATGATATCTTTGATCAGCTTGGAGGTTCGAGTGTGTTTTCTAAATTGGATTTGAGGAGTGGTTACCATCAGTTGAAGGTGAAGAAGGATGATGTTCCGAAGACAGCGTTCAGGACGAAGTATGGACACTACGAGTTTGTGGTTATGCCTTTCGGTGTAACCAATGCACCCGCAGTTTTCATGAATCTGATGAACCTGATTTTCTACGACTTTTTGGATAAGTTTGTCGTTATCTTTATTGACGACATTCTGATCTATTCAAAGTCGGAGGAGGAGCATGCCTCGCACTTGAGGACGGTATTGGAGATTTTGAGGAAGCATCGGTTGTATGCTAAATTTTTGAAGTGCGAGTTTTGGCTGGATAGAGTTGCTTTTCTGGGGCATGTGGTGACTGGAGATGGTATTTCAGTGGATCCCGAGAAGATTAGGGCCATCAGGGAGTGGCCTGTTCCATCGTCTGCGTCTGAGATTCGGAGTTTCCTTGGACTTGCTGGTTATTATCGGCGTTTCATTAAGGACTTTTCCCGTATTGCTGAGCCGATGACCAGATTGACGCGGAAGGATGTTGCTTTTGTTTGGTCGGGTGATTGTGAGGATGCCTTTGGTGTTCTGAGAGAGCGTTTGACGACTGCCCCTATTCTTGTTGTGCCTGATCGTAGCGGTGGATTTGAGATCTTTTGCGATGCTTCTGGCAAGGGTCTCGGTTGTGTGTTGCATCAGCACGGGCATGTTGTGGCGTATGCTTCTCGTCAGCTCAAGGTTCATGAGAAGAATTACCCGACGCATGATTTGGAGTTGGCTGCCATTGTGTTTGCTCTTAAGATTTGGAGGCACTTCCTGCTCAGTGAGAAAGTGAAGATTTTCACCGATCACAAAAGCTTGAAGTATATTTTTACTCAGAAGGAGCTCAACATGCGACATCATCGATGGTTGGAGCTCATGGCGGATTATGAGATTGATTTGCAGTATCACCCTGGCAAGGTGAATGTGGTTCCGGATGCGCTGAGTAGGCTTCCAGCGGTGATGATTTTGACTTCGCAGTGGAGATTGCAGCAGGATTTTTGCGAGTCTGGTGTGGAGATTGTTCTTCCTGGGGAGGCTTCTTCGTTGATGTGTATGCAGATACAGTCGACGATTGTGGATCGGATCAAGGCTGGCCAGGCTGGGGATCCGAAGCTGGTGAAGATTCGGGAGATGGTGGAAGCCGGTCTGTAGACTGACTTTTTGATTCATGAGGATGGCTCGCTGAGGTTTGGAGCCAGGTTGTGTGTGCCAGCTGGAGATATTAGAGAGGAGTTGATGGTGGAGGCACACAGTTCGCCGTATTCTGTGCATCCTGGTGGGACCAAGATGTACCAGGATCTTCGTCTGAACAATTGGTGGCATGGTATGAAGAGGAGTGGGGCTCAGAGTGTAGCCAAGTGCTTAGTTTGTCAGCAAGTAAAGGCGGAGCGTCAGCGTACGGCCGGGTTGCTACAACCGCTTCCGATTCCGGAGTGGAAATGGCAACACATCACTATGGATTTCGTGACTGGACTACCTTGGAGTTCGAAGCAGAATGACGCGATTTGGGTGATCGTAGATCGATTGACCAAATCCGTGCACTTTATTCCATTCCGAGTGGGACAGTCCACTGAGGCGCTAGCAAGGAGATATATGGAGGTAAATTCGTTTACTCTCCGTTATTATTTCCTTTTCCTAGTTTGGATAGTGATGTGACGTGAATCATGCAGGAGGTCGTACGACTTCACGGAGTCCCCGTGAGTATCGTGTCGGACAGAGACACGAGGTTCACATCTCAGTTCTGGCAGAGTTTGTAGAAGAGTTTGGGTACGCGTCTGAGTTTCAGCACGGCGTACCATCCGTAGACGGATGGCCAGTCCGAGAGGACGATTCAGATCTTGGAGGACATGTTGAGGGCGTGCATGTTGGATTTCAAGGGTTCGTGGGAGGACCATCTACATCTGGTGGAGTTTTCTTACAACAACGGCTTCCAGGCGAGTATTGGCATGGCGCCTTTCGTCGCTCTTTATGGGAGAAAATGTCGATCGCCATTGAGTTGGGATGACGTTGCTGATCGTGAGCTGTTGGGACCTGAGATGATTGTGGAGGCTGTGGATATTGTCAGGAACATTCGGGAGAGGTTGAGGATTGCTCAGGACCGTTTTAAGCATTGGGCGGATGCTAAACGTCGTCCTTTGGAGTTTCAGCCGGGTGCTCATGTGTTTCTGAGGATTTCCCCGAATCGTGGTGTGATTCGTTTTGGGAAGCGGGGGAAGTTGAGCCCGCGATACATTGGACCGTTTGACATTCTGGAGAGAGTTGGCGAGGTAGCTTACCGCTTAGCCTTGTCGCCATCTTTGGAAGTAGTTCACGATGTTTTCCATGTGTCGCAGCTTCGTCGATACATTAGCGATCCATCTCATGCTGTGGATTTCTTCAAGATTACCGTTCGCCCTGATATGACGTATGACCAGCAGCCAGTGCAGATTCTGGACAGGCGTCAGAAGTCAGTTCGGAACAAGATTGTCAATCTTGTGAGGGTGATGTGGCGACACGGCTCGCCTGGAGAGTCTACTTGGGAGAATGAGGATGAGATGCGAGAGCGTTTCCCACTTTTGTTCCCGGACACGTGAGTGTTGGGAAATTCCGAGGACGGAATTTTTCTTAAGTTGGGGAGGATGTAACGACTGGTTTTCATGTATCTGGATTTATTATATTATATTATATGTTTTGATGGATTTTCTCCTCATGTGTGGTTTTCGTCTCCGTAGCTTTCATTTTCGATCGTTTCGTCGTGATTTTCTAGCTTCTTTCGTTAATCGTCGATTTCGGAGTAAGTCATTCGTGACGGGCTTCGTATCGGTCATATCTTATTGTTAGATCAAGCCTAGGAGTCTTAGGAATCGATCTCGGAGCTTCGCGCTCCATTTCAGAACTTTTGGTGCTCATTAGCCGGTGTAAGAAGGGGCACCGACCGACTAGATGACGATCCAGTCGGTCGGAAAACCTTCTTGAACCGACTAGTTGGCTTTCTAAATTTCTCAGGAGTTACTGTTTGTCGTTAGTCGGTCTAAGAACGTTGGTTGACCGACTAGGTTGCAAACTAGTCGGTCGGCAATGCTTCTTTAACCGACTAACTCATTAACTATTTTTGGTACTAGTTACTGTTCCTTCTTAGTCGGTCTAAGTTCATCTTTCGACCGACTAGTTGTCAAACTAGTCGGTTAAGTTTTGTACTCAGACCGACTAATTCTTAGTCCTTATGTACAGTCGAGTACTGTTTACTCTTAGTCGGTCTAAGAACGTTCATCGACCGACTAGATGTCAAACTAGTCGGTCAGTAGTTGTTCTTTGACCGACTAAATCTAAATCCTATTTTTGTACAGGAGTTACTGTTTGGACTTAGTCGGTCTGCGTTGGTCAACCGACCGACTAGTTCCCAAACTAGTCGGTCAGTGGTTGTTCTCTGACCGACTAATCAGTGTCGAAACCCTAATTTCTGGGCAGCCGCCAGCCCTTCCTATTTAAACCCCTCCCAAACGTTTTCTTCTTCTTCCTCACGACCCAAAACCCTAGTTTCTCCCCCATTGAGCCCCGTACTACCTCAAACCCTTATTCCTTCATCCCAAGCCCAAAATCCATCATCCAAACCCTCCCTTAACACATTCTACCTCTCATTTTCCTCAAAATCTCATCAAACCCCCAAAATCCCCCAAAACCCTATTTCTCCAAACTTCCCCATCCATTTCCAGATCTAAACCCTAGGTTCCCCGGAGCGTTTCTTCCGTTGCCGTGGTTGCTCGGCATCGTTCCTCCGCTTCTTCACGGTAATACTCGATTCTTTAGTTTTAGCATAACCCATTTGTGTTCTTATGAAACCCTAATGAAATGAATGTTGTTTTGATGATTGTTTCTCCATAACAGCGACTTCCCCGTAGATTAGCGTCCGTGGGACGAACCCTCGTTGATCGTCATCCTCGGTGCTAGGCAAGTGAAACTTGCCACTTAGGGTTTAGGCCATGTTTTAGGCCATTTGCTTGTTGTAGGCGTAAAATAGACTAGGCGACGAAATGATACTCGCCTAGGCGCAAATTTAGGAACTAGCTTGACAACGAAGCTAGATCCGACATTTATCATGTTGCACAATTACCATGTCATGTTTAATTTCCATTAACGGTACGCAAATTAATTGTCATGTCATTGCATTCTTTAAGTGATTCCGTGATTGCGTAGCTTCGCTACAATGCTTGTGTTTCCTGGCTCGTGTTCCAGAAGCGGGCCATGCGTTGGTTGATAGCCAATGCCCGAACTACTTGGTTCCGGGTAGGTGCACCCCTACGCCAAATGCTTATGAATCGTGAACTAGAATGCGAGCTCCTGTGCGGGGCAACCCTGGCTCATTTACTGAGCTCGTGTGCAGGGACCCTGGCTCGTTTACATATGGGCATTTGGGGTAAGAGTTAAGCGGCCAATCAACTGGGAGTCTGCCCGATTAGCAACTGCAGTGGTAAGGCGTAAACTCTGGGTTTTGGGGTAGTGTTAAGCGGCCAATCAGCGTGAATGCCAAACCATTCAGCTGTAAGGCGTAAACATCTACATACAACTTGAAACGTGATTAGTGAAATGATTGAGATTGTTAGTAGCTTGGCTACTCTTGACTTGTCCCGATAATTGTTCTCTTGTACTTATTGTTTCACCATGTCTTGCTTGTGCACTCATGTTATAACTGCCATGTCATGCATACTAAAACTGCTAGGTTGTTAGTTTGCCTTACTTTCAGTTTCCTTGCCCAAGTCTTTTTGACTTGCTGACATGTGCCCCTTTACTCTTTTGGGTGACACATGTTAGATCCTGAGCCTGAGTACATTGTAGAGGACGAGGTGTTTGCTGACGCCGAGCCCGAGCCTGTGTTTGGTGAGGAGTACGTGGACACTGGGGACTAGTCCTAGTGTCTTCGTTGTGCTTTCCCTTTTGTTTAGACTGCTATTTTTGTTGTCGGTGCGTAGCATCGATACTTTGTTACGTTGTTGCTTTTGTTGGCCTTGTTCTGGGCCTTTAGACTCTTTCTTTTAGCCTGGTGGATTTTCTGGATGTTGAACTTATTTTCCTATTGGACAAATTATGAGATTTTATTTCCGTCTCTCCTTGTGTTATTATTGTTGTTCCGTTTGTGGTTACAGGGACCTGCTTATGTTTTATTGACGCTTATCGGGTTTGGGGCTTCACAGCTCCACTCTCGTGCTGACCTTTTCACGTCTCGCCTCCATTTTAGGGAAGCGGGGCGTGACAAAACAAGAGCACCAGACATGAAATGATAGCGTCTAGGACACCCCACGATAGCCTAGACTTGACGACGAAGTCTGGGCACAACAACAACAACAACTGACACCATAGGTTCTATCTATATGTGCATGCATGTGGACCCCCTAGAATGAACAACTTTCATCCACTTTCATCTTATCATGTCATGTCATATGTTGCATAAGCCTGCGGGCGAATAGGGCACTCTCCAAGTTTGAGAGAGTGATCCCTTGTAATGATTGTGAATGGATAAGCCTGCAGGTGAATAGGGCACTCTCCAAGTTAGATAGAGTGATCCCTTGTAATGGATAAGCCTGCAGGCGAATAGGGCACTCTCCAAGTTAGAGAGGGTGAACCCTTGTCATGATACACAAGCCTGCGGGTGAATAGGGCACTCACCTAGTGAGTGAGTGCTCCCTTGTAATGATTGTCTTGAGCACATTGGGTTGGGTAGGGTTGAGCATGCCTTCGGTTTAGCAGGTTTGATCCCTATATATCTGAAAGGCCCTTTTGGTGTCACACGGTTCTTCTTGTCTTGTCTTGTCTTGTCTTGTCTTGTCTAGTAGCTAGTAGCACACGCTACGACTATTGCCTGTCACGTTTACTTTTCAGCGTTGTCTTTACTTTATTGCACATATATATATCTGTTATGCTGTTGCATCATCATCATGTAAACAACCTTTAAAATGTCATCTTTAAAATGTTATACACCTTGCAGTGGAGTCTTCTCACGTTTACTTGCAGACTTCGCCTGACGTACAACCACTTTCTCTTGGTGTTTGTACATCAGGTACCGAGAAAGAGTTAGTAGACCAGGAGCCGGTACCAGCGGACTTGGAGCAGGAGTACGCTGCTGATCAAGAGTTCGACCCGAGCGATGACCAGTCTTAGAGGTTCCTCAGTTGCTGACTTTGGAGTTTTAGTCGCGTTCTAGTTTAGGTGCGTAGCACCATTTTGCTTTCTGTTCTAGGTTGGATGCGTAGCACCATTAGTTTCCTTTTTCTGCAGTTGTAGCCATGCTTGGCATCCTTTGTTAGACTTTTGTACTCTCTGGATATTATCTCTTTATATTAATGAATGTAGTTTCCTTCATGTACTCTTATTTCTTTGTTCAGAACTTTTATATGCAAGAACCTGTAACTTCATGGTATCCCTACACTTATTGGGTCTGGGCTTCTCAGCCCTGGCCCATGCGGACCTTCGTCTCGTCCTCGCACCCATTTTGGGAAGCAGGGCATGACACTGCTAGTGGAGAAGGGAGAGGGTGTGCGTGGATGGTTGAGGGTGTGCGTGGATGGTTGAGGGATGCTGCAGTTTTCATGGGGAGAGGGATGCGGGAACCGGCGGTTTATGTGGAGGAGGGTGGCCGGATTGTGGAAGGCTGGCAGGTGGTTGTGCCGGCAAGGGAAGGGGCCAGACTGTAGGCTGATGCGGCTAGGGGGGAGGCCGGATTTGTGTTGGGCGGCTTCTGTTGGTGGGTGTGTGCGGCAGTTTTGGGAGAGGGTGGCCAGATGTTGAGGTGGACGGGGTGGAGGTTGGAGAGAACGGCCGAAACTAGGAGATGGCCGGCGGCTTAGAAAACCCTAGGTTAGAGTTTACGTTTTAATGAGGAGAGTTTGCTAAATGGGGTTGAAAAGGAGTGGAATTTGGGGTTGATTGGAGAGAGTGTGTGAGAAGGGAAGGGTACAACTAGTGTGTCATATAGACTAGGCAGATATCATATGATACGTAGGATCAAAATGATTAGATTTGATTTAATTTAATTAGGGATTCAAATTTTGAATTAGCTAGGGCTAATTAGAGATTAAAGATGATTAGGGTGAAGGGTCAGTCTAACGTTGTCCGAAAAATACAAGAACAATATCGGGACAACCGTGTTGACGAGAGGATCGAAACTACGATGATCGGTCACGTGCTAGGTTGATGGAAAACGGTACTAAAAATAAAAGGTCAAACGTTGAAGTCTAAAAGTTAGGACAGCGCTTCATACAAAGCTGTTTTGTGGAAGAATGAGCCGTGAAATGAGGTTCATAAAAAATTACACAAATAACTACTCTCTCTTAGGGTCACAACGATATATAACTTCGCACATTTGGGATACAAAAGGAGGTCACAATAAATACGCGTACGAAAGAAAGTACGGGCTGAAAAACACACGATCGAAAAGCGACCGTGACATCCTACCCACCTTAGAGCAAAGTCCGTCCTCGGAATTTTTAACTAAAAATATATATATCTAGCCATTCTAGTAACTTCCCCAATTATATCACACTATAATTCAAACCATGTATAGTTACTACGAGTGCTTATATAAGCACTAGGTAGTCAAACATTAATACTACAAACATGTATATATATGCACATTCTATACTTATACCTATTATAGACAGTCAAATTCATACACATACTTCAATCATTCATATAGTCACGTACATCCCTTATATAACTATCACTCACTTATCACGTAACCATGGTACAGATACCAACATAAAAATAGTTTCACACCAGCAAATACAATCGTAGTACTTCACGTATAGATAACTACATATGTACAAAACGAACATGGATATACTACTCCCTTATGTCTCATAGTGTACATTCAACACCAAACATATCAACACATGTAATCACACCATACAATATTAAATCATGTTTTTTATATCTAATATACATTCACCCCTACTATAAATACACAAATCTATAGTTATTCAAATACACGCAGATACTTCATCATATATACACATCACATACAATCCTATAACTATATTCAAGACACAACACACATACCATAGTTGCAAACACCTATAGCTAAGCACATACTTACCCGTGCATGGTGCACGTCCACACACGCTAATATACTATTCATACATGCCACTTATACCACTATATACTTAGCACATTCTACACACCTAGTTTAGCTAGCATATATACATTTAAACATGTAAAACCTTCGTAAAGAACTATACTACAAAACCAACACCTATATCTATATAATGGTATAGCCACCCACAACCATGTGCGTAATGTAATCATGTACAACCAAACCTATCACTATACACACATAATCCATTACTATGTTCATAGCACTATACACAAACAACCGACAAATATAACAATATACTTAGAGTATACACACTCAAGCATGAGTGAGACTCAAAGACCCATACAAGAACCAAAATGCTTTATATTTATAACATGATATTTATACCTATACCAACACACCACTCTTACACACACACACCAACGTAATCATATTACTCGTCCACTATACATGTAAAAACACATGCTATCATATACACACAATAATATCAATCACACTTTATATTTAGTCAAGTAACACCCCATAATGCAATCAATTTACATACTATAATAATATTACAAATATCAGTACACGTATACAATCATAATTCACCATCCTATACATGCATACACCGTATAGTCACATACATATTACTACATGCATACTCATTGCATGCATACTATACATACATTCTTATATGCTTACCACATATCTACACAAAACATAGACATACATATAATATATTCACACCATAACAATTTACATATAATTAGTATACTACTACATATACCTATCCATACATAGTTACGACATACAATAATCGTGTATACCTCATGGTATACACGTACACACACAACATCCCGTAAAGGCAAGCAGTACTATACAAAATTTTAACCATATTACCATACATATATCACACATATTCATATAGTATGTATATATCTACTTATGACTAAGTACATACATATCTACGTACGAGTACACGCTCATATGTGCTAACATATAGGTCATATAATAGGCCTGCACACTTAACTATAAGTACACCTGTTATCATTACATCTAACATGCACATGACTTTACTAGTATACTATTTCAAGCATTTACAAGTACTTTCAAACTACATACACCAGTAGTAGATATTCCAACACTAATTCTAATATACACAGACATCCCTTAAGTGGTATAGCTATCCACACATATATTTATAAATACTATCATTCATACAACTTCATATATATCATGAATAACACTGAGTATGCACAAGAGTCAATCATTAATATACTAAGGGTAGTACACTCATACATGAGTGGTGCGCAGGGGTTCACACACACGGGTCTACACACTCTACCTATATACATGCACTACGACGACATCACAATAATACTAATGGGCCCACCACACTATACTAAGGTTGACAAAGGCAACGACAAGCACTAGTATGATGACTAATCAATAGTAAGGGAACCGAAATCAAATAGCATAACGAAACAAGATCGGGATGAACGTGTTCAGATAAGGCGTGGATAAGGGGATAGCTTGGTTAGGTGAAACAGAGATATAATTATGAATATTTAAGTAAGGGAAAGAAAGATATAATAATATCCTTATAAAATACAGGAGAATAGTGTGTAGATGATATAAGTTAAAATACGAAGTAGGGATTAGACGAAAGAATAATTAGTATAGAGATGAAGTGACTGTTCTGCAATTGGAACTAGATTAGTACTAAGAACTTTGGAGTAGAAAAAAATGAAGAATATAAAAACGGACATACTTGAAAACTTGGAGTTCTCTTTCGCATAAAAAAATATTTAGAGGTCGGTACAATGAATTGTTTGAAATAAGTTTGAGTAGTATATATATAGTAAGAGAAGAAAGGGTATATTGGATTATCGAAAAGTCATTATATGAAGGAAATAAGATATTCACATGAGTATGAAAGATAAATGTTAGAAAATATTATAAGGTAGTAATTTAAAGATTTCGGCGAAAAAGTTTCGAAATTCAAAGAATGAATTTAAGTCAACTGAAGTGTAGGAAGTCTAAGCTCATGCTAAATGTTTTCAAAGAATTTAAACTGGGAGAGAAATTCAAAAAAAATATTGAAAATACTTTTCGAAGGATTAGGATGGTAATGGGGAAGATTCAACGATTGATGATGAACGACATGAAGGAATCACGTGAAATGAAAGCAAGGAAGTGAATCAAATATTCAAACGTAAATACGACTGGAAAATAATTTAGTGAATCTGCTACGATGGGATTCTATGGTCATTAGCTCAAAAGTGTAATGGTTAGGAAAATGATAGAAATAAGGGGTTTTAATTATCGGGCTGGCTAAAGATTAGGAGAAACTTAGCACTAAGACTTTCTAATGAACTAGGCTGTAATAGAGATCTCAGAGAAAGGGTCCTTAGAGGATCAAGATTGCGATCTCTTCCAGAGCATAAACCTGGAACATCTTCCAGAAATACGCCTTCGAGGTCTCTGACTATCATACTTCGACGTCTAACTCTTCCTACCATCTAAGACAAGGAAAACATTCACATTAGACTCCAATTTTATGACTCGAATGTTGCGAATGTTTCAATGAATGTTTTATTATTATCGTTGTTTCGATATTTTGCAGGTGCAACGACCTGCATGGGCCACCACAAAAACATGTCACGCCCCGCTTTCCAAGTATGGAAGGCGAGACGCGAAGAGATCTGCTCAGACTTGAAGCTGTGAAGCTTCAGTCTGATAAGCGTCTGTGTGTTTATCCATTCGCAGATTCTTGCATTGCAATGAAACAACAACAATAATAATAATTTGAAAGCAGGCAATAAATAACCAACATCCAAAAACATCATCCAAATCATTATTCAAAACATCCAGAGATAAGTCATAAAAGTAGTACAGAGTCTGAAAAGAAGGCCCCAAGCATGGCCGAAACTAAAACATAGATAAGGTGCTACGTACCAAAAAAAACCCAACAGTAGCAACTAGGAAAACAAACAGCAACTAATAAAAAACTCCAGCTGAGACTAGGATTAATCTCCGGTATCCTCGAACTGAACGTCAGCAGAAGCCTCAAGCTCGACGTCAGCAACTGGTCGTCCTCAGTAACAACCTCAGACTTAAAGTCTAACATGCGACACCCAAATAGAAAAGGACGCATGTCAGCAAAAATCTCCATGTGTAAAGAGGAAGAGATTTTTGTGCAAGGAAACATAAGAGTAATGAATGCAATGAGCAGTTTAAAATATGATGGCATGGCATAATATTTAATGAATGCAGAAATTAAAATGAACATGATAGTTATCATTGCATTTCACGTCATAGCAAAAAACTACTAAACAATATTTCACGATTTCACGAAAAGCATGCATGTCACGTCGTGCACAGGGTTTATGCCTTTCAGCGAAAGTTACTGTACATGCACACTTCTACGTTGAGTGATCGCGTAACCCTACCCCTCCACATGTGTCTGAACTGGCGCTCAGCTTCTGGATCACGAGCAAGGAAATGTTATTTGGCATAGGGTTGACCTAGCCTCTTTACATGTTATAGGAGTCAGAATCCTACTCACCGCAGCTTCATGATTCATTTGTAGCATGTGCTACACATTCACGACAAGACAATCAAATGCATGAAATGACATGTGATATGTAACATTGATAGTAAAAAAGTAGTTATTAAATGCGTACAGTTTATTAGAAAGTAAACATGGCAAGTGATATGCATGAACATGGTATGGCAAGGGTGTCGGATCTAGCTTCATTGTCAAGCTAGATCAAGCATGGGTGTCGGATCTAGCTTCGTTGTCAAGCTAGATCAAGCATGGTGTCTAGGCGAATATCATTTCATTGCCTAGCCACTTTTACACAAAATCTCAAAATAGCCTAAACATGGCTTAACATTTAACTGTGCAAGTTTCACTTGCCTGAAATATCATCCGCAAGTCTCAGATCACGGGTCCAGAAACTTCCTACGTGCTCAACCAAAATTCCAACCTACAATCCCATATTATTAACTTCAATTAGTGATTTAACCACAGCAATGAAATTTATGATTTTTATCTTGTTAAGCATGCGGATGTGCGAGTTCCTACGGATCGGGGGATTACTCTAACACGACGCGAGAGCTACACTGACGTCGGGTAGCGACGTCGGGGGTTGGATTTCGACAATGAGCAAGGTACGACGTGTGCAGGATTGCTCGCTGGCCCGAGGGGAGGCGCAGCAATGGCAGCTGACAGGCAAGAGAGGCCGGCAAGTGCTGCGATTTAAGGGGGCTTGCGGTTGGAGCGTCAGCTTAGGGTGGCCGGACTGTCGATGCACGGGGTTGAAGGGGGTGCGACTGCAAATGGGATGGCCGGCAGTTTGGGTGTTGGGCAGATCTGGGCTGCTATGGCAGAAGGGAGAGGGTGTGCGTGGATGGTCGAGGGATGCTGCTGTTTTCATGGGGAGAGGGATGCGGGAACCGGCGGTTTATGTGGAGGAGGGTGGCCAGATTGTGGAAGGACGGGAGGTGGTTATGTCGACAAGGGGAGGGGCCAGACTGTGGGCTGCTGCGGCTAGGGGGGAAGGCCGGATTTGTGTTGGGCAGCTTCTGTTGGTGGTGTGCGCGGCAGTTTAGGGAGTGGGTGGCTGGAAGTTGAGGTGGACGGCGTGGAGGTTGGAGAGGACGACTGGAGCTAGGAGATGGCCGGCAGCTTAGAAAACCCTAGGTTAGAGTTTACGTTTTAATGATGAGGGTTTGCTAAATGGGGTTGAAAAGGAGTCGAATTTGGGGTTGATTGGAGAGAGTGTGTGAGAGGGGAAGGGTACAACTAGTGTGGCATATAGACTAGGAAGATATCATGTGATACGTAGGATCAAAAGTGATTTGATTTAATTTAATTTAGTTAGGGATTCGAATTTTGAATTAGCTAGGGCTAATTAGAGATTAAAGATGATTAGGGTGAAGGGTCAGTCTAACGGTGTCCGAAAAATACAAGAACAATATCGGGACGACCGTGTCGACGAGAGGATCGAGACTACGATGATCGGTCACATGCTAGGTTGATGGAAAACGGTACTAAAAATAAAAGGTCAAACGTTGAAGTCTAAAAGTTAGGACAACCCTTCATACAAAGCTGTTTTGTGGAAGAATGAGCCGTGAAATGAGGTTCATAAAAAATTCCACAAATAATTACTCTCTCTTAGGGTCACAACGATATATAACTTCGCGCGTTTGGGATACAAAAGGAGGTCACAATAAATACGCGTACGAAAGAAAGTACGGGCTGAAAAATACACGATCGAAAAGTGACCGTGACAATCGGTGTCGAATGATGGTAGTTGGAAGTGTTGCGACCTTCAACCGACCTTCAGGTGACCGTTGTGTCGATCGTTCGAGGTTGGAGAGCCCGACATCGAACTTTTATGTTGGACAGCGATCGTCGATCTGCACCACATGGACTCGTTAGTGTAAGGACCGTCTACCTTGCAATGCTAACAACAAACACTCTAGAGGTGGGGGGTGAATATAGTAATGGCAATAAATTGTGCAATTAAAATTAAACTTGCAAATGCTGAATAATAAGTGCAAGAGGAATTAATCAACACAATCAATCCAAACGCAAACACAATAAT
The DNA here is from genome assembly GCA_030789695.1 of Scilla litardierei. NCBI lineage: Eukaryota > Viridiplantae > Streptophyta > Magnoliopsida > Asparagales > Asparagaceae > Scilla > Scilla litardierei. The sequence continues at coordinate 101,842,249 of CM061133.1, forward strand.
TACCTTGGTTCCCCAAATTTGGGTACGTCCAGCCACACCAATATCCACTATAATTCTCACACAGAGAAGTGAATACAATCTCACATAGAGATACCTCTTACAGACGATTTGGATTCTCACACAGAGAAATCCTTACTCTCACACAGAGAGACCTCACATAGTGGATTTAGGATTCCCACAAAGAGATATCCTTGCTTTCACACATAAAGACTTAAACTCTGACACAGAGAGATCTCAACCAACACTCACACAGAAGGTTATACTCTCACACAGAGAGTAACTAGCTCTCACACAGAAAGCTAGGGTTTCAAAGAAATAACAAAGTAAAACAAATACTCTTATCTATGCCTTGAGATGTACTTACTCATTAATGAATGCAAGGCATGAAAGAGGATCTCCAAGTGATGAGATTTGCTTGAAAGCACTTAGATGATTTTCCTTGAGCTTGACTTCAATGCATGAAGGAGATTTAAAGCTCTAAGAGGGAAATGAGAGAGTTTGAGAGTGGCTTATTTAATCTCTAAGGATCTTCAATAGCATCAAGAAGTTCCAATGAACTCAGCCCTCTCATATATATAGGAACCATATAAGAACTCTCAAAAGCCAAGAAAATAGCCAAAAACAAAAAGCTGCAATGGCTAGATTTTGGACTGAAACGACACAGACAGTCGACTGATGAACAAATGATAGTCGACTGTCCAACGGCTAATAAATCCCAACAGCTATAATCTGAGCCTCGATAGTCGACTGATGAAGACGATACAGTCGACTGAAAACAAGACAGACGCCTGTTAAACCTTCAGCAGGCGACTGCTGCAGGGGATGGAATAAAACAGAGAGTTGCACTCTTACTCCCAGTATGCATACAGGCGACTGATGAACAAATGACAGTCGACTGTAAAATAGACAGTCGACTGCTGCATGAGATGGAGAAAAACAGAGAGATGCAATTTTCACACTTACGCCTTTCAGACGACTGTTGACCATTTCACGGGAAACTGTAAATATACAGGCGACTGTAAATACTTCATCAGTCGACTGATGCGAAAATCTCAAGTAGAGTCAATAAAAGGTTGACTTGAGAGCAGTGCACCACAGTCGACTGTAGAAGGCTCGACAGGCAATTGGAAATCACTCAGTCGACTGTAAAACCTTCATCAGGCGACTGTTGGAAAGACAGAGACTCCAAATGAGTCATTGGGCAAGATGAACCTATTGGGTTGGATTCTATGATAATCCTAAGGCTCACTAAGATGGTTAAATGCAAATGCATGAATGAGTAGACCATCTATCAAGGCATTACATTAAACCTAAACTCAAAAAGGAGAAAAGCAATAAATAAAATATTATGGATTACATTGCTTTCCTTAGAGTCTGTGGCTTCAATCTTGATGCCTTGATGCTCCCCATCATCTCTAAGATTTGGCACCCATTGAGTCCAAGCTTTTGCCTTTCTCCACTTTATATTTACTATTAGGTATCAAACATCTCTTAATCTCTTGTTTTATTTGTGATATTTTTAAAAGAGAATAAATGACAAGAATTATTTCTTGTATGTTGTGTCCACATTTTTGACAATGATAAGGGGAGAGAGAGATATGGACTATGTAAATCATTCATATTCATATATGTGGGGAGAGATAGATATGGGGAGAGAGATATACGTGTGGTTTATATAATCCTTACCTATTACATGTCACAATTGATTTGAAGCTTTATTGGTTTATTTATTTTCAATTGGTGTTTATAAGTAGGGGAGCTCATTAGCGTTGTGCTTTATTTGTTTAAGTTTAACATAATGTGTGTCATCATCAAAAAGGATGAGATTGTTAGGTATTGGTATTTTAGACCAATATTGTTTTGATGATGATCACCAACATTATGTTGTTACTAATGACTCTCAATCTTTTAGTCTCATGTTTAACAATTGAAGAATAGCATCTTGGAAACTAAATGCTTGATGCAAGGATGGACATCAAGTAGAGCATTGTCAAATCTTGGAGCTTGATGAAGGAAAGCTCATCAAGTGGTGCCAAATCTTGGAAGATGATGGGGAGATCAAGGCTACTCATGCTTAAGACTTAGACTCTTGGAGAAGCAAATTGTAATCCATGTAATATTTTATTACTTACTTTTCTCTTTTTGAGTCTAGGACTTTGTAATGCCTTGATAGATGATCATATTGATTCATGCATATGCATTAACCAACTTAGTGAACCTTAGGATCTTCATAGAAATCAATCCAATAGGTTCCCCTTGCCATGAACTCAATTGGAGTTATTGTCCTTCCAACAGGCGCCTGCTGAAATCAGGACAGGTGACTGGTGATCACCAGATGCCTGGTTAGCCTTCTACAGGTGGCTGTTATGCACAGCTCAAGTCAGTATTTTCTTGACTCTTACTTGAGCCTTTGGTACTGTAATGACCCATAATGCCATATATGTTGGGGTATATATATTTGTTTGATAGATATTGTATGTATGCTTGAATATGCATAGTGTGTGCAGTAAGAGTATTATTTGTGTGTATTTGCTTGTGGTGTGTATAATAAATAAACTAATTGGATGCCTATAGATGGATACTTGCATATGTATCTATGAATGCTTGATTGGAAATGTCTATGTTTGTGTATATGTAATGTAGTGTATAGTGATGACTAGTATGTAGTGTGTATAGTAACTAAGTGTATGTCTTGGATAACTAATGTGTGGACTATTGTATTATTATGGAAGTGAATATTGGTTGTTTCAGCTACTAACAGATGTGGTGTAGTGATATGTAGTAAGTATCTGCGGTGTATTGAGTATTGGTATTGGATTGTTACTATTGGTATTATGTTAGTATATACTTTATGTTAGTGTATTATTATGGATGATCCTATGGTGTTTGGGGTGCCTTACTAGATATTGGGGTGTGGTATGTGTATATATGAGTGTATGTTGATATATATATGGCATGGATGTATGTAGTAGGTGTGCTTGGATGTACAAAGAGATGATAACGACCTATATGTAGAGATATGTGTAAGGATGTATGTGCATGTAAGTGTATGCGAGTATACACTATATATGTATGTATGCATGAATGAGGGTGTGTATGGGGACTAGTGTGAAAAGGGGGTTGGGGTAGTGGCATTGTTGTAATTAGGTAAGGTGTGTGCAAAGTAATGGCTCCTTAGTAATTTGAAGAGGGTGTATGTGCATAATAGCATGTTGACTTGTCCTACTTGGATCCTTAAGGGTCAAGGGAAGAGAAAAGAAAAAAGAAAATAAAAAGAAAAAGACAAGAAAAGAGGATGGGAGAAAAAGAGAGAAGCATGAAGAAATCTCTAGAAACCCCATTAGTTAAACCCCTTTTTTTCATTTTTCTTTCTCTCTTTCTCATTTTCTCCCCTATTTCGTTTTCCCCTCTCCCTCTTGCCTTTCTCTTCAATTTTCAAGGAAAAATCCCATATTTTTCCTCCCTTTTAGTCCCTTGTGCAAGATGTTAGTAAGAGGATTTGGTTGGAGCTTTTGGAGAGGAGTTTAAAGGCAAAGTTGGGAGCTTTTGAAGAGGATCTTGGAGGGAGTTCTTGGATGATAGAAAGATTAGATTTTGAGGAGTAAAGTGACGCTACTTGAGATAGGATTCCATCTCAACCAAGTGTTAGTGTATGTTAAGCATGAGAAATTAAGTTAATCTTAGTTTAATGACATTGAACAGATTTACATGCACATTGATCTGCTTATTTTTCCTAATATAGAACTGTGTTTGCTCTGGAATTTTTATGGCATAAGTATTAGACTTTTATCTACAACTTCCATGTTGTGAACTTTTGTTAATTCGAACGGAAATTAGTGGTAAAAATTCTATCTTTGCAGTACGTCTGATTTTTACCCAGTCTAGACACAGTTTGGCAAAACATAGATCAGTCACTGCACACTCCATAGAAATTGATGTTCTTGGTTTCTTTGGAAAGATAACAACTTTTTCTACAACCTTCTTCTAGGACACATTTTCGATATTCTAACTGCAACATGACTTAAACTAGCAATCTTTACGGCTCTTAGAATCTGCCTGAAAAACAGTTTTGATAGGACTCGCCAAACAATTTACTATAAATACAGTCGGAATTTCCTCTTGAAATTTTATCAGTGAATCCACAATATATATTCTACAACTCATTAGAGAATAAAAATTAATGTTTAATACAAATATTTGGAGCAGTATGCCTCTGTTTGGGAATGTCCTGTTATTTCCAGATATTGGGTTGCATGAATGTGTTGTTTTGTCTTCGATTGTGGATCTCCATGTTTTGTGGCTTCACTATATGATTGTTACATGATTCATCAGTTATTTATTTGGCCACCTCATGTCTCATAAAGTTGTTAATTTTCACTTATGTTCAATATCTTGGTGATGTAATTGTTGATAACCATGTTGGTCTTCAAGTGGTATTGATGTTAGCAAAAGAAAGTAAGTTTGGATATGATCATACTAGGGACATGATGGGTGGAGTGCATAGGCATGGACAAAGTACCGCGGTAGGAGGCGGGAGAATTCGCTGTTGGCCAAATCTTGATCCATTAGGTGACTCCACATTGATAACGGAGTAGTCACGATACACTTGCATGACGGCTCATTCATGGGATCCCATTGCATTGCATTGCATCTCATAGCAATCGCATTGTGTTTCATGTGCATCATGGCATCATTGAGCATTATGTGTGACTTGTGGTTATAGAGGTGATTGTTACCTTACATGTATGATTGTTGCCATGAATGCATTAATTGGTTGAAATGGGTGTATGTTGGAAATGAGGTTGAAAATGCTATTTGATGTTGCGAGAAATGAATGGGTGAGATGTGTTTCATGTTACTAATTGCTATTGTTTTACTATTACCACTTAGTTGCTCATTATAATTGTTGTACTTGTTACTTGCTGCCTCTTGTACATTATGCTAGTATGTACACCTTGCCTGTTGCACGTGCACTCTTTCACATGTGCATAACTATAATCGTTACTTTCTTTACTGCAGT